>JAQPPZ010003216.1:0-720494 GCA_028583015.1 Wollemia nobilis
CACGTTAATAATCCCGAATCTTGGTGGCAGTCACGTTAATACTTATCTATCAATGTCTGAAATCATAGTAATTATCTTGTCGTCCAATTGGTGGCATCGACTGTCCATCAGTAGAACAAGAAGTCAAAAAAAAAAAAAAATCGGCAAAACTCTAACTATAAGCTGACATATCATGCCTATTATCAACGGCCTTCTTAAGGACATCTGAATTAGAAATTCGGTTTACACATACCCTTTTCCTGAACCGACCCAGTCCAAACATCGGGACTCGCGAGTCCTGGTCGGACTCGAACTCGACCTAGACTCGACAGAGTCGAAAAAAACGGAAAAAAAGTCCGAATAAGCTCGATGCGGTGAGCCCACTCGGACTTGACCGAGTACTCCGGCCAAGTCTGGCTACTATATGTCAGAGATGTTGGATTTTTAAATATCAAATTCAAACGAGTGCATTATTTTTACTTCTATCATAACCTATTAAAGTTGAACTTTATAATCTTAAAGTAAATCACTACCTTTTACAAACATACTAAAATAAGTTTTAGTTGAACCAAAAATCCAGCTTCAACTTACAAAAACTGCTAGACTAACCATTTAAATCAACCATCTTAAATTATTTTATCTTGATCAATAACCATTGTCTTTTAAAGAATTCCATTTTGAGCTCCGAGACTAGCCTCTTTTTCATTGAAATATTCATTTAAAAAAAAAAAAACATTACCCTTTATCAAATGTAGTTGCTACCAAAAATACCAAATTTTTCTTCAAACTCAAAAATATTCGGTATGAATTTAGGCTTTATATTTTTAGGTGACATGACCGTCAATCAAAAGCAATCCCTACCAAAATGCCATAATTTCTATTTAAACTCAAATATATAAATATTTAGTATAAATTTAGGCTTTATATATTTAGGTATATTCAAGACGTTTCATATAACGCCCACTTTATGCTGTATGATAAGTGGTGATATATTTTATATTTATTGAAGCAAATATAACGCTTTCCCAACAGAGCAGAGGATTTCCAACTTCCGAAGAAGAGGGCAAAGCAAAATAAAATGGGCTAGAGACTCGTCTGTCAACTGGACTTGGAAGAGATAGCAAGTGACGAGGTGGTGGAAACCAATGAAACGGGGAGCAAAATGAAGAAGAATTTAGTTGCGGAGCTTAATTGTGGTGAGGCGAGTGCATGAGAAGAGAGCAAGATGTTGAACATTACACCCGACAACATATCTTAACCATTTCTACACATTTTCACGAGCAAAGCCATTGCCCTGGCCATCGTAAGAAGTAATTATGGTCTCTATTCTTGAAAAGTCGATAGGGTCGCGGTAGAGACAGCGAAGGATTGAATCAGCAGAGAATTTGATAGGGAATTTTGGTGTAGAGAAATGTCCACCTCTTGGAGAGTATCGAACACTTGACAAATTCTCTTATTGATATTTTGGAAAGGTTGAACAGAGTCCGAAAGTATGCGGAATGCATCCACTAGAGGCATGATGATGAAAACTAAAATCGCATGCGGACAAAAGAAATCCAAGGACTGTTTAAGCTTCCCTGTCAATCAAGATTACTTCCTGCCATAAAGGACTCCTTAAAAATTTTCAGAGGCAATCCTGTAAACTGAGAATAAGTTTGAATTAGTGAAGGTCTAGAAAAAAATGACATACCCTCAATCTTTCGTCTGGATTTGCCTCTAAAATTTCCTGTTGCACTGCGTGTGCGGCTATCGCCTTGAGCTTGCCAGAGGAAGACTCTCGCATAGATAACTCTGAATCAATCATGGCGTGTGTTTTTTTTCCTTTTTCTTTTTTAAATCATCATCAAATTGGGGCTCTCTTTATCTTTTCCGTCGACAACCATTCCTTCTATGCTTAGTTATCAATTTCGTGTTCATGTTCCATTTCTTCTATGCTTAGTTATCAATTTCGTCGTGTTCATGTTCCAATTTGATACTTTGTGAAATTTGGAAGACATTCGTAGTCTCTAAAAATTCGGAATAAAATTTTATATATCATAAATGTGAACTTATGAATTTAAGTGTATATTTTTGTGAATTAAATATAAAACTAATATTTTTTAATATATTACCCAACACACTAATTAAAAATAAAAATAATAATTAAAAATTTGATATTGTACACTTAAATCGTTCTTTAGGTTTATTAAATTAAAATAATAAAATATAATGTCTTCTTCCTGTAATTTGGTGTGAAATCAAAATAATAAAACATCTTCTTCAAAGTAATTTGGTGTGAAATCAAAATAATAAAACATCTTCTCCAAGTAATTTGGTGCGGTTGCGGTTTCACACTGTATAAATTACATATCGTAAATTCATAAAATTATTATTTTTTTATATATTCTTTTCGTCAAACTTCACTGTGTGTTCTAGAGTACGAAAGCCACCAACTGCACTGCATGATTTGCAGTACAAAAGCCATAAACAGTAGTTACTCATGTAATAAACGTTTCTTTAAAAACCAAAACTACAAATTTATATACCAAGTTGCACGTCTAAGGACCAAAACAATTCCTGTGAGTGTTTTTCCCTTCTACTATATTTTCATTCAATTCTTTCCTATTTTTTATTAGCCGTTTTTCTTTGTGCATGCATTTTCACTCTATTTTTTTCAATTTGTTCGCCCTTTTTCCCTTCTGCATACATTTCCATTCATTTTTTCTACATGTATTTTCACTTTTATTTTATTTGTAATGATTTTAAATTCTACAAATTTTGAATTTCATCTTAAAAATTCTATGAATTTGATAACTAAACTTTTATATGATAACTAATGCCAACAAAATTTATTCTAGGGTTTTTAGTTTATTTAAATCATATCATGGTATGTTTTTTCATCATCAAATTGAGGTCCTCTTTATTTTACTCATCATCAACCACCGTTCTTTCTATGCGAACACAGTTTTGTGTCTCTATCTATCTGTAGACACCAAAACAGCACCAATCCGATTATGTGACTGCAAACATTGATCGCTTTGACAAACACAGCCCCCAGGGCAGCCCTCAGAGGTTAAACAGTGGTCTTAACCACTTTCATAGCAATTTTGTAAGGTCAAGAAGCAATTTGGCACACTTGGACACTTTGCCCAGTATTCGTCTCACCCAGGGACGAATTCAAAATAGAATCTGTCCCTGGGTGGGACGAATTCTAAGCTTAACGAGCAAAAAGACAAATGGCGCCAAGTGGCAGCCCATGACAGTCAGTTGATGACTCCTGCCTTGCACGCGTGTGTAGGTAGACAAAGGGGTCGTTAGAAGACTGTCACAAAAGGCATTTATCAAAGCCCAAGTCAACGGAGGACTCCCCTCCCTCATGGGAAGACAAGACTGCCACATGGCGCCTATGACGAACACATGGCATTTGTGCTTCCCTCCCAAAATAGACCCCATGGGTCTATAAAAGGTGGGACTTTTCTCACCTAATATATACAGGTTGAAGGAGTTTTCAAGCAACGAAGTGCTGCCGAGTTGAAGACCCACTTGCATCCCTTTTGGTTCACCTTCCCACATCCACCAATCTCTTTTGCAAGGGAGGTTGTTGGGTGGCTTTTGGAAGCTTGAATCGGACCTAAATCCAACACATGGACACCTGAACCAACCAATTCGCCGACCCCCCCAATCCTAAGAGGTTTTGGGCCCATCCCTAGTGGATTGGTGCCAGAATCAAGTGCCAACGGTGGGAGGCCCACTTGGGCACCCCCGCACTTTCTAGGTTTTAGAGCATTCTAGATTACTTTTTTTTAGGTTGCATTTTGTGTTATTATGTTTGGTTAACTCATAGCTGCAATTTCGTAACTTTTGGTCAGATTCTAGTATGTTTTGTGTCGCTTTGTTGTTTCACTGACTTGCAGGTGGCGAGATCAAATTCCCGAGGGTAGAGGCCAAATTGGGAGAATCCGACCATCTAGGTTGTCCCAAAATGGCCCCAATTACATAACCCCCTTGTTTGCAGGTGTTTTGCAGGTCTCGAGAATCGACATTGGAGCAGCAGCAGGTCGGCTTCTTCAACACAGAAGAATTCGTCCCACCCAGGGACGAATTACAGTCAGAAATCGTCCCACCCAGGGACGAATTCCAGTTGAAGGCAGATTGGCCAACTATCTCAGTGGCAATGGCCTTCTGGTAACATTTTTTGTCTTCTGTCAAGTTTTCAGGCTGTTTAGAATCATTTTGTTTACTATTTAGATAAATGTTTGCATGCATCTTTTGATGATTTTAGAAGAACGAACACTTTTCACTTGCAGCAGGTGCTACTGAAATCTTGGTTGTTTCTTTGTTCGCAGGAGAAGCAGCGGAGGTGAAGAACTCATCGACATCAGCGACGACATCATCTTGGCCCGCACATTGCAATCGTGGGCACGCGGAAAGAGGAACATTGAGTGATTGTAATCGAATTCTTTTAACGCTCCTAGCCTCCGAAAAGGGAGGAGACCTCATTGTAACAGAGATCAAGGGATATTAATGAAAGGGCTGTGTTTTCTCCATTTGCTTGTGTCTCTTCCAATGCATTTCTTTTCCATTTCATGCACTTTACGTTTCTAGGACTTAAGCGCATTTGATTTTGGTTGCATCGCAATTAGTGTTTCCTTCACCCGAAATCTCGTGCTTTCAGTGGCGATCACGGTGGGACCCTATTCCCTGGTTTTTAAAATCATAGAAACTGATTAAATTTTTGTGTTTTGTGCTTGACAGGTACATTTTTTTGTTGCAGACTGCTATTCGTCTCTTGCAGGGACAAATTCTGTTCTGCAATTCGTATGACCCTGGGACGAATTCAAATTTGTCTCTGGGAGGGACGAATTTTTTTCTATAATTCGTCTCACCGAGGGACGAATTTTTGTTTGCAACTTTTCAGAATAGAAATTCAGAAGCAATCGAAGTAGGCAGAGAAGAGGTAGAAATTTCTGTTTCTGTTTCTGTTTCTTTGACTGTTTTCATTTTTATCCTGCATTACTTAGGGAAAATCATTCATGCTTGTTTCAATTTTCGCTAAATAAAATGAATCTCACACACTCCACGCAACAATTTTAAACCAAGGAGCTGGTCGTAACACCCCAGCCCTTGAGCAAGACCAACGGTGGGTTCATCACCACCTTGGCTTAGCTTTGCATCCATTTCCCGATTGTCAACTGTTGTTAGGCGTAAATCCTGACGAAGACAGACCGAGTGTCGCTGGGGTGATTCCCATGCGCGTGAGGATAAGTTTTCTATGGTAGGTGCCATTAACAGGACAATCCCCCTTTCGTACCATCTACGTACCATGTACCTTCTGCTCTCACGTACCTATAATCTCCCTCTCGTAAGGGTGGGTATATAGAGAGGTTGGTATGTCGGCCTGGTTGGTATATTGAAGGGGCGACCATTTTGGGAGTTATATAAGCCGTCATAATGCATTTAAACGATCTTTAAAACCTACAAAAATAAAACAAAACATCAAAATGCACTAAAACAGTTTAGGACACACTATTTAAACCCTTAAAAGAGATAATCACGGTTTGCGTATGCGTGTGTTCATTTCTGCTTAGTGTAGACAAAAAGAAAAATCATCATAAACAAAAGATAAAAATCTACGCATTTTGTCATTTTCTCCAAAAAGCTCCAAGGATTCTCGTAATCGGTTGGTCACTCCAAAATGCCCCAAAGGTGTCCATGAACCCTTTGGTCAACCCAAAATCACCCCAAATGTTCCCATAAGTGATGCAGGACCATCCAACAAAAAATGGGAAATCTTGTATTTTTCTCTAAATTTTAGTGCATCTTGTCGGGGCCATAACTTCTCAACCGTAGCTCGGTTTGACACGAAATTTAACAGGGATTTGGTTGGGAGAATTTTAAACAAATATAGCTCCCTAGAGTTGTATTTCCCCAAAAATCCAGTTTTCGGGGCCAAATTCCATCATCTAGTGCCCCAAAATTAGGTTTTAAAATTGCGTGCCCATTTTTTTACACTTTTTGAGCTGTTCGGATGTCAATATCTCCTAATGTATTCAGAGCTAGGACTTGAAACTTCATTTTTGTCTTATATACTATAATATGGATGCACACACCAATTTTGGGCCCCATCTGACTCATTTCAATTTTTAGGATTTTTAGAGAGACATCGTCATGGTGCTCACCCGTAGCCAAGCCCAATCACGGGCGGAGGCTATGGGGAATGTCCAAGGAGGCATGAGTCGTCTCCATTACAATATCGAGGATTTGGTCATACCACCTTGGCGACCTAACACACAAGGCAGTCCCCTCCACACCTTAAAGGAAAGGGACTGTAGGGACACCTCTTCGAGGAGCACTCCTGTTCAGCATAGCATTCAACACACACCGTTCCATGAGGGGTACAGTCATAGGAGAGTTCCCTTAGATGCTCACTACGAGCAGTCACCACATGATGAAGCGCTAGGTCAACATAGGGTTCGACGGGAGGGACCACATGATTACATTAACCCTCCTTCACCCCATCTAGTTGTCAGGACTACAAAGAAAAATTCAGAGCACAAGGCTCTTCAGGTAGGGCGAGATAGCTCCATCCATCCCTTTCTCACTTATGAAATAGAGCATGAGAAAAATCCTTACCTTCCTCAAAAACAATACACATCGCGGGAGCAACACGCCTCCGCACATGCTGTCTATCAGGACCACTCACTGAGGCCAAAACCCCGAGGGAATGCCGCTACCCCCAACAAAGGGAGGTCACCTATAGAGATCTTGGATCACTACGATCGAAAATATCTAGGAGAGGCATCTAGGCCTTCTAGACATGAGGCGACAAGACCAACCATCTTAGAATCTGTTAAGCATGTCGCACGCAAAATGCAATTCACGCAACTTGAGCTAGAGCGACTACATTTAGAGGAATTGTACTATATTAACAAAGAACACCTTCAGCGCCAGAAGGATGAGTTGTTCCAACACACTATGCAGGAGAGCCAACATGAAAGGGAGTACAAGGAAAATCATCGCATTCCTCGAGGACAACAAACAGTGCGGCCTCAAGTACATGTCGCCTACATCGACAGAGGGAAGCGACCCATTGAAATTTTAGATCATCAATATCAAGGCCAACACATAAGAGAAACATTCGAGCCTCCTGAGCAAAATAGGGTAGACCGAACTGACCCGATAGTCGCCAGACATACCACCCGTCAAGCCCAAATCATGCGGCTTGAACAAAGTCATCAGGAGATAGAGTATCGACACCGCTTGGATAGAGAGCGCATGCAACACGAAGCGGATGAGTTACGCATAGATCAAGGTCGTTAGGAGTTAGAAGACTTATACATGCAGCGCAAAGCAGATAAGTTGCGCTATAAACTACCTGAGGAGACTCCAACCCCTCACACGCATAAGACAAAACATTTTGAGGGGCATAACCCATGGGGGCAAGACAGGTCATCGCGACCTCATAAAATGCTACCCCCAACACCTTCTAGATAGGATCAGGAGGCTACACTCTTGATTCTTGAAGCACCACCCCTGACGCCTCCTAGACATGAGCGGGAGGCCGCTCCTATAACCAATGATAGGCGCCTTCCTCAGGAACCCACTCAGGTCTATGAGCCACCCTTAGAAATTCATCAAGAAGCCTCTAAGAAATCAGAGCAAGAAGAAGAGCGAGATGAAAAGCCCCACCAAGGCATGGGGGGTGCCATCTGGCCACCCCTCCATAAGCCCCAAGTTCCTCAACAAGAACCAACCAAAGAGGAGGAACTCAAATCTCCCGATACATGCAAAGCACTAGAGCACTTAGAGTTGGTAGAGACCAAGATTTTGGAGCTCCCAAGGCCCAACTTACATAAGGCTCCTTTCGAAGAAGATCAACCTTTAACCGTAGGGCTACCTGATGATGCAGTCCTCCATGTCTCAGAATCTACAGATTCTGATGAGCTATACACATTGTCCGAAGGTGAGGATGAAACAGACATAGCACACAACAATCACATAAGACAGCATCGGCATCCCATAAAAATCAAAGAAGCATGTCAACAGATAAACATAATACTAGGGCATGAGTGGCGCGTTAACCCACCATAGTGGGACCAAGCATTACATCCGCCACGTTGGGCACACAAAGAGCAACTTCCACCAAGAGACATCATAGCAACATCAGTGTCGTGGGCGGACCCTGTCCTCATCTCCGTGCATAGGGATGATCCATTCATGCCCATACCTCTAGAGCCGGATCCGAAGTGCAAAGACCATCAAGTTGGGGGTACCTCTATCCCCTGAAGAACCATAATCCAAACCAAAAAGCTCCAAGGATTATCATAATCCCTTGGTCACCTAAAAATCTCCAAGGATTATTGCAATCACTTGGTCAAAACCAAAAAGCTCCAAGGATTATCGCAATCTCTTGGTCACTCCAAAAAGCTCCAAGGATTATCGCAATCTCTTGGTCACCCAAAAAGCTCCAAGGATTATCGCAATCTCTTGGTCACCAAAAAGCTCCAAGGATTATCGCAATCTCTTGGTCACCCAAAAAGCTCCAAGGATTATCACAATCTCTTGGTCAATCCAAAAAGCTCCAAGGATTATCGAAATCTCTTGGTCACTCAAAAATCTCCAAGGATTATCGCAATCTCTTGGTCACCCAAAAAGCTCCAAGGATTATCGCAATTTCTTGGTCAACCCAAAAAGCTCCAAGGATTATCGTAATATCTTGGTCACCCAAAAAGCTCCAAGGATTATCGCAATCTCTTGGTCACCCAAAAAGCTCCAAGGATTATCGCAATATCTTGGTCAATACAAAAAGCTCCAAGGATTATCGCAATCTCTTGGTCAACCCAAAAAACTCCAACGATTATCGCAATCGCTTGGTCAAAAAATCAAGAAATTCAAAAAACAAAACAACAAAAATCATCAAAAACAACAAATATTTGCATCTCAATTCTAGGCATACTCAAATTCATCAAAAAATTCATATTCTCGCACCTCATCTTCACCTTCACCAAAAACAATCCATCAAAATTACAAAAATACATAGCTGCATTAAGCATTGCATCCATACATTGCATATTTGTAGTCATACAGGTCAAAGGCACCATAAGATGCAATAGCTCTGATAGTCCACCTTGTTCTACATTGTCTCATGTTACAAAAACAACAAAAACACCATGCATAACTTTTACCACACTACAGTCAGTGGTCTAGGAATGTACCAAGAGTTTCAGTGATTCAGTCATCATTTTCCTCTTTAGCCATGTAGCGTATCAAGTTAGATAGATTTTACGAAGGTAGAGTCATACTTGAAATACACATTGTTACGTAACATCCCAACACAAATTAAAACACTAAAAATTCCCAAGTTATGTGAACGAAATATGAAACCTGCACAATAATCTAGGTCACCACAAGCAAAATGGTTATCTTGCTCATCCCCCTGTGTGAATGACCCCTAGAATGATGAGAGTTGGCAAAAGGACAAGCATCCTCCCTACCCAATTCCCTAAGAATCCCTAAAGTTCTCAACATTTGCAAAACACAAAAAATTTGCAAAATGTCAAAACTCCAAAATTTGACAAACTACAGTGCACACATCAAAAGGCACAAACAACAAGTGATTTTTGTCACTCCATATCCCCAATCCCTTGCTCGAAAGAAAAAAAAATCAAAATAAACAGTGATCTCATCACTACAATGAGCAAGTATCCCAATACAATTGAAGAAAAGAAGGGAGTTGACCTTGAATCCCTGGAACTCTTAGCATTCTATAGGTCATAAGGCAAGCTTCAGTACCAATTTGGTTGATATCCAATGGGTAACAGAAGTAAACCTCCCGCATGGCAATATATCTGTCACATTAACTTGCGTACAGATCAATATTTGCATGTGGATGAGCTAGCTTATGGCATCCTGGATTACACCGCAGATTAATCTTAGTACATACAACAAAGGAGTTAGTGGAGCTAATTAGGTGATCCTCAGTACAGGTTCAGTTGAAAGCCCATCTGGCACTGGTGGTATCCTGATAAATACCACAATAACGAACTCAATTGCACACATAGGGATGTGAAATAGCTTGGTCAAAAACGAGTTCGATTCATACCTTGTCCAAAAGTCTTGAAAAACAAAGTACAGTCGTGGCTAGTGAGTTAAAACCGTCTGAGTCTCAGAAAACCTTAGGTACATTTCTAAACCAACTGCGCTACTTTTCATCTTTGCAATACCATCAAAAAAAAAAAAAAACCACATGTATACATACAAAGTCATGCATCACAAAAAAAAATGAATTAAAGAGCGTCTTAAACAGTCTATGGTGCCATAGCCAAACATCACAAATCTCATTCATCCATTTCATCTCTGCATATCACATATAAATAAAAAAAACATGTGCATTCATCATAGCATATGCATCCATAAAAATAAATCAACATGCATACATCCATATTAATCAACCATCATGCACAAGATCAAAGAAAATCAAAACAACAAAAACAAAAAAATTCAACAAAAACAAACAGCAAAAAACATTGCCGGACACAAGTGCTCTTCCACTTAACCTCTTGGCAAATAAAATCGATGTCGAGGTCCAAATTATCGCTCTCCTACTTCCCCAAGAAGGCTATAATAGCCGGACCGCTCCACGGGAAGTTAGATTTTCGATGATCTCACCTCATTACGGAATCACCAAAAGGGTTAACACCCACCAAAAATAGGTCCAAATGTTGGAAAAATTGCACACACTTAACGGTAAACCCTCTAAAGGCACCCTTGCACAAGTCATCTTGGGTCAAGCAAATCATCGCTTCTCTCACGAAGGTCATTCCATCATCGATTCGTCGCTTGAGGGGTTAGTCACACTTAGTCACCAACCAACAATCACACACCCAATTAAGGAAAATGACATGCATTCAAAGAATCATTGACAAAGACAATCACGCTCCTTCTTGGGGCAGTAAACAAGCAACAATCAAATCAATCAAACACTTGGCATTTCGTGAATCATGAACACAAGGTTCCCCCTAAGGATAAAAACACCCTTTGCCTCGTTCATGACTGATCAATGTCTAAGTTCAAGTCACACCTCACCAAAACAAAGTTAATACTTGAAATCAAATTCCTTAGCTCGTCGAAGCAAGGATTCAAGAATGCATGCCCTTTCCATACTTGGGGCATCAAAAGTTGGTTAGGTTACCAAGAAACCCTAATCATTAGTGCTTTGGTTATCTATTTTTGCTCAAGACTGCGTCACCCGTAACGCTTCCCAAAAAGGGGCATCTGTAGACACCAAAACAGCACCAATCCGATTATGTGACTGCAAACACTGATCGCTTTGACAAACACAGCCCCCAGGGGCAGCCCTCAGAGGTTAAACAGTGGTCTTAACCACTTTCATAGCAATTTTGTAAGGTCAAGAAGCAATTTGGCACACTTGGACACTTTGCCCAGTATTCGTCTCACCCAGGGACGAATTCAAAATAGAATCCGTCCCACCCCAGGACGAATTCTGAATCCGTCCCTGGGTGGGACGAATTCTAAGCTTAACGGGCAAAAATACAAATTACGCAAGTGGCAGCCCAGGACAGTCAGTTGATGACTCTTGCCTTGCACGCGTGTGTAGGTAGACAAAGGGGTCGTTAGAAGACTGTCACAAAAGGCATTTATCAAAGCCCAAGTCAATGGAGGACTCCCCTCCCTCATGGGAAGACAAGACTGCCACATGGCACCTATGACCAACACATGGCATTTGTGCTTCCCTCCCAAAAGAGACCCCATGGGTCTATAAAATGTGGGAATTTTCTCACCTAATATATACAGGTTGAAGGAGTTTTCAAGCAACGAAGTGCTGCCGAGTTGAAGACCCACTTGCATCCCTTTTGGTTCACCTTCCCACATCCACCATTCTCTTTTGCAAGGGAGGTTGTTGGGTGGCTTTTGTAAGCTTGAATCGGACCTAAATACAACACATGGACACCTGAACCAACCAATTCGCCGACCCCCCAATCCTAAGAGGTTTTGGGCCCATCCCTAGTGGATTGGCACCAGAATCAAGTGCCAATGGTGGGAGGCCCACTTGGGCACCCCCGCACTTTCTAGGTTTTAGAGCATTCTAGATTACTTTTTTTTAGGTTGCATTTTGTGTTATTATGTTTGGTTAACTCATAGCTGCAATTTCGTAACTTTTGGTCAGATTCTAGTATGTTTTGTGTTGCTTTGTTGTTTCACTGACTTGCAGGTGGCGAGATCAAATTCTCGAGGGTAGAGGCCAAATTGGGAGAATCCGACCATCTGGGTCGTCCCAAAATGGCCCCAATTACATAACCCCCTTGTTTGCAGGCATTTTACAGGTCTCGGGAATCGACATTGGAGCAGCAGTAGGTCGGCTTCTTCAACACAGAAGAATTCGTCCCACCCAGGGACGAATTGCAGTCAGAAATCGTCCCACCTAGGGAAGAATTCCAGTTGAAGGCATATTGGCCAGCTGTCTCAGTGGCAATGGCCTTCTGGTAACATTTTCTATCTTCTGTCAAGTTTTTAGGCTGTTTAGAATCATTTTGTTTACTGTTTAGATAAATTTTTGCATGCATCTTTTGATGATTTTAGAAGAACGAACACTTTTCACTTGCAGCAGGTGCTACTGACATCTTGGTTGTTTCTTTGTTCGCAGGAGAAGCAGTGGAGGTGAAGAACTCATCGACATCAGCGGCGGCATCATCTTGGCCCGCCCATTGCAATCGTGGGCACGCGAAAAGAGGAACATTGAGTGATTGTAATCGAATTCTTTTAACGCTCCTAGCCCCCGAAAAGGGAGGAGACGTCATTGTAACAAATATCAAGGGATATTAATGAAAGGGCTGTGTTTTATCCATTTGCTTGTGTCTCTTCCAATGCGTTTCTTTTCCATTTCATGCACTTTACGTTTCTAGGACTTAAGCGCATTTGATTTTGGTTGCATCGCAATTAGTGTTTCCTTCGCCCGGAATCTCGTGCTTTCACTATCCCTAACTATATAGGTAATTATATAAGTAGACAATTTTTATTGAATTCTAACGTTAGATTTTAAATTTAAGCTGTTATTTATATAAATTGTTGTTTAAAAGAATTTTAAATTTAATATTTTCAAATATTATAATTAAATTTTCTTAAATATTTTGTTAGTTTGAAAAACTTTTATTATCAATACATAAGGTTGAGAAGTTTATTTTCAACCATAAATAAACATAGTCCTTTGTTCTAGCATAAATCTACTCAATCTCTGTCTCTGGTCTGACATAAACCTATCCTCAAATCTGCACCAAACTCTATATTAAAATTTATACTAAACATAGTCATTTGGTCTAGCATAAATCTGCTCAATCTATGTCCTCTCATCTGTACTAAACACAATCCTTCGGTCTAGCACAAATATGTCCTCAATATTTATCCTCTGATATGCACTAAATACGGTCCTTCGATCTAGCACAAATTTATCCTCAATATCTATCCTCAAGCCTTAACACAAAGCTTGACTTAATATCAAATCAACTCTGCTAGATCTACCCCAAACATTAACTCAAGGTTTGAACAAATCAATCTGAACAACACAAGCTTATACTGAGAGGGGGGTGAACAGTATAAGACCACTTTTTAATTTTCTTTCCCAATAAATATTATACAATGTATAGATAGCAATATCAATAGCAGTAATAAAAGCAATGAAAAAATCACCACACACAATATAGACACCAATTTTATGTGGTTCACCCAATGTGGGCTACTCCACAGATAATTTTTTCCACTAAATTTTTTTAAATCAATCTCTTAGGAATCATTTCCCTATTACAATGTTTATTGACCTCTATCCAAAGGAGACACCAATCCCCTAATCAAGTTCATGGATATCTATCCATAGGACGACTCCTTCTCCTTAGCGTTGACTAGTGATCTTCTAGAACAACTTTTGTCCCCACTACTCTGGCTAATGGATCTCTATCCACTAAAGACACGTGTCCTAACTACCCTAGCTAATGTATCTCTATCCACTAGATACTATCATCTTATATACTCTATCACCTTCAAATCTCTGTCTCAAATCTATACTAAACATAGTCCTTCGGTATAGTAAAAATCTGCTCAATCTCTATATCTGGTCTGGCATAAACCTGTCCTCAAACTTGCACCAAAAATTGTCATTAAACTCTATACTCTAATATGTACTAAACATAGTACTTTGGTCTAGCACAAATATGTCCTCAATATCTATCCTTTGATCTATACTAAACACAGTCCTTTGGTTTAGCACAAATTTGTCCTCAATATCTTTCCTCAAGCCTTAACATAAATCTTGACTCAATATCAAATCAAATATTCTAGATCTACCCCAAACCTTAACTCAAGATTTGAACAAATAAATCAATCAAATCTACTCACAAGTCTTCTAAAAGACTTGTCTCAATTCTACCTTGTAAGCTTCCACAAAAACTCACACTAATCTATCCACAAGTTCTCTCTATTACTTGTCCAAATCTGCTAAACAAGTCCTCACTAGAACTTGTCCAAATCTACTCTCAATCTGGATTGTAATCTTCCATAAAAGTTCACACAAATTTATCCACAAGTCTTCTCAAAGACTTACCTCAAATCTTCTCAACAAGTCCACACTAGAAATTTTCCAATATCATAGAAACATAAACAAAAATATTATAGACTCAATATGCTTCACATTCATCACAATGATAAATCACTTTCAATCACTCTTTTAGAAACATATAGATAATTTTTAGAGACTCAATATGCTTTGCATTTAACTCAATTTTCAATCACTTTCAATCATTCTTTTGAAACATACAAAGAATTTTTAGATACTCAATATGCTTCACACTCACAAAATCTCAATCACTTTCAATCTCTCTTTCATCACATAAACATATAGATAATTTTAGAGACTCAATATGTTTCACACTCATCAACACTCAACCTCTTTCTCAAATTAATTCAAAATATAGAATAATTTGTTTCATAGAACTTGAACTATCATTTTAACACATTCACTTGACTAGGCTCAATCAACTCTACTCAACCAATCACTCAATGAAATAAACCTTGCTTACAAATGCTAGTCCAAAGGTATAAATACTCACTCAAGTGTTTCCAAATATGTTTATCAAACACTCTGTCACATAACAATGATACTCATAATCTTTACAAACCCTAGTTTAAGTTCACTCAACTAATCACTTCAACCACAATTCTTATCAAACAAGGTTTTATCAACAACTATTTATTCTAGAAAACCTTGAAGCATTAATTCAATCCACACTCAATAATGTTTACCAAACAATAATTTTCACTCCAAATTTGCATTCACAAAATTCAACAATCACTCACTAGGAAAATGTGCCCATACCTTTTGTTTGATGTAGAAGTGCCCTTAGAAAAACCTGCCTCAATCACAATTTTCTCCTTTTCCAATTTCAATAGTTAGATGACAAATATCACACTAACTCTATTTCAAAATATTTTTAATACACAAAATTAATCAATCCAAAATACACCTTATTACTCCTTGAAATTACCAATCATCAAATCAATCATAAAAATAATCACTCAAAAATCTTCTTATAATATCCAAATTAATAAATCAAACTCTCAAAAATAACCCTTCAAAAAAAAAATTTCCTACCCTTTTATCTCCCTCAAACACTTAATAACAAAATTTAATTTTGGTAAAAATTAAATCTTACAAACCCTCAAAAATTATTTTTCAACCTTAGGCACATAAAATATTTTTTTTTCTTCAAACTTATCACATCCCAAATTAAGCGGCAAACCCAACAATCAACAATGCATACCTTTGTCTCATCAAACAAAAAGGCCTCAGTGGGTTTTGACCCTAAAACCTCTCCACCGAGCACCTTACCAAGGTGCTAGTCCACTATGTGGGCTAGTTCCTCCCACAGGAATGGGAAGGCACTAGCTTCCCTTTCTTCCTTGTGCTATGAACCGTTCACAAAATCCAAACCTTCTACCATGCAAAACATTAACCTCATGGAATTCAAACCTGTGTCTTCTGGCCAGTGAATGTCTTAACACTTGTCGTCATCACTAGCTGCGCTAAAAAATGCATGTGCATAGTGGAAGGAGCCTTGCTCCTCTTTTTACCGTTTAATTTTTTCGAAGACTTTTCAAAGCAATGATTTTGCTTTGAAAATTCTTCGAAAAAATCGTTGTTTTCTCTCTGCGCTCGTTTTCAAACATAGAGGTATTCAAAATTATGATCGTTTGTGTACTCAGTCAAAGGTTTTGCCAACATATTTATACATAGTGCCTTGATTTTGTAATACATCATCGCTTCCCATCGAACTAATAATTTTATTTATAAATTTGCTTTATAACCATTTTTAGGGTTTATTAAGTTAATAAAAATTAATTTATAATTAACATAGGTAACATAAGAGTTAATTAAACTAATTAAAAAAATAATTTAAAATTAAATTATATTAATTAATTTAAATCTCATTTTTAATATTATAATAAAATATTATAATATTATTTGCCTGGGTCTCTTTTTTTTTCCTTTAGACCATATATGACTTCCTGGAGCCAAGTATTTATCAATTGAAGGCGGACTTTCCTTTTGCATTTATTAAATAACCTAAAAATGATGTTGCCCACTGAAACTGCCACTGACTGGTGTTAAAATCTTGACATCAATGACCACTCACTCTTGACATCAATGACAACTCATCTACTCAAAATATCAAACAATATACCCCTTTGTCATTGATGTCAACCCAAATTATTTTTACCAAAACTTGACCTTTTTCTTGTTTTGTTCTCCCTACGACGTTGCTCTCTTCTTAAACCAAAACTCTCTCCCTTACTCAAATATTTCTCCCTTTGACATCAATGACAAAGGGTCACCTTTTGGGCTTGGGGTTAAGAATGATTCTCTTAGCTTAGCCCCAACCCCACCTCCTCTTGAGGTAGTTAATTATGGGGTGGGAGTATTTCTACTCTGAGAAATAATTGTTCTTTACCTTTATCCTATTTCCTTCTCATATGATCCCTCTGATTGCTTTGACTATTCCTATTTATGTCCATGTTCTTATTCATGTCCATATTTATGTTCCTATTTATATTCATGTCCATATTCCTATTCCTGTTCCTATTCCTGTTCATATTCATTCTTGGTTTTGGAATATCTTCTCTACACCACTTTGTTGTATGTCTATCATTATTGCACTTATAACACGTAAAGCATGAGGATACAGAAACAAAAATGGAAATGCCAAGTGCGATGTATGCAAAAGCAAAACGTAACGCTAATTCCTACGAACTGAAACACATGAAAGGAGATAAACGTAAACAAATTGAAACAAGATAGAAATCAAACGTCATCAGGCCCTATAATTTATAATTAACTTATAATTAACTTAAGTAACATAAGAGTTAATTAAACTAATTAATAAATTAATTTATAATTAAATTAAATTAATTAACTTAAATCTCATTTTTAATATTATAATAAAATATTATAATATTATTTGCTTTGGCCTCTAGTTTTCCCTTTAGACCATATCTGAATTCCTAGAACCGAGACTTATTTCAATTGAAGGTGGACTATCCTTTTGCATTTATTAAAGAACCTGAAACTGATGTTGCCCACTGAAACTGCCACTGACTGGTGTTGAAATATTGACATCAATGACCACTCACTCTTGACATCAATGACAACTCATCTACTCAAAATATCGAACAATATACCCCTTTGTCATTGATGTCAACCCAAATTATTTTTACCAAAACTTGACCTTTTTCCTCTTTTGCTCTCCCTATGATGTTACTCTCTTCTTAAACCAAAAATATCTCCCTTACTCAAATCTTTCTCCCTTTGACATCAATGACAAAGGGTCACCTTTGGGGATTGGGGTTAAGAATGATTCTCTTATCTTAGCCCCAACCCCACCTCCTCTTGAGGTGGTTAATTATGGGGTGGGAGTATTTCTACTCCGAGAAAGCATTGTTATTTACCTTTGTCCTCTTTCCTTCTCATATGATCCTTTTGATTGCTTTGACTATTACTATTTATGTCCATGTTCTTATTCATGTCCATATTTATGTTCATATTTATATTCATTTCCATATTCCTATTCTTGTTCTTGTTCCTGTTCATGTTCATGCTTGGTTCTGGAATATCTTCTCTACACCACTTTGTTGTATGTTTATAATTATTGAACTTATAACACGTAAAGCATGAGGATACGGAAACAAAAATGGAAATGCCAAGTGCGATGTATGCAAAAGCGAAACGTAACGCTAAGTCCTACGAACTGAAACGCATGAAAGGAGAGAAACATAAACCAATTGAAACAAGATAGAAAGAAAACATCGAGTACAACCCTTTTTATTAATTTGCTTTAAAATCGGGTTACAATACGTCTCCTCCCTTTTGGGGACTAGGAGCGTTAAGTAGAGCTCTATTACACCACGGATTGATACGCTTTCTTTCGCGTGCCCACATGTAAAATGGGTGGACCAAACATCGCCGCCGCTTGCATGAATATGTCTATGGTTCCTTGTTGCCTCTTTGGTGTCGAGATCCTACATTCAGAGAAATAGAAAAGGATTAGTAGCACCTACGGATGGAGAGAAACATGCGATCCCCAAGGCCTACGGTCAGTGCATGCATAAAATGATTAAAATGATAACTAAAACATATCAGAATGAGCTAAAAATTTGACAGAAGCAATAAAACATTACCAGGAAGCCACTGCAAAAGGAACAGTCCAAAAATCTTGCACAAATTTCTAATCGCTCCGGGGTGGGATGATTAGGACTGTCATAACCTATTCGAAAGCCACCTCCCAAATGTCCGGTCCCGAGGCCTCCAAATCACCTATAAAGTTGGGGTTAGGTAAAACGGGGTATTTTGGGATGACCCAGATGGTCAGATTTTGCCAATTCAGCCTCTATCACCCAAAATATGATGATGCTATCTGCATGTTAGTGAAAGCGAGAAATGATAAAAGCATGATCAAAACTTGTCAGAATCACATGAAATTTAAATGACAGCATATGTAAGTAACCTAGAATCAAGTGCAAAAGAAAAATCAAGGAAATCTACCACATATTTCTAATCACTCCGGGGTGGGGCGATTAGAACTACAATAGTGCGGGGCGCCCGGGGGCAGGACGCCCACCGTTTGGGACTTAGTTTTGGCACCAATCCACTTGGGATGGGTCCAAAACCTCTTATGGGGTTGTGTCAGCAAATTTGGTGGGATATTGTGGCCAAATGTTTAGGTTTGGGTCCGGATTGTGCTTCCAATAATCACCCAATAACCTCCCTTTCAAAAGAGAGATCAAGGATGTAAAAGCACAATGAGGGTGAGGGTTTGATTTGGCAGCACTTCGTTGCTCCAAAAGCTCCTCTCTGTTCTCTTTTTTGGGGTGAGAAGACTCACCAATTTATAGACCTAGGGTCTCTCTCTTTGAATACGCATGCGAGGGTGCCACTTGAGTTGCTTGTCCTATTTTGGGAGAAAATATTATTCCCTGATTTAGAGTCTCCTTGCATGAGGCCTCCAAAAATCAAGGCATGCATGACTGAAGTCTCTCTCTCTGATTTGAAGTCGTTCCTCGCAATTGCATGTCCTGAAGGCACAGTTAAGTGGTGGACCTATCGAGGTTTGACTTTTTTCCAATCAAACCTAATATTCGCCCCACCTTGGGATGAATACTGCTAATCGTCCTAGGGTGGGATGAATACCAGTTTGTATTCGTCCCAGGGTGGGACGAGTAGGGAGCAAAGTGCTAAAAAGGTGCCAATTTGACCTCTGACCTTCCAAACTATTGTGGGAGTGGTTAGGACCACTGTTTAACCTCTGGGGGCTGCCCTAGGGGCTATGTATGTCAATTCGATCAGTGCTTGTCGTCACATAATCGGATTGGTGTTGTTTTGGTGTCTATAGATGCCCCTTTTTGGGAAGCATTGTGCAAGGCACAGTGCTGAGCAAAAATAGATAACCAAAGCACTAATGATTAGGGTTTCTCAATAACCTAACCAAATCTTGATGCCCCAAGTATGGAAAGGGCACGCATTCTTGAATCCTTGCTTTTGACGAGCTAAGGAGCTTAATTCAAGTGTTAACCTTTTTTGGTGAGGTGTTACTTGAGCTTGAACATTGTTTAGTCATGAATAGGCAAAGGGCGCAACCTTTTGTTTGTGGGAACCTTGAGTTCATGATTCTAGAATGCCAAGTGTTTGATCAGCTTGTGATTATTGCTTGTTTTCTGCCCCAAGCAGGAGCATGATTGTCTTTGTCAATGATCTTTTGAATGCGTGCCATTTCCTTGATTGGGTGTGTTTTTGTTGATTGGTGACTAAGTGTGACTACCCCCTCAAGCGATGAATCGATGAGGGAATGACCAACATGAGAAAAGTGACGAGTCACTTGACCCAAGATGACTTATGTAAGGGTGCCTTCAGTTGTTTTTCATTGAATGCTTATGCAGTTTCCCAACATTTTGACCTATTTTTGGTGGGTTTTAACCCTTTTTGGGACGCCATTTGGGGATGAAATTGTCAAAAATCCATCCTCCCATGGAGCGGTCAGGCTATGGTAGCCTTCTTAGGGAGTAGGATAGTGACAATTTGGGACCCCAACATCTATTTTGGATGCCAAGAATGTCAGGCGCAAAGGCGCCTTTGTTCGGCAATGTTATTGCTATTTTTGGGTGGGTTGTGACCCTTTTGGTGACGCCATTTGGGGATGAAATTCTCGGCAAGCCGTCCTCCCATGGAGCGGTCCGGCTATGGTAGCCTTCTTAGAGTAGATAGAGGATGGACCGACTTGACCAAACGCGCAAAGGCGCCTTTGTTCGACAATGTTATTGCTATTTTTGGGTGGGTTGTGACCCTTTTGGTGACGCCATTTGGGGATGAAATTCTCGAAAGTCGTCCTCCCGTGGAGCGGTCCAGCTATGGTAGCCTTCTTAGGGAGTAGGATAGTGAGGATTTGTGACCTCGACGTCTATTTTGCATGCCCGGAATGTCAAGTGCAAAAGCACTCTTATTGGACAGTTTTATTGCTTGTTTTTGTGCATTTTGTGCAGTTTTTGTTGTTTTTGAAATTTTTGCTCAGTAATCGTCCCTGGGTGGGATGAATACCAGGTTTGTAATCATCCCAGGGTGGGATGAGTGCCAACTAGAGTGCTCATCCTAGGGTGGAACGATTACAGGCTAAAAAGCCTATTTAAGGGCCAAAACTAGGTTTTGGGCTCATTTGCATTCGATTTTTCTGGCGATTTGGAGCTCTGAGGAGGAGGAGGTCGAGTTTGCGAAGTGAAGCACTATCAAATTTTTCTCGACGCCATGAGTTCATGAACCGAATCGAGCGACGGAGCCGAAGCGAGACCGGTAAGTGCTCCTCCTCTTTATTTTGTTGTTTTATTTGATAGTTTAAAGTCGCAATGTGTCTCTTTTGTATTTGGTTTTTCGAGTTTTAAAATTGAAACCCTAAAAAAAGAATTTGTTTTGTTTTGTATGTGTGTGAATTTGTGCTTTGTATGGCTTCATTAGAACTTAGATTGAAACCCTAGTGGAAACCATGTTTATTTTGCATTTGTTGTAAACTAAAAGAAACCCTAGTTTAACAAAGATCAAAACTTAGCTTAAAAACTTAGTTTAAAACTTAGCTTAAAAACTTAGCTTAACCCTAGTTGAACAAAGATCAAAACTTAGCTTAAAAACTTAGTTTAAAACTTAGCTTAAAAACTTAGTTTAAAACTTAGCTTAAAAACTTAGCTTAACCCTAGTTGTTTTTTTTTTTGTCAGTGTAGACTAAGGGTAAACCCTAGGTTAACTGAAAATTTTGTTTTTGTTTGTTTGTTTTGTTTTTGTAGTTATTTGTTAGTGTAGACTAAGGGTAAACCCTAGGTTAACTAAAAAAATTTTTTTTTTTTTTTTTGTAGTTATTTGTTAGTGTAGACTAAGGGTAAACCCTAGGTTAACAAAAATTTGTGTTTTTGTTTGTTTGATTTTTTTTTTGTAGTTATTTGTCAGAACTAAGGGTAAACCCTAGGTTAACTGAAAAATTTGTTTTTGTTTATTTTTTTTTGAGTTATTTGTGTAGACTAAGGTAAACCCTAGGTAAAAAATTTTTTTTTTTTTTTGATTATTGTATAGATAAGAAATAGAAAAAATTTGTTTTTGTTGTTGTTAGTATTGTAGAAAGAAACCCAAAAAATTTAAAATTTTTGTTTTGTTTGTTTGTTTTTTTTTGTATTTGTCAATGTAGACTAAGGGTAAACCCTAGGTTAACTGAAAAATGTTAGTTTGATTTGAATTTTGTTTTGTTTTTATTTATCAGTTTAAACGTAGAGTTAAAAACCCTAGGTACTGACAAACTATTTTTGACTATTTGTGTGTTTTTAATTTATCAGTTTGAACATAGAGTTAAGAACCCTAGGTACTGAAAAACCGTTTTTAACTGTTTGTGTGTTTTTAATTTATCAGTTTGAACTAGAGTTAAAAACCCTAGGAACTGAAAAATTGTTTTTGACTATTTTTGTGTTTTTAATTTATCAGTTTGAACGTAGAGTTAAAAACCCTAGGTACTGAACAAATATTTTTGACTATTTTTGTGTTTTTAATTTATCAGTTTGAACTAGAGTTAAAAACCCTAGGAACTGAAAAATTGTTTTTGACTATTTTTGTGTTTTTAATTTATTAGTTTGAACTAGAGTTAAAAACCCTAGGAACTGAAAAATATTTTTGAATTTTTTGATTTTTTTTTTTTTTTGTTTGTGTGTTTTTAATTTATCAGTTTGAAGTAGAGTTAAAAACCCTAGGTACTGACAAATTGTTTTTGACTATTTGTGTGTTTTTAATTTATCAGTTTGAACTAGAGTGAAAAACCCTAGGAACTAAAAAATTGTTTTTGACTATTTTTGTGTTTTTAATTTATCAGTTTGAACTAGAGTTAAAAACCCTAGGAACTGAAAATTGTTTTTGAATTTGTTGTTGAATTTTTTTGTTTGTTATTTGTCTATTTTTAGCTGTACATTTTTTTGTTATGCATTGTTGTATATTCATGTTATTGTTGTACAGTTTATCATGTTTTAATGTTTTTGTTGTTTTTGTTTTTCAGGTGGTTAAGAGTCGGTACCGTCAGCCGACGGTGTTCTCTGACGCCCAGGAGGCATTGACTTTGGCGGACTGGGAGTGGCTTGATGCCCTTGGGCTCAAGCATGTGATGCGACTAGAGCCGGTGGTGGGGGATCGGGCATACCTGACCATGCTGATCAACCTATGGGAACCCCGCACCAATACCTTCCATCTCCCAATAGGGGAGATGACAATGACTCTGGAGGACGTCTATCAGATTCTACAAATTTTGATAGATGGGCTACCGATCAGGACGACGTCGCGTGATCAACGGATAGCTATACTGACGTGATGCTTCGGGCATGGGGAGGAGTTGGGTGTGGACAACCCAGTGGAGAGGGTAGAGGGCGACTGCCAGATTGGCGACATTTTGGTACGATGGTGGCTAGAGAGGGGCGTGTTGGGAGTGAGGCACGCATTATTGATGAGCCTCATTTCCAACATGTTGTTGCTCGACTCTTCGGGCATGAGGTTCCCATGGAACCTACTGGAGGTGGTCTTCAGGTTGGTGGAGTGTCCGACCATAGAGCCCTTGATTATGAGATGGGGTCAGACACTGCTGGCACAACTCTACGATGAGCTATACGAGGTCCACTGTCGAAGGAAGAAGGGTATTGGATGAAGTTACTTGTTGCAGTGTTGGGCTTGGCAACACATAGCTATGGAGAGGCCGATGGGGTTGTCGTGGATGACTCGGGCAGAGATGGTAGACAGAGAGATCGGGTATGGGGCACTGTGGCACCGGTCAGAGGAGCGAGGGCACAGTCGATGGTGGGCAGGTGTCGTGGGGCACTACGCTGATGCTTTCTCATGGCTTGCTCCTGGGGAGGTAGTCTGGCGGCCATACCTGGATTGTCCAGCTTGGCCTGAGGCTGGGGAGTGGCTTCGACGGGTTCGCAGGGGGAGGTGGCTGATTGGGTGGCACGGGACCGAGTAGGAGTTATTCTCGTATGGTCGGGTGACACGATAGTTTGGGGTGCACCAGGGATTTCTTGGTGAGCCCTTGATCTATCGACGTCGGGGCGACGAGAGGACTCTAGCTTGGCCGATCATTGAGCCACTGGGCAAGGAGTCAGATGCAGTGATTGACATCCCAGACGTGGATGACGTCGGGGTTACTACTGAGTATGAGCAGTGGTGGACGTTGTGGTGGTGGCGAGGTGAGGGGCCTCTAGGGGGTCCAGAGGTGGCAACAGTAGGTAGGGAGGGTGCAGAGGCACCAGGAGAGGGTTGGGGGGCTCCACTGGATGATGCAGACATGGTGGAGGTTGATGAGGTGGGTGAGGATTTTGGGGTTCCAGAGCAACCAGAGATGTAGGATGTCCCAGAGTAGTGGGAGCCAGAGTAGGCTGCTATTTCGAAGATGTCGATGCCTCAGGTAGTCCCGAAGGATATGGAGGTAGGGTTGCACATTGAGATAGCATGATTGGAGAGGCTACTCTAGAGACGAGATGAGGAGCTCGGGGATGCACTACAGGAGAGGGATCTCCTATGGACATAGCTGGTGGAGAGGGAGAACGCATTGGTTGCGTACCACCGGTGGGATGGGGATACAGATGCTGCATGGGAGATGGATCTCCTACGGACATAGCTGGTGGAGAGGGAGAAGGCATTGGCATAGCATGATGAGAACTTGGTGATAGTTCGTCAGTGAGAGATGGACTTGATTCGACATCGGTTTGAGCTGGAGGCGGAGATTATCCGCCTCGATGGGTAGATCCCTATGGTTAGTGGAGGCGGATCATCACGCCACATGAGAGGGAGTGATACTGAGCAGTCAGCATCCTCACAGGCGTAGGTGACTGGATGAGGGAGGCGCTAGTAGGCGTGATGCGAGGGCTACGAGCAGCTGCCCTGAGGGGTCCCATAGGACCCACACCATGGGGGGTAGTTCTCATCGCACCGATCTTGCATGATCATGGTGGCCGACGCCCTAGGCTTGGGGGTTTTTGAGCTTTTGCATTATTGTGAGGTCAGAGGACCGGTTTATTGTAGCCTACGGGCATTTTTGATGGTATATAGACATAACTTTTATTTTTGTTTATGCACTTGTTGTGATTTGTTTTTTTGTTTATGCACAGTGACTGATGTTTGATGGATGCATGTTAATTTATATTATGTATGGATATGTTGCGATGAATGCTAATGTTTCTAATTTATATGATATGCAAATGGAATGGATGAATTGAATTTGTGATTTTTGGCGGTGGTACCATAGACTGTATAGGATTTACTGGCTTTCTATACGATGTGATTGCTTTGTGGAATGACTTTGCATGTGATAATTTTATTTTGGTATTTTTTGTATTTTTTGATGGTGATGTAAGTAATGAAATGTACCAGTTATTTTAAAATGTAGTTAAGGTTTTCTGAGATTCAGATGTTTTAACTAACTAGCCAAGACTTTACATTTATCTTACAAGACTTTTGAACAAGGTATAAATCAGACTTGAGTTTAACCAAGTTATTTCACATCCTTGTGTGTGCAATTGAGTTCGTTTATGTGGTATTTGTTAGGATACCGCCAGTGCTAGATAGGCTATCAACCAAACCTGTATTGAGGATCACCTAATTAGCTCCACTAACTCCATTGTTGTATGTAGTAAGATTAATCCACGGGACAATCTAAGGTACCATAAGCTAGCTCATCCACATGCAAACATTGGTCTTCTCACACGTAAAGCTAATGTGATAGACATATCGTCATGTATTTAGGATACCACCATTGTCAGGTAGGTTGTCCACCAAACCCGTAATGAGGATCACCTAGATGGTTTTTCAAATACTGAGAATTCCAGGGATTCAAGCTCAGGCGTCTTTTAGTTGCTCAACTTATTAGGATACTTGCTCGCATATATAGTGATGAGAATCACTATTTATTTTTTGCTTTTGTTTTTCTTTTTGAGCAAGGACTTTGAATAGTGGTGATAACCACTGTTATTTGATTTTGCATTATAGGTTGCAAAGTTGAGCTTGTAGGTTTGTGGCTTGTGAATGGCATTGATCCTTTTGGCCTTGGGGATGACTACCCATCTTGTGTAGGGACGTGTAGTATGAATCCTTACGACTTTGGGAACCAAAGGGGATTAGGGATATTATGAAGTAAGGGCTTTGATCTTTTAGGCCTTGGGGATGACTACCCATCCTTGTCAGGGGTGTGTAGTATGAATCCTTATGAATTTGGAGACCAAAGGTGATTGGAGATGTTCGTGATGATGGCTTGTTGGGATTTTTCTTTTGAATGGCATTGATCCTTTTAGGCCTTGGGGATGACTACCCATCCTTGTCAGGGGCATGTAGTACGAATCCTTACAACTTTGGGGACCAACGGTGATTGGGATTTTTGCTAGTGGTGAAAACCACTATTTATTAGGGAGAATTGATGGGGAAGAGCTTGTCCTTTTGTCAATTCTCAGCACTCTTGAACCATTCGCACAGGGGGATGAACAGGCTAATCTTTCACCTATGGTATCCTAGACTGCTTTGTAGTTTTCATCTTCCGTTCACACAACTTGGGAATTATTTTATGTGTTTTAACTTGTGTAGGGATGTTACGTAACGAGGCGTGATCCAAGTAAAACTTTCCCTTGTAAAATTTGTTTAACTTTGTATAGTTTTTGGCTAGAAATTTAAAGACAGCTGAATGACGAAAACCCTACATACATTAGGAGACAAACTGACTATGCTAAAAATGGGGATGGTGTTATTCTGGATGTATGTGTTTAGAAAATGGATTGAATGTGGAAAATGATGGAATTGCCGAGAAATTATAGTCTATGATGTTTGGGACATGTATGACCAGCAAATATGCAATGTATGGATGTGATGCCTAATGCAACTTATATTTTTGTATTTTGATTTTTACGAGTATGCATGGAATTGAGATGCAATTTTTTTTTATTATTTTTGAGTTATTTTATTGTTTTTGTTTGTTTTTGAATATTTGTTTTGACCAAGCGGTTATGGGCACCCTTGGAGCTTTTGGTTTGACCAAAGGGTTTATGGATACCTTTGGGGCGTTTTAGGTTGACCAAGCGATTGCGGGAATCCTTGGAGCTTTTGGTTTGACCAAAGGGTTTATGGATACCTTTGGGGCGTTTTTAGGTTGACCAAGCGATTGTGGGAATCCTTGGGGCTTTTGGGTTGACCAAGCGATTACTGGAATCCTTGGAGCTTTGTAGGTTTGACCAAGTGATTGTGAGAATCCTTGGAGCTTTTGGGTGGGCTATGGTTCTCTCTAAATGTGGAATGGCCTCAAATGACTGATGTTCAAGGGTTCTAGTTCCTTGATTCCTTCAAGAGAGGCAAGCCGGTATGTTCCAGGTCCTATTTTACTATCAATTACATAGGGACCTAACCAATTTGCCATGAACTTGTCCCTTAGATGGGGCGGAAAGTTAGAATTTTATTGGTTCTCTTTTAAGACCAAGTCACCAACCTAAAAGTCCCTCAGGTGAACTTTCATGTTGTATGCTTTCTTAAGTCGCTCTTGATAGATACGTAAATGCTCGAGAGCATTGACACGTCGTTCATCGAGCAACGTAAGTTGATCTAACCGGGCCTACCATGTAGTGTCATCATCGATGAACTCTTGCATTGATATGCGTAGTGAAGGGATTTCCAACTCGAGAGGCATGACTGCCTCGGAGCCATACACCAACAAAAATGGAGTTGCCCCAGTGGGCATCCGAATGCTAGTGCGATAAGCCCATAGGGCAAGTAGGATTTGAATGTGCCAATCCTTGTGACTATCTGTGACCGTATTTTTGAGGATTGCAACTAGCATTTTGTTGGACGCCTCTGCTTGCCCATTTGCCTATGGATAATAGGGTGTTGAAAAACTGTGCTGAATTTTGTATTTTGTTGTCAAAGCACGCACATATTTATTCTTGAATGATGTCCCATTATCCGAGATGATCTTGGATGGAATACCAAAATGACATATGATGTTATGTAAAATAAACTCCGCAATGCGGGTTCCAGTCGTAGAGGTTAGCGAAATTGCTTCCACCCACTTGGTGAAGTACTCTGTGGCCGTTATGATGAACATGTGATGACCTGACGATGTAGGGGAGATATTTTCTATTAGATCAAAGCCCCACTATGAAAATGGCCAAGCCGATTGGATCGGTTGCAAGGCCTGGGAAGGTACGTGTGTCAAATTGGCATGGTGTTGACACTTCATGCACTTCTTTACATATGCACAACAATCTCACTCTAAATATGGCCAATAATAGCCCATGCAGAGAATGCACTTTGCGATGGCCATACCGGTGAAGTGGCCACCGCATGTACCATCGTGCACTTGGGTGATCACCCAAGTGGACTCCTGCTGGTCCAAGCAACGGAGGAGGATCCCTTCGTAGCTTCGATGGTACAAAATGTCTCCTAGCAAGACATGTTTTTCCACTTTCTGTTTAAATGATATTTTTGTGGCATGTGTCAATCCAAGTGGGAGGTTACCTAGCTTGAGGTAATCCCTTATGGGTGTGTACCAATCCTGTTGATCAGAAACCTCGATGGTATGAACGACCAATCCCTCTTGAAGTTCATCCCTAGCAAAAGCTGAGCGGGAAAGAACTTGTAAAAATAGTGTTGTGTTGCTATTAAGAGGGGTCGGGGAGAACAAGGACCCCTAGTTGGCTTGAGTCAGATGATCATGGATTCGAGAGAACCTATCCTGAGATGGTTCAATCTGGATCAGGTGGATTCCTGGCATTAGGTCAGAGCTTGCATGCTCCATCACGGATTGTGATAATGTTTTGACCTGAATGGTTGTCATCTCACCAAAAGGGTCTTGCGGGATTAGTGACCCCAAGGAGGCCATAGTGTTCACAAAATGATTCGATGATCGAGGGAGTGCCTCGATGTCGTACCATTCAAGTTGTGCCAAGAATTTGTCCACAAGGGCTTTGTAGGCCTACAAAACTGGGCATTTACATTGGAATACCCCCTTTACTTGGTTGAAAATTAATAGCGAATCACCAAAGATGTTTAAGCATTTGATGTTCATGGTGATTGTTGTCTAAAGACCTATGAGCAAGGCTTCGTATTCGACATTGTTGTTGGTGCATGGGAAATCTAATTTAAATGATAGAGGCATTGGATCCCCTTGTGGTGTGAAGAATATGATTCCCGTGCCACCCCATTGCTCACATTTAGAACCATCGAAGAATAGGGTTATGTCGGCCTGTGACTCAGGCTCATCAGAATCTGGCGATTCTGAGACATGGAAGACCCCATCATCTGGCAGCTCTATGGTCAAAGGCTGATCATATTTGAGAGGAGCCTCTGCTAGTTGATCGACGATGACTTGACCTTTTATGGACTTCTATCCAATGAATTCGATGTCAAACTCCATCAACAACATGATCCATTTTGTCATGCGGCTACTATGATAAGTATGACTCATCATGTATCACAATGGATTCTCCTTAGACACAACATACGTCGTATTTTTGAGCATGTAGTGGCATAGCTTTTTGGTAGCAAATACCATTGCCAAGCATAGCTTTTCAACGTATGCATAGTTAAGTTCATAACTAACTAGGGTGCGGCTAAGATAGTAAGTAGCCTATTCTTTGTGTAGTTCATTTTTTTGGGATAGCATGGCACCCAGTGCCACCTCAGTAGCTGAGATGTATAAGTAGAATGACACTCCTGGTCTAGGTGGTGCCAATACTAGCGGCGAAGCCAAGTATTGTTTGATGTCATCAAAGGATGACTGGCACTCGTCATCCTAGTGAAATGCTACCCCTTTGTGCAATAATTTATTCATGGGTTGGCACTTGTCAGATAGCTATGCTATGAAGCGCTTGATTGATGTGACCTTTCCCTGTAGGCTTCTGAGCTACTTGATGGTAGTTGGGGGAAGCATTTCAAGGATTGCCTTGACTTTGTTTGGATCCACCTCGATTCCTCTCTTTGAGACTATGAAACCCAAGAGTTTTCTAGATGTGATGCCAAATACGCACTTCTTGGGGTTTAGTCTGACTTTATGTTCAATGAGGCGATCGAGGATCTTGCTTAAGTCATCGAGATGAGCTGGGCACAAAAGATATTTGGCCAACAAATCATCCATGTAATCTTCCAAAGTTTTATGCATGTGATCATGGAAGATGTATGTCATGGCACGTTGGTAGGTGGCGCCAGCATTTTTAAGGCCAAAGGGCATGACCTTATAACAAAATGTCCCCCAAGGCATTGTGAACGCCATTTTTAGTTGGTCTTCGAGATTAATACGAATTTGATTGTATCCCAAGAAACCATCCATGAGGGAAAGCATTTCATGGCCCACTGTAGCGTCTACCAATGCATCGATGCTAGGCAAGGGGAAATCATCCTTGGGACTCGCTTTGTTTAGATCTCAAAAATTAGTGCATATGCGAATCCTCCCGTCAAGCTTCTTGATGGGTACCATGTTGGACAACCATGGTGGGTAATCCACGTAGATGACAAACTGTGCATCCAACAACTTTTGTAGCTCATATTTGACCATTAAGGCCACTGTTGGATGCATCTTACGTAGTTTTTTCTTAACTGGCTTGACTATCGGATCAAGCGTTAGATTATGCATGACTAGCTATGGATCTAGCCCCGACATGTCTTTGTAGGACCATGCAAAAACCTCCTTCTTCTCTTTGAGAAGGGCAATGTAGTCAGCTTGCTCTTTGGGGGATAGACTTACCCCTAGCTTGATGATTTGCAAATTCATTGGATCAGAGCCGATGTCTACGTCAGTCATCTCCTCAACTAACATGTGGGACCCGTCCTCCAACTGGTGTGGAGTTGGGATCAGGTGGATATCATTTGCTGAATTTAGATCTACGTTTGGAACGTCGGGTTCCTCTTCAGCATGGAAGACATCCTAAGTCTATCCTGGGGTGAAATGGAACATCCCACCGCAAGGCTAGTACTCTGATGGGGATGGTGGTGTGTCAACGCGATCCCAGTCTATAGCATCTAGGTCTAGATGCAATGACCATGTTGGGTCAGCTGGATTATGGATGGGGGCGGTTAAGTCAATGGAGATCATGTTGATGAAATGATTTTGGTCTCCATTACCATGGGTGTGGTTACTCGGACATCCTTGGTGATCTTTGTGCTCTAGATCTAGCTCTGTGGGTACTGGCACAAATGGATCGGCCCTATGTGTGGATAAGAGGATAGGATCTACCCTAGGAACTGATGGCTCTATAGGGTCTCCAGGTGGAAGGTGCTCTATGTATACCTAAAGTGGTGGGTGCAGTAGTTGGTCCAACTGTGCCTGGTTTAGGTGCCACCTATGCCTTGGCCCTATGTGTAGCTATTCAAACATGTCGTCTATGTCCATGGGATATTACTGCTATCGCATATGATTGAGATAGGCCATCTCAGTCTCATCTTCATAATCGCTATCAAAGATCCAGAGGCCTTCGTTGGCTTCGATAGTTGTTTGTGACATGTGAGGCTCGTCCTGCTCGAGAAAATTAATGTGGTCCCATCGAGGTTGTTCCACTCTAGGCAGGGGGACCTGATTCTCTTGAGGTGGTACTTGCTCAATTGGAGCATCCAAAGGGAAAATTGTCATGAAGCTCTCCTGATAATCATCTATGGGTGTCACTTGTGAATGATTGCTATCAGACTCGAAAGGATCCCAAGGCGCTACCTCATACTCGGACTCATCTTCTGAAGACCCTTCTTGGTCTTGTCTATATCCCTCTTGTAGGTGAGTCCTCGAACTTTCTCCCTTTTCGATCGAAGGGAAAGGGTTGTTAAGGTCAACAAGGTTGGTTGTTAGCAATGGGAGATAATCCCCCAATGTATATGTTGTGTTAGGATTGGCATATGGATCTAATGCCAACCCATCCTTGTTGCCTATCCCTAGGCCTTGCATGTTCTCTACCAAGATGTCCAGGGGCAGGGGGTGGTTGAACCCTACTCCTGACTTTTCGTACGGCATTTGATATCTTGGTTGGCAAATAACATGCACTCCTTGCTCATACTCCTCATAGGATTCTTGATGAGTGCCTAGGTGAGACCTATAAACATGTGTGGGTGCCCATGGAGGGTGCCCATCATTATTTCTGGGAGTGGCCTCCTGATCAGGTCTAGGAGGTCTTGGAGGTAATATTTGATAAGGTTGCGGAGACCTGTCTCGCACCAAGGGGTTGTGCCTCTCATACACTTCTACTTTATGCACGTGAGGGGTTGGGACCTTCTCAGGAAAAGTGTTTTGAAGCAATTCATCTATCTGACGTTGAATGCGCTCTTCGCTAAGGTGATACAAGTGCTTTAACTATTTTTGGTCTTGCTTGAGCTACGTGATTTGCGCTTGGCAGGTGGTATGTTTGGCAAATGCCAAGTCAATTTGTTTTTTCATATTATGTTTAGGAAGCCTAGATGCCTCTCCTACATGTCTATCTCAGTCGTAGTGATCCGAGATCCCTATGGGTTGCTTTCATCTATCAAGGTTAGAAGCATTCACCCGAGGCTCTGGCCTCAGTGGGTGATCCTGATACATAGTAGGTGCAAAGGTGTATTGCTCCCATGCTATGTATTGCTCTTGATGAATGTAATAGTCTTCCTCATACTCCCTTTCATATGTGTGAAAGGGGCGGTAGAATTGGCTTGCCCTATCTAAAGATCCTTGTGCTCTATATTTGGCCTAGTGTTTCTGACAATAATAAGGGGTAAAGGAGGGATGACAAAATCATGTGGCCCCTCCTTATGGACCCTATGTTTCTCTAGCGCTTCCTTACACAGTGGCCACTCATAACGAGCATCTAAGGGAGCCCTCCCGTATATGTTGAGTGCCACGTGTATGGCCTCCTCATGAAAGGGTCTATGTTGAGTGGGAGTACCCCTCAAATGGGAGCCCCCATAGTCCCATTTTGTAACGGCATGATGTGGACTATCTTGTGGGTCAGGCCTCCAAGGCGGTATAACCAAGTCCTCAGGACTATATCGGAGGTGACTTGTCCCCCTTTGTACACTTTCTATAGCTCTTGCCCATGATTGGGCTCGACTACGGGTGTACACCATGTTGATTTTTATCTAAATATGTGTACATTTTTATCTTCTTTATGATTTCTTATGCTACACTAAACAAAAGGGAAACACACAATCAAGGCAATGATTATCTTGTTTATGGATTAAAAGTGTGCCCTAAATCTGGTTTAGTGTGTTTTGATGTTTTTTTTGAAAACCTTGTAAAGAACGTGTTGTATATGCAATATGAGGGCTCTTATATCTCCCAAAATGGTTGCCCCTTCGATATACCACTGCCAGGCTATTATACTGAACCTCTCTATATACCCACCCTTACGTGAGGGAGACTATAGGTATGTGAGAGTAGAACAGTACATGGAACATAGGTGGTATGAAAGGGGTATCACTCTGTTTATAACACCTACCGTAGAAGACTTATCCTCATGCATTGGGAATCACCCCAGCTACACTTGGTCAACTTTCATCAGGATTTATGTCTAGCAATAGTTGTGATTAGGGTTATGTATGTAATATTTCAAGCCAAGGTGGTGATGAAATCCACCATTGGTCTTGATCAAGGGTTGGGGTTTTACGACCAACTCCTTGGTGTTCAGATTATCTCGTGATGTGTGGGGTTCTTTTTATTTGCACAAATAAATAAAAAAATGCAGTAAAATCTCCTATGCAAGCAAAGAAACAAGAAATGACAGAGACATAAAATAGAAAATGACAGAGGATGCTCAAAACCCCTACCTCTTCTCTGCCCAAACTAGATGCCTCTGAGTTTCTGCTCTAAAATAGCATAGAGAGATATTCATCCTAGGGTGAGATAAATAAAAAATCTGTATTCTTCATAGGGTGAGATGAATTCCTATTCGTCTCAGGGTGGCATGAATTCTAGCTCTGTATTCGTTACAGGATGGAATGAGTAGCAGTCCAGTGCTTGAAATATTGATACCTGCAAGAAAAAATACACAAGTTTTGATCAGAATTTTGATCTCAAAATCAAGGTATAGGGGTCCCACCATGATTTCCATTGAAATCACGAATATACGGAAACAAAAATGGAAATGCCAAGTGCGATGTATGCAAAAGCGAAACGTAACTCTAAGTCCTACGAACTAAAACTCGTGAAAGGAGAGAAACGTAAACCAATTGAAACAAGATAGAAAGAAAATGTCGAGTACAACCCTTTTTATTAATTTGCTTTAAAATCAGGTTACAATATGTCTCCTCCATTTTGGGGACTAGGAGTGTTAAGTAGAGCTCTATTACACCACAGATTGATACGCTTTCTTCCACGTGCCCACATGTAAAATGGGTGGACCAAACATCATCACCGCTTGCATGAATATTTCTATGGTTCCTTGCAACCTATCTAGTGTCGAGATCCTACATTCAAAGAAATAAAAAAGTATTAATAGCACCTGCGGATGGAGAGAAACATGCGATCCCCAAGGCCTGCGGTCAATGCATGCATAAAATGATTAAAATGATAACTAAAACATATTAGAATGAGCTGAAAATTTGATAGAAGCAATAAAAAATTACCAAGAAGCCACTGCAAAAGGAACAGTCTAGAAATATTACACAGATTTCTAATCTCTTTGGGGTGGGACGATTAGGACTATCATAACCTGTCCAAAAGCCACCTCCTAAATGTCCGGTCCCGAGGCCTCAAAATCACCTAAAAAGTTGGGGTTAGGTAAAATGGGGTATTTTGGAATGACCCAGATGGTCATATTTTTCCAATTCATCCTCTATCACCCAGAATATGTTGATGCTATATTCACATTAGTGAAAGCGGGAAATGAAAAAAGCATGATCAAAACTTGTTAGAATCACATGAAATTTAAATTACAGCATATGTAAGTAACCTAGAATCAAGTGCAAAAGAAAAATCATGGAAATCTACCATATATTTCTAATCACTCTAGGGTGGGGCAATTAGAACTACGATAGTGTGGGGGGTGCCTAGGGGCAATACGCCCACCATTTGGGACTTAGTTTTGGCACCAATCCACTTGGGATGGGTCCAAAACCTCTTATGGGGTTTTTTTGGCAAATTTGGTGGGATATTGTGGCCAAATGTTCAGTTTTGGGTCCGGATTGCGCTTCCAATAATCACCCAATAACCTCCCTTTCAAAAGAGAGATCAAGGATGTAAAAGCACAATGAGGGTGAGGGTTTGATTTGGTAGCACTTCATTGCTCCAAAAGCTCCTCTCTGTTCTATCATTTGGGGTGAGAAGACTCACCAGTTTATAGACCTAGGGTATCTCTCTTTGAATATGCATGCGACGGTGCCACTTGAGTTGCTTGTCCTATTTTGGGAGAAAATATTATTCCCTGATTTATAGTCTCCTTGCATGAGGCCTCCAAAAATCAAGGCATGAATGACTGAAGTCTCTCTCTCTGATTTGAAGCCATTCCTCACAATTGCATGTACTGAAGGCATAGTTAAGTGGCAGACCTATTGAGGTTTGAATTTTTGCTATTCAAACCTTCTATTCGCCCCACCCTAGACGAATACTGCTAATGATCCCAAGGTGGGACGAATACCAGTTTGTATTCATCCCAGGGTGGGACGAGTAGGGAGCAAAGTGCTAAAAAGGTGCCAATTTGACCTCTAACCTTCCAAACTACTATGGGAGTGGTTAGGACCACTGTTTAACCTCTGGGGGATGCCCTAGGGGCTATGTATGTCAATTCGATTAGTGCTTGTTGTCACATAATCGAATTGGTGCTATTTTGGTGTCTAAAAACAATTAATGTTATTATTCCTTGGTGGTGCAAATATCTTAAGATTTCTCTTGGTGAAGCCATATTTGTTTCTATCATGAATCATTTTTATGACCAAACTAATTACATAAGTACCAATACCCATGGAAAAGCTGCCTATTTCTAAAATTTCTATTTTCCTATCTTTCATGTGTCCTTCACTATGAAGCCATGTGCCAAAACTGTGACATGAGAAACATCGTCCATTGAAACTTTCTTGCCTTGACTTCATTGATATCTTAGTCCCTTTTTCTACATGTTGATTCCTATTCCATATGTTTCTTCTTTGTGCATTGTTCCATTCCTTGTTAAACTTCCTATTGTCCAACTCATCCTTAGAACTCTCACTTTATCTTACACTATCTTCTTCTAAAGTTTCTTCTTCTTCAAAACTTGAAATTGACTCTTCTTCTTGTTTCTTTTGAGCTTGTTCAAAACCAAGATCTATTTTGTTTGTTGACCTTCTTTGTACCTTGATCATCTTATCCACAATATTTTAATTCTTTTCAAACTTGTGTAGTTTATCCTTGGATTTTTCTAAATCTTCTGTTAGTAGAGCTACTTCTTGTTCTAATTTTTCACATTCTAAGACCTTTGATTTTAACTTATCCTTGAATTTATTTGTCTTGGCCATTTATTTGTTTAGATCCTCTATAAGACTTCCTCTCTCTTCATCACATTATTAAAACTGAATTTCAAGTTGAGAGTTTTGCTTTCTTACCTTCTTTAAGGTTTTAAGAGCATAGATAAGCTCTCCCTCAAGATCAACTCCTCCTTTTTCTGATTCTTCCTCTATTTGTTTACCTTTGTCAACATCTTCATTTTATTTTGACTTATCTTCTATAGGATCACCTTATTCTTATAGTACCAATTAGAATATTCTCTTATGGTCCTTCAACTGCATCCTCATATTCATAATCACTAAAACTGAAACCATTATTTGTACAACTATCTTCAAGATGTCCAAAATTACCACATCTAAAACACTTGAGAATAATTGGTGACCTTTTATTGGCTTCTTCTTTTTCTTAAATAAGAAATAAGACTTCATATTTATCATTATCTGAAAAACTATTATCACTACCACTTGAGTACTTGCCTTGTGTGCATAGTAGCTCCTTTTTTGTCTTTGAAAGAACTTATTCCCTTGTTTGCCTTGTCAACCCTTACCTTTATTTTGGTACCTATATTTTTTTGATTCCCTGTTCCTGTGATCCTATTTTTCTTCATCATTATTATTTTTAGATTATTTAAAATCAATTGCATAGTGGTCATACTTTCCATAATTGAAACATCTAATAGATTTTGCATATTTAAATCTTCTTTAATACTTATTCTTTTTTTCATAATTAGATTCTTCATAATTGGATGACTCATTGCTTGAATCTAACTTTTTACCCTTTGTTTTCTTAATCGCTTTGAAGGTTGCTTCCTTCTGGATTAGGTTCCTATTTTGTTCTCAACTCAAATGTTGTAAGAATACCAAGTAACATATCTCTTGTCAAAGAGTCACCATCCTTTGCTTCTTTTATAGCTGAAATATTTTTACTAAACCTTGTTGGGAGAGACCTTAGGATATTATCACAATCATCTGATTCTTCAACATTAATTCCAAATACTTGCATAGCATTACAACCTCATCTACTCGAAGTAGATAAGTACTAATATTTTCCTCATTCTTTATTATTAATTCTTTAAATTGTCCTTTGAGATTTCGTATCTTTACATTTTTGACACTTTTATATCATTTATAAATGCTTTGCAACTTATCCCAAATTACTTTTGCATATTTACAATGCATAAATTTTATTGATTATGTTCTATGCAAACCTCTCAAAATTGCATTCATTGCTTTTGAATTGTAATGTTGTAGAAGCTTACCTTCCTTATTTGTAGGTGGATCAGTTGGTGGTATGTATCCATTTTCATTTGCTTCCCAAATTTCATTTCCAAGTGCCATCAGGTGAACCTCCATTATCATACTCCAATATATATAATCACTTCCATAAAATATTGGTGTTGAATTATCCAAGGATATATTCTTAGAATCCATTGTATTCTTGAGATATTTTCCTTCAAGCTGTTAAACTCTTCTAAAGGAATCTGCTTTTATACCAACTGAAGAACACAAACTTATACTAAGAGGGAGGGTGAATAGTATAATATCACTTATTATTTTTATTTCCCCATAAATATAACGTATTGTATAGATAAAAATATCAACAATAGTAATCAAAGCAATGTGTAAATCACCACACACAATAGAGACACCAATTTTATGTGGCTCACCCAATGTGGGCTACTCCATAAAGAAAATATTTCACTAAAATTTTCTCAATCAATCTCTTGTGAATCATTTCCCCATTACAATGTTTATGGACCTCTGTACAAAGGAGACACCAATACCTAAATCAAGTTTGTGGATCTCTATCCATAAGATAACTCCTTTATCCTTAGATCTGACTGGTGATCTTCTAGAAGAACTGTTGTCCCCACTGCTCTAGCTAATGGATATATATCCACTAAAGAAACCTATCATCACTACCCTAGCTAATGGATTTCTATCCCCTAGCCACAAAGCTTTATCTCAAATTTGTACTAAACATAGTCATTTATTCTAGTACAAATATGCTCAATATTTTATCTTTTATCTGGCACAAACCTATCCTTAAATATGCACCAAAATTTATCTTCAATATCTATCCTCTAATCTATACTAAACATTGTCCTTAAGTCTAGCACAAATCTGTCCTCAATCTCTATCCTCTGATATGTACTAAACATAGTCCTTTGATCTAGCACAAATATATACTCAATATCTATCCTCAAGCCTTAACTGAAAGCTTGAATCAATCTCAAATCAACTCTTCTAGATCTACCCCAAACCTTAACTCAAGGTTTTACCAAATTATTCAATCATATATGCTCACAAGTCTTCTCAAATACTTGTCTCAATTCTACCTTGTAAGCTTCCACAAAAGCTCACACTAATATGTCTGCAATTTCTCTCTATAAATTATCCAAATCTACTCAACAAGTCCTCACTAGAACTTATCCAAATATTCTCTCAATCTAGATTGTAAGCTTCCATAAAAGCTCACACAAATATATCCACAAGTCTTCTCAAAGACTTGCCTTAAATCTACTCAAAAATTCCACACTAGAACGTGTCCAATCTAATAGAAACATAAAGAGAATTATTAGAGACTTAATATGCTTTACATTCATCACAATGCTCAATCACTTTCAATCACTCTTTTAGAAACATATAGATAATTTTTAGAGGCTCAATATGCTTCACATTTACCTCAATTCTTAATCACTTTCAATAAATCTTTTGAAACATACAAAGAATTATTAGAGACTCGATATGCTTCACACTCACAAAATATCAATCACTTTAAATCTCTCTATTATCATAGAAACATATAAAGAATTGTTAGAGACTCAATATGTTTCACACTCATCAACACTCAACCTATTTCTCAAAATAATTTAGAATATAGAATAAATTATTTCATAGAACTTGAACTATCACTTTAACACATCCACTTGACTAGTATCGATCAAATCTACTCAACCAATCACTAAATGAAATAAACCTTTCTCACAAACCCTAATCCAAGCATATAAACACTCACTCAAATATTTCCAAAAATGCTTATCAAACACTCTGTCACATAACAATGATACTCATAATATTTGCAAACCCTAGTTTAAGTTCACTCAACTAATCACTTCAACCACAATGCTTATTGTTAGAATAAATAATTATTCTCTTAACTTCTACTAGGACAAACTTACTTTAGTTACCATTCTTCAATGGTTCAGGTGAACTCTCAGTTTATCCTAGTTCATATTTGATGAGTTGTTGTAATCCAACGACTCTCAATGATCAACTTTATTTATACAAAGTTGATCCATTAAATAAATCAATCAAGTATTTTACTTTTCTAACATGGTATCAGAGGGCTTCCCCTTCCCTATGATCCTGAGGAGCTTTTCCTCTTGGGGGGGTTTCCCTCATGGAAATCTTCCTCTATTTTTTTTAATTTTTTTTTCCCCATTTTTTTGGATACTGAGGGAGTATGCTCTCCATCCTTTGATGGATGGATCAGAAACCAAAATTTGAAAAATTAATGGTTGCAATATTAGGAGGATAAGTTTTTAGTTTAAGTTTTTTAAATTTTCATGTTTTGTATGTAGGTTGTACATGTTTGTGGATCTTTGTCATGTGGCCCAGATCCAAATGATCTCATGGTTATATATGGACTATGAGAATATTTTTTAGTGGTGGTTCTTTGACTATGTTACCAAGGGAATTTTTTGGCATCTTGTTGCCTTTGTCATATTCCCTCTTTTTTTCAGTCACTATGTCACCACAACAAGCTTCACACCTATTCTATGACCAGATATGTTCATTTTTTATGGACTCCAATATGGATGTTTGATTTTTGTATAGATATGGAGAGAGAGATTCAATGGACCTGTGCACACTGCAAGGAGAGGCCAGAATACCTAGATATTGTGCACTTCCATGTATAGTAGTAGATGGCAGATTTTTTTTTACCCACCCATAGCAGTAGCGTGACAGAGGTCTTTTAATGTTGTTTCAGTTTGGATGTCATTGAGGATTTCCATGATGGAAGACGATGGAGTTTAATTTTTAGAGTATAAGTTATTTTCCCTCTAAATGATTAAGACTTGCAAATTCATGGAATTTTGCCATTTAAACTAAACACAATATGGAGAGGTCATTGGTAGAGGCCATTCAACGGTCACCATAGCATAAAAACAACCTTAGATACAACAATTTGATTGTTGAGCGGCCAAAGAGAGCACACAGTCGATGATCTAGAGTTCATGGTGTGAAGGAAACCACGTGGTGTTGTAGTGATTTTTTTGCATGGAGCACTAATGATGAGGAGGAGCTAACCATTTGTTTGATAAAGTTGGTGATCGATCTGTAGTGTAAACTATAAATTGGACGTAGTTCCATGTAGCCAATATTCTGTTGCAACAATGCACACAATGGACCTGCGCACTTCAGTCGCATCATGCAATCACAACATTATTTATAAAAACTTGAGCACAATATTCTACATGCATATAAGAGGTTATCTAAAATTTTATAATGCAATTTTTATGTATAAAGCTGAAAAAACGAGTTGTTGCTTCTAGTTTGGTGATATTGGGACTGTTTTACAGTTGTATTAGTCCCTATTCACTTTTTTCTTGTGCATGTGATATTATGATCTATTTGTGGGATTGCCTAGAACAATGCTTGTAAACATGTTGGTGATTTCCTATTTTTTTACAATTGCATAGCAGGCATTGGTCAAAGTGAAATTGAAGATGATCTATTCTAACGTTGAATAGAAAATTATGTTAAAGAATGGTGCTAATTATTTTTCCCACCATGTCACGGATATGGAGCATTTTTCTTAAAAAGTGCACATGTTCAGAAGACAATCGATTTAATTCCAAAAAACATCATCCATGATCAATTTTTATTTTTTTGGTCGAAGTTTTTCATTGTGATGTGGGGGCTTATGGAGGCCCAGATGGTGGCATGGGATAGTGGCAGAAATGGTCATCCTGGTGGGAGAAATGTGGCAATGTAGCTTTCTGCACCTCCTGTTCATCACGGACACACCAATTTTTTCCCACAGATCATATGTTTCTAAAATTATGATGAGCATTTTTTTCTTCCAGAGAACAGATCATGAGGCGACAATATATTTTTTATCTTCTGATTCAATTTTGTGGCCGCGAGAACATGCATTTATGAGAATTAAAATTTTTTGTGATTCAAAGTAGCTACATTGAGGGTGATCGATTTCCAGTACGGGGGAGTCACAAGGGTCCAAAACAAAAGGTTGAATGTGTTGTTAATTTTCAATCGGTGCTCCTTTCTCACTATTGTTCATGCCTTTATCAGCACCATATGATCGTGGATATGGATATTTCCATCGGTGTGAGCTTTTGTGTAAGGATTTGTGGAGCTTTTGTGAATGGTGTTAACTTGTAAAGTGTTTAATTCTAAGTATTGGCATCTAATATTTTTTTTAGGCCATGTTGTTGCAGTCTACACTCACTACCCCCTCAACCCACATTTTAGTTGCTTGATGTCTCATTCGCCACGCACGTAGCAGAAGCGTCATGTTTGTTTTTTTGATGTCCTTTGGAAATGAAGGGGGTGTAGAGTTTGATAAGCCATTCAGAGCTAGTCTACTATGATCATGGATGAATCTTCATGGCTCTTTGCTGAAGGTTTCAAAGAATGTGAACAAAGGATTATATGGATGGCTGATGATATATGGATATTCTTTTTCTGTTGTAATCTTCTGTTGACTGTGATATATGGCACAACAAACTTTTTCTAGATTGATTGTGGGAGTCCGTTGCCATTACTTCTGCAAGTTCAAGTTTTGGAACCTAATAATTTTTTTAACGTTGTTGTAGCCCTTCACCAGCCACTATGGTGAATCACGATGCTGGCCCTACCGTCATGTTTTGCCAATGCCTCCGTGGGCATGTTGCTATGATGATTTTTTTTACTTTATTTTTTAGATTAATAGAGGGTGCTTGTGATCGTAAGTGCTAGTTGGATGGAGGCTATTGTATTTTTTGATGTTGAACAATATTGAATTGAAGATAATATTGAAACATTACTTTGAATGCATGGAATATGTTTTAGTTTTTCCCAAACTACAACTGAAGCATGAGTGTTACTCTGCGGTGATGGAGATCATGCCATGGAGAGGTTGCTCAGGAAGTTATTGAGGACTCTTGGTCTACGATGAAATGGTGTTTGAATTGATCTCGCACTATATCTAACATCTGTGCTAGTGATAGTTCTTTTGGTGCAATTTTTTGAAACAACCGACAATGGGTGGCCGCATCTGATGCCGACGATTTTACTTAATTCCTAATCACAGTAACTGGTTGAAAGTGAATAGTGCCCATGTGCAAGTTACTGAGTATAATTTGGCCAAAGGGGACTAAGGCGCACTCTATTTTTTTTTACTGTGGGCATATTTTTTAATGTTTTCTTATAAATACATTAAAATTGCTTTTAATATGGGGAGTGCAGCAAAATCCTAAAGCCTTCACTTTAACAATACATTTTTTTTAAAAGTGGAGGGCCCATATTAAAAAGTCCCTTGTATGTGAATTTTAGCATTAACAACAATTATATAGTGGAAAATCACTTGGTACATATAATTTCTCCTGCGAGAGGATTTTAATCATGTTGTATTTTAGTTTTTTAGAATATTATCTGCAAAGATATTTTTAATTCCGAAGAAAATTTCGTGAAATCCCTTTCTTAGGAGAAGAACACTTCTGTTTTCTTGCAGAAAAAGGCCAAAATGAAACCAAAATATAGGAAAATTTATAATCATCGAAAAGGTTTTTTCTAACCAAACACAATGGATGTGATCATTTTCAGTTTTGAAACTATTTTCCATACTTTTTTGTGGATCGAATACTATTGTATCATGGAGTGCATTCTCGGTTGAACCCGACACTCCAATATCATTTGGTGCCCTTGTTTTGTTGTTTGTCCAATTTTTTTTGGAAATTTATCAGCCCATTGTGTCCATATAGGTGGTAACCACATACTCATGCCTATGAAGTCGATTTGGAATTCCCTAGAAATTCTTGTGGTTCTTTCCACACTATTTTCACACATTTTTCGATGAGTCTCTACTTTTTTGAGATATTTGGTGGGTCCTTTGGATATTTCTTTATGAAAATTGTCCTAAGGGGGGTTGAAGAGGACATCTTCCTTCCTATCCATCCTCCATGCACATCTTCCTTCTTCTTCTTCTATTCTGGTAGGTGGTTTTCTCCCTTGGGGTTTTTTCATCATTTCTTTTGTTTTGTTGTTTGTCCACGATTTTTGGACCTTATTTTAGCCCATTGTGCTCATATAGGTGGAAACCACATACTCATGCTTGTGGAGTCATTTTGGACTACCCTTGCGATTTTTGTGGTTCTTTCTCCATCCTATCTTCACACTCCTTTTTGTGAGACACTTTGGTTTTAAGGGAGTTCTCTTTGGTGATCTTTATTCTTTTTTATCACATATTGTACATGAGTACCTTATCAGGCCTTGTTTCTAGGACTCATACTTGTGGATATGCCACTTGTTTTACTGTTTTTCCACTAGTTTTGGACATAGTTATCAGCCCATTGTTGGACATAGTTATCATCCCATTGTGTTCATCTAGGTGGAAACCACATACTCATGCTTGTGGAGTCATTTTGAACTACCCTTGTGATTTTTTGTGGTTCTTTATCCATACTATATTCACACTCTTTTTACAGAAACTTGTGTTTTTTAATCATCTTTTAGCAAAGAACTTTTGACCATATATTGTACATGAGTACTTTATTAGGCCTTACTATCGGGACTTATTTTTGTGGATATACCATCTTTTTTGTAAATGAGTACCTTATCAAGCCCTGTTTCCATGACTCATTTTTCTATGGGTATGCCACATCTTTTTTATTCCTTTATTTTAGGACAATCTTCACCATCCGAAGACATGCCTCTTATTTTTCTTTTTTTTATAGATGTTTTTTTTCCAATTGGGTTTTACCATCTCTTCAAAAGAATCATTGTACATGAGTACGTCATCAGGCCCTACTATCAGGAATCATTTGTTAAATTCACCCCTAGTATCACTTAAGGGAGGGTGTTAGAATAACTAATTATTCTCTTAAGTTCTACTAGGATAGACTTACTTGAGTTACCACTCTTCCATGAGTTAGGTGAACTCTTAGTTTATCCTAGTTCAGATTTGATGAGTTGTAATCCAACGGATCTAAATGATAAACTTTTCTAATTATACAAATTTGATCCATGAAATAAATCAATCAAGTATTTTAATTTTATAACTCTTATCATACAAGGTTTTATCAAAAACTATTTATAACAAAAAACCTTGAAGTATTAATTCAAACCACACTCAAAAATGTTTACCAAACAATCCTTTTCACTCCAAATTTATATTCACAACATTCAACAATCACTCACTAGAAATATGTGCCCATACCTTTTGTTTGATGTAGAAGTGCCCTTAGAAAAACTCGTCTCAATCACAAATTTCTCTTTTGCCAATTTCAATAGTTAGATGACAAATATCACACTAACTCTATTTTAAAATATTTTTCAAACACAAAAGTAATCAATCCAAATACACCTTATTACTCATTGAAATTAGCAATCATCAAATCACTCATAAAAATAATCACTCAAAAATATCCTTATAATATCCAAATTAATAAGTCAAACTCTCAAAAATAACCCTTTAGAAATAATAATTGCCCACCCTTTTATCTCCCTCAAACACTTAATAACCAAATTTAATTTTGGAAAAAATTAAATCTTACAAACCCTCAAAAATTATTTTTCAACCTTAGGCACATAAAATATTTTTATTTTTCCTTCAAACTTAGCACATCCCAAATTAAGTGACAAACCCAACAATCAATAGCGCATACCTTTGTCTCATCCGCAAAAAAGGCCTCGATGGGTTTCGACCCCGAAACCTCTCCACCAAGCACCTTACCAAGGTGCTAGTCCACCGTGTGGGATAGGTGATCACATGAGAAGGGTAAGGTGCTAGCATCCATTTTTTCCTTGTGCTAGGTGTCATTCACAAAATGCAAACCTTATACCATGCAAAAAATGAACCCCGCAGAATTCAAACCTGCATCTTCTAGCCAGTGAACGTCTTAAAACTTGCCACCATCACCAGCTGCACTACGCGACATGTGTGCACAATGGAAGGAGCCTTGCTCCTCTTTGTAACTTTTTAATTTTGTCAAATAATTTCCAAGCAAAATCATTGCTTTCTCTCTACGCTCATTTTCAAACTTAGGGGTATTCAAAATTATGATCGCTTATGTACTTAGATAAAGGTTTTGCCTCCATATTTATACATGGTGCTTCCAATTGAAAGAATAATTTGATTAATAAATTTTCTTTATAACCCTTTTTAGGGTTTATTAAATTAATAAAAAATAATTTATAATTAAATTAAAATTAACTTATAATTAACTTAAGTAACATAAGAGTTAATTAAATTAATTAATAAATTAATTTATAATAAAATTATATTAATTAATTTATAATTAATTTAAATCTCCTTTTTAATATTATAATAAAATATTATAATATTATTTACCTAGGCCTCTTCTTTTCCCTTTAGACCTATCTGACTTCCTAGAATCGGGTCTTTATCAACTGAAGGTGGACTATCCTTTTACATTTATTAAAGAACCTAAAACTAATGTTGCCCACTGAAACTACCACTCACTGGTGCTAAAAGCTTGACATAAATGTCCACTCACTCTTGACATCAATGACAAGTCATCTAATCAAAATGTCCAACACAATAAATCAACTCTGCTCTCAAGTCTTCTCAAAGACTTATCTCAAATCTGCCTTGTAAGCTTCCACAAAAGCTCACAATAATATGTCCACAAGTCTTCTCTAGAACTTGTCCAATATTCTCTCATGTCTTCACTAAGACTTGCCTTAAATCTGCTCAACAAGTCCTTACTAGAACTTGTCCAAATCTGCTCAATAAGTCCTCACTAGAACTTATCCAAATCTCATAGAAACATAAAGAGAAATGTTAGAGACTCAATATGCTTCACATTCACCACAATACTAAATTACTTTCAATCACTCATTTTATCACAAAAACATATAGAGAATTGTAAGAGACTCAATATGCTTCACACTCACAAACTCTCAATCACTTTCAATCTCTTTTTTTATCACCGAAACATATAGATAATTGTTAGAGACTTAATGTGTTTCACATTCATCAACAGTCAACCTCTTTATCAAATCAATTTAGAATATAGAACAATTTATTTTACAAAACTTGAACTATTACTTCAATCCATACACTTGACTAGGCTCAACCAACTCTACTCAACTAATCACTCAATGAATTAATATTGGCTTACAAACCCTAGCCCAAGTATATGAACACTCACTCAAATGTTTCCAATAATTCTTATCAATAAATATCACATAACAATGATACTCATGATCTTTTCAAATCCTAGTTCAAGTTCTTCAATCAATCACTTACTTCAACAACAATGCTTATCAAACAATATTCACATAACAATGATACTCATGATCTTTGCAAACCCTAGTTCAAGTTCACTCAATCACTTACTTAAAAAAATTTCTTATCACACAATATTCACATAATAATGATACTCATGACCTTTGCAAACCCTAGTTCAAGTTCACTCAACTAAGAACTTCAACAACAATGCTTATCAAACAAGGTTTTATCAACAACTCTTTATTCTAGAAAACATTGAAGCAATAATTCAAAACACACTCAACAATGCTTTCAAAACAATCATTTTCACTCCAACTTTGCATTCACAACATTCAACAATCACTCTCTAGGAATATGTGCCCATACATTTTTTTTGATGTAGAAGTACCCTTAGAAAACTATCTCAATTACAATTTTCTTCTTTCCAATTTCAATGGTTATATTTCAAAATATCAATCTTAACACTTTCTCAAATATTCCTTACGCACACAAATAATCAAAGCTCAAATATACATTATTGCTCCTCCTTGAAATTAACATCCATAAAATCATACATAAAAATAATTATTAGGATACACCTTATTATCTCCAACATAAAATAATATCCAAAACCACAAAACCCCAAACAATCATCCTAAAACACCTTTATTTCCATTTTCAACACTAAAAAAATAACACCAAAAATTTATTTTGTATCAACCTTATAACTCTCCTAAAACCTCACAAGCCAAATAAAATATGTAAAAATTAAATTTTTAATACCTCGACTAATTCCTCTAAAAATTTCAATGCTCAACTAATGAAATCCTTTGTTATCTTCCCAAAAAGGTTTGGGCGTACTTCGAATCACCGTATCTCTAAGCACCAAATGCCTTAGAACTTTGGTGCCCACCGCGTGGGCTATAGGCACCCACGTGAAGGAAGGAAGACTTGATTCCCTTTCAACCTTCTTTCACTGCTAAATTCAACACAAAATAAAAATTCCTCCCACGGATTCGAACCTGCATCAATCGCTGCCCTCACGTCTTGCTTCCGCTATGGTTGCCAATTGCGCTACCAGTGCTTGATGACCAAGGCTCCCTCCTTGGTGGGTCAAATTATTTTGGCTCCTCTTAAGCACTTAAAAATTAAAATTAAAATCCTCTTAGCACAACACAATTCGCATAAGCTCACAAAGCATCAAAATTAATTCAAAGGCATTGGTAACTTTGGCTAAGGTGGGGTAATCCCCCTTTTATACACGAATGGTTAATTTTCTCCCCATGTCGGTGCTAGAATTTGAATTTGAATTTGAATTTGAATTAATAACTAACTTAAATAACATAAAGTTAAGTAAATTAATTAATGAATTAATATAATAAAAGTATATTAATTAATTTATAATTAATTTAATCTTCCTTGTATAATATTATAAAGAATTATTATAATATTATTCACTTGGGCTTTTTCTTTGCACTTTGGACCACATATGACTTCCTGGAACCGAGTCTTGATCAACTAAAACTAGAGAACCTGAAACTGATGTTGCCTACTGAAATGGCCACTGACTAGTGCTAAAAGCATGACATAAATTATGACTCATTCTTGACATCAATGACAACTCATCTACTCAAAATATTGAACAATATCATCCTCTATCCTTTATGGCAACCCAAATTCTTTTTACTAAAACTTAACATTTTTCTTGTTCTACTCCCCTGGGAAATTGCTTCCCCTGAATAAATGCTTTCTCCTTAAACCAAATCTCTCCCCCTTACTAAAATATCTCCCCCTTTGAAATCAATGGCAAAGGGTCACCTTTGGGTCTTGAGGCTAAGAATGAGTCTCTTATATTAACCCCTCCCCACCTCCTCTTGAGGTGGTTAATTTTGGGATGGGAGTATTTATACTCCCAAAAAGCACTGGTATTTACCTTTGTCCTCTTTCCTTCTCATTTTATCCTTTTGATTCATTTGACTATTTCTATTCATATCCATGTTCCTATTCCTATTCATGTCCATATTCTTGTTCTCATTCCTATTCATTTTCATGTCCATATTCTTGTTCCTGTTACTGTGCATGTTTGATTTTGGAATGTATGCTCTACACCACTTTGTTGTATGTCCATAATTATTACACTTATAACACTTAATGTTGTTATTTCTTGGAGATACAAATATCTTAATATTTCTCCTAGTGAAGCCATATTTGTTCTTGTTATGAACCCTACAATTTATTGCCTTATGACCAAAATTATTATATGAGTAGCAATACCCATGGAAATGTTGCCTATTCCTGAAGTTCCCATATTCCTAGATTTCATGTGTCCTACACTATGAAGACATGTGCCCAAATATGTGATATGAGAAACATCGTCCATTGAAATTTTCTTGGCTTGACCTCATTGGTCTCTTAGCCTCTCTTTATTTGTATTAGTTTATGTTCCATCTGTTTCTTCTTTGTGCATTGTTACTTTCCTTGTTGAATTTTCTATTGTCCAACTCATCCTCAAAAGTCTCACTTTCTCTTATACTATCTTCTTCTGAAGTTTCTTCTTGTTTCTTTTGGACCTATTCAAAATCAATACCTGTTTTATTTGTTGACCTTCTTTGTACCTTGATCATCTTATCCAAATTCTTTGAGCTCTTTCCAAACTTGTGTACCTTATCCTTAGATATTTCTAATTCTTCCCTTAGTAGAGCTACTTCTTGTTCTAACTTTTCACATTCTAAGACTTTTGATTCTAACTTATGCTTGAATGTCTTTGTCTTAGTCATTGATTTGTTTATATCCTCTAGAATCTTTCCTCTCTATTCATCACATTCCTGAAACTGAATCTCAAGTTGGGAGTTTTACTTTCTTACCTTATTTAAAGTTTTAAGAGCATAAATAAGCTCTCCCTTAAGATCAAATCCTCCTTTTTTTTATTCTTCCTATATTTGTTTATCTTTGAGAACATATTCATTCTTTTTTTACTTGTCTGCTATAGGATCACCTCCTTATTCTTCTAGTGCCATTAGAATATTCTCTTTTGATTCTTCAAGTGCATCCTCATATTCATCATCACTAAAATTGAAACCATTCTTTGTACAACTATATTCAATATGTCTAAAATTACCACATCTAAAACACTTGAGAATTATTGGTGACCTTTTCTTAACCTCTTATTTTTCTTTTATCAGAAATAGGACTTCATATTTATCATTATCTAAGAAACTATTATCACTGTCACTTGAGTACTTACTTGAATTGTCTCCAAAGCAGCTCTTCTTTTGTTTTTGAAAGAACTTCTTCCCTTGTTTTTCTTGTCCATCCTTGCCTTTATTTTGGTACCTATATTTTTCTAATTTCTTTTTCTTGTGATCTTATTTTTCTCCATCATTGTTATTTTTAGATTCTTGAAAATCAGTTGCATAGTGATCATACTTTCCACAATTGAAACATCTAACAAATTTTACATCTTTAAATCTTCTTGAATCCTTATTCATTCTACCATTATTTGCTTCTTCATTACTAGATGACTCGTTACTTGAATCTGACTTCTTTCCCTTTGTATTCTTAGTATCTTTGAATGATGCTTCCTTCCAGAGATTAGGTTCCTCTTTTATTCTTAACTCAAAATTTGTAAGAATACCAAATAACATATCTCTTGTCAAAAGATCACCATATTTTGATTCCTATATAGCAGAGATCTTTTTGCTAAACCTTTTTTAAAGATATCTTAAGATATTATTATAAATATAAAATTCTTCAATCTCATGTCCAAGTCCTTGCATGGCATTAATAACTTTATACACCAATTAAACATGGATCACCCAATGTGGGCTACTCCACGGAGAAAATATTTTACTAAAATTTTCTCAATAAATATCTTGGGAATCCCTTCCCTATTACAATATTTATGGACCTCTATCCAAAGGAGATACCAATCCCCTAATCAAATTTATGGATATCTATCCACATCAGAACTTCTTTCTCCTTAACTCTAGCTGGTGATATTCTAGAAGAACTGTTACCCCCACTACTCTTGCTAATGTATCTCTATCCACTAAAGACACCTATCCTCACTACCCTGGCTAATGGATATCTATCCACTGGAGATTATCATCCTCTATACTCTGTCACCTTCAAATATCTATCTCAAATTTGCACTAAACATAGTCCTTCGATCTAGCATAAATCTTCTCAATATCTATCTCTGGTCTGGTACAAACCTGTCCTCAAATTTATACCAAACTCTATCCTTAAATATGTACTAAATACAATCCTTTGGTCTAGCATAAATCTGCTCAATCTCTATCCTCTAATTTGCACTAAACACAGTCCTTTGGTCTAGCACAAATATATCCTCAATATCTATCCTCTAATCTGCACTAAACACAATCCTTCGATCTAGCATAAATTTATCCTCAATCTCTATCCTCAAGCCTTAACACAAAGCTTGACTTAATCTCAAATCAACTCTGCTAGATCTGTCCTAAACCTTAACTCAATTTTTGAACAAATAAATCAATAAACTTTACTCCCAAGTCTTCTCAAAGACTTGTATCAAATATGCCTTGTAAGCTTCCATAAAATCTCACACTAAGCTATCCACAAGTCCTCTCTAGAACTTGTCTAGTCTATTCTTAAGTCTTCACTAAGACTTACCTCAAATTTTCTCAACAAGTTCTTACTAGAACTTATCCAAATCTTCTTAGTAAGTCCTCATTAGAACTTATCCAAATCTCATTGAAACATAAAGAGAATTGTTAGAGACTCAATATGCTTCACATTCACCATAATGCTCAATTACTTTCAATCACACTTTTTATCACAGAAATATATAGATAATTATTGGAGACTCAATATGTTTCACACTCACAAACTCTCAATCACTTTAAATCTCTCTTTTTATCATAATAATATATAGAGAATTGTTAGAGACTTAATATGTTTCACTTTCATCAAAATTTAACCTATTTATCAAATCAATTTAGAATATAGAACAATTTGTTTCACAAAACTTGAACTATTACTTAAACATATCTACTTGACTAGGCTCAACCATCTCTAATCAACTAATCACTCAATGAATTAATATTGGCTTAGAAACCCTAGCCCAAGCATATGAACACTCACTAAAATATTTCCAATAATGCTTATCAATCAATCTCACATAACAATGATACTCATGATCTTTACAAATCCTAGTTCAAGTTCTTCACTCGAGCACTTACTTCAACAACAATGCTTATCAAACAATATTCACATTACAATGATACTCATGATATTTGCAAACCCTAGTTCAAGTTCACTCAATAACTTACTTCAACAACAATGCTTATCACACAATCTTCACATAATAGTGATACTCATGATCTTTGCAAACCCTAGTTCAAGTTCACTCAAATAATCACTTCAACAACAATGCTTATCAAACAAGGTTTATCAAAAACTATTTATTCCAAAAAACCTTGAAGAATTAATTCAAAACACACACAACAATGCTTACCAAACAATCATTTTCACTCCAACTTTGCATTCACAACATTCAACAATCACTCACTAGGAAGATGTACCCATACCTTTTGTTTGATGTAGAAGTGCCCTTAGAAAATTTGTCTCAATCACAATTGTTTTCTTTCTAATTTTAATGGTTAGATGTCAAAATATCAATCTTAACACTTTCTCAAATATTATTTAATATAAAAAATAATCAAAGCTTAAGCATACCATATTGCTCCTCCTTGGAATTAACATCCATCAAATTATACATAAAAATAATTATTTGGATACACCTTATAATCTCCAACTTAAATTAATATCCAACACTACAAAACATCAAACAATCTTCCTAAAACACCTTTATTTCCCCTTTCAAACACTAAAGAAAATAACACAAAAAATTTATTTTGCATCAACCTTATAACTCCCCTAAAACCTCACAAGCCAAATAAAATATGCAAAAATTAAATTTTTAATACCTCAATTAATTCCTTCAAAAATTTGGGTGCTCAACTAATGCATACCATTGTTATTTTCCCAAAAGGATTTCGGATTGATTCAAATTATTGTCTCTCTAATCACCAAACACCTTAGAATTTTGGTGCCCACCATATTGGCTATAGGCACCCACATGAAATAAGAAAGACTTCCTTCCATTTCAACCTTCTTTTGCTGTAGAATTCAACACAAAATACAAAGTCCTCCCGTGGACTCGAACCTGTGTCAATCGTTGCCCTCACGTCTTGCTTCTATTGTGATTTCCAACTGCGCTACCAGTGCTTAGTGACCAAGGTTCCCTCATTGGTGTGTCAAATGCTTTTGGATCCTCTTAAGAACTTAAAAATTAAAGTTAAAATCCTCTTTGCACAACATAATTCGCATAAGCTCGCATAACATAAAAATTAATTCAAATGCATTAGTAACTTTGGATAAGGTGGGGTAATCCCCGTTTTATACACAAATGGTTAATATACTCCCCACATTGGTTCTAGAATTCAAATTCAAAATTTAAATTAATAACTCACCATAGGGTTATTTAAAATTAACATAAATTAGTATATAATTAATATTAAAATTAATTAATAATTAATTTAAATAACATAAATTTAAGTAAATTTATTAATAAATTAATTTAATAAAATTATATTAATTAATTTATAATTAATTTAATCTTCCTTGTATAATATTATAAATAATTATTATAATATTATTCACTTGGGCTTTTTCTTTGCACTTTGGACCACATCTGACTTCCTGGAACTAGGTCTTGATCAACTGAAACTAGAGAACCTGAAACTAATTATGCCCACTGAAACTGCCACTGACTGATGTTGAAAACTTGACATAAATGACCACTCACTCTTGACATCAATGACAACTCATATATGTAAAATTTCCAACAACTATCCCCTACCTGAGTGATCTAGACTATTATGAATCCTTGTGTTTTTATCAAGTCCTAATGCATTAGACCAACCACACTACTCTACCCAATAGCCCTAGCAAAAGGATCACTTTGTCCTCCTTACATCGATCTACACCATCTATTTCACCTCTTATTCCAATCCAATATCTACCACCTCTTATTCCAACCCCATATCACCCACCTCTTCTTTCAATACCTCATTTTTCATCCCAAATGGATCACATGCCCTACATCCCATATCCTCACCACCCTTTCTATTCTTCCCTACCTTTTCCCTACTCTTATTCTTATTCCTACCAACATTTCCATCCTTGTCAATCATGTCCAGCCCACTCCTCCTCCATATTCAACAAAATTTTAACAAATATTGGACTAACTCACAAATCTTGAGCTATAGTCGAGTCACTATGGGGTATTCACCAGACTTCCACGTAACCAAAATATTGCATGATTTCATCATCCTCCTTACCCTACCACTGTTATCACCAAAATGTAGTAGATAAAACATGTCATTTTATTAAATACAAAAGATGTTACAATATAATATTTTACCCCTTGGGCTACAATGTAGATTTTAAGGTGAAAATCCATTTCACAATGTAAGGTAATGGTATTCTTGTCTTCTAAACCACCTGAAAAGGGGATGGGTTTTATGTTTGATTACCACCCAATTTGAGCCAAGCCTTTACACCTAAACAACACCAAAAAATATTAATAACACCTCTTGGGTCCACCTAAGTTGGACCCAAGTTTATGAAAGGAGTAAAAAAATAAAAAAAACCTAATTTAAAGCATAAAATAATGCTCAGAATGAGATAAAAACACAATTTATTTTACCTTGCTCACCTCTATGGATGTTATGCTATGAAAGTGGTGTCTATATCTAGTTCTTAGTGGGAACCAACTTGAGGGGGATGGTCTTGACTGTAAATCACCCAAGGAGGATGGTTTTTGTTTGCACTATCTAAAATACAATGAAACATAAAGGGTATCTTTTGAAGGTTGTCAATTATCTCTAGTCCAAATATTAGGTGTATTGAAGCATCCAACTATGATAAATTCACAAAATAAAGGTATGCACGTAGAGGTATACAATATTATCAATGTCTAATATTAAAGGAAGTAGGATATTCATGTTTTGCACACAAGTAAGGTCTAACTAAATTTTGGTAGAATTTCCCTATAGTAATGACACACTCCTTTCCAAATTAAAGGTTGGGGGTGATGAGTTGGAGACAAGGTGGATGTGACATGGAAACCAAATGGCTTGGGTGAGAGGAGGATAAATATGGATTTTCCCACTTAAAATATCAAAAGGTTATGTGTGCACCATATATTATAAGTATTCTTGGATGGAGAGAGTCCTCATCCCACTCAAGTGGAATGTGTGAACCATACCTCATTAATGCTCTTGGGTGGAGAGTCCTCACCCAATCCATATGCATTAAGGGGTATGGGAGGTTGTAAGGGCGTAGGAGGATATGGATAAAAGGGGGTAGGCTAGGCTAGGGTGAGGTGGACCTAAGCTAGATTCAAAGGGTAGACTAGGGGAATGTGCACATAGGTTAAGGGGAGTGGGATAATCACATGGTGACCATGGGCTAGGTGTAGGATGGGGATTAGTAGGTCAAGAAGGATAGAATGGGATGATTTAGTTTTTCTAAAGTTACCATGTTAAATTAATTGTAAAATTCTTAAATATTAACATAGGAAAAATGTTAATATGATATTTTTAGGTGTCTACATTTACCCTTTTTTGTACTACAATGTGTGAAGGCACGATTCAATGAAAAACACATTGGAAGAAAATGTTTTTGGCACAATTAGAGTAAGATCCCCTTGTGGGTATGTGAATATGCATTTCCTAATCCTAATTAGTGTAATTAGTCAATGACATATAATGAGTTTACTTATTGTACCCATATGTAGCTCACACATTTTTTTTATCTCATGTCTTGTTCCCCATATTGCACACCACCATATTTTATCTTTATCATTCTATTTGTCACATGCACTAGTTATCCCTACTATCATGATGTCACGTTCAATATTCTTCTTAGGATTCTTAGAAATAGATGTTATTTTTTATTCAACCATGCCTAGTGTCCCACATAAGTTTTATCCAAAGTCATCATGTTCTAAGAAGATTTTTTCTTCCCTAGATAACTTGATTTCCTTCTTGTACCAAAAACATATCACACATTAATCACATTTTGTGTTTAGGGAAGATGATACCATGAGTAGTATTTCCATAAAGTAATTTTTTTATCATCATATTTTTCCATAATCCAAACATGAGGATCCAAATTACAATCCCTCCCATAAAAAATAAGACATAAAATAGCAAAAGAGATCCAAATATTGGTCCTCTCATGTATTTTAGGCATCTCCATCGAGATTATAGACACCTTGCTGGTATGAGAGCTACATTGAATTATTATGGGACTAACATTCATCAGGGATATTGACACCTAGCTAGCAGTGGAGTATGCCCTTTGTGTCACAACATGCTATCACATTTGTGACCTTATTTTGTATAAACCTTTGAATTCTCATGGATGAGATATCTTATATTGGCTTGAGTCACAAATTGGTTAGTCCAACCTTATACAAGATGGAAAATGAACTTCACATCAAAAGCTTCAGTTTATGATTAGATTGATCTTATTTGGTATGGTCTACATTTTGATCGAATTTTAATTGATATATGAGTTTGATTGTCATAACTAGGGTGTTTGAATTTCCTGAGATACTTCTAGAATATAAAAATCCTAAGATATTTGGGCGATAAACATCTTGGCTAACCACCATTCACTATACATATATTCTACATATCGATTCATGTCATACTCTTTCATCTTTGTGCATTATTTATCTGGTTAGTGCATTATCCATTACATGTTATATTATCATCCATATCCTAAGGTGTTCAATGTTTGTTAACTTGTATTATTTCGTATTAATACATCAGTGCGATTGTTACATTGTTATTATTTAATTAAACTAATTATGGTGTAGAAATTTATGTCCAAACATACAAGTAAGACTAAATAACACATGTGAACCACGTCCATGTAAATAAATATACATCATATCATCTATCACATAAGAAAATCACATCTATTTTCCAACGTATATTGACTATCTAATAATATACATCCATCCACTAATCAAAATAAAATATTAAAATAAAAAATATCCATCATCACAAAAAAATTAAAAAAATTAAAATAAAAATAAAATACACACAAAAATCAAAACTCAAAAAACTCAATCCTAAAAATATACAAAATATTCTATCAAATCTACACTACATCATCCTACATATCATATGTAACTCCTACACAATAACATTCTAGCATGACACCCATTGAATTATCATATCAAGCATTGTTGGCAAGTGATTTTCAATCAAGTGCTTCATTGTTATATTATGTTTCTTCACCCATCAACTCATCGCTTGAGCGGGTAGACATTACCCATAAAATATTGTCTTAAATAGGTCCAATACCCAGTCACCCAATCCTAAAATTGTGTCTATCCAATAATATTTTCTTGAGACTATCACTAACCCTCCTCTACTGGGGCAAAAAGCAGAATTTCTCTTCTCAACTTAAACTCTAATCCAATCCAATTTGGTATGCTCCATGTCAATTTTTGTATGGTTACTCACACACTCACTTCATCAAGGTGGCAAATTAAGACCACTTACAATTGATCAAAGTGTCATGATGACCCTTTCTAATAGCCATTCAACTTGCTAAACCAAGTGAGCTCAACAATTTGTTGAAGGTAAAAGTTTCAAGAAAATTCACCCCTTCCATAGCTGGTACATCCTACATTGTTATTTATTTTAAATAACCTTGAATCTCCTCCCTCAACTATCATTGTGATGTTTCAAAATCCATGGTCAACCATCATAATCCATTGTCATCCATCATCAACTAAATAATTTTGTGTCATGTATTTTTGCACTACATCGTGTCTTCACACAATGTAGTACAAAAGGGGGTAAATGTAGACACCTAAAAAATGGCATATTAACATTTGTCCTATATAAATATTTAATAATTTTAAAATTACTTTAACTAATCCAAATATTTGACATGGTAACCTTAAAATAATTCAATCAGCCCATTTTATCCCCCTTGACCCATTAAGCCCCATTCTAAACCCAACTCATGGTAACCATGTGACTATACCATTTTTTTAGCCTATGTGCACATTCCTCTAGTCTACCCTTTGACTCTAGTCGAGGTCCACCTCATCGTAGCCTAGCATACCCCCTACACTGTATATTCCCATGCACCAACACAACCCCCCATGCTCTCTAATACATATGGGTGGGGTGAAGACTCTCCCCACCCAATATAATTAATGAATATTGGTGCACACATGCCCCTTGGATGGGATGCGGATTCTCCCCATCCAAGAATATTAATCAGGCATGGTGTACACTTGCCACTTTGACCATACAAGTGTAAAAGTCTAGATTTTACATCCGATTACCCAAGCCACTTTCCTACCATGTCACATCCACCTCATCACTCCATCACACTTAGGTAATTCTATAAATAGATTCCAATTTATTTCATTTTGCAAAGGAGAGTGAGGTTACTATAAGGAAACTCTACCAAAATTTAATTAGAACTTATTTTTGTGCACATTATGAGGATCCTACTTGCTTGCATATCAGCCATGGACAATATTACATGTCTCTACTTGTATGTATTTGTTTTGTGAAAGTACTCATAGGTGGAAGATCCAAATGATGACATATTCATACCAGATACAACTAACAACCTAAAAAAGGTCCCCTTAGAATTTCATCACATTATAGGTATCGCATTCTGAATAGTACCCCAAGGTATCATTCATAGTTGGAATCATACCCCTTGGTATGGTTTCCTCTAGGAACTAAACATAGTCATAAATTCAATAATAGATAGTCTTCAGAGGTAATCAAGGTAAATTTATAAATTTTTTATCTTATTTTGAGGTTGGTTTAATATTTTAATACAAATTTTCTTTATTGTATACCTCTCATATAAACTTGGGTCCAACTTGGCTCAACCCAAGATGTGTTATTAAAATTTGTTGGTGTTGTACAAGTGTAGAGGCTTGGCTCAATCCTGATGGTCATCAAACATAAAACAAAACCCACCTTTGAGGTGGTCTAGGAGACAAGAGTTCCATTGCAATATATTACAAAAAGGATTTCCACCTTGAAAATTCTTATTGTATCCCAAGGTTCATAAAAAATAATACATTGTAGCATATTTTGTATTAAATAAAATGATATGTTTTCTCTACCACACAGGCATAGACCTTATGAGGGTTGATTATACCACTTGAAAATTTACATGGGCTATGATGAATGGCTATACCTTATCCTATAGTACACCATACATACTATGTGTTGAGTGGTTACTCAACTTACATATACATTAACTATGATGTAATAATTCCTAATAAAAATGACTCATCATCATCTAAAATAGGATCTTCCATTGAAAATACTTGGTAATGCTTAACAACCACCTTAAAAATCATAGTCAAAGGAGAATTCTAAATTTCAATGTCAAAAACCTAATTAAAATCAATATCTACATCACGATCAATTTTCTCCCCCATGTCATTATCGATACAAAATGTTACTTATTTTAGTTTAAAAAAGGTATCCTTAGTGGGAAAAAATTTACTTGATAGAATAAAATGGGATCTTCTCTTTTCTTAGGATTTAACAATATAGGAAACTTATGAACTACCTCTTTGGAAAGGGGAATAATAACATCCATGTCAAGTTGATCATATTTTAATCCATGCCTATCCAAAGGGAATTTCAACAAAATTCAAGATGCACCTTGTATAACTTGGTTGTATAAGCTCAACGAGGTTCATGTTAATAAATGGGAACCTTTCATATCTCATACATTGAATAAATAAAATAATTATTATGGTTTGAAATATGACGATACCAAGGATCAAATATTCCCTCTACAATGAAGACTTTATCATCATAGGCATACTTAACCACATGATAATTAGAGGAAGTTGTTGATATCTTCTTACTAGTTCAAGGTCTACCTAATAGTATGTTATAGCTGGTCTAATAGTTAAACAACATAAAATTCACTCTTACTTCGTTAGGATTAGCTAAAATTGGTAAGTAAATGTAAATCATAGGATCCTGTGGCTTATCATTATAAGCATAAAAATAACTCCTATTAGAGAGGATGCTTTCTCTAGGGATATTCAATTTATCTATCAAGAACAATGAAAGATCACATGTACCACTCCCTTCATCAACCAAATTCCCATATACCACCTCTTATAATTAACCACTATTATCATAAATGGAATATTATCACCCCTCCCATCATGAAGTAGACGCTTTGATGGACCTCCATTGAAATCTAAAGATGAAGCAAATTCTCTAACAGGAATAGATTCTACTAAAATCAGTGAAGAAGAAACATAATTTAAATTATTCAATGGATTAGAAGAAGAGTCGTATATCAAATATTAGGTGGTGGACTAAAAAAATGACCTACAAAAATCTCATAAAAAATTACATCTCTTTGAATCAAAATATCATACCTCCAATGGTTATAAAGGTAGTTTGCATTCGAGGTTTTTAAATACCCCACAAATATGCATCTGTGACTATTCAATGCATCCTTTTTCTAAATATCTTTGGGTATGTGATTTGATGCTTAAGATCTAAATATACTAAATTAATATAGATTAGGTTTATTTTTTGTCATCCTCTCAAGAAGTTTCATGCAAAAAATACCCGTATAAAAATTTTGTTTATGATCTAAATAAGTGATGATATCATCTAAGAATTTTTGTTCCATCCCATTGGTATCAGTCATAAAATATACCTCTCTATGATTACCCTATTATTTATTTCAACCAAACTATTTTGCTCAAGAGTATAGTTAATAGTCATCTAATATACTATCCTATGAAGAGCCAAAAAATCATGAAAGGTATTAATTATGTACATACTCCCTTCATTTTTCCTATGATATTTTATTTTTACGTCCAACTATTTTTTTACAAGATCCTTGAAATCCTCAAATTTCTCAAGTACATCATCCTTAGGGTAAATAGTATACAACCATACATATCTAAAAAAGTCATCAATAAAATAAGGAAGTACTTGTTTCTAGGAAGGGATGGCATACCCATAGGTCCATAAATATCACTATGTATGATATCCATGGTGTGAGTATCCCATCTTGCAATCTCTTTTAGAAAATTCTCCACATGATGATTCCTAATAATACATTGCTTGCATGCACCACTTTGAGGAGATACATGTAAAATTATGATAGACGTTTGATATATACTCATGTATCTCAAGGGTCCATAGCTAAGATGCCCATTCCTATGTTGTCATATCTAAATCTCATCACCTTTGCAACCATAGCCATAAAATATTTATTTATAGTAGAAGAAACAAGAGTGGACCTTTATTCCAACTTATACATTTGGTGTAACTCATGAAAATAAATAGAAGCAACAATTTTAAATTCATTGTCTATGTCCTTAATTACCAGTTTATTAGGACAAAATTCTACTTTCTTATTTGTACAAGTAATGTGTTAAGTAGAAAAATATTAGGACCACAATTAGGAATATAAATCACCTCATTAGAAGAAGAAGATTCAATTTTAATCCCTCCACATATTGCAACCTATAGAAAAAAATCATATCTAATAATGATACATCTCTTGAATGCAATTTGTTGTACCCCTATAAAATATTTTTGTGTTTTATCATGTGTCTTATTGTCACTAAATCTATGATCCACTCATCAAAGGAAGTGGATGGCCAATATGCTAATTGAATAGCTACATGTGCTTGTAATATCTCTCAATCAAAATTATCCTATTTATATAAGAGAGCAACAATAAGACCCTCATTTTTTTGCTTCTTCTTCAAGCTTCTTGATATGACATGGAAAACAATTCCTTATGTTATTCCTTTTTGCAATACTCATATATTTACATTTTGAAGGAATTCTTGGGATTCTTTTCATTTTGCTTGGTTTCTTGTCAACTTTGATCTTTGGTAGTAGCTTTTTTGGATGGGCTCAATTGATGATAGAATTACCCTTATGCATTTATAATATAGCTTTATGATACCATAAGAATTTGAATACCTTATTAATTATTGATATAGGAGAATTAGGGAATTACATTTGAACCATATGAAATATAATCGTCTTATATATGTGAAACATTATTGAAACTATATTGAGCAGTTCCATGTTTTTCTTATTCATATATTCCTTACCTTTTCATATAACCTTAGGTAATCCTCTTGTAGTCTATATGTCTTCTTGTAATTTATTGAAATGACTAATAGACTCATAAATAGTATCAAAAGAGTCAATTATCAAAGTAGCAAGCTCAATTTACAACTTATTGACTTATAAAAAATTAGTAGGATTACACAGTCTCTCAAACTTATCAAGCAACTCCTTCAAATATATAGTTAAGCTAAAATTTGTGTCATAGATCATATTAGAATTAAGAGCTATAGCACCCGAAACATCATTATTCTTATCCCTATAGGCCTACTTCATTTATTCAGAATCAATATAATGTGATTCCTTATCCAAATATTTGAGTAACCCCTTACTCCTGAGCAAAGCTTCAATATTTATTTTCTAAGTACCATAGTTTGGATCATTCATCTAAGGCACATGTTTATATATAACTATTAATCTAAAATTAAAAATCTTGTGTGTAGTTGTGACTAGAAATAATGCCACCAATGTAGAGATCTTGAAAAACAATAGTATCTAAAAAAAGGGTAAAAAATATTTTTGAATGCAAAATTTGTGGCCTCCAAAATATTTACCTCAAAATGATATAAAATACCTCCAAAATATTTTAATAATTTATAAAATAATTAATACTTACAATGACTAGGAAGATATCATGTGTTATTGCATGAATGTTTGAAAGGATGATAATTGTGTGCTAATTAAGTACCATATCAGTGAATCATGTGATACCACTTGTTATGATTAGGGTATTGCCACTTGTGCATTAACTATGTAAGCCACTATATAGGGTACCAACAAACTAGATTACACCATTTTTCATATTTCTATTAGCTCTATATTTTATGAACCATATTTTGCTACATGTCATATTATTACGTAAAAAATCATAATTTGCCAAGTTTATTGCTGATAGTGAGACTATATGATCACTAAGTTTGTTAAGATGGAATAATTTGACTAGTCAAACCCATATTTATAGGTTTTATGTGCCATCATCCCTATCATGTTGGTTATTATACAACTATCATGTCAACCATTGTATCGACTTAAATGTGAGTTTCCATGTCACCTATTGTGTTAATTATATAGATTACAATGTCAAAGTTGTTGGAAATATGAGTTTTCATTGATGTCAAAGAAGCATGAAATATTATTCAAGTGTGAAAAGTTTACAAGGATGCTCAATATATCATTGAGGTCAACGATGGATTTGATAAATAGAAAATAGTGGAAAATCATCCAGGGTAAATATATATTACAAGGAAAGTTTATTGCGAAGCAAGGTAATTATTTTTAAGGATTATAATATTTAAATATCAAATTTAAGTATTATAAAAGAGATGGACAAAGGTTTAAAAGTTCTTGGGATAAAAGATTCAAAAGAAGGACAAAATTTTAAAAGCTTGGGACAAAAGTTTTCAAATTATAGGACGCATTGGATAAAGGTTTAAAAAGTAAAATATTATAATATTTAAAACCAAAAATTAAGTTTAAAAGGTGCCAATGTCAATAAGAGCAAGCATAAAGTAAATAATATATAAGCAAAATATAATGCCAACATTCCATGGTGAAAATAAAATACTTATATAAATGGGGAGTAATAATTCATTTGAGTAAGGTTTTTAAGAAGTGCAAATCAAAAATTCCTTTATGTGAAATTCGTGGAGAGCAAAAGATAATAAACTGAAGCACGCACATCTTTGTAGGTAAAATAAAAAATGAAAGTAAGAAGAAGACAATGCGTTCATTATTTCATCTGGATGGCTAGCTTACACGGTAGCCTAGCCTACACTAGAGCATTATGCAACAGGATATCACGACGATGATTTGTAGTGACACCATTTTGCTAATATTTTGGTCAGAGAGGAATTCTAAAATGACTTTAAAATATGAATCATGTGCCTTGGTTTTCGTGTATATGGCTAGCTCTAACGGTAGCCTAGCTTGCACTAGGGCATAGGTGAGTAGGAGGTTACAAGATCGATTCATGGTGGTTGTGTGTGGTAAGGATAAAATAAATTTTGATTAAATTAAATTTAGGGAGACATAAGGTTTTAAATTGATTTTTCTATGCAATTTTATTTTAGAGATATTTAAGGTTTGCATTGTGTGTTATTGAGTTAGGGATTTATAAGGTGTATTGTGATTTAATTGAAAATTATATTTTGCATATTGTGTGAGGGAGTCATAAGGTATGTTGTGATTAATTGAAATTATATTTTGCATATTATCTGAGGGAGTCATAAGGTATATTGTGATTTATTGAAAATTATATTTTGCATATTGTGTGAGGGAGTCATAAGGTATGTTGTGATTATTTGAAAATTACATTTTGCATATTGTGTGAGGGAGTTATTAAGTTAAATTTATTTGTGAATTAGTAAAGTAGATATAAGGTGTATTATGGTTAAATTTATTTGTACTTGTGCATGATCGAAAAAGGATATATAAGTTGTAATTATGATTGATTTTAAATTGTATTTTGAATATTAAAAAAGTGGTTTAATATCTGTACAAGAAAGAGAAAATTACTAAGGAACAAAAAGGAAACTATTTTTGCAAAGATAGGTTTGCAAAGCTCATCATAATCATTGAGGTATATTTAGAGGTATGGTGATTTAATTCCTTTCTCAAATTATTTTGGTTGAAAAAAATATGTTGTTGTCATATAGTTAGAGGTATAAGGAATGATTAGATGTGCATTAGTTTTGATTGAAAGAAGAGAGTGAATGTGCAAGAGTTATCGATCAAATTTGTAAGCAGGTTTATGTATTTTTCATGATTGATTTTGAAGAGAATGTGAAAGTCATAAAAATAGAAGAGTCTCACATAAATAGTAATAGTGTTGTAAATCAAACCAAGTGTTAAAAAGTACAAAGATAGTATGAAAGGATTCATTGAAGAAAAGGACATTAGAATCTTAGTTTTCGAGTGCTAAGTTTAAAAGCTATACTTCAATGCAATGAATGTGATACATGGGAAAGTGATAGACTTGATGAATATGAAAGAACATATTGGGTATTTGTAATACATATAATTTTCTATATGTTCATGAAGAAAAAGAATTATGGGTAGTATGTGTCTGAATTGCTATAGTAGAGAAAATAATATTTGAAAAGTTATGAGCATTGTTTGTATGAAATATTTGGGAAAGATATGAGCATTTTTTGTATGCATGATTTGGAAAAGATATGATCATTATTTGTATACAATATTTGGAAATATATGAGCATTGTTTGTATGTAATATTTGAGCAAGATTGAGCAGGTTGTGAGCAGGTTATGTGAGTATATTTGAGTAGGCCTTTTGTGCAGGATTTATGAGTATATTTAAGCAGGTTTTATGAGTTGATTTGAGCATGTTTTATGAGTAGATTTGAGCAAGTTTTATGAGCATATTTGAGCAGTTTTTTTTGAGTAGATTTGAACATAGTTGTGAGAAGCTTTGGAGTAGATTAGAGAAAGAGTTGTGAGCAGGATTTAAAGTAGACCAAATAAAAGAGGATTGGTGTCTCCTATGGATAGAGGTCCACAAACCAGAGTAGAGGGGATTGGAGTATCCTATGGATAGAGGTCCACAAACTAGAGCAAAGGGGATTGGTGTCTCCTATGGATTGGAATCTATGAACCAGATTAGAGTGGATTGAGGTCCATGAACTAGAGCAGAGGGGATTGGTGCCTCTTGTTGATTTGGGTCCATGATCTTGTGAGAGGGGATAGGTGTCTCTTGTGGATAGAGTTCCATAAACATTGTAATAGGGAATTGGTTCCCATGAAATTTGTTGAGAAAATTTATAAGAAATATTTCTCCGTGGATGTATCCCACATTGGGTGAACCATGTTAAATATATGTCTCTTATGTGTGTCATTATTTATGCATTGTTTCGTTATTATAATTGATAATAATTGATGTTACTACTTTGGAAAGAAAAGTAAAAGTTTTATATTATACTATTCACTCCCCTATTAGTATAAGCTTGTGTTATTCAATTGGTATCAGAGTAGGTTCCTTTGTGAAAGCCTATCAGCTTGAAGGAAGATCTTACAAGAACACAAATGGCAAAGAATAAAGAACCAGAATCAAGTAAATAATCAAGTAGTGAATAAGAGACTAAATTTGAGAGAAAAATAAGAAGGGTTTGAGAAAACATAAATGCTCTAGTTGTGGTAACATTGTTCACTATGCAGATAATTGTCCACAAGGTAAAAATAGCAGCAATGAAAAAGAGATTAACTTTATGAGAAGAAATAAGAAGGATCTAAGAAATCATAAATGTTTTAGTTGTGGTAACATTGGTCACTATGCATCTAATTATCCACAAGCTAAAAATAGTAGTTGTGAAGAAGAAAAGGAGTACAAAAGAAAGAAGGAAAGGAAATTCTATCATGAAAAGAAAAATAGGCATGGTCAATGCAAGCATGAGAAGAAGATATTTCAAAGATACAAGAAGATATTTTATGTTGAATAAGAAAGAAGTTCTTCTATTAGCAGTGATGAAATCCTCCTAGATAGTAAAAAATAATCAATATTAATTTTTTTCCATAGAAGAGAATGAATATGCTCATCTTGTCAAAGACCAAGAAGAAGAGAAAGAAGATGATCCTGTAGTTGAAGATCAAGAAAAAGAGATATATTTATAAAAGGAATACAAAGCCACAAATGATATGGAAGAGGAACTTCATATTTATCTTGAAGATTTAAAAATGGAGAACTTAATATTGAAGGTTCAAGTACAAGAGGATGAGAAAACAAAGGAAAAGTTTCTACAAGATCTCACCGATTTAAAAATTAAAGTTGAAGAGGTAAGGAAAATTGAAGAAGGTATGGTTGAGTAGTTAAATGCAAAAGATCTAGAAAAGCTCAAAAATATTGGATGATATTATCAAAGTGTATATATCTCCATTTATAAATACTAGACTTGGTTATGAAGAAGGTCAAGAGAAACACAAAGACGAGTCAAGCTCGAAAGAAATAAAGGCATCAAATAAAATGATTAAAGAGGAACCTAAGACCTCTGTTGATGTGTTGATAAGTGGAAGCATCAATGAGGAAGAAAATAAAGCACCATCAAGGGACAGAGACCATCACATAAAAATTAATGAGAGAACCATGCAGTAATATCCTCCAAGGTAATCAATCAAATTTCAATATTTCTTTCATGGTTATTGCTACTCATGTAATATTTTTGGTCATAAAGCTATACATTGCAGGGTTCATGGTAAGAATGCTTATGGCTTCACCAAGAGAAATTTTAATTCATTTGCACCTTTCAAATAATACAATATCATGTGTTTCAATTGCAATAATTTTGGGTATAAAGCTAAATGATGTAGAACAGTGTTCCATAAATTTCTAAAGTCAAGCAAAAAGGAGAATGGTCAAGATGTTCAAAAGGGTATGACCTTCAAAGTTTAGAAAAAAATGAAAAAGAAGAAGAGAATTGTAAGTTGGGTGTAGCTTTACTCCCATCCAAAAATTAATCACCTCAAGTAAAGGAGGTGGTGAGGGGGATGTGCTAAGTATCTTATTATTATCCCCAAGAAGCCCTTTTCCATCGATGCCAAAGGGGGAGAGAATTCAGTGAGGGGGAGTAGATTGGGAATCCAGTTGAAATAAAAGAAAATTTTTGTAGGGTTTTCGTCAATGACAAAGGAAGAGATTGTTGGAAATATTGAGTTGTCATTGATGTCAAAGGAATATGAAATATTCTTCAAGGGTGAAGAGTTTATAAGGATGGACAATATATCATTGATGCCAAATATGGGTTTCATAAATAGAAATAGTGGAAAATCATCCAAGGAAAATATATATTACAAGGAAATTTAATTGCAAAGCATGGCAATTATTTTTAAGGATTATAATATTTAAATATTAGAAAATATATGGACAAAGGTTTAAAACTACTTGGGACAAAAGGTTCAAAATAAGGAAACAATTTTAAAATATTGGGATAAAAGTTTTGAAATTATAGAAGGCTTTAGACAAAGGTTTAAAAAGTAAAATATTATAATATTTAAATCTAACAATTTAAAATATTATAATATAAACAAGTGTAAGTTTAAAAGGCGCCAATGTCATTAAGAACAAGCATAATGTCAAAAATCTATAATAAAAATATAGCATCGACGTTCCATGGTGAAAATAAAATACTTATATAAATGGGGATTAATAATTCATTTGAGTAAGGTTTTTAAGAAGCACAAATAAAATATTTTTGTGTGAAATTCATAGAGATAAAAATATAATAAAGGGAAGAAAGCATGCTTTTGGAGGTAGAATACAAAATGAAAGTAAGAAGAAGACAGTTCATTTGTGATTCCATTTGGGTTGCTAACCCAATCAGTAGCCTAGTTTGTGCTAGAGCATTTTGGAACAAGAGGTTATAAGAACGATTCACGATGGCACCATTTTGATAACATTTTGATAAGAGAGAAATTCAAAAAAGACTTTAAAAGATGAATCATGTGTCTTGGTTTTTGTGCAAACAACTAGCTCAAACAATAGCCTAGCTTGCACTAGGGCGTAGACAAGCATGAGATTATAGGGTCGATTCACGATGGTTGTGTGTGGTAAGGGCAAAGGAAATTTTGATTAAATTAAATTTAGGGATACATAATATTTTGAATTGATTTTACTATACAATTTTATTTTAGAGAGATATAAGGTTTGCATTGTGTGTTATTGTGTTAGGGAGTTATATGGGGTATTGGGATTAACTGAAAATTATGTTTTGCATATTGTGTGAGAGAGTCATAAGGTATATTGTAATTAATTTAAAAATTATATTTTGCATATTGTGTGAGAGAGTCATAAGGTATATTTTTATTAATTGAAAATTATATTTTACATATTGTGTGAGGGAATCATAAGGTATATTGTGATTATTTGAAAATTATATTTTGCATATTGTGTGGGAGTTATAAAGTTAAATTTATTTGTACTTGTGCATGTTAGAAAAAGGAGATATAAGGTGTAATTGTGATTGATTTTAAGCTATATTTTGAATATTAAAAAGGGGATTTAATATTTGTGCAAGAAAGAGAAAATTACTCACCAAATTTTTGAAGGAACAAAAAGGGAACTATTTTTGTAAAGACAGGTTTGGAAAGCTCATCATAATCATTGATGTAGATTTAGAGGTATGGTGATTTAATTCCTTTCTCAAAGTGTTTTGGTTGAACAAAAATTTGTGTTGTCATATGGTTGGAGGTACAAGGAATGATTAGATGTGCATTGGTTTTAATTGAAAGAAGAGAGTGAATGTGCAAGAGTTATAGATCAAATTTGTAAGCAAGTTTTTGTATTGTTCATGATTGATTTTGAAGAAAATGTGGAAGTAAGAAAAATAATATAGTCAGAAATAAATAGAAAGAGTGTTGTAAAGCAAACCAAAATGTTAAAAAATACAAAGATAGTACGAAAGGATTCCTTGAAGAAAAGGATATTACAAGGTCAGTTGTTAAGTGCTAAGTTTAAAATATATCCTTCAATCTAATGAATGTGAGACATGAGAAAGCGACATACTTAATGAATGTGAAAGAACATATTGGGTATTTGTAATGCATATCATTTTCTATATGTTCATGAAGAAAAATAATTCTAGGTAGCATGTCTTAATTGCTATAGTAGAGGAAAGCATATTTGAAATGTTATGAGCGTTATTTATATGTGATATTTAGGAAATATATGAGCTTTGTTTGTATGTGAGATTTGGGAAAGATATGAGCTTTGTTTGTATGCGATATTTGGAAAGATATGATGCAGGAGCCTATTTTTAGATGGTTTTTTTAAAAGAATTTTTAAAGTAATTTTATATTACTCAAAATGGAATTATTTGACGAAAAATATAATTTTTCGAAAATGGTAATTACTAAAAAAAGTAAATTTTTCTAAAAAATTATTTGTCGAAAATAGTAATTTTTTTATTTTTAGGTTTTTAAGCTTTAGGGTTTTCTTTTAGGGTTTCATTTAGGGCTTCAAGTTTTAGGGTTTCTTTGGGGATATATATTCTCTTGGTTTTGCATTGTAAAATGGAAGTGAATATAGGAATAAGAAAATAAATTATTTACTAGTTTATTTCCATGTACTGTAGTTTTTATGTGAATGTAGGGTTTTACTGATTATTTTCATTTATTGCAGTTTTTATGTAAATGGAGGGTTTTACATATTATTTTATTTTTTCATATTTATTTTGTAATGGGAGGTATTTTTTTTTGACCTCTTGCAACTGGATTCACATCATTTGGTATCAAAGCAAGTTGGATCTTGTTGGGAGGAGAAAAGAGAAGAGAAGAAAAGAGAAAAAGAGAGGTGAGCAAAGAGGCTCAAAAAAAAAAAATTGGCACTTTGTGCAGTGCTTGCAGAAGGTTTGTAAAACCTTGGAGACAAAAATTGGTACTTTCTGTAAATGCTTGCGAGAGTCTTTTTTAATGTAAAAGCCTCATAGAAAGAGATTAGCACTTTGTGTAGTGCTTGCAGAAGGTTTGTAAAACCTTGGAGAAAGAAATTGGCACTTTGTGTAAGTGCTTGCAGGAGGTTTTTTTATATAAAGCCTCAGAAGGAGGAATTGGCACTTTGTGTAGTGTTTGTAGAAGGTTTATATAACCTTAAAGAAATAAATTAGCACTCTGTGTAGTGCTTACAAGAGTTTTTTTCATTAAAAACCTCAGAGGGAAGAAATGACATTGTGTAGTGCTTGCAGGAGGTTTGCTATTTTAAAACCTCGAAGGAATAAATTGGCACTATGCGTAGTACTTGCAGGAGGTTTGAGATATAAAAATTTAGAAGAATATTGGTACTTTGAGGAGTACTTGTAGATGTGTGACAGTATATGGAGAGCGATTATGAGTTTGATTAGAGGAATTCGCAAGAGCAAAGCTCTTTTCAACCAAAGGAGAATGATGCAAGAGCCTATTTTTAGAGGGTTTTTTTTAAATAAGTTTTAAAACAATTTTATATTACTCAAAATGAAATTATTCGATGCAAAATATAATTTTCCGAAAATGGTAATTACTAAAAAAGGTATTTTTTTATGAAAAAATAATTTGTCGAAAATAGTAATTTTTTTATTTTTAGGGTTTTAAGATTTAGGGTTTTTTTTAGGGCTTCAAGTTTTAGGGTTTATTTGGGGATATATATTCCCTTGGTATTGCATTGTAAAAAGAAAGTGAATCTAGGAATAAGAAAATAAATTATTTACTAGTTTATTTCCATGTAATATAGTTTTTATGTGAATGGAGGGTTTTACTGATTATTTCTATTTATTAAAGTTTTTATGTAAATGGAGGGTTTTATATATTATTTTAATTTACTATAGTTTGTATGTAATGGGAGGTATTTTGTTTTGACCTCTTGTAGCTGGATTCACATCAAGATATGAGTATTTTTTTTATGCAAGATTTGAGCAAGGATTATGTAGGGTTTGAGCAGGTTGTGTGAGCATATTTGAGTAGGTTTTGAAGCATATTTGAGTAGGCCTTTTGAGTAGGATTTGTGAGAAATTTTGATTAGGTTTTATGAGCAGATTTAAGTAGGTTTTGTGAGTAGATTTAAGAAGGTTTTTATGATAAAATTTGAGCAGAGTTGTGAGTAAGTTTAGAGCATACTTGAGCAAGAGTTATGAGCAGGATTTGTAGTAGACCAGAGCAAAGTATATTGGTGTCTCTTGTGTATAGAGGTCCATGAAATAGAGTAAAGGGGATTGGATTCTCCTATGGATAAAGGTCCATGAACTAGAGCAAAGTGGATTGGTTTCTCTTATGGATTGAGATCCACAAATAAGGGCATATTGGATTGAGGTCCACAAACCAGATCAAAGGGGATTGGTGTATCTTATGGATTAGGGTCCATAAACTTGTGAGAGGGGACATGTGTCTCCTGTGGATAGAGTTCCATAAACATTGTAATAGGGAATTGGTTCCCACAATTTTTTTTGAGAAAATTTATAAGAAATATTTCTTCATGGATGTAGCCCACATTGGGTGAACCACGTTAAATATGTGTCTCTTATATGTGTGGTGATTTATGCATTGTTTCATTATTGCAATTGATAATAATTGAAGATACTTATTTGGAAATAAAAGTAAAATTTGTATCTTATATTGTTCACCCCCCCTCTTAGTATAAGCTTGTGTTCTTCATAACTATACAAACAAACATGTCACATACCACACCAATTGTATATATTATCACAACAACTTTATAGATTACCACATCACTCACCATTTCATATACCACATCAATTGTACAATTTGTATAGACTACCATAGCATTGGTTTCTATGTCAACATGTTTGAATTTAAAAGGGATGATGTCATCAAGTGTCATCATATCATATAGTTTCATGTCATCAAAATATGTTATGCTAACATTATCTACTTCTAAAAGGATATGAAACTAGGATGTTTTAAAATCTTGATCTCTTCTTTCATCCAATGCCTTAGAATAGGCTATACTAGCCATTATCCGAAAGACACCCCTTGAGAGGATAATGACAAACATTATACTATTTAAACAAATACAAACTCTCACTTGCCCCCTTATAGCACATGTGTGATGCACGTATGCCTCAACATGATGCATGCTCTCATGTATACCCATATTTGCATCCACCATGGTAGCAAATATTCTCTTTTTTAAATATGAAATTTAAATTTTTAAGGGATAAGAAGAATTTTTTGAATGCAAAAATGGAGTACCTAGAGGTAGAATGAGGGAAAGTGTTAAAATGAGAACCAAGAAAAAATAACAAAGAATCCAAAAAATGTTGATGGTTCATTTGCATTTGTCATTATTTTTCATATATAATATTTTGTCGAATTCAACCAATTTAGACATCCTCTTATTCCCATACAACAAAAGTGTTGTCAGACAATTTTTGTAATGATCCTCCTTACATGACCGTTGAAGAACAATTAAATTGATATTTTAAAACTTACCTTTTCCTATAGAATGTGGTAGTCCTGATAGACATTGTGCATGCAAGACTAGGTATATGCTCTTGACAGATAAGGTTGGTCAATTAGAAATGTGAGAAGGAAGTGTTGATTGGCTCATGAGTACATTGAAGTTCAATTGGATTGCATTTCATATAGGAGAATATAGGGTGTTTGATTTGTATTTTGATATTTTCTTTAGTTGCATGATATAAGTTTTATTTAAATAGTTAAATGTCTAGAATGATTGATGGCAATGAAGATGCCAAGGGTATGGAAGGTAATATAGATATTTACAAATGTTATTTGATAATTGTTGGTATAGTATTTTTTTGAACACTTAAGATTGATAAATGTGAGGTAAAAGGATATGGTAATGTTAAAATCTAAAGTAGTACAAATAAATAAAGATATTTTATTTTTATAAACATCAATATGCAATGCTAAAATATACCTCATGGGGAGGATATATTTGTAGGGAGTGAAGATAACTATATGTAATCAATTATGATTACTTGGAAAAAGATTTTGATGCTCGCGTTATAGATAACAAAGGGAAGAGAGTCTATGGAGGGGGTTATCTCTCACCTTCAGTGTTGGGAGGAAGTATATTTAGTGTCAAAAGAAATGCATTAAAAATAGACCTGAACTGGAAAAAGAGTTTTAATAAAATAGGAAATATGAGAAATAGGTCACAAATTCTTACTCTATGCTTTATTTGTACTATTTTTACATTAGTGAATGAATTATGGTGATTTATATGAACTAGAAGTGAATAGCAGATGTTAGTTTCTTTTACCTTGAAGCTATAAAAATTTGTACTTATTGTTATAGATTATTGTAAATATATGTGAAAAATCAGGCTTGCTTATTAAATGCATGTTTCTAGGAAAAAATTGGTAGGATAGTAGCCGAAAAAAGGAAAAGAAAGGTAACTAGGTGTATATTGTTTTATTCCCATATGATGTGTTTAAATCTTGAGTCGTAGAATGAACGAATATGTTTTACATGATAACATAATGTGACCATTAAAAATATTAAGTGGCTTTCCTATGTTTTGTGTGTTCTATGGAAACTATGTAATTGTATAGATAATAATTATTGTTGCATGATTTTACTGCAATTGAGAAGAAACTTTATGGAAAACTTATCAGTAGAATTGCATTTATATGCATGCATAGTTTCAGCAAGAGCCAAATTTGATACCATTGAGTCATATCATGTTTTCATAATACCATGAGTGGGAAGATGAAAACCCCTTTGAAGCAACCTAGAAAAGAAGAGAACGCATTATATTTTATTATTCATGTTCATCATTACATTTGCTTTGAGACCCTCAAATGATGAAGTGCATGCTTAGTATAGGACAATGCATTCAGTTATTTATTACTGAGTCTAACTAAATGTATATAGTATATCTGGGATATTTATATTTAAAAACATATTCCATGTATTGTAAAAGGAAGAAGGACAAATTATATTATATGTTGGAAAGAAAAGGAAGATACTGAGTAGGGTGATTGTTATTACTTTGTATTGCATGGTTATTGAGTCTTTGAATTATGGAAATTATAATTAATTGATGGTATTATATCGTGTGTTTTCTACCATTACCTAGTACTTGGGTTTCTTTAGAAGTAATTTGGGAAAGACTTTGATGTTAGTTTGGTATCCCTTTTTCATGTTATCTCTCTTTTAAAAAAATGAATTTGGCTTAAACCATACAAGTTTTTGCAATTAGCAGTAAGTTAATTATATAGTCAATAATATTACTTTAGTATTTGGTTAAGGAAAATGATTACCAAATTATTGGATGAAGGTATTTCCAACTAAGGAAGCATTTGTAAGCCTGCATTATGCTTACAGGCATTGGAAGTACTAGGAGTAAAAAATGATTCATTTTATTTAAAAAATGCTTAATTAATAACATATTTATAGGTGCAATAACATCAAGTGATGCTTGAGCCATTTAGAAATTCTCTAGAATGGGTATATTAGATTTAACTAAATGAAACTCATATTCTATTGGCTCAAGTAGCGATTATCAATATCTAGGTGGGGGTTTTAGAAGTTGAAGCCTTATTGTATGAACTTAATAAATATTTTCCTTATTTATGTATATATATTCCTTTCAATGTAGCTAGACGTATGGCACTAAAAATTGTCTAAAATATTAGTATAGAAATGTGTTCTCTTTCTAATAGCGTTCATTAAGGAAAATAGTTAACTGACCCTATTGCTATATTTTTTAATTTATTGAATCTTTAGATAAATGGATAGTGAAAGTAGAGCCTTAATAGAGAGAGAGAGAGAGAGAGAAACATGATAAATCAAACTATAAGATGAAAGGTAAATGAAAAGATTGAACTTATGATATTCCAGTGTTAATAAATGTATGAAATTATAGTTAGACATGTTGCCATTATTTGTAACATTATATTAAAAATATTTATAGTCATCCAAAGATAAATTACTTTAGATAAATGACTTCATATATAAATCCATTCAAATTATAAAAATAAGGATATATTTTGAGTAGGGAATAAAGGAATTATGGGTAAGCAACTATGGGACTGATATAGAATAGGGGTAGATTTAAATCTAAGGTTGTTTATATTGGTTTGGATCTTGGATTAAACTTCATTTTGTGGTAAGTGTGGTTGGAGAGAAATGGCAGAAGTTTTAGATAAATGTTTTCAAATTTAGATGGAGTTTGGTAGGTCATTTAGAGCAAATTCATAAAAACTATGATAGCGTATGCTAAAGATAAAACTTAGGCTGTTATAGGGATAATGGATAAGGAAGTTGAAGTGCAAGAGGGTTAGGATAGATCTAGTTGCAAACCATCCCCATAAGGTTGGATTAAAATTAATATTGATGGAGTTGTAAAAGGTAATCCAAGTAGAGCTAGAAGTGGAGTGGTTTACAGGAATCATGTTGGGATAGTGCTCTATTGGGAACTTCAAGGATTGGGAAGGGCCACAAATAATTAAGGGAAAGCCTTAGCAATCAAATATGCTTCTATTTGGGTAGTAAAACAAGGTTACAGGAGGATAATCATAGAATCATATTCTCAAATGATGGTAGAAGCTTTGGATTACAAGAGGAACTTTGAAGACATTGAGGTTGAGAATTATTGTCACTCAAATTAAGGAATTGTGGGGGGAGGTAGAGGATATTTTTCCAATTTATGTGAGTAGAGATCTAAATAAAGTGGTAGAATTTCTGGACAAGATGGTCACTGATAAGGAGGTAGGGGTTCAGTGGCACAATGACATGACTATTGAGGATGATATGATTAGGTAGGTTGGTGAGAAAATATAGTGTTTAGCTAATTTAGACAACCATTTTACGAGGACCCGGAAAACACACTTCTTAAAACCCTACTTTTCCATTAATAAATCTGAAAAATACATGCATACAGCCCGCAGGCTTACATTAGCTAGCTCTCGGCTTAGCTTCATGCTTCTCACACTCTAAGTGCATTCCCCGATCCACCGTCCCGACAAAAACATCAAACTAGGTTTTTATAGAGGCCTCGATGCTCTCACGCATTAAACCACGCATTAATCGGGACACCAACCTGATTAATTACATTAACTGGGTTTTTATAGAGGCCCCGACCCTCTGAAACAAAAACACAAAAATTGGGACACCAACCCGATTAAAGACCCCTCTCCGCACGGTCCCTGTCATCTCTGAATCCGTCAAAAAATTTTGTGCACCCATCCTCTTCATCTCCCGTGCTCCTGGGTAATCCCCCGCTTTAACTTCAGCTTGTGCCACGTGGCATCTTTGAACGGTCCTCAAAAATGCCATTCCCGCCATTTCTTTCTCCTCCCGTGCCCTTTTCTCTCTCCGTCATGATATCGTGACATGTCACAATATCGTGACATTTTTGTCTTCCTGCGCTCTTTTCCAATTTTGGTCGTGATATCGCGACCAATTCTACTGAAAGCCCTCTACTCTGGTTTTTTTCGCGACATCGCGACGTCGCGATATCATGACCGTTCTACCACCTCACCCACCGTTCTTCCACCTCACCCTAAATCCCTTTTGACGTCACAAAATCACGATGTCACAAAATCATGATGTCGCGATTTCGCTACAACTTTTCTTCTCCACCTTCGCCTCGCCAGGACGTCATGATTTTACAATGTCGTGAAATCGCGACGTCATGATTTCACTACAACTTTCTAACTTCACCTCTGTCTCGCTAGGACGTCACGATTTTGCTACAACTTTTCTCTTCCGCCTCTCCGCTATTCTACGGTCGTAATTTCACAACAGTCATGATTTCATGACATGTCGCGAAATCATGACCTCTCCACTACAATTTTGTGACATGTCACGATTTCGTGACATGTCACGAAATCGTGACAGGTTTTCCTCCTCGCTCTTCTTGCCAATTTCTATCGTGATTTCGTGACACGTCATGAAATCGCGACGTTCCTCTTCCTTTGCCTTAGGAAAATTTTTCCCGCCTTCTTCTGCTTCCTGAGATGACTCTTCTAAAGTGGCTTTCCTACAACTTGATGCCTCTGCTGCTGGTGCTGTTGGATGCTCCTGCATCAGACACCCGGGGTAAGTGGAGAAGTGATCTTCACTTCTGCTTGGTCCGGTTGCTGCCTCCTGCAACACTTCCAGACTTTTCTCTGCCTTCTCTGCAGACTGCTCCAAACCCTTCTTCGGGTCCACACAACTTCTGTCTTCCACCGGACAGATTTCCCCACTACTGCATACTTCTTCTGCAGCCTTCTTCAACTCCTCCTCTTGCACAGAAAAATTTGTGCCTTCTTTCGGGCAGGTCCCGATACTACTGCACTCTCCTGCAGCCTTCTTCAACTTCTCCTCTTTCTTCCTCTTTCTTTCTTCTCACCTTCTTTGCTGCTCTTCTTTCTCCCACAACTTTATTGCGAGCCACTCCTTTTGCAGGGCCTTCAACTATTTTTGCAAGGCTATGTATTCTTCTTTCGTCACCATATCTTCTTTGCTGTCCCGTCTTCTTCGAGAATGCATTTTTCTTTCTTTGCTTTTCTCACAAGCTTTAATGATCCGGTGTAGCTGCCTCATGTCCGACGATCTGCTAACATGCTTGGGATCTTAACTCACTCTCTCTCAGAACCCTCCATAGATCCTGGTGTAACTGCCTCACATCCGGCGATCTGTTACACACTCAGGACCACTTGCTCTGATACCACTGACGGGGACCCGGAAAACACACTTCTTCAAACCCTACTTTTCCATTAATAAATCTAAAAAATACATGCATACAGCCTGTAGGCTTACATTAGCTAGCTCTCGGCTTAGCTTCACGCTTCTCACACTCTAAGTGCATTCCTCGATCCACCGTCCCGACTAAAACAACAAACTGGGTTTTTATAGAGGCCCCGACCCTCTCACGCATTAAACCACACATTAATCGGGACACCAACCCGATTAATTACATTAACTGGGTTTTTATAGAGGCCCCGACCCTCTGAAACAAAAACATGAAAATCGAGACACCAACCCGATTAAAGACCCCTCTCCGCATGGTCCCTGTCATCTCTGAATCCGTCAAAAAATTCTGCGCGCCCATCCTCTTCATCTCCCGCGCTCCTGGGTAATCCCCCGCTTTAACTTCAGCTTGTGCCATGTGGCATATTTGAACGGTCCTCAAAAATGTCGTTCTCGCCATTTCTTTCTCTCCGTCGCGATATCGTGACATGTCGCAATATCGTGACATTTCTGTCTTCCTGCACTCTTTTCCAATTTTGGTTGCGATATCGCGACCAATTCCGTCGGAAGCCCTCTGCTCTGGTTTCTGTCGTGACATCGTGACGTCGCGATATCGCGATGTCGCGATATCACTACCGTTCTACCGCCTCACCCTGAATCCCTTTTGACGTCATGAAATCATGACATCACGATTTTGCTACAACTTTTCTTCTCTGCCTTCGCCTCGCCAGGACGTCATGATTTCGCTGCAGCTTTCTGACTTCACCTCCACCTCACTAGGATGTCGTGATTTTGCTACAACTTTTCTCTTCTGCCTCTCCGCTGTTCTGCGGTCGCGATTTCGTGACATGTCATGAAATCATGACCTCTCCACTACCTTTTCCTCGTTTTTGTGACATGTCACGAAATCACGATAGGTTTTCCTCCTCGCTCTTCTTGCCAATTTCTGTCACGATTTCGTGACACGTCGCGAAATCGCGACGTTCCTCTTCCTTTGCCTTAGGAAAATTTTTCATGTCTTCTTCTTCTGCTTCCTAAGCTGACTCTTTTGAAGTGGCTTTCCCGCAACTTGATGCCTCTATTGCTGGTGCTGCTGGATGCTCCTGCATCACCATTGTAGAAATCTATTTTAGTATATTTGTGATACAATGTAGATCTTCTTTTACAGTTGTAAACAGGTGAACAACCATTGTAGAAATATGGTTTAGGATATTTGGCTCCAATTAAAATATTCTTTTACTAGTGTAAACATGTATTCTCTTTGGCTAAGGCTAGGAGAAGTCTCATACCAACTTGTGAATGATATTTGTTTTAATATAATTTTTTCAAATTAATTTTCAAAAAAATAGAACTATACAATTAACAAAGTTATAAATTATTTTTATGAGTTTAAGTGTGAGAATTTATATGTAATGCAAATGTGGCACTTGACACTTGTAGTATGGTAAAACCATTAGGGGTCTGAGATATCCGAAATAATATAAAAATCTATAAAAAAGGGGGTAAAAGAAACTTTGAGTTAGACGTATGACCAGGTTGCTTTTTTATAAAATTATTTACCATGGATTTGTAAATCATGAGATTGAAGTGTTGAAAATAACCAATGATATTTGTAAGCATGTTTTACAATATTAAACTGTATAGTGATAATAGTTCATTTATGTAGAAAAGTATTTAAATATATATGGAAAAACGTCGATTTGTGATAAAGGAAAATGAAAAACACATTTACAACTCAAGTAAGATTAGATAAATGTGTTTGAAATTTAGGGTAATGATGTCTTAGTTACAATATGTTGTACATTGGTAAAGTAAAAATTTATAATTTAAGGCTATAAATTTATTTAGCCTTGTTTTATGAAGAATGATATAGGGAAATGAAACTTGCTTTCCATATTTATATTATAAAATAAAATAACAAGCATAATTTAATAAACTAGAATTTAATATATAATTCATGTTATCTTTTGGTTCAACTAAGGACAACCACATAAATTGAGTAAAATTAGCGTGAAAGGTCATAGTAACCAACCATGATTTAAAATAGATCTAGGAACAACATAGTTAAACTATTATTATGATAGGGTTAATGTGGATGTTTGTTTATTTATTTTATGTTAGAGATGAATATATAAATAGCATGGTTGTATATGAGCTAGATATGAGCTCTTGGTTAGGGAATAAAAGATGGAAACTTATGAGTTTATAAAAATGGAAACCCAAGGATATGGAATAAATTATGTGAATTCTTTTATTGTGTCCTATCTACAGTCTTAGTGATAATTTCTAGCTATAACTTTAATCAATCCTTTGGTATAATTCATGAAATATGAGAAAATAATGATAACCTAGTCATCAAAAAGCTTAGATATAAATCTTTAAAATTCTAAATCAAACTCATGATAAGGATTAAGTGGATTCATTCATTGAGAATAATGAATGAATATATATAAACAAGTAATATCATAGAGGTGTGGGTATGCACACAATAAGTCTTGAGAGCAACTATTTTTATGATAACAAAGGTTAGAAAAAGGTACCTAGTCAGGAATAGTAACGAGGGGTGGTATGGGATGTGATGGGGGATGAAAAATCGCACTCACACAATTCTAATTTTTTTTCATGCATTAATCTGGAATGATCTACAGTAACAACCCACAGGCTTTACAATAACTAGCGCTCGACTTAGTTTTCAACTACACTCTGCGTGTAATCTTCTAATCCACCACCACCTTAACCTATTACAATTACTAGGTTTTTATAAAGGCCCCGACCCTCTAAAACATATTTTCATGAAATTCAGAGCACAATATCTGATCCATGGCTCCACTCCACACGGCTCCTATCACCACCATCTGACCATCACTTCCTATTAGATCACTCTACACGATCCTTCATCTCCATTCCTCAACTGGTCACTTTCATTTTCTACACCTCTTGGTATTCTCCCACTTTTACTACACCTTGGTGCCACGTGTTGTCCCTGCTCTACAACCACCGCCTGACCTCTATCATCTTCTTCTTCCAGCTACACTATAATAGCCTCTACATCTATCGCCTGACTTTCATGAGCTGTCACTGTCACTCTGTCGCGGCCCCCAAAAATATAGTATGTCATGATATCACGACATCTTCTCCCTCTTGCTCTTCTTCTCTTCCTATCTGTCATGATATCATGATAGTTTTTCTTCCTCTCATTCTCTTTCCTCCTTGGGTCGCGATATCGCGACGTGTCATGATATCGTGACATCTTCCTTATCCTGCCCTTCCTTTTCCTTTTCGGTTGTGATATCGCAACATGTCGCGATATCATGACATTTCTCTTCCTCGTTCCTCTTCTCCACTTTGGGTCACGAAATCGTGACATGTCATGATTTTGCGACATCTTCCCTTCCTGCTTTCTTTCGCTCCTTCGGGTCGTGATTTCGTGACATGTCGTGAAATCATGACATCTTCCTGTTTCGTCTTCTCTCTCTTCTTCGCATCGTGAAATCGTGACATGTTGCAAAATCATGACATCTTCTCTTTTTGCCTCCTCTCTATTCTCCTTGTCGTGAAATCATGACATCTTCTCTTTTCGCCTCCTCTTGCTTCTTCCTGTTGCGAAATCATGACATGTTGCGATATCGTGACATCTTCTCATTCTTCCTACTTTCTCTTCTTTGTGTCACAAAATTGTGACATGTCACGATATCATGACATCTTCCTTCCTTGCCTCCTTTCTTCTCCTTTGGGTCACAAAATCATGACAAGTCACGAAATTGTGACATTTCGACTCCCTTGCCTTCTCTTCTTCATCGGGTCACGAAAATGCGACATGTTGCAAAATTGCGACATCTTTCATCCTCTGGCTCCTTCGCTCGCCAGCTGGTCGTGAAACCATGACATGTCACAAAATCATGACATCTTCCTCCTTTGGCTCCTTCGCTTGCCCTTTGGTCATGAAAATGCGACATGTCATGAAATCGTGACATCTTTCTTCCTTGGCTCCTTCTTCGCCTTCTGGTCGTGAACTACGACCTGTCATGAATATCACGACATTTCTTTCTCCTGGTTTTCTCTCTCCTTTGTAGGTCGCAAAACTACGACATATCATGAAAACGTGACATCTCCTCTATGCCTTCTCTCTCTTCTATGGGTCATGAAACTATGACATGTCACGAAATCACATCTTCCTCTTTCGCTCTTCATCCTGCCTTTGGGTCACAAAATCATCACATCTTAAATTTTGACTTTCTCTTTCTTCCTCAGGTCACGAAACCACGACATGTCATGAAATTGTGACATCTTTGCCTTTTGTACTCTCCTTCTGCTTTTGCATTGTGAAACCACGATATGTCATGAAATCATGACATCTTTGCTTACAGCATCCTCTTGCCTATTTGGGTCACAAAATCGTGACATCCTTGGAAACCTTGCTTCTCCTATGAAACTTGTCATGATATCACGACAGTTGGCCCTGCTGGCTTCTTTCTCAATTTTGTGTCATGATATCATGACACATTTTCTGTCGCGATATCACGATAGCTTCTCCTCGCTCACTTCTTTGCTTCACTTGTGCTGTGATATCGCGACACATTTTCTGTCATGATATCACGACAACGTCTCCTTATTGACTTCTCTACTCCACTTGTGTCATGATATCGTGACACATTTGCTGTCACGATATCACAACAACTTCTCCCCATTGGCTTCATTCTTCGCTTGTGTCACGATTTTGCGACACATTTTTTGTCATGATATCACGATAGTTTTCTTCGCTGGTTCCTTTCTCTAATTTGTGTCATGATATCTTGACACTTTTCTGTCGTGATATCGTGACATATTTTTCTCTTTGCCTTATTATTCTTCTTTTATAGTGATTTTGTGACATGTCACGAAATCGTAACGTCTTTCCTCCTTAGCCAACTTTTCAAAAGTGGCCCTCCTACCACTGGATGCTTCTACATCAGGTGCTACTAGATGCTCCTGCATCAGACACCCGGGGTTGGTGGAGAAGTGACCTTCACTTTTGTGTTGTTCGGTCACCACCTTCTGTAACATCTCCAAACGTGCACCTACCTCTGTAGCCCGCTCAAACCCCGTCTCCTGGCCAAAATAACTTTTGTCTTCCTCTAGACAGATTCTACCACTGTTGCACACTTCCTCGTCTACAGCCCACTTACATTCTATCTCCGGCCCAAAAAAATTTCGTCTTCTACCAGGTAGATTCTGGCACTGCTGCACACCTCCTCGTCTGCAACCTGCTTAAACTCCTTCTCGCCCACTGCCTTTGATGGCTTCAACTTCTGGTGAACTCCATCTTCCCTTCCACCAGTTCTTTCTCCCTGGCCTCTTATTTTTTGTTTATCCTCACGCCTTCTATGTAGCTCCTCTTGCAGGGCTTGCACTTGCCTTTACAAGGCTATGAAGTCTTTCTCTGGCACCATATCTCTCTCACCGCCATGGCTTCTTCGTGGATGCATTTTTTATATTTTTTCTCACTTTCCTCACAACCCTAATAGATCTTGGTGTAGCCACCTCATTGTCGATGATCCGCTCATGTGCTTAGGGATCCTAAACTCTCTCTTCTCTCAGAACACTTCACCACAGATCCTGGCACAAACTACCTCACATTCAATGAATCTACTTGCGCACTCAGGAACATTAGCTTTGATACCACTTGATGGGGGATGGAAAATTGCACTCACACAATTCCAAATTTTTTTCATGCATTAATTTGGAATGATCTACAGTAACAACCTGTAGGCTTTATAATAACTAGCACTCGACTTAGTTTTCAACTACACTCTACGTGTAATCTTCCAATCCACCACCCTAACCTATTATAATGACTGGGTTTTTATAGAGGCCCCGACCCTCTAAAACATCTTTTCATGAAATTTGGAGCACAATATCCGATCCATGGCTCCACTCCGCACTGCTCCTGTCATCACCGTCTAATCGCCGCTTCCTATCAGATCACTCTACATGACATTTCTCTTCCTCGTTCCTCTTCTCCACTTCGGGTCTTGAAATTGTGACATGTCATAATTTCGTGACATCTCCCCTTCCTACTTTCTTTCACTCCTTCGGGTCACGATTTCACGATATGTCACAAAATCATGACATCTTCCTGTTTTGTCTTCTCTCTCTTCTTCATGTCACAAAATCGTGGCATCTTCTCTTTCTACCTCCTCTCTATTCTCCTTGTCATGAAATCATGACATCTTCTCTTTCCGCCTCCTCTTGCTTTCTGTTGCGAAATCATGACCTGTCGCGATATCGTGACATCTTCTCATTCTGCCTACTTTCTCTTCTTTGTGTCACGAAATTACGACATCTTCCTTCCTTGCCTTCTTTCTTCTCCTTCGGGTCGCAAAATTGTGACAAGTCATGAAATCACGACATTTCGACTCCCTTGCCTTCTCTTCTTCATCGGGTCATGAAAATGCGACATGTCACGAAATCGCGACATCTTTCGTCCTCTAGCTCCTTCGCTCACCAGCTGGTCGCGAAACCATGACATGTCACAAAATCATGACATCTTCCTCCTTCGGCTCCTTCACTTGCCATCTGGTCGTGAAAATGTGACATGTCATGAAATTGCAACATATTTCTTCCTTGGCTCCTTCTTCGCCTTCTGGTCGTGAAACTACGACCTGTCGCAAAATCATGATATTTCTTTCTCCTAGATTTCTCTCTCCTTGGCGGGTCACGAAACTATGACATGTCATGAAATCATGACATCTTCTCCTCTGTGCCTTCTCTCTCTTCTGCAGGTCGTGAAACTACGACATGTCATGAAATCATGACATCTTCCTCTTTCGCTCTTCATCTTGCCTTTGGGTCACGAAATCATGACATCTTAGCTTTTGAATTTCTCTTTCTTCCTCAGGTCGTGAAACCGTGACATGTCACAAAATCATGACATCTTTGCCTTCCATACTCTCCTTCTTCTTTTGGGTCGCGAAACCACGACATGTCACAAAATCATGACATATTTTCTTGCAGCCTCCTCTTGCCTGTTTGGGTCACGAAATCATGACATCCTTGGCACCCTTGCTTCTCCTATGAAACCTGTCATGATATCGCGACAGTTGGACCTGCTGGCTTCTTTCTCCATTTTGTGTCACGATATCGTGACACATTTTCTATCATGATATCACGACAGCTTCTCCTTGCTCACTTCTTTGCTTCACTTGTGCCGCGATATCGTGACACATTTTCTATCGCGATATCACGACAGCCTCTCCTTGCTAACTTCTCTGCTCCACTTGTGTCGCGATATCGTGACACATTTTTTGTCACGATATCGCGACAACTTCTCCCCGTTGGCTTCGTTCTCCGCTTGTGTCGCGATATCGTGACACATTTTTTGTCACGATATCACGATAGTTTTCTTCACTAGTTCCTCTCTCTACTTTGTGTCATGATATCGCGACACTTTTTTTGTCGTGATATCGCGACATATTTTTCTCTTTGCCTTCTTCTTCTTCTCTTTTTCTCTACGTCTTTCCTCCTTAGACAACTTTTCAGAAGTGGCCCTCCTGCCACTGGATGCTTCTGCATTAGATGCTATTGGATGCTCCTGCATCAGGATGTCACCTCTAGGTTGTTGCCTAGGTAGTATTGTGATAAGTCCTATATTCATTTGTCTTATCTAGTTCAACCACAATGTTTGGTAAATGATAAATTATCATGAGTCATAATGGGTATGAGTTATCAAGTCCAAGGTCATGGTATTGACATATCTCTAGCTAACTTCTCTTAGTAGGCCAATTAGCTAGACACTAGGCACATGTACGCTAAGCCCCTTACATGTAGTTATTGGAACAATTCATTCGGTTAATCAAATTTTTAGCATGATAAGGGATAAAGAAGTATGCATCCACCCTCTAGGTGTTATGGACCCTAGAGGATAACCCAAACTGTGGTTCGATACTCATACCAAAATAAGAGGATGATAAATGAGACAAGTCGATTCTACAAAATAGTACCTTTCACTAGATTTGGCCAATCTCATCAACTAGGGTGGCTATTTGTAGCAGTCCTAAAATCCAAATGTGGTTTGATATGCCTATATTGATTAAAACTTTATGTTGAAGATTCATTGGGTGAAACATAAATGCTATGAACCTAAAATAACTTTCTATACATTTTAGGTTGAAAATAATAAACTGAGGAATAAATATACCATAAGAAATTGCTTGGCTTGTTTTTATGGTGCAATTAGGTGAGTATAATTGGGTTGTTACATGTGGTATTAGAGCAGAAGAGTTAAGTTGTAGGAATTTAAAATGTATCAATATTTTTGTTATACAAAACTAAATATTGTAAATAACTCATTCATTTTGCAATAGGTCTAAGAGCACAATGTTGTTAGGTGGATCTTTGAGATATTTCATTGAAGCAAGATATAAATAGACCGCCATTAAAACTCCAAGGAGACCATGTACTAGATCAATAAAAGAAGGTCTACAAAAGGAGATAAAATTGAAATAGTGGAATGAACCTCATCCAAATGAGCCTGATAAGGAGAAAGAGAACTTGGAAAAAGTGGTACAAATATTACAAACTCTAATGGAGTAGCTAAAAGAGGAAATGGTCCAAGAGCAAATTCACATGGCCCAACAACAAGAGTTGATAGTCCAACAATGGAAAGTCATAGAGGACTTGACTAGTAGAATGGAAATTATAGGCAGGATAGGGGGAGCACTTAATGAGACTATAATATCTAGTATTAGGATGGTTAGACTGAGTGAGGAATTAGAAAAGGACCTAAACGAGGTAATTATTCTCAAGTTTAACAACATATGTCATCATAATGCAATGGATTTATTTTGGAAAATCACTAATTTGCAGCAAGGATTACTGTCATTCCAAGCATATTATAAGAAATTTATCCAGATTTTAAAATATATGCCTAACCATGAGAACATGGAGGACATGAAGGAGTAAAAGTTTATACTAGGACTATATCCTAATATTATGATTGATATGAATATGCTTAATCCTGAAAACCTTGCTAAAGCATTCAAATTGGCTTGGTAAGAAGAAGCCTATCAAGAGGCTAAAAAGGATTATTTCAATTACCAAAAATTGATTAAAAAAATAAAAAATAATATTAGGAAGTATAAAAGCATGAGATTTATGAAGTAGGTTATGGAGCAAAGTAAAAATTCTAAATCGGGAGATCAAAATAACTAGGGTGGAAAAAATAGAAATAACTTCAAAAGCAATACAATCAAGGAAGAATGACAAAGGATACCCTAAAATAAATTATCAAAGACCTATATACCAAAAGAGAGCTAGGGAAATTACACATCAAGATAATAATGAGGATAGCTATAGGGGTAGCAGAGCTCTTACAAATAGTTGCTATGTATGCAAGGGGGACCACATTACCAGTCAGTGCCCCCATAGAGTTTATATCTATTAGAAAGATCCAAAATAAGCCACCCATAGGACCTTTATTGTGACAGGTAGTCTCCGTACTTGATGGACAAGTTACCTTTTATTTTGTGAAATGGTAAAATTTATATTAAGATGCACGTATTTTTATAAATAGTGGATCTACTGATAGTTTATTTCTACTAGTTTAGTGAGGGACATATTTGAAATACCTATGTTTTTATTAATGGTCAGAAGGTAGAGTTTGGTTCACGATATACCTACCAAGTTAACCAATATTTTTATATGACCAACACATTTTACTGTCTAAGGAAATAAAACTAATGACAATTGTTTGTGATACCTTTGCACACCTTGACACCATTTTTTGTGATTGATTGGCTAAAAATCATAAGGCTCTTTTGAATTTTTAAGTAATATTGTTTGAGTTATAGATGAATATAATGAAAATAATTAGAATTCACTATATTTGTGGTTCAATTAAACCATAACTTTTTATTACAATACAAATTAAGGATACCATTATAAATATGGAAATGATTTTTTAATTTAAATTAAACAAGAAAGAAGAGACTAATTCCTTGATGGCATATTACTATATACCAAAATAATATGGAACAAGATCAACATATAAGAAGTGTACTTGAGATGCTTAGGAGGAATTTGCTATAGAAAAGTTTTTAAGTGGAAAATCCTATATGAAGAAGCCTTTTGAATTTCAAAAGAGAGGGTGATGACCACAAAAAATATTTAGTTACTTGATCCTTCTAAGAGGTTATAGAATTTACCAAAATAGTAATTGAAGGATTTGGAAGGAAAAATTGACCCAACATAAAACAATCATTTCCTTCGAGTCAAGAAAACTTAAGAGACATGAAGTAATGCCACTCATGATTTGGAGTTCGCCATAATTGTGTATACTTTTAAAGTTTTGGAGGTACTATTTACATGTAAATCATTGAACACAAGATAGATTATTAGAATTTAAGCTACATTTTCATTCAACCCTAGTTGTGTGGTAGACAATAATACTAGATATAGTTTCTAGCTAGGTATGATTTTGGCATTAAGTACATCAAGGGCAATGAGAGCAAGATTTTTTATGCTCTAATTATAAGAGGGTGCATTACCACAATGATGAAATATCATTATAATTTATTAGATAGGAACAAATACTTGCAACAAAAAGATGATTTTTATCAATCTTGTAATGCTCAAATTGAGCTAAAACTTGGAAAAGATATAGGTTTTATATATAGAGATAAATTATTGTATTTTGAGGATGGAAAAGTTGATCCATATAGGGGATGGTTGATCCATACTAGTTATGGATTGAGAAAATGAGTCCTTAAGAATATGCATAATATTCCTTATTTTGTGCATCTTAGTGGGGTAAGATGCATGAGAGTTTGAATAATACCTATTACTAGTCTATAATAATAATAGATATCAATGATTATATGTCTAGGTGATTGAAGTGTAAGAAAGTAAAGTGGAACATTTGCACCTAGTAGGTCAATTGTAATCACACAACTTACCTATGCAGTAATGATAAGTGGTTTCAATGGATATAATAGTTAGTTTGCTTAAAGCAAGGTTTAGACATAATGTAACCCTCTTGTTTATGTATAAGTTAACCAAAATTGCCCATTTTATACTTGACCAAATTTTAATATGATATTAGTTATCATACATCACTATATGTTGCATAATTAAAAACCCTATATGGAAAGGATGTGGGACTCATTTATTGTGATATAATCCAAAAAATCAAGATGTGATCGAACCAGGGACTATAAAATAAATGGGAGATTAATTGAAAAGAATTCATAAGAATATGAAACAGGTCATAGGTCACCAAAAGGGCTATGAAGATGTGGGTCCATTTGAAAAATTATGGGTAAAATAAGCCCTATTACATAAACATTGCTCTACTACCAAGCTTATCCAAAATCCATAATGTATTCCATGTGTCCCTCCTTCGGAAGAACATTCTGACTCCACTCATATTTGGTATGTTATCAATTTTACAGATGTCTGACACACTAAAATTGTAGTTTAGCCAACTTGCATACTTGGTTTTAGGACCAAGAACCTAAGAAAGAGAAATATAGAGTAATATCGGGTCCAATGGTACCTCTACTCGAATATAAATACCACATGGAAGAATGTGGCATATATGTGGTAGTAGTTCCCTTACCTGTTTGAGTAGACATAGATATTTTAAAGCCATATTATATGGATTTTTGATATGTATGTATATGTATATTTGGTTGTGTAACTAGAATACCGAGTAGAGTAGCTTTTGGATGTATATTTTGGTTTATGCATGGATATTTTATTGAGTGCAAAATAAAATAATATGTGAATGGATTATGCATAAAAATTGAGTTTTTTATAAGTTGTGAATTGATACAACTACATGATGTATGATTTGGAAATTTTTTTTTATCAATATGAATGAAAATAAGATTTTTTACTACTTGTATTTATTAACCATGCATGAAACACAGGGACTATATTTATTTCTAGTGGGAGAGGATGTAATGACCCTCCTAACATGATCTTTGAAAAGCAATTAAATTGATATTTTAAAACTTACCTTTTCCTATAGAATGTGGTATTATTGATAGATATTGTGCATGCAATACCAGTTATATACTCTTTATGGATAAGGTTGGTCAACAGAAAAAGTAAGAGGGAAGTGATGATTGGCTTGTGAGTACATGGAAGCTTACCCAGATTGCATTTCATATAGGAGCATATAGGGTGTTTGATTTGCAATGTGATATTGTATTTAGTTTCATGATATATTTTTATTTAAATAGCTAAACTTATGGAATGGTTAATGGAAATAAAGATGCCAAGGGCATGGAAGCCAAACTAGAGATTTCTATATGTTATTTTATAATTGTTGGCATAACATTTAACTTAAAACACTAAAGGTTGATAAATGTGAGGTAAAAAGATATAGTAATATTAAAAGCTAAAGTAGTGCAAATAAATAAAGATATTTTATTTTTATAAACATGAATATGTAATGCTAAAATATACCTCATGGGGAGGAGACACTCACAAGGAGTATAATAACTGCATATAATATATTATTTTTGAAAAGTTAAATTAAATTAAAAATGGATTTTTATCAAGGATCCCAAAACCTGATTACAACAAGTCATAAGGCTAAAAAATCCCAAAGGAAGGCCAAATGAAAGGACATCAAAATACAAAGAAAATACATAAGGAAAACATTTCAATATAGGATTAAGTACTTCCTTTAAGGATAGGATAATGGATAGCCTTAAAGGATAAAATTTAAATTTAATATTTTTTTTTATATTTTACATTAAAGTCTGGGATAGTGCCACCCTATCCAGAACAACTAAAAAACACATGCAAAAATACCATCCAAATAGCACGTGCAAGGAAGAAATAAAAAAGGGTAAACCCACCTAGAAATATTTGAAACGGGGTAATCCTACCCATTACAATAATTTGAAAATTCAAATTTGAAACTAGAGCAAGAAATGCAAAAAATTCTTGCCTGAGGATGCATAGGGATGCAGTAGAATGGATCAACATCTTGAATAGGCCTACAAGCGGAACAACAACTAGGAGACTCTAAAGACCATGAAATCCTGTTGTAGCAAGGAAAACTACTCAGCGGATAAGGGAGATATATGAAACAACAATGCAAAAATGTGATCCAAGGGAAAAGTTGGGGAGGCCCTAAGAAACCCCAATAGAGGAGCTATGAAGCATGATATGCCACATAAAAGCATAGGGCCCCACAAAAGTCTAGGAAAAAAAGTAGTAAGAGCTCCATAACAACCACCAATGCCACCAATGAGTATCTTTAGAGATCCACAAGAGGATGAACCATAGGAATATAGTAGCAATCAACATAGAGGCCTCCCACAAGCCATGAAAAGCTGATAACCCATCATAAAACCTGTAACTAGAAACCCAAAGAGTGACACCACAATAATAAGCACAAGGCCCCATCCAAGACAAAATATACTATGAAGAGTTGCTCATGAAACCAAAAAATACCAGCCACAATGTATTGCACTAGAATAACCTTTGATTCTTCGAACCAAATAGGACCCTGCATGAAAAAGGGAAAGAGTTCTTGAAAGAAATCAGAAAACCCAAATGAGGATCCATAAAAAACTAGGTATATCCCAAAAAAACCCAAGTATGTCCTAGTTCACAAGCACCACAATGAAAACCCTACCATAAGGTATGGAAAGGGATAGATAAGATAATAAGGGATCTCCCAATCCAAGAAGATCATTTGCAACACCATAAATCCAAGGAGGAGGGAAAAAGGAGTGCCAAGAAATTAGAATAGGATCCTAGGACATCCTAGAAAAACCCAAGGATATATTAGATCACAGGAACAAGAAGAAAGCCCCACAAAACAACAAGGAAAGGGGTAAAAAAAGGAATATTGATCTCCCACCCCAAGGAGATATTATACAACACCTACCAGATGAGGACGAAGGGCAAAGGATGTACCAAATATTATCTAGGGGTAAAGAACTATTTTGGTGCGGGCTACGAGATTTGTACCAAATCAAGGTAAACTTTGAATACTAGATATGACCCCCAAATAATAGGGGTAAGGGTCAGGAAGTGATATTATGGGGGATAAGCTTCATCGTCGAGAGGGGAACAACCCAAATCACTAGCTAAGGCCCCTAAATGACCGCTAGGATAGGGTCCATATATAATCTATAATTATTACTTGGTAAAATATTTTGATGCTCTCATTACCAATAACAAATGGAAGAGAGTATATGGAGGGGGTTATCTCTCACCTTCAACATCAGGAGGAAGTGTATTCAATCTCCAATGGAATGCATTGAATAAAGTGCTAGATTGGAAAAAGAGTTTTAATTAAGTAGGAAATCTAAGAGACATGTCAGAAATTCTTATTGTATGTTATGTTTTGTATTATTTCTGCATTAGTGAATGAATCATGATGATTTATATGAACTAAAAGTGAATAAGAGATGTTTATTTCTTTTACCTTGAAGCTATGAAAATTTGTATGTATTAATGTGGATTATTGCAAAAATATGTGCAAAATCAGGCTTGCTTATTAAATGCATGTTTCTCAGGAAAATATGGTAGGCTAGTAGCTAAAAAAGAAAAATAAAGTTAACTAGGTATATATAGTTTTTTCCCATATGATGTATTTAAATCTTGATTCATAGAATGAACGATTGAGTTTTGCATGATAAAATAATGTGAACATTGAAAATATTAATTGGCTTTCCTATGTTTTGTGTGTTCTCTAGGAACTATGTAAATCTATAGATAATAATTGTTGCTGCATGATTTTAGTGCAAATGAGAATAAAATTTATTAGTAGAATTGCATTTAGATGCCTGCATAGTTTTAGCAAGAGATAAATTTAATCCCATTGAGTTAGACCGTGTTTTCATAATGCCATGAGTGGGGAGATAGAAACTCCTTTGTAGTAACCTAGAAAATGAGAGAACGCTTTATATTTTATTATCTGTATTCATTGTTGTAGCCCCATTGAGACCCTCAAATTATGAAATGTATGCTCAATATAGGACAATACATTTGGTTCTTTATTATTGAGTCTGACAGAATGTATATGTAATATATGGGATCGTCATATTTTAAAAAAAATTCCATGTATTGTAAATATAATTAGGATGAATTATATTATATGTTGGGAAGAAAAGAAAGCTACTAAGTAGGGTGATTATTCTTACTTCGTATTGCATGGATATTAAGTCTTTGAATTGTGGAAATTATAATTAATTGATGGTATTATATCATATATTTTATGCCATTACCCAATATTTAGGTTTATTTACGAGTAATTTAGGGAATATTATGATGTTAGTTTGGTACACTTTTTCATGTTCTCTCTCTTTCAAAAAATGAATTTGTCTTAAACAATAAAACTTTCTGCGATTGAAATTAAGTGAATTATATAGTCAATAATAATTACTTTAGTATCTGGTTAAGAAAAATGATTACCCAATTATTTTATGAAGGTATTTATGGATAAGGAATCATGTGTAAGCCTAGGTTATGCTAACAAGCATTAGAAGAACTAGGATTAAAAAATGACTTAGTTTATTAAAAAAATGCTTACTTAGTAACACTGGGTGATGCTTGACCCATTTGAGAATTCTCTGGAATAGGTATGTTATGTTAGCTAAATTAAATCCATATTATATTGCCTCAAGTAGGGATTACCAATAACTAGGTGGGGTTTCTAGAAGTTGAACCCTTCATTTATGAACTTGATAAATATTTTTCCTATTTATATATATATATACCTTGAAACGTAGCAGAACCTATGCCACTATAAATTATTTAAAATATTAGTATAAAAATGTGTACTTCTAATAACATTCATTAAGAAAAATAGTTAAGAGACGATATTGCTATATTTTTTAGTTCCTCAAATTATTGGATAAATGGATAGTGAAAGCAGAGCTTGAAGAGAGAGATATGATAAATCCAACCATAAGATGAAATGTAAATGAAAATATCAAACTACTCGTATTCCAGTGTTAATAAATGTATGAAATTATAGTTAGACATGTTGAGATTATTTATAACATTATATTAAAAATCTTGATAGTTGTAATCTTTGCCAAAGATAGATTACTTTTGATAAACAACTTCATCTATAAAGCTATTCAAATTATAGAAATAAGGATATATTGTGTAGGAAAAAAAAGGAATTATGGTTAAGCGACTATGGAGCTAAGAAAGTTATAAATTATCTTAATGATTTTAAGTGTAACAATTTATATGTAATTCAAATGTGGCACTTGATATATGTAGTATGGTAAAAATACTAGGTGTCTGAGATGTCCGACATAGTATAAAAACCTATAAAAAAGGAGGTAAAAGAAACTTTGAGGTAGACATATAACCAGATTATTTCCTTATAGATTTATTTACCTTGGTTTTGTAAATCATGAGAGTTGAGTGTTGAAAATAACCAATGAGATAGGTAAGCATATTTTACAATATTAAACTATATAGTGATAACAATTTGTTCTTGTAGAAAAGTATTTAAGTATAGATGGATAAACATTAGTTTGTGATAAAGGAAAATGAAAACCACAATTACCCCTAGAGGGATATTAGAGAAATGCATTTATAATTCATGGTAATGATATATTAGTTGCAATATGTTGTAGATTGGTAAATAAATAACATTATAATTGAAGGCTATAAAATTATTTAGCCTTGTTTTATGAAGAAACATATAGGGAAAGGAAACTTGCTTTCTATATTTATCATATATAATAAAATAGCAAGTTTAAATTAATAAACTAGCATTTAATATATAATTTATGATATATTTTGGTTCAACTAAGGACAACCATATAAATTAAGTGAAATTAGGGTGAAAGATCATAGTAACCAAGAATGATTTAAAATAGATCTAATAACGACATAGTTAAACTAGTATTGTGATAGGGTTAATGTAGACATTTTTGTATTTATTTTATATTAGAGATGAATTTTTAAATAGCATGGTTGGCTATGAGCCAAATATGAGCTCTTTCCTAAGGAATAAAAGATAAGAACTTATGATTTCATGAAAAAATACACCCAAGGGTATGCAATAAACTATGTGAATCCTTTTATTAGATCCTATCTAAAGTCTTAGTGATAATTTCTAGCTATAACTTCAATTGATCCTTTGGTATAATTCATCAAGAAGGATGACAAAATATGATAACCTAGTCATAATAATGCTTATATATAAAGCTTTAAAAATACAAATCAAACTTGTGTTAAGGAGTGAGTGGATTCATTCATCAAGAAGGATGAATGAGCATATATAAACACCCAATATCATTAAGGTGCAGGTATGCACACAATGAGTCTTGAGAGAAACCACTTTGCTGATAGCAAAGGTTAGAAAAAGTGACCTAGTTAGGAATAGTAACAAGGGGTGGTATGGGACATTACCTCTAGGTTGTTGCCTAGGTAGTATTGTGATAAGTCCTATGTGTATTTAACTCTGCTAGTTCAGCTACGATGTTTGGTATGTGACAAATGATCATGAGTCATAATGGTAATGATATATCAATTCCAATCTATTTTATTTATGTGATCTCTCTTTCTTTACTCCCTATCTAGGAGGGTTTCATCCTCCTTAAAGGAAAGGTTAGTTACCCTACCTTATTCAAAATAGTATAGACATTTATACCTATATACTTTTGTTACTTTCTACTTTAATATAAAACTAAACTGAATAACCCTTTTTAATTTGATATGGTTTCAAACCAATATTCATGGTTTAGTTGAAATTTAAGCCAAGATATTTAGGAAAATAAGCCAAAGGCTAGCTTTATACTTATACAATACTCATATATTATAATTGTAGAGAACCATGTACAATTTAATTGTTTCCCCACACCTGCTCGGAGCATAATTGGTCAAATTTTAAAATAAATATTTTCATAATTCCCATCTAATTGTGCGATGGACATTGAGGATCTTTTTAAATCGATACAAGCTATAAAAATCAATCTAACTTGACACACGTGTCGGAAGGTATGACATCCACCACCTATACACACGTAGTCCTATTCACTAAAATATGGATAAACATATATGATAAATAGTATCACCATGGACAACTACTCTCCCTCTACGCATCCTATACGGAGCAATGAGGTGGTGGGTTTTTGAAGAATCATATTCCATCCATGCGTACCACACGCTGGCTCGATACTCAAAAGTGGCATTGAGGAAGTCTTAAGAAATCTTCCTCTATTTAGTGTTATAAAGAGAAACTTACTCTTACTAATTAATGAGTGTTGTGGAATCCAAGAGGAGGCAGTGATATAGATACACAAATATCTTTTCCTACTTCTAGGATTAATTCAATTATAAGCAAAGAGTAAATTTATCGCATAATAGAGATATATTAGGATTTCTATTTATGATAGGGTTCTATAAGTTCGAGCAGCAGTGGAGACCATACACTCCATGATGACTGGAGAATTAGTTAGGTTTCTAATACACAACATAGTACGTAGAAACTTCATATGGCATTAGCTGGATTTCACTGTAAAACACATAGCTTCAAAGGGAATACGAACAAACTCAGTCTATAATAAGTGAACAAAAATGATACTATCACGACATTAGCTTATTCTACTATGGGGATGGAATACCCTTTATGAATCATTGGTCGCTCAGGAGTCTCAATTGCCCAATCATGGTGAATCGTAAATACACATTTTCCCAAACAGTGGGTGGCATCCAATGTTCCTACAAGATTTTAAAATAGAGTAAAATTAACAACTTAAATCAATTACAGTGGTGATTTTAATCCACCTTCCTATCGATCATAATCATCTTGAAAACTATTTACCCCAAAGATAAAGGCAAGATTCTATAATTCTCATTTTAACTCATGAATTCGCCATTAAGCTTAGAATATTTAACTCGATATGTAAACGAGATTGGGGATATCTACAGACCAAATATAAAGGCCCTTTTTTAATTTTTTTACATCATAGGGATTTAAAGATATACTTTTTGAGATCTTTCCAAGACTTTGGTCGGTTATAGTGTTAAAATCAAATCATAAACTAGAGATATAATAATACTTAGGCCATTTCTTGACAAATCCATAAGACACTTGGATTTGCTTCACTCTCATGACATTTATTTTCTCAACAATGTATTATTTAGGATGTTCCATCATTCCTCCATATAAGCCATTTGAATAAACATAGGATTGGACCATCAATCCAAGGTTTCATTTTGAAATGGATAAAGGGTATCCACTTTGGAATAACATGGGTACTTCAATCATAATAATATGGAGGTCCATTAATGGTGAGGCTTGTATTCCCAAATCAATCACATGGGAAGGCTGAATTAGGCTTGTGCATTCTAAAACATACAGTGGATATTATTCAAAAATAGATTGATTCAAATTAACCATAGGGAATCTTAATAATCATGTTCTCACCAATAAACTCTTCGTAGTGATCGATATCCACATGGATATTAGGAAATATTTAAGGTGTAATAATCAATTATGATATCCTTAATTACATACCCAAAATAAATTTATAAACGTAAGAAGGTGAATCAAAAAAAGGTAGTTGAATTATACCAACCATAGCAATTGAATTCCTCAACAATCGATAAAAGGTATTAAGGGTAATATGGTTAAATTTTAATTACCTTAATTTGATATCCAAAGGATACTAAAATAGATCAAAAGGAAGGGTATATTCTCAGGCCTTAGACTGAGATTAACCCAAACTTATAAAAGCAAGCATTGTATTCCCAAGTCCAACTATGTTTTAACATTCCTTTGTTAAATATATTGAATGCAAAGAGGTTGCAAGGATCCAAACTTTTTCTCCTCCAATTCCCTCCATGCCTTCAATTCCTTCCCCAAAATTTGATCTTTGGCTAAGCCCTTCTAGCCTCCCAAAATCGCCTACCATTTCTTCCTAGCTATCCAGTCCTTCCAATTTTATTTCTTTGCTCGAATTAGGAAATCTCTCGAGCCTTCTAGTTTCTAATCCACCAATGTGGAGAGCATACTCCCTAGACCTTCAAGAATTCCTTAGTTACCCTTTCTTACAATGTTTCCTCTATTTATAGGGATATTTCTCCACTCATGGCCAAATAGTGGCCACATTATAATAATATTAAAAAAATGCCTTAGACCCATTATGACTTATCATGTATTGTAGAGTGTAACCAGAAGTAGAAAAAGGGTCCACTAGAGGTAAGGTAAGTATCCTTATTTTTGTTTTGTGTCCTTTACCATGGAAACAAATATAAAACTAATACTATTAAGGTAAATAATGGACACAAAATTAGAACTATTATTGATCTCCCTTTTAATTTCCACCAATATAGAGAAGTCATATGGGTATTTCCCAATGGGTAGGATAGTTCATATAATATTTAAAAATCCTACAGTCCTTTTAAGTCCCATTTAAATTTGGTCCACTAGGTTGTTTACACATAATTTATTATATTTTTATAATTTTGCAAAATATAGTTCCTCAATTTTCTCTTTCACAAGACCTCATATTAGTTTCTAATTAATTTATATTATCCAAAATATAATTAATATTTTCCTATCCTTCATAAAATCCTTTTATTAGAATTTTTGTAGTATTCTTTAGGGTCTATACCAATTTTATCAAGCATTAATTGATCCCCAAGATCAATTAATATCCTTTAAATAAGGTATGAAGGTGATGGGTCATGATAACCTCTCTATGAGTTACTAGAGGCTATGGGGCTAGTAGAGGTAGTCCAAGGGTGATGAGTTCATGACAACCTCTCTACCTTGGTAGAGAGGTATCCCTCATCTACCCTCACTACATCAACCCAAGATATGGATGAGGGATACCTCTCTACCTTGGTAGAGAGGTATCCCTCGTCTGCCCTCACTACATCAACTTAGGCTTCCTCTTCTAGCCTTGGTATAGAGGTATCCCTTATCCATACTCACTACATCAACCCGGGATACCTCCACTAGCCCCAAAGCCTCTAATAACTCCTACTATGAGGGATACCTCTATGCCTTCGCAAAGAGTTGGGATCCAAATAGGGGTACCTTTCAACTCCCTATGGGAGAGGTGACCCTCACACTTGAGGATGTATATGGCATCCTCAAGATGACAGTGGAGGGATTCACATTGATATTGGATGAAATTAGGGGATGGAGATGCAGATGTTTGGAGATATTTGGAAGAGTGTGAGGGTGGAGTGTGGGGGTATTCCATAATTTTCTATGTATGTGGAGAAGGAGTTGGATGCCCTTTACACTTTTTTGATATTCATGTTGGCCAACATTGTGGGTCCGAACAACACTAGATATAGTTTCCCTTGGAACTTGATAGGGTTGGTGAATGATATGCTCACTATACAATAGTTGTATGCATGGGCTCCTACCTTATTAGCGTAGGCATACCAGGAGCTCTATGAGGATAGGAAGCAGGGGAGGAAGGGATTGAGATGTAACTTTCTACTATAGTGATGGGAATGGGAGAAATTTAGTGTGGCTTGACCAAAGGGATTAACAGTGGTAGGCTTTGGTAGGGAGTTTCCCTACATGAGAAGATGGGTAGTGGTGGAGGAAGTGTAGTCAAGTCATCATGTGCAGATGAGTGAGTGGTACAAAGCTATGCGGACTGGATTGACATCTGTACAAGTGATATGGAGGCCATGGTTGGGTACCAGGTGGATAGGTGATGGATAGTATTTATGATAGGTGAGGTAGGCTAGGAGGGTGGTTGGGAGGTATTGGAGTGAGGCTAAATATTTTTAGTTCTCTCAAGTGCTTCAATAGTTTAGCTTTAAGTAGGGGGTTCCAGATGAGCTGTTGCTCTATAGGAATCATCAAGGGGGATAGGGCTACCATGTGTGGAGCCATAGATGGAGATGTACCAATATGATGAGGAGATAAACCTCTATGATATAGATGATACAAGGAGTACTATAGAGAATGATGTATGGTTCTTTGTGCAACCACCATGGGCACTGACTCTAGTAGCAACTAGATATGGAGATGAGGGTGAGGGTGAGGGGACCCATGAGGCTCCTAAGTGGTAGATGCACCTTTGATATAATAGTAGAAGGAGTAGGTCGAAGGGTGCAGTTAGGTAGGCTCTAGGGAGTGTAGGAGATAGTAGAGATGGGGATGATGTGGAAGAGACTCTGGATGGACCTCTAGATCATAACAAGGAGGATTGGGTAGGGTTGGAGTAGTAGGTGGAAGAGCAAGATGCGATGAATATGGCTTAGGATGAGAGGATCATGAGGTTATAGGCAGAGCTATCATAGAGGGAGCACCAACATAATATTGATATAACACACCATTGGTCTTGGTAGAGATATATCGAGACTTTGTAGGATAAGTTGATAGGGCATCATATTCCTCTTCTAGATCATCCAACCTCATCTGTACCCAAGGTTGCTAGGGAGAGTGAGTCTAGGCATAGTGTTAGATCTAAGACTACTGCTAAGTCACAGGGATCCTCTTGGAGGGCATATATAGGGCTTAGATGTACTTTTTTGTATGTGAGCCTTGGTGTTCCATTGTATGTAGCCTTTTGGTATTCATTTTACATGCGATATATATATACATACATAGCTTTTACCTTTTGCGTTATATAGTTTTGTGCAAATGCTTATATGGAATGCTTTGTCTATATGAATGATTAATGCAATCAGAAATGTATGGATTATTAATGCAAGGCCTAGAATTTATATGTTCTAATGATCCTTCATAGTTTATATTTTTCTTGGCTATGTTTTAGCATTTTTTGTTTACTCAGAGATACCAGACTTGGTGGTATGTTGGATGAATGACTCATGAAATGACATGGAAGAAGATATGGATGTTGATATAGAATAATATATGGATGTTAATGTGGAAGAAGATATGGATGTTGACGTGGAAGAAGATATGGATGTTTATATGGAATACTGATAGTTTTACAGAGACTTAGACATACTAGTGGTATCAAAAAAGTCACTAAAACTGCCTAATCCCTCTAGGACCAAATATGTGTACAATGAATTTAGTTACCAAATCATGAGCATGGTAATAAATCGAGGTAATCAAGAACCAATGTGTGTGCAAGTGAGTTCATTAACTCATATTGAGTAAATTATGTGTGACATGTTATGGATGAGACCAAGAAGCTAGTTTATCTATATGTGCGGTCAGAGGTCTCTTTAAAAGAGACGTGTCACCATGTATGAGTGTAATCCACTACAAGTCATATGTCTATAGCTCCAGTGGAGGCTAACTCCATATTCCATAAATATTTCTTAATTTTTGGGGATGACTACCTAACCATCTAACTAAAAATGTAGTACGATCCTTACAATGCAATAATTAGTGGTGTGTAAAATATAATTATTAAGAGCTTTGGGGAATCAGATTCTCAACCTAAGTGTGATGAGAACTGTAACCTATCCTTACTATTCCATATTTTGGATTTGGAAGCAACTATGATAGTGATTAAAACCATTATTTTTGTGGACTATGTTCCATAATGGGACAAGCGATGATTACCCTTTTCATTTTGAGGTTCAAACCAAGTATGGTGTTATCTCTATTTGACACAAGATATTTTTAAGATGTGTAATTGTGTTTGCTTCTAGAATGTTTAGGATTCAATTCCTAAAACTCAATATTTTATTAGTGACAATGTGTAATGGTCCTAAAATGTTGAAATGTATTTGGTGTTTTCTTGAAATACTAGGAGTGGCTGAGAGACCAAACACACCTAGGAATTATGGATGTATGGAGGCAAATGACAATTTGACTTGGTGGAATTGTGTGGTTGATATTGTGAAGGTGCCCTTGATTAAGAAAACATTACTTTAGTGGACCAATTTAAAACCTTAAACTTAATAAATGATCCCTATATGAAATTTGAAACGTGGATGTGAATACAATGTATGAAATGCAAAATAAAATGTGTGTGAATGCAATGTTTTGGAATGAAATGCAATGTTTTTGAATGAAATGTATGCAAATGAAGTGCAATATTTTTGTGTATTACCCATGTATATATACATATATATCAATCCCATTATGCATAAAAAATTTTCAAGTGTATAATATTAAGTGGTTTGGGTTCTTCCTCTCCCTCTAGATTGGCAATCCTATAAGTAACATTACCCACTCTTTGAGTGACAATGTATGGACCCAACCAATTAGCCATGAATTTATGATGAAGATGCGACAGTGCATTGGTGTTTTGTTGATTCTCTTTAAGGATAATATCTCCTACTTGGAATTTATGTAGATGAAATTTAGTATTGTAATTACACTTTAGCCAGTATTGATAAACTCGTAAATGATATAAAGAATTGAATTGCCTCTCATATAGAAGTGTGAGTTGGTCAAGAAGTTCTTGTATACCATTGTCATAATCTATGAATTCCTACAAATAAATTCACTAGGAGGGGATCTCAATATCAAGAGGCATGATTGCTTCGGTTCCATAGACCAATGAAAATGGTGTTACCCCAGTAGGCATGCCGATGCTTATTCGATAAGCCCATAAATCCAAGGGGATTTTGGTATGCCAATATCTATGATTTTTGTTAATAAGTTTCTTGAGAATAGAAATTAAGGTCTTGTTGGTAGCCTCAACTTGTCCATTGGCTTATGGGTAATAAGGAGTTGATAAACTATGTTGGATGTTATATTTCTCGTGAAGTGCTCGAACATCCTTGTTCTTGAAAGAATTACCATTGTCAGAGATGATTTTCAATGGGATACAAAAATGACAAATGATATACTGAAGTATGAACTCCATAATTCTAGTTCATATTGTACTAGTTAGAGGAATTGCCTCAATCTACTTTGTAAATTATTCAATGAATGTGATGATGAATGTATGTTATCCTGAGGAAGGAGGTGAAATTTTACCAATTAGATCTAGACCCCATTGTGAAAAGGGCCAGACGCTTTGAATCGGCTATAAATTTTGTGATGGCACATGAGTTAGATTAGTATGTTCTTGATATTTATTACAATGTTTAACATAACTATAAAAATCATGTTCCATGGTGGGCCAATAATAACCCATGGGTAGAATACACTTTGCAATGGCCATCTTGCTAAAATGACCACCACAAGTACCATCATGAACTTTATATATGGCTCATTGTGCCTCACTAAACTTGAGATAATGAAGGAGGACTCCATCATAACGATGTTTATACAATATGTCCCCCAAGAGAATAAAACGAGCTACTTTTTTCTTGAAAGTGCATTCAGCAGTTCGAGACATGTCAGATGAGAGTGTTCTAAACTTGATAAATGCTACTATTTGGATTGACCAAGGCTCATATGTATCTGAATGGATAAAGCAAACATTCTTTTCATCCTTAGATTCAACATGAACAATTGTAGATTTAGAAAACATTGAGATAATGAGGGGTTGTACCTCTCCTAAGGAGTATTTTGGGATCAATGATCCAAGGGAGGCCATTGCATATGTAAATTTATTAGTCAAACGTGGCAAACTATTGATTTCATAGCATTCAAATGTAGATAAATTTTATTGCTACTTCATGGTAAAGTTTGATGGCAGGTTCTTTGCATTGGTATTCTCCATTTATTTGCTTGAAAACAAGTTAAGAATCACCAAATATCTTGATACACTTAATGCCCAAAGCTATAACTAATTAAAGACCTAATATTATTGCTTCATACTCTACAATGTTGTTTGTGCATTGGAAGTCAAGATTAAATGATAAGAGGATAAGTACCCCCTGGGGTGTATGAAACACAACTCTAGCACCTTGACCTTTTTTGCACTTAGAGCCATCAAAGAATAATTTGATATCGATGTTTTCCTCTAGAATGAAATATTATTCTTTTTCGATGATAGAAAATATCGAATCATATGGGAGCTCAATAATTAAAGTATAATCACTAGGTAGAAATAAAGACCCAATATTACACAAAAAAAGATGATTTTTATTAACATGGGGGGAGCCTCAAATATTCAATGTTACAATGAAAGAATTGATTTATTTGATACAAATATTTACAATAACTAGAATTCTTTAAAACCCTAGTGAAAAACCCTGTTGGTGTCTTAAATATTGTTTATGATCCCAACATATGTGAGTGTGCTTAGTGATATGCAATACTAGGCCACTCCAGCTTAAGCATCTACACAATGTAGATGTAGCATTTCCAGATCTACACATAAGAATATAGCAAAATATGTTAGTAGCAACTGTGAGGGCTCCATAGTGTGATATCCTCAAAATTAGTACAAAAAACCTAGATATGCAATGTAGATAAATGAATAAAATTTAAAAATGCATTGAATGAAATAACAATAAAAAATTTTCCTTGTTAACCTTGTCATTTTTTGATCTTGTTGTAATTGTTGTAGGAAGTTGGTGCATCGATACCCTAGCATAACCTGACGACTTTGCTAGTGTTTGAGAGTAGGTTATGAGATGCCCATAGGTGCGCAATAGTAGAAGGAAATACCCATGGGTGCTTGGGGTTGGTAGGGAGCATCCAGTGGTGCTTTGTGGTAGAATGAAATACTCGAAGGTGCTCATCGATGATAGGGAGTGCCCGAAGTCTTTCAAGAGTAGAGATGAATATCTATAGAAGAATATCAGGTTTAGCAAGAATGGTAGTGATAGATGGAGAGGTGAGGGTGAGTGAGAATGGATAGTGAGGATGATTGGATGAAATCAGACTCAAATTATTAGGCAAGAGACGTTGGGAAACACTTAGGGAAATCAGGGGTTGAGCCATCAAAATGACCTCTATTAATAATACACACTAGGGTATGTTAGGTTTTGAACGACACAAATTGTGTGGATCATAGAAGGGTGGATATTAATTTCGGGTGTGTGGCATGGATTGATGTAGATGGATGGCTAGGATTAAGTCAAATTGAATGGATGGTATTTATTTACGTATAGGATTTATATTTATTATATATATAATATAATATTAAAATATTAATATTAAACATATATTTAACAAATATGCCTAAATATATATAAATAAATGGGTAAAATGGTGGGAAGACCTGTATGGATGACAAGTGGTTAGGTTTTGGTGTGTATAGCTTGTATAGGAATTTTGAAAAATTAATATTGTAAGTTTTTTTCGTGCATAGTTCATCAATGATTTAGGTCATTTACATTCATATTTCAATATATAAGTGAATGTTATTTTTAGTATTATATTGGCCTCAATATACATATTATATTTCTCATATATTATTCTACTCTTCATTATTGATATTTTGACGTTTAATATTGTGGTTTATTTATTAAGGGACCTATTATATTTTATGGTAGTAAAGCTTACAATCCAACAATAATGATATGATTATAAAATTTGATATGAATTTGAAATTTATTTTTAAAACTTTTTTTTAAGCTATTAACTCTTAGTTTTTTTTTTTAATTTATATTAAAGTAAATTCAACCACAAGATATAAAATGAGCAAGCAATTTTAACTATATGATAATGGCAATATAATAGCAAAAAAATTATATGAGAGACTTATACAATAACTCAAAAAATAGTCATTAATGAAAGCTCACAAAAATAGTACAATGTAAATTAATGGAGGACTTGAACTCCATAAAAATGCATGAGCTATATTGTACCTACTAAAATCACTATACTTCCTCTCTCTATTTCACTCTTTATGTCAAAGGTATATATATAGAGAGAGATATATCCCTTGTTCCATGACTCTTCAACTACCTGTCCTATGACTCATGTACATGTGGACTACATGCACATTTACATCATTACACATTCTAACACTTGTGCATTTATTACATTGCATGGAATAACTACTCAAATCATGATCTAAGTTATACTCCTAATATAATAATGTATCCAAGATGGTACATTGGCACATACCAAATAATGTAATATATTCCAATACCCCCTGTCTTACATTATTTTGGAATTGAAGACCTTAGTATTCAATAAGGTCTTCGCTTTGGTTTTGGAATTTGAGATCTTCTTTCTTGCTTCCTTAATTGTACTTACTATCTATATCTTGATCAAGTAAATAGTTAGTATCTTCATAAAATGCAATCCTTACTATAAGATATTTAAATTCATGTTCATCTATAGGTTCTTCCAGTTATTGAATTTCTTGAATTTCTTGAATCTCTTGAACTATGTGTCCTTTTCGTTTTCCTTCTCTATATTGCAATTGAGGATAATTATATTGAATATGAGATGTGTATGGTTTTTAAGTTGTTATTGATGTGGATTATATTGAATATAGTATTTTCTTGGTTGGAATGGCCTATTTGATTAGCTTCTATGATTTTTTTGATTCCATTGATGCTAGTTTCTAGGATTGAATCTATAGTAGTTGGTACTATGTCCTTTCTTCTTGCATACTTGACAATATATATTATTCCATGGTATTAATCCTTTTGGGTCTGAGGTAATATTTTCCTGTGGATTATATTTTGAAACTAATGCATTGTTAGTCATGTCATCTTTAACTAAATTTTTTGCCTCATATTCTTTCAAAAATATTGACTAAATCATGAAAAGATATACCTTTACTTAGGTTTTTTAAAGATGTAAGTAAATTCTTATAGCTATCTGGAAGTGCTCTCAAGGTTACTTTAAAAATAAACTTGTCTTATACCTTTCCTCCTAAGGTTAACAATTTTCCTTTTATATTTTCTACTTTTCTTAGGAACAATTCTATATTTTCACCACTACTCAAATTTCAGAAAATGCAATTGAGATTGAAGATTTAAGATAGTTTCTTTATTCTTTCATTAAAATATTTTTGGCTAAGGTTTTCCAAGATTTAATAGATGATTCTGTTGAACTAATGTAAGGTTATATTTCATCTATAATAGCAAAATTTATTATACTTAGTGCTTTTGCTTTGTTTTCTTCAAAAATTTAAATCATACTATCAATTGTAGTAGGTTTAGTTTTTGACCCTTTAACTATAACTTAAATATTTTCAATTATCAGTACTGACCTAAATTTGTTTTTCAGTGAAGAGTAATTAGGTCCTTTCAGAAGTTGATATTCTGTAAGGATGAATTTATTTGATGTCATGATGATATTTGTAGACTACCTTTATATCTCCCTAGTATAGAGTATGCAATCAATTTTGATCAAAATTTTCTATCTCTTAAGTTTTGTAGAACTCCTTATATCTCCATAGTGTTTTTATTGTACTATAGTTTTGTTAAAGTGCTTAGATTTCTTTATATTTCATCTGAGTTGAATCCCTAATGTTCAACTTCTATTTTCACCTTATTTCTAACTATTTGTGAAGACTGGAAATAATTTTAATGCACTTTCAACTTGATGATGTTCTCTATTTTTTGAGACTCTATAGTTGGATTCCTTTTGTTCCTTCAATTCATATAAGAGAATCGTATAAAAATAATTTCCAACTTTTTAAGCAATTCAATGATAACTTCTTTCAATTCTCTAATTCTCAATGGTTTAGTTTTCTAAATTCCAATGTTCTAAATTTTGGTGTAGTACTCCTTATATCACGAATTTGAAAATTTAGAAAATGATAATATTTGCAAAATAATAATTTAATTTTCTAATTTAGAAACCCTTATATATCCAAGTTTAATTATTTACAAAAATTATAATATTAGAATCTCAAGTAATGTACTTTGAATAAGTACTTACTAATATAAACTTCTCACTTTAATTGGCTTTCTAAATCATTGATAATCTAAGGTTTTAGCTCCTTATATCTCCTTTCAATTAATTAATTAACCTTCTATGTAAATAACCTTATATCTCCTTTGTGCTTATAGAAAGTAAATATTAAAATAATGCAACTATATCTCTTTTTAATGCACTACATGCTGATTGGATTAGACCTTGTCTACACTTTTCAATTTTTTGAATGTTGTATATTCTCTAGTCTATGAGGTACGATGTTGTGTATTAAATGGAATTCAAACTTCGTGCACTTAGGACTGTATTATCCTCCTCTTAATGTTGGTTTTCCTATGTAATAAATGGTTTACGTGCTCTCTTGGAAAAATATATTAATATGTCTCTACTTCCCTTTGTAACACATGCCACATGACATATTCATTACCTTTAAGCCTGATAATTCTTTCTAGGTGGCATAGGTAAGTTATGAAAATTAGACAAAGTTGATCTTGGTAACATAGGAATTATTCTATCCTTGATTTTTTAGTAATGATGATTTATTCATGTTAGTTTTAATGGAGTATTACTTAAGTGTTCTTCTCCTTGCACAAGTGTTGTAATTTAGAGGTGTTACAAAGAATTAGTAGGCACTCTTATTGTTCTTCTCCTTTGTTCCAAGTGGCATGATATTCCTTCACTTAGGGTGGCAAGTGGAAGCTCTCTCCCTTGCATGTAATAACTTCCTTATTTCCTTAATGCTCTTGCCAACTTTTGCAAGTTTTTTTTCTTGCAACAACAATGTGCTTTCTCCAATGAATGGTGGCACTTCTCTCCAACAAAGGTGGATCCTCTCCAATGGAGGTGGTTCTACTTCAATGAAAATGGTTCTAATATGATTCAATGTTGTATTATAGGTGGTGTTTCATCCAAGATAATATCGTTATCTTCTTGAATAATTTGCATTGCTACTTGCACCATAATATTTACTTACATTATTCATTTACGTTGTTCTCCTTTTAACTTGTACTAGCGTTATACTACCTTGGTAATGCCATTTATGCTTATCAAATTGGCTTTATTCTATTGTAGGTCTCTATTGCACTGTGGGTGCTACTTTCATGAGACTTGTGGTGTTAAAATTGATGTCTTTAAACACCTTAAAAACTATGCTATTGAGCCCATAGTTGTCTCTCTTCCTCCACTTCATATTTTTCTCTTCAAACTAGATGAAATTGCTTCTTGGAGACTGTAGTAAACTTGTTGTTTCAGTGTCTTAAGACACTCTAGATTTTGTCATCCTTTTGATACGTTGGACATGACAAGTATAGTGCTATTATGGAATGTAAATACTTTGGCAATAATTAAGAAAAAACCTTAATTTGCACCATAATTTTTGAGAACATTTTGTCTCCTTTTTTGAAACTTTCTTCCTTGTCTTTTGGTATAGCAGCTTCTTCTCTATTCTCAAGTGGTTACAATGCTCCTTTTGGTGGTTTCTCTTCACCAATATTTTCTATAGCTTTTCTTGGGCTCAATGATGTATTTTGACACTTCATATCAACCTTGATTGTGTGCTCTAATATCCCTTTCATGATTAGTACTTAATGCACTAAATTTTAAGAAATATTTTATTTAAAATAACATATTTTATGTTTTCAATAGAATGTAAGGTGTTGTATTTTTATTTCTTTTGAAATATATCTAAATCTATAGATTTTAACCCTTGTAGAAAATATTTTCTACACTCCCTTGAAGATTTTAAACTTGAAAATTTCTCCTTTACATTTTTAAACTCTAATGTGGTGCTTAGTTAAACTTAATAATAATATGAATCTAAGTGTTTAAATAATGAAACTTTTGCATCAAATTTGCATACCTTTATAACCTTCGTAGATGATGTATTTCTTGGTGATTTGGATCACCAAATTGCTACCTTGTATTTTATGAAATTGCAACTCTTCCTTGTTGTCCAAAATAGCTTCTTAACTCATGAATTTGAAGAATTAATACTCCTCTAACTTGTTGTCCAAAAATATGGGTTGGTGGATTTAAATCTCCTTCACGATGCTCCCTTGAAATCTAAAACTTAATAGCTAATAATTCTTCCCAAATTGCCTCCTTTTTATCTTTCAATATAAAATTTTTAGATTGTAATGCAGTTAATTTCTCCTCTAAAATACTATCCTTGAATCTCCTAAAATTGGTAGGAAACTCCTCTAATTTGTAGCTATATATTTCCTTATAGGAAGCTTCAATTTTCTAATGTAAAAATCAGCAAACTCCTATCTCTGCAACTCAGCCTTCAAGCCTTCAATGGTAATCTTAAAATATCTTAGATTTTGTGACTTGTTCTATCTCATTTCTCCTTCAACCTCCTTCTCAAATTCCAACTTCAATATTGGATTGTTTTCTAGCATTCTTATCAAGAATATAAATGTATTGATATCTTCATAAATATCCTCAAAAATATGGAAAACTTCTTGCCAACTCCTTCTCCTTTTGGTCTTCTTATTTAATGGTGATAATTGTTCCAAATCATTATCTCTTAAGTGCTTCTCTTTGCTAGCACTCTTCTCTCTTGAGTTCTCCTCATGTCTTCTTCAATGAGGATTTCCTAGCCTTATCCTACTTTCCCCTTTCAAGATAGCTTGAGACCTTCTCCTTGAGCCTCTAAATCCTACAACTTCTCTATTCTTCTTAACTAGACTTTAATGAGATCTTCCTTGATCTCTGAAATCTATTACTTTTGGAATAGAAAATTTTCTAGTTCTTCTCTATATTCTAAATCTAAAATTTATTAAGTGTGACCTTTTGTGGGTCTCTTTAGCTTCTTGAACTATTCTCTCCTTTCTTCACTCTATAATTTGTATTCTTCAATATTCAGATTTCTATGAGTACCTACTTATTGGTTCTCTTAAATTTTCAATGCATATATGCAATCTAATATTCTCTAGGTCTCTTTTCTAGAGTCTCCACTTCCTTCAATCTATAGTAAGGCTTTTTTGGCTTTTTTATCTCTTATTCAATATGCAACTCTTGTAATGGGAACTTTTCTTTAATACCTCATAATCTTCAGTATTCAACTTGTTGCTTTAGGTTTTAGATTGATTGTAAAGAAGATATTCTTTCTAGATCTCTTGTAGGAAGCTTCCCAAATTTCTTTGAATCTCCTCTTCCTAAAAAAAGTGTTAGAAAATGGAAATGGTAAATCTCTAAACCTACATATTATGATTCTATCTAGTTGATTTTTCAATCTAGTGGAATAAATGTCGAGTCCTAGTCTTTACAAATTTTTTTGCAACTCTGTGGAAAGACTCTAGCCAAATGCAATTTCCAAAAATTCTAAAAGTGATATTTTCTATCTCTTATCAGTATATTTTATGGTTCTATTTGTTTCCTATCAATCTACCTTGTGCTCTGATACCACTGTTAGCTTTTGATGATTTATATTAAAGGAAATACAACCACAATATCTAAAATGATTAAGCATTATTAACTATATGATAATAGCAATATAATATGCAATAAAATTATATAAGATACTTCTACAATAACTCATAAAATATCTATTAATGAAAGTTTACAAAAATAGTACAATGTAATCTAATGGAAGACTTGAACACTCCATAAAAATTGCATGAGCTACATTGTACCTACTAAACTCACTATATTTCATCTCTCTCTTTCACTCTATGTCAAAGGCATATGTATAGGGAGAGTTATATCCATTAGCCTATGAATATTCAACTACCTATCCTATTACTCATGTACATGTGGACTACAAGCACATTTACATCATTGTAAATTCTAAAAATTGTGTATTTATTATGTTGCATGGAGTAACTACTCAAACCTTAATCTAAGATATTATTATAATATAATAATATACCCAAGGTAGTACATTGGCATGTACCAAATAATTTACTATATTCCAAAAACACCAACAAATAATAGTAGGACCATTCCACCATATAACCAATAATGTTTTAGCTTTGAAATAATTAATACAATATTTCATCAAATCTTTCAATGTCAATGGAGCTACTAAATACTTTTTCATATTTTTGAAAAAAACAAATGGTATAACAAAAAAAGAATAAGTAAATGGTCTAATATGTGTACATACTTCTCATACAAAGTACACTTGAAAGTCCTATGATATCCTCTTCCTTGTACAATATCTCTTGTAAAAGTCTTAATTTGTATTACTAACCAAAGGAATGTTGAGGCCTTGGTGAGGTCCTATTATGACCAAACATTCTTCCAAGGGAAATCATTAAGAGTAAGAAATTATGATTGCTATAAATCTTCATATCCCAACTTGATAAATTATCCACCATCTTTTGATAATTTCCAAACCAACTCATCCTTTCATCTTGAGGCAAGTTTTGAAGCTCATCTACTAATTTTTAATTTCTTCTCTTTTGATCAAGTTATTAATAAAAATCCATGATCTAGTTATTGCTAATATTAATACAAAATTTCACCTTTAGACATTTAAAAGCTATATATGTTTGATCCAGTGGTCACAATTTAAATCAAATATAAGAAAATAAGGCCTCAACCAATCATGATAATAAAACTTTTAATAATTCCCCTCATTGAATGACCGTCTATTATGTTTCTCGATCAATTGTAAAATATCTAATCTGAAGTTCAATTTTGTTAATCCTTTAGATAGGGTTTGGTACATAGGGTTGTATACTAATATTACTAGATATTGGTTGGATAAATAAAATTCTCTATGAGTGTTGTCTCATATTACCTATGGTCTCATAGATACTAAAAACTACTTTACCTTTAACTTTGAAGTAACATTTTTTGCCCAACTCTTTCCTTTATTTTTGAGTAATATCCAAGCAAATTTTACCCCTTAAATATATAAGTCTATTATTTTACAATACTACCACTCTCATATTCTTTCCTTTGCAAACCCTATCCCACTTACAAAGAGGAAACGTAAATTCTTCATATAATTTTCAAAGAAAATCTATAATAATTTTATCAAATTGGAATGTTATACTTAATGATAATCTTGAAGGTAACATAAAATAAACATAGATGTATTGCAATGTAGTATTTATGAGTTGCAACATTCCATCCATGGTTAAGAACTTGTCTTTTGAACCTACTAGACAAAATTTCATTCCATTTAACATTGAGTCCTAAAAATCCATTTTTTCATTGTGAGATAAAGGAATACCCAAATATGTTGATAGTAAATTTATAATTTTAAGTAGTAAATATCCATAATAATTAAATATAAATATAGGGTAGGTATAATGATTTTTTTTTAAGTTATAGTATTAACCAATTTTTCAATAGTCTTATCATATTATGATAATAGTTATTTAGACTCTACACAATCACTCACTAAGGGATGATCCAAAATAGAAGTATCATAAACAAATTAAACATGATATTTGTAGGGAGCATTTATTGCAACATGAATATCTTTGATTTTTCCTTCAATTTTTTGCCTTTAAGAAATCTCTCTCTAATGCTCCTATAAGAATAATAATTAGATATAGAGATAGTGGATGATCCTGATGGAGTACATGTGATGACTTAAAGTATTCAATAGGGATAAATTAATCAAAATAAATATTTTTAAGAATTATAACAACACGTAATCTAGTCACACCAACCTTGATCAAAATCAATTTTTTTTAGAATATCATGTATAATACTTCAATAAACTATATATTATGCTTTGTTCATATCGAATTTCATAAGCATATCTATTTTTTTAATGGAATGAAGATAATGGAACACCTATGCAATGATTACACAATCAAAAATTTGTTAACATGAACAAAACATCTTTGTTCCTCTAAAATAATAAAATCTAGAATGCTTTTCAACTTGTTTGATAAAGTTTTTGAAATGATCTTATAAATAATATATATAGAGGCTTATTAGGACTAAAATTATCAAAATGTTTTCTCATTTTTTTTGGGAATCAATTTAATAGAGGTGGCATTGATCTCACTTATTATAATCTTTTTTTTTTTTTTACCTCTTCAACTTAAAGTAGCATATCACTATTTAGTAAATCCTAAAAGTTTTAAAAGTAAATTGTAATAAATCCATCGAGGCCAGTGCCTTCTTAGAAAAGAAAGATAAAATTGCCTCATGCAGCTCCTCTATGGAGATCTTGAACAATATTTCACTTTGTTATAATATGATAATTGATATAATATTTTACAAAAGCTTACCTTAATACTCCTTATATTGCACAAAATCTAATAAAATATCTTTCAAATAATTATTTTATTTCTTCCTAGTATTTTATTCTTCCTTAATATTTCTTCCATATAGATCTAAAATATTTTTGATGCAACAAAAAGAACAATCCGTTTTGATTGTAACATGAAAATAATCAATATCTCTATCTCCTTCTTTAAGTCATATCTCCATTGAATTTTGGAACAAATATGATCCCTTATTTTTTCAACAAATTATAGATGAGGAAGATTTTTATTTTGAATGTACCTATTTTATCTCAAGATGCTCCATTTGGACATTCTTAATTGATTTTTTCTTTTACTAGTTATCTAGTGATATGAGATGATTGACTGGTGTAATTTGATTATTCTATTATTTTGAATATCACCTATAATAATTAGCCAAGTCTCATCTCTAATATCTATGCCTAATACCTATGCAAATATCGCTATGTTTTTATGTCTTCATGCACAAAAATGATAATCTCTTCCTCCATTACTATTCTCATTTTTACCTTTGACGAATCCTATTGTGAATGGTTGTGGGTGCCATACTTTTTGTGAGTCAACTTTAAGTGGTGGATATTGTCATGACAAATTGTGTAAAGTTCAATAATTTTTTTATTTCTTTACTATATACAATAATCTTGGATTTTCTAAAATTTCATGGATAAGATATACCTCAAATCCTTGTTTTTTGTCAAATTCAACATTCAAATTATGGTCAGGTAATTGATTTATAGATATTAGATTCTTAGTGAGTCTTGGAACATACACCACTCTTGTAAACTTACATGTGTGAGATCCAAGTTGCAATCTAATATCTCCTATAATTTTTATATCATAGGATGTGTCATCACCTAGAGATACCCTTTCTATATGAAAATAAATCTAGAGTCTGAAATGAATCCTTTTAACTAGTCATATGATTTATTGCTCTATAATCGACATATCAAACATCATTGGGATAACTCAATTGAGTGTGAGTATTAAACATGTACTTTTCTTCTTTTGGATGATTTTTTCTACATATTTCTTAACTTGGTTTTCTTATGCTACATTATTTTACTTATTTGATGATGGTCTATTTTTTTGCTGGTTCATTTCTCATGAAGGAGGTCCATCTGTAAATAAATTATGCCAATGGTGATTCATTGTGTGACCACTTACACCATAATTTTCACACATCTTTTATGTTTGAAAAATATTTCTTTGAGAATCATTTATTTAATTCTTATATCCTTGAATATTATTTCTATGTTGGGATCATTGAGATCTAATGCCTTTTCTAAATGGTTACTTCCCATTTTGATTTATAATAACTACTTCTTCCTTTTATTATATTGTATGTGAGGCCTCTATTTTTTGAACTAGGTTCACAACCTTTCATAGCTTGGTGTTTGATTAGTGATATTTTATGTTGTTACAAAAAAAAATTATATTTAAGAAAGAGATCTCAAAAGAATTAAAACTAATATTTTTTCAGATACATGGTTTCTTAATGCTTGTAATGTTTCTCATAACTCAATAATTCTCCTCATGAAAGATTATAGTTTCTCTTCACTCTTCATCTTCAACCAATGGACCTAGATCTAGAGTAACACATTGTGATTTTGGTTCTTTACTTCAAAGACCATTTGAAGCTTCTTCCATGTATCCTTGGCCATGGTTAAATCCCAAATGTATACTTGTACTTCATATGCTAATCTGAATACGATTATTAGTCTATTCTTTCTATTTGAATTATTAAATTTTATTTGATCTTTACCTTTTGTAGTAGGACGATTAATGGTTCCACCTAAAACTTGCCATACTACTTCAAAATTGAGTTGTATTCTGAGTTTGGTTTTCTAGGTAGCATAGTTATATTCTCTTAATAGTAGGGAATTTAGAAATAAGGACTTTGGTGCTCCACTAGCCATAGTAAACTTTCACAAAATTTTAATATTTTTCCTTCAATGAATTAGCCTCAAAAAATGCTTTTTTATGATTATATATAATCCTATACTCAAGATTTAATTGGTGTTTCAAATTGTGATAATTTAATATCTTGCTTGGCAAAAAATGTGGAGATCCTTTCTTCACTTATAAACTTCAAGCAAAATTATTTCAAATATTCTTCTTTCAAAATATTATATACTCCCTTATTTTTACTTGCAATTAAACAAGGGTAGGCATTATAATTTATTTCCTTTTGAAAAAGCTTCCACTTAGAATATTAAATATTTATTTTAAGCCATACATCATTATGAATGTATCTCTAATGAATGTAACAATTTCTCTTGTGAGACAAAACTTTGTGATAATAAATTCTCCTTATGTTAGACCTTCCTATTCGATGCATGCCAAAACATTTGGAGTTGAGGTCCACCCAATATTATTATTCAAATATTATTTAATTTTTAAAAGTGCCTAGTGGATGTTTAAAGACTTAATTTATTCACCTGATGTTAGTAATTTACTTCATCATAGTAACCTATGCTAAATAGACATTTTGGAAAAGTCATCTACAAAATAATGTTAATCATTTGATTTGATTTTATATTCAATTATTTGGTAAATAAACATCTCTAAAGTAGCATTTAATACATGCTTGGATTGATTGTGTTCTGAAAAAATGCAAATTTCTTGAATAATATCCAATCAGGTTACTAGTAGTTAGTAGCATTCAGACCTAGTTTACAAATTACCCAAGCTTAATTTACTTGGATTTAATCATTCATATTTTAGTATTGTGTTGATTGATTTATTTTATGTGTTGTGATGACTCAAGTTTATTTTATTTTTTCTTATCATGCTACTCCTTTTAGGATACCTTTGAAAAAATAATTGGTGTATAAAGTTTCTTTCTTTAGGATGCTTAACATGTTCCTTGGTGTAACAAGTACTCTTATGATTGGAGTGGTGATTTTTTTATTCATGGATCATATTACTTGATTCTTATATCCTCTTATGCTATTGTATAACCTATAAAACTCATTCTTGTAGGATATTAAATAATGGGTCACCCATGCAGTTCTATTAAAATTTAAATGCACTATGCACATTACTTTGTATTTTCTTATCCATGGATCTTATGAACAAATCCAAGTGCTTTGTTACCATTTATATTATTAACTAAAAAATTATCCTTTTTCACATGGGCTTATCACTACATGGGTAAAAAAATCATATATTGAATTAAGAAACTCAATACACAAAACTTATTGTTATATGAATTATTCTCCTTATGTTTTACTAAACATCCTCACTTTGTAACTTCTTAGACAAAAATAATTGATATTTGGTGCTCTATTTTTCTTAAAATTCTTTATGAAGCTTTAATGGCTTCCAAAGTACTTTTCTAAATGGTAATTGATTCTAAATAGGAAACTTATGATCCTATTTCATTTATTTTTTATCTTGACATTGCTATTATTTGTATATTGTGATCTTATCGGTATTTTTGATAGGGTTGAGATCCTTTTATTTGTTTTAAGGAATTTTTCCACTCTAGTATTTGGTAGGAATTTTCAACCTAAGAAATTTAATTCAAAAAATAATCTCCCATGGAATTTTGATTCATTGAGATGATGGTTACCTTTTCTTTTGAGGTTAACCTTAGACAATCTTCTACAAGTTTATTTACCCTTGAAAAGTATTTCTCAATAGAGTTCTCGTTGAAACTTTATAAATCGAAGAGAGAGGATGATAATAAGGAGAGTTGGATATTCCTTCTACATTCTCTAATACCACATGTTTGATCTTAATGCTTTGATAATTTACATTAAGAAATGATAGGTATTTAAAAAATACAATGCTTATTTTAGGTATAACAAACCTTTAACTAAACTTACAACTATATTTTTTTTGGATATTTTGAGTGATTTTGTTGTCATTGATGTCAAACAAGTTAATATTCTACAATGGTTTTCATCAAGGAGAAAGAAAAGGTCTAATATGTCAAACAGGTAATACTTTCCAGTGGTTTTCAGCAAAGCAAATGAAAAGGTCTAAATCTTATAATATCCAGAGCTGATTCATGGAATTTAAATACAAGAAGGTGTCATGTTATAAGAGCTTTAAAAAACCAATGTGGCAGTTTGAAAGGTTAAGAGTTTAATTATTTAATTTTAAATAGTTTAACATTAAGGTTAAAATTTAAAATTAAATAATATTTAATTTAAGACCCAAAGTTATTTTATTATAATTCAAATTTTAATAAATTTGAACTACTTTTTGCCGACGTTGGAGAAACCTATGGATTGCATATATATAATACCAAAACCTTTGGCATTAATTTACCCTTGCGAATGATTTCAAAAAATGTGTGCTAAGAGAGATATTTGTATGAAATTTGCATGTGATTCAGTGTCGAGAAGAGGACAAGGTTTTTTGGACAGTGAAAAATACATGAAGCCCTTGTAGTCCAGTTGGCAGCTAGAGGCTACATTAGAGCATTCGAGGAACACTAGATGCGGGTTTAAACCATGTGCACTATGTTTTACTGAAGAGGAGAATCATTTTCATTATGGTGGATGAGGATGAAGTCAAAGGTGCTTAGATGCCTTTTGGTTTGTGTGGAGTTACACAGCCCATTTGGTGGGTGCGAGCACTGCAAAAGTGCTTGGGGAAGAGCCATTAACATCTTGAATCCCGCCAAGGCCTTTTGGGTAGCATAATAGAGGTATGTGCTTTGTTTGGTGGTTGATTTTGTATGCAAAAAATTAAAAGGGAAAATAATTTTTATTTTCCAAATTTTTATTTTACTTAAAGTCTTTGCATAATTAGTTTGGTTTATAAGTTATAGAGGGGAGTTAAAAGGGGTATGCAAAACTTTAATTTTTGAGATGAATTTTTAAGTGATTAAGGAGTTATAAGGTAGTAAGGAAATTTATTATTTTGAGATTGAAGGTTGTTGAATATTATTTTAAAATTTGGATATTATAAGGTGTATTTGAGTGTTATATTTTGTATTGAAGAAATATTTTGAAGAAGTGTTAGAGTGATACTTTTGTCATATAACCTTTGTGCTTGGCAAGGAAAGTTCTTATAATTGAGACAGGTTTTTAAGAATAATTCTTCATCAAACAAAGGTATGGGCACATCGTCGTATTATTGGGATGGAAGGAAGGTCAAAATTAGTAATAGTTTATAGCATGGCTTAAAATATCATATTATTTAGTCTCTTCTTATGTTTGAAGGATGAAAATATTGTAAGGGGGATGGAATGTTAGGTACCTAATTTAAAATTTTAATACTATAATATTGTACTTAATATCAATATATTATAATAAATGTATTTATCCCACATATGTGGGTAAGCAGTAGTGGTAGGTAGTTGAGTATTATATAATGTGGGAAAAAGACTCATATGGATATGAAGAGAAGAATATTGTATTGTTTGGATCTCAAGTTGAGATATATTAATAAGTATCTTCCTTCCGATAAGGAGGATTGTATGGTGTTGCCCTACCTCAAGGGTTTGATTTATAAATTAAATATTTTCTATATCGGTGTTTATATCTAGGTTTCAATGTGAAATTATTATTATGATTAATATTTGTGGATGAATGTTGTTATTTAGTAAATATAAATTATTTTCATGTAATAAGTAAAGAGGTTATTAACATTGAGGCTCCTCACTATGTTGATTAAGGAACTTAGGATAAGAGGGGGTTAGAGTAATATTTTATCTGGGAGGTAAATTATGAAGAGATACGTTTGGTCTAGATTCTAACTCTTCCTCTTATTCAATAATGATTGGAAGTTTTGGGCCTAAAAAAAATTCTCTAAATGAAGGCATAATTCATTGCACCTTAATACAATGATAGAGTATATGGTAAAACCCATTGTCTTGTTGTTGTAGATTGGTTGTGTAGCATTATTGTTCAGGTCTAAGACATGTTGAGTAGGTAGAGGAAGTGCTCTAGGAGGTTGGATTATAAAATTCAATGTAAAGGGAATGAATTTTTGTGAAGAAGATGGAAATTATTGTTGTTGTTTTGGATGCCAATTTTATTAAAATGAATAATTTATTATTTATTATTTATTTCCTAATGCTTTATTCTTCCTCAATACATACTTCATCTAGTGTTGAAATATATTTTATTCGATAAATATATATGTTTTGGTTGTAGCATGAAAATAAGATGCTTTTATCACATTATTTAATCTATCTGAAACTGAATTTTTAAAAAATATGATTCTTCCTTTTTAATGTATTATTATAATTTTAAAGTAATTATCTTACTTGCTTTGAATCATGTTGGCCCATTCCATTGATTTCTACTATCTAGATTGTAAATTGTTGGAGATTAGATTTAATTTATTATTTCATTTCAAATATGTTACCAAAAATATTTGACATTCTAAATATTTATTTGTCCCTTTAGGTACTTCATATTTTTAACAAAACTATACATATTCATGATCCTTCAAATATTGCTTCATCCCACCATAACATAAACATTGAGGAAAAAATTAGAGTCTTGGAGCCACATAAACTAAAATCAAAATGGGGTTGGATGACCATTATTGAATAGATTATATCTCAAGATAATGTGCTTATGATTTGACCATGTTCATAATAAAATATCCATAGAGATTGTATACTCTACTTGTAATATGTATTACATAACAAAAATCTATGCAATAATTTTACTATAGGAGTTTTCCTATTGCATCTATTATTCCATGTATATTAAAATCTTGAAGGAAACACATCCTAAATTCCATTTGAATTGAAAAATGAAGTAAAATACTCCTTTGATTTAGGTCAAAGTATCACCCTTATTTTCCAAAGGAGATAGTATTGTGTTAAAGTCCCCCACAAGAACCCATAGATCATAATTATGAATCATAATTCTATTTGGAAAAATATAGTAAGGTCCTTCCAACATCTTTCATTAAAAATAGATATTTGGAACATATACATTTATAATCACAACTTTGATAATTTTATCTTTCTTGAAAAAAATTACAAGCAACATAATTACTCTTTGCATCTAGTAATTATCCATCCCATTTGCTTTTATTTAATATTGTTCCAATACCTTTGGAATATTCCATAGAAGAAACTAATTTACAATACCCCATCTTCTAAATATTTTTGAATGTGTCCTTACATTCTTCCCTACTTAATTTTTCTTCTTGTATTAAAATAAACCTAATATTGTAACAATATATTACTTCCTTAATAGTAATGTTTTTAGGGGTCTTACTCATACCCATAATATTCCACGATATTATTTATATCATCACTTTTTACTTTTATTTGCAGGTTAATATCCATTCCTTGTTAACAATTTTAATGTTTATTTTTGGTTTTCCAAATCAATATCCCTCAAATTTTTCTTTTCTCTTGTTTTTGTTTCAATGGTCTTCCTCTCCTTTTCTTATTCTTACTAAATTTTTCATCTTCATCAATCTCTTCTATTTTTTTTATGCTATTCATAATGATATTTATAAACTAATGGTTTATGTTGTACTAGGCAATTTGAAGTGCAAGGAATAACCTCATAAATTATTTCTTTGTTAAATTATCTTAGAATCCTTAAAGTGTTTGCATGATCATCCATGGTAAAAAAATATATGTTACTTAAAAAAACACTAAATATTGCCATGGAAACCATTAAATTTAAGGATTATTCTCAATATTAATTACTTTATTATTCCTCTCAAACTAATCTAAATTTCCATGGATGCCATTAATAGTCAATTTTTTTTTATAATTACTCTTGAAACCCTAGAGCGCAAGGAGTAAACTGTATATCATTTTCTTGAATTAATGTTGATGTTTTTTGCCTTCTTTGTTTTAAAATTTATTTTTTATATCTTTCTTAGCACCTTTAGTTCCTTCTAAATTTGAACATGAGCATTGTATTTTTGCATCCCTTATGTGCTTAATTTTTTTAATGGGTTTTTTAAGTAAATTGTAATGACCTTCAACATATTATAATATAGAGGTGCTTTATTTTTTACTTTCATGGAAGTAGAAAATCCTTGATCTAGTCTAGCTTCTACTACAATATAAACTCTTTGCTTTATCTTGAAATTTGTCTCATGCCCAAAAGTTTCCATCTCTTTCTCCATCACTTTCACTATTTAATGACTTGTATTGTGTCCAATATCATAACGTTTGTGATATTAAGATGTAATATTTTCATAATCATTTTTGTTGATCCCATTATCTTTATTTAAATTTAATCCTAATATATTATGAGAGGGTTTTCATAATCCACTTTTTATCTTGGCTCCAATAAGAGCATCTATACTTCTATTTACGAAATCCTTACTACCAATGAGAACTTGCAAAAGTGACTTTCCTACCATGTCACCTAGCTTCTCCTCATATGAATCCTTTACTTTTTAAATTTTTCCAAAGATATAGAACAAGAAGAGTTGAGACTCATTGCTTGCTTATATGTGTTACCTACTCACACCAACAACACTCATTCCTTATTCTTACTTAAATAAAACAATAAAAGTTGATCGTACTTGGCTTGTACTTGGCTTACACTTGCTCTAAAAGTGTAATATTATAAAAATAAAAAATTTACATTTGTTGTCTAGTCAATTAAATCATATCCAAATTGACTTCTTATCAAAGATATTCTCATCTAATTTTTCTATCAAATATATTCTTAATCTCCCTTGAATTGTTATGTTTAAATAGTCAAATCATTGATATCATCTTAATTAATATATAAAATCATAGTCAACCAGTTACCTTCTAATATTTGAATATTATCAAGACAAAGATGAGCACCACAATTGAATAAATAATTTTCTATGTTATTTTCTTCTCTATAAATATGTTGATTTTTTAAAGATATTGTCTATAATAATTGTTGATTTGAAAGAAATAATATTATTTTTTATTTGATCACCACATCCATTTTGTACAATAGCATTATTAATAATTTGTGAATACCCCTTAATTGAAATATATTTCTACTCTTTCAATGGTAATTTTAATCTTTGTAAGAACTACCCTATCCTCTACATAGTTGTTAGTTGAAGTACCATATGATTTTGCATAATTGAGATGAATTTTACCTTCATTATTTTCAAAACACAACCTACTCCAACCTTTCTCACATTTTCTTTGGAAGCACTATCAAAATTAATTTTAATGAACCCAACTTCTAGATATTTCTATTTTACCATAGATCGAAGCAAATCCTTTGTGCCAACTCCATTGTCACAAAGTTCCATTCCATGTATATTAAAATATTATAACCAAGTGGCTAGTACATTTTTTCTGCATTTAAGACTTCTATGATGAGCACCATGCTCATAAATATTTTGTTAGAGAGGCAATAATATGATTTTCAACTTGGTCATGATTTTGAGATTTATTTTAAAAATGTTATTATTCCCTTCAAGCCATAAATTCCAATAAATAATGGCATGACCAATCCTACATAGATTGCATAATGCTTTAGATTTGAAATAATTAATCCAATATTTTATCAAGTCTTTCAATGTTGATGGAGCTACCCAATATATTCTTATTTTTTAGAAAAAGTAGAGCCTAATGGTATAAGTAAAGGGGTAAATGATTGATGTTTCTAGATCGTTTTACACAAGGTATACCAAGTGTCTAATATTTCTAGGTCCTCTTATTTGTAGACTCTCACTTATAACACTTTTACTTTGGAATTATAACCAAAGGAATGTTGAGGTATTATGACTCATAAGACTAAACATCCTTCCAAGGAAAACCTTTAGGAGTAATTTTTTTTATTTCTCTAAATCCTTATATCCCAACTTGATCAAGTATCCACCATCCTTTTAGATATTCCAAACCAATTCATCCTTCCACATAAAAATATATAATATAACTCTTAAAGCATACTTTGAATCTTATTTGCTATTGCTTGAGGTACTCTCTTTCAATCATATTGCTAATAGAAATTCTTAATTTGGAATTGTTACTCAAATTAATATAATTTTTTACTTTTACACCTTTCTAAGATAAACATTTTCAAGCTAGTAGTTGTCATTTTGGATGAGAAATAAGGGAGTAAGGTTTCAACCAAGCATTACATAAAAACTTTGTAGAATATCCCTTATTAATATTTTTCTTGATTAATTATAAATTATTTGATATGAAGTTCCATGTTGTCAAACACCTAGGTAGGATTTATTTCTTGAACAATTTTATTGCATCAATAGACCATATATTTTTGAAGTAACATTTTTTCCAAATTTGTCCTTGATATTTGAATAATATGCAACCACAATTTTCCCATAATGCCAAATTCATAAGTATGTAATTTTGCAAGCCTACACCTTAACCATTATTTCTTTGAAAATATTTTTCCACTTAAAAATAGAAATCTATGTTTGTCCTCACATCCTTTGTAAGGAAAATATCTTTAAATTTTATCAAATCTAATTGTTATACCTACTAACTATCATGAAACTAATATCATCTATATAGAGATATAGACTGTAGTATAATATTTATAAGTGAAAGCACGAGGATACGGAAGCAAAAAGGAAAGCGAAGATGCGATGCAAATTAAACTTAGACTTAACGCTAAATCCTAGGAATTTGAAAGTGCATGAAAAGAGGGAAAAGCATGAGCGAATCGAAATGAAACAAATGCAAATAAAGAAGACAACCCTTTTTATTGATATGTTTCACAACTCGGTTACAATGTGCATCCTCCCCTTCCAAGGGCTAGGAGCGTTTAGATAAGCATTCTTGTTACATCCATGGATGCCCTTCCTTCTTTCGCGTGCCCACATGTAAAATGGGCGGACCAAACATCGCCGCCGCTCACGTTGGTGAGTCTTGACTCCTTGCTACTCCTCCGATGTCCAGACCCTACGTTCAAAGGAACAAGAAATAGTCAGTAGCACCTGTAGATAAAGTAAAGCATGCAATCCCCAAGCCTACGGTAAGTGAATGAGAAAAATGAATTAAACTATGACTAAAATGAATCCAAATGCTCTAAAAATTTGATAGGGGCATCAAGGCATCCCAAAGAAAATACTGCAAATGGAACAGTCAGGAAATTCCTCGCCGATTTGAATTCGCTCCGGGCGGGACGAATTCACTTGCAACAAAATGCCGAAAAGGTACTGTCCCAAATGTCCTGCCTAGGAGGCTCCAAAAGACCTGCAAACTTGGGGTTAGCTAATTGGGGGCATTTTGGGAAGACCCAGATGGTCAGATTTTCCCAATTTGGCCTCCATCAATGGGAATTTGATGATGCTACCTGCAAGTTAGTAGAGGCGAACAAAGATAGAAACATGATCAAAATTATTCGAAACGAAATGAAATTAAAAGGGAAACCTATCTAAGCAGCATAGAATTGAATGCAAAAATGAAAGAAAGCAAATCTGCCATAGATTTCCAATCGCTCCAAAGAGGGGCGATTAGGACTGTAGCAGTGCGGGAGGGGGCGCCCGAAGGCAGGCCGCCCGTCGTTTGGGGCCTGATTTCGGCACCAATCCACTTGGGATGGGTCCAAAATCTCTTGTGGGGTATTTTCGGAAAATTGGGTGGGATATCATGACCAAATTTCGGGTTTGGTTCCAGATTTGTGCTTCCAATAACCACCCTATGACCTCCTCTCCGAAAGAGATCAAGGATGTGAAAGACACAACTCAAAAGGGGTGTGGGTGTGAAAGTAAAATGACAGCACTTCGTTGCTCCAAAATGCTCCTTCTCTCTATATTTTGGGGTGAGGAAACTCACCAATTTATAGACCTGGAGGTCTCTTGAAATGGGCATGCAGAGGCGCCACTTGGCAATCATGCCTTCCCGGGGGGAGGAGATTCCTCCTTGAATAGGGACTTCATGACTGCCCTTGTAACTGCCTCTAACGCTCAAAAATGCTCACCCACACTCCCATGCGATGAAGGAAGCGTTAAGTGGCGGATCTGAGCTGCCATTTGTCAAGATTTGACTTTTTGCCCGTCAAACCTGCAATTCGCCCCACCCTGGAGCGAATCTGGAATCCGTCCCTGGGTGGGGCGAATCCCAGTTTGAATTCGTCCCTGGGTGGAACGGATATTGAGAAAAGTGCCTGAAGGTGCCAAATTGATTTTTGACCTTCCAAAACTACTGTGAGAGTGGTTAGGACCACTGTTTAACCTCTAGGGGCTGCCCTTGGGGATGTGTGTGTCAATGCGATCAGTGTTTGCAGTCACATAATCGGATTGGTGCTGTTTTGGTGTCTATAGATGCCCCTTTTTGGGATGTGCTATGCATGGCACAGCGTCGAGCAAAAATAGATAACCAAAGCACTAAATGATTAGGGTTTCTCAGTAACCTAACCAACTTTTGATGCCCCAAGTATGGAAAGGGCATGCATTCTTGAATCCTTGCTTCTGATGAGCGAAGGAACTTAATTCAAGTGTTAACCTTTTTCGGTGAGGTGTTACTTGATCTTGGACATTGATCAGTCATGAATAGGCAAAGGGCGCAACCTTTTTCTATGAGAACCTTGAGTTCATGATTCACGAAATGCCAAGTGATTTGATCAGCTTGTGATTATTGCTTGTTTACTACCCCAAGCAAGAGCGTGATTGTCTTTGTCAATGATTCTTTGAATGCATGTCATTTTCCTTAATTGGGTGTGTACTTGTTGACTAGTGACTAAGTGTGACTACCCCCTCAAGCGACGAATCGATGAGGGAATGACCTTCATGAGAAAAGTGATGAGTCACTTGACCCAAAATGACTTGTGCAAGGGTGCCTTTAGATGTTTAGCGTTATACGTGTGTGTAGTTTTCCGACATTTAGACCTATTTTTGGTGGGTGTTAACCCTTTTGGTGACGCTATTTTGGAGCTGAAATTGTCAAAAATTCGTTCTCCCGTGGAGCGGTCCGGCTATGGTAGCCTTATTAGGGAGTAGGATAGTGACAATTTGTGACCCCAACATCTATTTTGGATGCCAAGAATGTCAGGCACGAAAGCACCTTCGTTTGGCAATGTTATTGCTATTTTTGGTTGGATTTTTGACCCTTTTGGCGACGCCGCTTGGGGATGAAATTCTTGAAAATCCATCTTCCCGTGGAGTGGTTCGGCTATGGTAGCCTTCTTAGGGAGTAGGATAGTGAGGATTTGTGACCCCGACGTCTATTTTGCATGCCCGGGATGTCAAGTGCAAAAGCACTTTCATCGGGCAAGTTTATTACTTGTTTTGGTGCATTTTTGTTCAATTTTTGTTGTTTTTGAAATTTTTGCCCTGAATTCATTCCGGGGTGGGACGAATACTAGCTTAGTATTCGTCCCAGGATGGGACGAGTGCTAACTAGAGCGCTCATCCTAGGGAGGAATGAATATAAGCTCAAAAAGCCTATTTAAAGGCCAAAACTAGGGTTTGGGCTCATTTGCATTCGAATTTTCTTGCGATTTGGAGCTCTGAGGAGGAAGAGGTTAATTCTGTGAAGCGAAGTGCTATCAAATTTCTCTCGACATCATGAGTGCACAGACCGGATCGAGCGGGGGAGCCGAAGTGAGACCAGTAAGTGCTCCTGATTGTTATTGCTTTTAAAACTGCAAGTTATTTGTTTATTTTTCTTTGTTATGTTGTTCTCTAAATTAGAATTGAAACCCTAAAACTGAGCTGAGCACAAACTAAGACTTAGCTTAAAACTGAATGGAAAACATAGTTTAAACCTAGGTTGAAATTCGATTTTTCTTTTTTGAATTTTGTTGTTGTTGAGTTGTATATGCATGTTATTGTTGTACAGTTTTTCATGATGTTAATGTTTTTGTGTTGTTTTCTATTGCAGGTTGTGAAGAGCCGGTATCATGTGCCTACTGCTTTTGCTGAAGCATGGGAGGCACTAACTGTGGCTGACTAGGAGTGGCTTAATGCCCTTGGGCTCAAGCAGGTGACTCGACTAGAGCCTATGGTCAAAGATCGGCCCTATCCGATGGCCAATCAACCTATGGGATCCTCGGACTAACACCTTCTATCTCCCAATAGGGGAGATGACCATGACACTGAAGGATGTCTATCGTTCTTTGAATTCCAATAGACGACTCCATCCGGACGAAGCATGAGATCAACAGACAACAATGTTGACACCTTTCAGCACGAGGAGGAGCTAGAAGTGGAGACCTGGAGAGGAGAGGGACCCAATTAAATTTTCCATATGAAATTAAAACTATCCTCATTCCACCCTATTCCATAACATTTTCATACAAACACTACATAAAACCACATAAAAAAAAAAAAACTACAGACACAGGAGAGGCCAACAAGTTACCATGGATGACTCGAACAAAGAAGGCGAAGGCATTGGCGCGATGCGACGATGCAGTAGCTTATTACCGTCGATGGGAGGTAGAGTGGTTGCGATGGGAGACAGATTGGTCTCGACATCGGATGGATATGGAGGGAGATATTATCCGCCTCGATGGGTGGTTACCTGAGCCCCGGGAGGTGGATCATCACATCGGATGAGGGGCAGTGATACTGAGCAGTCAACATCATCTCATCGTAGATGACTGGATGAGGGAGGGGGTAGCAGGCGTGATGCGGGGGCTAGCAGTAGCCACCCTGAGGGGTCCCATAGGACCCACACCATGGGGGGTAGTTCCCATCGCACCGATCCTATGTGATCATGGTGGCCGACGCCTTAGGCTTGGGGGTTTTTGGGCTTTTGGCTTTTTGCGGGGTCAGATGACCGGATATTGTAGCCTACGGGCATTTTTGATGATATATATACAGATGATTTTATTTTTTGTTACACATGTGTCATGATTTGATGTTATGCCTAATGATTGATGAATGTGTATGTTTGCATGTTAATTTACATTGATGGATGCATGTGTTATGATGAATGCAAATGTTGCTTAATGTATGTGATATGCAAAATGAATATGAATGAATTGAATTTGTGATTTTTGGTGATGGCACCATAGACTGTTCAGAACTGATGGCCTTTTGTCTTAGGCGATTGTTATGGTAAGTGACTTTTTATGTATGGTATTTTGTATTTTTTGATGGTGAAGTAGGGCGGAAAGATAGTTACAGTTGGTTTATAATGTAGTTAGGTTTTCTGAGACTCAGATGTTTTAACTAACTATCCAAAACTATATTTTATCTTACAAGACTTTTGAACAAGGTATGAATCCGACTTGTCTTTGACCCAGTTATTTCACATCCCTGTGTGTGCAATTGAGTTTTTTTATGTGGTATTTGTCAAGATACCGCCAGTGCCAGATAGGCTGTCAACCAAACCTATACTGAGGATCACCTAATTAGCCCCACTAACTCCTTTGTTGTATTTAGTCAAATTAATCTACGGTGCGATCCAGGATACCATAAGCTAGCTCATCCACATGCAAACATTGATCTGTACACAAGTTAATGCGATAGATATATCGTCATGTGGGAGGTTTGCCATGAGTGACCGATAGGCTATCAACCAAACCGGTACTGAGGTTTATCTCATGACCTTTCGAATGCTGAGAGTTCCAGGGATTCAAGTTCGACTCCCTTCTTTTCTTCAATTGTATTGGGATACTTGCTCGTTTATAGTGATAAAAATCATTGTTTATTTTTGTTATTTTTCTTTTGAGCAAGGGATTTGAATAATGAGTGATGAGAATCACTATTGTATGTGCCTTTGGATGTATGCACTTTGGTTGTGATGTCAAATTTTTGGAGTTTTGACCTTTTGCAAATTTGTATGATGTTTGCAACTTCTTTTGAGAACTTGGGATTCTTGGGGAATTGGGTAGGGAAGATTCTTGTCCTTTTGCCAACTCTCAGCATTCTTGAGGTCATTCGCACAGGGGGATGAGCAAGATAACCATTTCACTTATGGTGACCTGGATTGCTTTGCAGGTTTCATCTTTCGTTCACACAACTTGGGAATTTTTATGTGTTTTAACTTGTGTTGGGATGCTACGTAACAAGGTGTGATCCAAGTAGAACTCTACCTTCATAAAATCTGTCTGACTTTGTACAACATTTGGTTAAAAAGCTATTGACAGCTGAATGACGAAAACTCTTGATACATTAAAAGTCAACTAACTATAGTATGGCGAAAAGATGCAAATGGCGTTTATTTGTGATGGACTATTTATAGAGCAGAAAAATATGGAACAAGATGGATTTGCCAAGTAATTACAGTCTATGGCGCCCTGACCTAGATGACCACAAATATGCAATGTATGGATGTGATGCTTAATGCAGCTATATCTGTTTGTGTTGTTTTTTTTTTTTATGGATTTATTTTTGTGAGTATGAAGATGAGATGCAAAAGAGCTTTGTATTGTTGTGATGATTTTGAGCATGCATAAATGAGATGCAATTTTTGTTTTTTTTGTTGTTTTTTTTTTTGAATTTTCTTATTTTTGACCAAGCGATTTAGGAATCCTTGAGCGAAGATAGAATCCCATGGAGCATTTTTGGATTGACCAAGCAGATTGTAGGAATCCTTGGAGCATTTTGGGATTGACCAAGCGATTATAGGAATCCTTGGAGCATTTTGGGATTGACCAAGCGATTGTAGGAATCCTTGGAGCATTTTGGGATTGACCAAGCGATTGTAGGAATCCTTGGAGCATTTTGGGATTGACCAAGCGATTGTAGGAATCCTTGGAGCATTTTGTTTAGGCTATGGCTCTTTTAGATATGGAATGGCCGCAAATGACTGATGTTCAAGGGTTCTAGTTCCTTGATTCCATCAAGAGAGGCTAGCCGGTATGTTCTAGGTCCTATTTTACTATCAATTACATAGGGACCTAACCAATTTGCCATGAACTTGTCCCTTAGATGGGATGGCAAACTAGAGTTCTATTGGTTCTCTTTTAAGACCAAGTCACCAACCTGAAAGTCCCTCAAGTGAACTTTCATGTTGTATGCTCTCTTAAGTCGCTCTTGATAGATACGTAAATGCTCGAGAGCATTAACACGTCGTTCATCGAGCAACGTAAGCTGGTCTAACCGGGCCTACCATGCAGTGTCATCATCGATGAACTCTTGCATTGAAATGCGTAGGGAAGGAATCTCCAACTCGAGAGGCATGACAGCCTCAGAGCCATACACGAGCGAAAATGGAGTTGCCCTAGTGGGTGTCCGAATGCTAGTGCGGTAAGCCCATAGGGCAAGTGGGATCTGAATGTGCCAATCCTTATGACTATCCGTGACTATCTTTTTGAGGATGGCAACTAGCATTTTGTTTGATGCCTCTGCTTGCCCATTTGCCTACGGATAATAGGGTGTCAAAAAATTATGCTGAATTTTGTACTTTGTGGTCAAAGCACGCACATCTTTGTTCTTGAATGACGTCCCATTATCCGAGATTATCTTGGATGGAATACCAAAATGACATATGATGTTATGCAAAATGAACTCCGCAATGCGGGTTCCAGTCGTAGAGGTAAGTGGAACTGCTTCCACCCACTTGGTGAAATACTCTGTGGCCATTATGATGAACGTGTGATGGCCTGACGATGTAGGGGAGATCTTTTCGATTAGATCTAAGCCCCACTACAAAAATGGCCAAGCCGACTGGATCGGTTGCAAGGCCTGGGAAGGTACGTGCATCAAATTAGCATGATGTTGACACTTCATGCACTTCCTGACATATGCGCTACAATCTCGCTCTAAATATGGCCAGTAATAGCCCATGCGAAGAATGCGCTTGGCGATAGCCATACCACTGAAGTGGCCACCACATGTACCATCATGCGCTTGGGCGATCGCCCAAGTGGACTCTTGCTGGTCCAAGCACCGAAGGAGGATCCCTTCATAGCTATGATGGTACAAAATGTCTCCTAACAAGACATGCTTTGCCGCTTTCTGCTTGAATGCTCATTTTGTGGCATGCATCAATCCAAGTGGGAGGTTACCTAACTTGAGGTAGTCCCTTATGGGTGAATACCAATCCTACTGATCAGAAGCCTCGATGGTATGAACAACCAATCCCTCTTGAAGTTCATCCCTAGCAAACGTTGAGCGGGAAAGAACTTGTAAGAATAGCATTGTGTTGCTATTAAGGGGAGTAGGGGAGAACAAGGACCCCTAGTTGGCATGTTTCAGATGATCATGGATTCGAGAGAACCTATCCTGAGGTGGTTCAATCTGGATCATGTGGATTCCTGGCGTCAAGTTAGAGCTTGCACGGTCCATCACGGATTGCGATAGCATTTTGACTTGAATGGTTGTCATATCACCAGAAAGGTCTTGCGGGATTAATGACCCCAAGGAGGCCATAGTGTCCGCAAAATGATTCGATGATCGAGGGAGTGCCTCGATGTCGTACCATTCAAGATTTGCCAAGAATTTGTCCACAAGGGCTTTGTAGGCCTACAGAACTGGGCATTTACATTGGAATACCCCTTTGACTTGGTTGACAATTAGCAATGAATCACCAAAGATGTTCAATCGCTTGATGTTCATGGTGATTGTTGTCTGAAGACCTATGAGCAAGGCTTCATATTCTACATTATTGTTGGTGCACGGGAAGTCTAATTTAAATGACAGAGGCATTGGAGCCCCTTGCGGTGTGAAGAATACAATTCTCATGCCACCTCCTTGCTCACATTTAGAACCATCAAAAAATAGGGTTATGTCGGCTTGTGACTCGAGCTCATCAGAATCTGGCGATTCTGAGACATGGAAGACCCCATCATCGGGTAGTTCTATGACCAGAGGCTGATCATCTTCGAGAGGAGCCTCTGCTAGTTGATCGGCTATGACTTGTCCTTTGATGGATTTTTGTCCAATAAACTCTATGTCAAATTCCATCAACAACATAATCCATTTCGTCATGCGGCTACTATGATAAGTACGACTCATCATGTATCACAATGGATTCTCCTTAGACACAACATACGTAGTGTTGCTCAACATGTAGTGGCATAGCTTTTTGGTAGCAAACACCACTGCCAAGCAGAGTTTCTCAACGTATGCATAGTTAAGTTCATAACTGGACCAGGGTGCGGCTAAGATAGTAAGTAGCCTATTCTTTGTGAAGTTCATTCTTCTGGGCTAGCATGGCGCCCAGTGCCACCTCAGTAGCTGAGATGTATAAGTAGAATGGCACTCCTGGTCTAGGTGGTGCCAATACTAGTGGCGAAGCCAAGTATCATTTAATGTCATCAAAGGCTGACTGGCACTCATCATCCCAGTGAAATGCTACCCCCTTGTGCAATAATTTGTTCATGGGTCGGCACTTGTCAGATAGCTGCGCTATGAAGCGCTTGATTGACGCGACCTTCCCTTGCAAGCTTTTGAGCTGCTTGATGGTAGTTGGGGGAAGCATTTCAAGGATTGCCTTGACTTTGTTTGGGTCCACCTCGATGCCTCGCTTTGAGACTATGAAACCCAAGAGTTTTCTAGATGTGATGCCAAATACGCACTTCTTGGGATTCAATCTGACTTTATGTTCCATGAGGCGATCGAGGATCTTGCTTAAGTCATCGATATGATCTGGGCGCAAAAGAGATTTGGCCAACAAATCATCCATGTAATCTTCCAAAGTTGTATGCATGTAATCATGGAAGATGTACGTCATGGCACGTTGGTAGGTGGCGCCAGCATTTTTAAGGCCAAAAGGCATGACCTTATAACAAAATGTCCCCCAAGGCATTGTGAACGCCATTTTTAGTTGGTCTTCGGGATTGATACGAATTTGATTGTATCCCGAGAAACCATCCATGAGGGATAGCATTTCATGGCCTATAGTAGCGTCTACCAATGCGTCGATGCTCGACAAGGGGAAATCATCCTTAGGACTCGCTTTGTTTAGATCTCAAAAATTAGTGCATATGCGAATCCTCCCATCGAGCTTTTTGATGGGCACCATGTTGGACAACCATGGCGGATAATCCACGTAGATGACAAACTGTGCATCCAACAGCTTTTGCAATTCATCTTTGACCATCAAGGCCACTATTGGGTGCATCTTACATAGTTTTTGCTTAACTGGCTTGACTGTCGGATCAAGCGTTAGATTATGCATGACTAGCTATGGATCTAGTCCCGGCATGTCTCTGTATGACCATGCAAAAACCTCCTTCTTCTCTTTGAGAAGGGCAATGTAGTCGGCTTGCTCTTCGGGGGATAGACTTACCCCTAGCTTGATGATCTATGAATTCATTGGATCTGAGCCGATGTCTACATCAGTCATCTCCTCGACCGACATGTGGGATCCATCCTCCAACTGGTGTGGAGTCGGGATCAAATGGATATCATTTGCTGAGTTTAAATCCATGTTGGGAACCTCGGGTTCCTCTTCAGCATGGAAGATATCCTGAGTTGACCCTAGGGTAAAATGAAGCATTTTACCGAAAGGCCAGTACTCTGATGGGGATGGAGGTGAATTGACGTGATCCCAGTCTATGGCATCTATGTCTAGATGCAATGACCATGCTGGATCGGTCGGATTGTGGATGGGGGTGGTTAAGTCAATGGAGATCATGTTGATGAAATGATTTTGGTCTCCATTACCATGGGTGTGGTGATTTGAACATTCTAGATGATTCTCTGTGCTCCGGATCTGGCTCTGTAGGGATTGGCATGAATGGATCGGCCCTATGTGCTGATAGGAGGATAGGGTCTACCCTCGGCACTGATAGCACTCTAGGGTCTCGGGGTGGAAGGTGCTCTTCGTATACCTGGAGTGGCGGATCCAACACTTGGTCCCACCCCGCTGGGTCTACGTACCACTCATGCCCTGGCACTATGCCCATCTGTTCAAATATGTCGTTAATCTCCAAGGGGTATGGTTGTTGCATCTGTCGCATGTGATTAAGATATGTCATTTCTATTTCATCTTCGTAATCACTATCGGAGATCCAAAAGCCCTCGTTGGCTTCGACAACTATTTGAGGTATTACAGGCTCATCCTGCTCGAGCAAATTAATCTGGCCCCATTGTGGTTGTTCCACTCTCCGTGGGGGGACCTGATTCTCTTGACGCGGCACTGGCTCGATTGGAGCCTCTAGGGGGAACATTGTCAAGAAGCTCTCTTGATAGTCATTCATGGGGATCACTTGGGAGTGATCACTATCTGATTCGAAGGGGTCATATGATGCTGGTTCATACTCTGACTCATCCTCCGAAGATCCTTCTTGACACTGTCTATACCCTCCTTGAAAGTGAGTCCCCAAACTTTCGCCTCTCTCCAACAAAGGGCAAGGGTTAGTGAGGTTAACAAGGGTGGTTGTTGACCATGGGAGGTAATCCCCCAATGTATACATTGTGTTAGGGTTGGCATAGATATCTAATGCCAATCCACCCTTGTTGCCTATCCCTAGGCCGTGCATGTCCTCTACCAAGATGTCCAAGGGTAGGGGGTGGTTGAACCCCATGCCCGACTTGTCATAAGGCATTTGGTATCTTGGTTGGCAAAGGACATGCACTCCTTGCTCATACCTGCCTAGCCCATATCCATGCCAATTGCATTGGCCAAGATATCTCAGAGCGAAGTCCGGGTTAGACAGATAGTTGACATCTTCTGCAAAAGGCTCTTCATCTTCGTCCTCTTGCATGCATGGCTCAATACCATGATCAAGGCCCCCATACACAAAGTTTGTCTGGTTTGGCGGGCAGCCTAAAGGAACAATTGTACCGATGGGGAGGCGAGGTCTCCCCATGTCCTGCATGGACTCTAGTGCGGGCGTTGCTACAACATTCCACACCAGATACTCCCCTAGGCCCGTATTGGCCATTTCAACAGTGATTGTTGGTGATTGAGGGGGAGGGAACGGAAGCTCTTCCTGATTCCACTCCATGTTGGGTGAACTAGGAGCCTCAACTTCCATTGTGCTAGGCATCTCTTCGGTAGAGATGGTTGATACTATTGGCAGTGCCTCTTCCAGGGGTTGAGCCTCTTCCAGGGTTTGCTTCCCTTTGTCCTTCTATTTGGCCATGATAGGTGGCATCATTGGTGAAGGACCAGATGATGAAGATGCACCTGACTAGGGTTTTGATGGATTTATCACCAGGGATGCTTGCAGAATCGGACCCTGTCTAGATGGATTTAACTAAAAATCCAAGTGTGTCGATGGAAGGGTCGATTGCGGCATCAGCTGCACCGCATTGCAATATTTGAAGGGTTCCAAGTCCATCGAGACTACATGTACTTCCCATTCAAATGTATACTTCAAACACTGATGAGCTATCGAAGGGACACACTTCATGTCCCTGATCCATGGCCGCCCCAACAAGATGTTATAAGCCATCTCGCCTTCCAAAATATGGCACAATGTAGGTATCATCTTTTGTCCTACTTGAATGGGTAGGACAATTGTGCCAACTATCGAGCATATCGCATCATTGAATGCTCGCAGTGTATAGGTGGAAGCCATGATGTGAGAGGCTGGCAACTTTAGATGTTTCAATGCCACTATGGTAATGATGTTACTGGATGAGCCAGTGTCTACCAACACCCTCTTATACGGGATCCCGTTGACCCATGCGATAACGTGCAAGGGTGGATCTGCCATGTCATCAGACACTGATTTAACTTCATCCTCTCGAAAGGTGATGACTGGCTCCATGCATCATTTGACATGTCCCACGAAGTTGTTGAAGGAATTCGCTTCATGGGGCTGCAACTCGATGGCTTTCAATATCTCCATGAGAGCCTCCCGATGGGGCGTTGATTGTTGTATAAGCTCATATATGGAGAGCCTAGCCGACGTGGTCCTCAAACTCTGTGTGAGTTTGGTCCGAATCGTGGCCACGGGTCTAGGCGGAGGTGGTTGCATAGGGTGCTATTGAGGTTGTGACGTCGATGGAACCTCTCTTGTGGCTGCCTCGGGGGCAACTCCTGGGTATCTCTTGTTCCTAGTCACTATGCTTATCATTCCTACATACCCTTGCATGGGGCAATTCTATTGCACCTCATTGACTTGAAGGGGTTTTGCCTGTGCCTCATGGGCAGGCAAGGGGTCTTTGAAAACTCCCATCTACTGGTTGTTTGGCGCTACGGGGTTGTCCACTGCCAATGTCTTATTGTCAATTAGGTCTTGTATCAAACCTTTGAACTTCCAACATGCATTCAGGTCATGTCCCCTCCGCCTGTGGAACCTACAATACAAGTCCTCCCGGTATCCCTTAGGCTTCGATGCATTGGGATCTATGGTTTGGATCTCTGGAAGGTTGATCAAGTTCGTCGCTGACAAGCGGTCAAACAAGGAGTCCCTAGACTCCGTATAAGGTGTGTACTATCGCCTAGGGTGATGCTGCTGATTTTGCTCCTGCTTCTGGTTTTCTTTTTCATAATTATTAGGAGGCACCACCTGATAGTTAGCCTTTTGAGGCTGTATTTCTTGTGCAGGCTTAGGGACATTTATGGCAACTTGATTTACCGTAACGGGTTTTTGTTGCATAGTCCCTATTTTTGTGTTCTTATTCCACTCTTTTTTCTTAGGTTTGGCTATCTCGCCATCCTGTATCTTGATCTCTTCAATGATCCTGGCTTGTGCCAAGGCTTCTTCTAAGGTGGCATATTGCTACAGCTGCAATAGCATAGAGATCGATCTCAAATAGCTCTTGGAGAACATTTGAGTGAGGTCGGACATAGGGGGGAGGTAGGGCAGCTTTGAGAGCAAAGCCCTCCATCGATTCCCATAGGCCACCATGGTTTCTTCCTCATACTGCCTGAGGCTGGCTAAGTCACTTAGTGACGCCTTCTTCTTGGTGTTGAAGGTGAAGCGTTCGAGGAATGCATCCACTAACTGATCTAAGTTGTTAATGCTATGCTTTGGTAATTGAGTAAACCAATCCGAGGCAGGGCCTACGAATGTGGTTATAAATGTTCTTAATAACAAAGCATCATTGTCTTGAATGCCGAAGCATTGGCTTAGGAATCTCGTCACATGCTCTTGGGCATCCTCCTCACCTCTAAAGACTGCCAACTGAGGCAGCTTAAAGTGTTCAGGGTAAGGGGGTGTTGGCACTGACGGATGCACGGGATGACTACGGAGCTGGCGTAAAGTGGGCTTTTGGGGCCCAAAAGTTTTGGTTTCCATAGACTCCAGATGCTCTAGCAGTGCTTTATATGCATCTAAAGATTTAATCTCTTCTTCTTTAGTTTGCTCCCATTGTGGGTTGTGGGAGACTTGAGGCCTATGGAGGGGTGGCCGGATAGCAACCCCTCCGCCTTGGTAGGGCATTTCGGCCTACTCTGCTTCTTGCTCATACTCCTCGTAAGCTTCTTGAGGAGTCTCTGGATGAGACCTATGACCCTGAGTGGGTCCCCGTAGAGGGTACCCATCATTGTTCTAGGGAGTGGCCTCCCGCTCAGGTCTAGGAGGTCTCGGAGGTGGCACTTGGTAAGGTCACGGAGACCTATCTCGCACCAAGGGGTTGCGCCTCTCATATGGTTTCGCTCTTTGGGTGCGAGGGGTTGGAACCCTCTCAGGCATCGGGTTATGGAGCAGCTCATCTATTTGGCGCTGAATGCGCTCCTTGCTAAGGTGATATAGATGCTCTAGCTACTGTTGATCTTGCTCAAGCCGCGTGATCTGTGCTTGGTGGGTGGCATGTCTGGTGACTGCCAGGTCGATTTGTTCTACCATCTTGAGCCTAGGAGGCCTAGATGCCTCTCCTATGCACTTACCTCGGTCGTGATGATCCGAGATCTCAATAGGTCACTTCCCTCTATCGAGGTTGGCGGCATTTACCCGAGGCTCTGGCCTCAGTAAGTGATCATGGTATATAGCAGGTGCGGAAGCGCATGGCTCCCATGCTGTATATTGCTCTGGAGGAATGTAATGGTCTTCCTCGTGCTCCCTTTCGTATGTGTGAAAGGGGTGGGCAGAGTTGGCTCACCTTGCTTGAAGAGCCTTGCGCTCTGGATTTTGTCTATTGGTTCTAACAATGATGGGGGGCAAAGGAGGGATGCCATAATCATGTGGCCTCTCCTCATGGACACTATGCCGCTCTAGCACTTCATTGCATGGTGGCCACTCATATCGAGCTTCTAAGGGAGCCTTCTTATCTATGTTGAGTGCCACGTGTAAGGAATCCTCCTGAAAGGGGCTATGATGAATGGGCGTGTCCCTCAAAGGGGTGCCTCTATAGTCCCATTCTGAAATGGGATGATGCGGACTCTCTCATGGGTCAGGCCGCCAAGGCGGTATGACCAAGTCCTTGGTGCTGTAGCGGAGGTGACTTGTGCCCCCTTGTACACTCTCCATAGCTTCTGCCCTTGATTGGGCTTGGCTACGGGTGTACACCATGGTGGTGTTCTTCTACAAGCTATGTAGGTTTTTTTTTTATTATTTTTATGATTTTTATGCTACACTAAACAGAAAAGGTCACACACACAAAGCAATGATTATCTCATTTAAAGATTTAAAGTGTGTCCTAAACCTGGTTTAGTGTGTTTTGATTTTTGTTTTGAAAGTTTTTGTAAAGAATGTTTAAATGCAAAATGATGGCTCTTATGGCTCCCAAAATTGGTCGCCCCTTCGATATACCATTGCCAGGCCGATATACCAACCTCTCTATATACCCGCCCTTACGTGAGGGAAACTATAGGTACGTGAGAGCAGATGGTACATGGAACGTAGGCGGTACGGAAGGGGAATCACCCTATTTTTGACACCTACCATAGAAGACTTATCCTCACATGCTGGGAATCACCCCAGCTACACTCGATCAGTTTTCATTAGGATTTACGTCTAGCAATAGTAGCGATCGGGGTTTATGAATGCAAAATTCAAGCCAAGGTGGTGATGAAATCCACCGTTGGTCTTGATCAAGGGCTGGGGTTTTACGACCAGCTCCTTGGTGTTTACGTTACCACGTGATGTGTGGGGTTCTTTTTATTTTGCAAAAAGGAAGCAAGCAAGCAGTAAAGGAAAACTTTCCCTAAGCAAACAAGTAACCTAAAAATAGAAAATTGAAGATAGAAAATGATAAGAAAAGTTCAGAATCCTTACCTTTTCTCTGCCCAAATCTGTCGGTTCTGAGTTTCTACCCTGAAACTGCACAGACAAAAATTCATCCTAGGGAGAAATGAATTATAGGACTGTATTCATCATAGGGTGGGGCGAATTCCCATTCATCCCTGGGTAGGATGAATTACAACTCTGTATCCGCCTCCTGATGGAACGAACAACAATCAGCGTACAAGAACTCGGTACCTGCAAGAAAAAACAACCAAGTTTGGATCAGATTTCTGATATTAAAAGTAGAGGACAAGGTCCCACCATGATCACCACTGAAAGCACGAGGATACGAAAGCAAAAAGGAAAGCGAAGATGCGATGCAAATTAAACTTAGACTTAACGCTAAATCCTAGGAATTTGAAAGTGCATGAAAAGAGGGAAAAGCATGAGCGAATCGGAATGAAACAAATGCAAATAAAGAAGACAGCCCTTTTTATTGATATGTTTCACAACTCGGTTACAATGCGCATCCTCCCCTTCCAAGGGCTAGGAGCATTTTAGATAAGCGTTCTTGTTACATCCATGGATGCCCTTCCTTCTTTCACGTGCCCACATGTAAAATGGGCGGACCAAACATCGCCGCCGCTCACGTTGATGAGTCTTGACTCCTTGCTGCTCCTCCGATGTCTAGACCCTATGTTCAAAGGAACAAGAAATAGTCAGTAGCACCTGTAGATAAAGTAAAGCATGCAATCCCCAAGCCTACGATAAGTGAATGAGAAAAGTGAATTAAACTATGACTAAAATGAATCCAAATGCTCTAAAAATTTGATAGGGGCATCAAGGCATCCCAAAGAAAATACTGCAAATGGAACAGTCAAGAAATTCCTCGCCGATTTGAATTCGCTCCGGGGCGGGACGAATTCACCTGCAACAAAATGCCGAAAAGGTACTGTCCCAAATGTCCTATCTAGGAGGCTCCAAACGACCTGCAAACTTGGGGTTAGCTAATTGGGGGCATTTTGGGAAGACCCAGATGGTCATATTTTCCCAATTTGGCCTCCATCAATGGGAATTTGATGATGCTACCTGCAAGTTAGTAAAGGTGAACGAAGATAGAAACATGATCAAAATTATTCGAAACGAAATGAAATTAAAAGGGGAACCTATCTAAGCAGCATAGAATTGAATGCAAAAATGAAAGAAAGAAAATCTGCCATAGATTTCCAATCACTCCAAAGAGGGGCGATTAGGACTGTAGCAGTGCGGGAGGGGGCGCCCGGAGGCAGGCCGCCCATCGTTTGGGGCCTGATTTCGGCACCAATCCACTTGGGATGGGTCCAAAATCTCTTGTGGGGTATTGTCGACAAATTGGGTGGGATATCATGACCAAATGTCAGGTTTGGTTCCGGATTTGTGCTTCCAATAACCACCCTATGACCTCCTCTCCGAAAGAGATCAAGGATGTGAAAGACACAACTCAAAAAGGGTGTGGGTGTGAAAGTAAAATGATAGCACTTCGTTGCTCCAAAATGCTCCTTCTATGTATATTTTGGGGTGAGGAAACTCACCAATTTATAGACCTGGAGGTCTCTTGAAATGGGCATGCAGAGGCGCCACTTGGCAATCATGCCTTCCCAGGGGGGAGGAGATTCCTCCCTGAATAGGGACTTCATGACTGCCCTTGTAACAGCCTCTAACGCTCGAAAACGCTCACCCACACTCCCATGCGATGAAGGAAGCGTTAAGTGGTGGATCTGAGCTGCCATTTGTCAAGATTTGACTTTTTGCCCGTCAAACCTACAATTCGCCCCACCCTGGAGCGAATCTGGAATTCGTCCCTGGGTGGGGCGAATCCCAGTTTGAATTCGTCCCTGGGTGGAACGGATACTGAGCAAAGTGCCTGAAGGTGCCAAATTGATTTTTGACCTTCCAAAACTACTGTGAGAGTGGTTAGGACCACTGTTTAACCTCTGGGGGCTGCCCTTGGGGCTGTGTGTGTCAATGCGATCAGTGTTTGCAGTCACATAATCGGATTGGTGCTATTTTGGTGTCTACAATAAGTTATAGCCTTCCATCTATGGTTAAGAACTTATATTTCCAACCTACCAAAAAAATCATTCTATCCAAAATTGTCTCCCATAGGTCCTTCTTTTCCCCTTTACTAGACAAAGGAATATCCAAATATGTTTATGGAATCCCTAAATTCTCTAAATAATCTATTGTGAATCTATGGAAGTGTTAACAAAAAATTCTAGATTTTGTTATATTAACCAATCATCCAAGATCCTTTTCATAGAATGATAACATTGATTTAAACTCCATGACCTTGCTAACCAAGGGAAAAAAATATCATTAATAAATCGTAGATAAGGTTTAAAGGAAATATTTTTGCAACATCCATCCCTTTGATTTTTCCTTTTATTTTCCCTTGAAGAAAGCTCTTCCTAATGCTTAGCAAGAATAATAAAGAGATAAGGACATAGTGGGTCACCCTAGTGGAGTCCATGTGATGATTCAAAGTATCTAGTGAGGGATCTATTGATCAAAACATAATATTTTGGAGTTCTATAATAATATCTAATCCACTCACCATAACCTTAATTAAAACCAAATGTTTTGAGAGCATTATGTTGAAAAATCTTGTAAACCCTACATATGCTTTGTTCATATCTAATTTTACAATCATATCTAGGTTTTTCTTGAAATGAAGAAAATGTATGGCCTCTTTTACAATGATGATACCATCAAGAATTTATTTACCTTGAATAAAACTAATTTATCCCTCTAAGATAATTTTTATATAAAAAAAAAAATCAATTTTTTTTCATTGTTTTATTTTTTTATTTATGGAAAGGGTTTTGAAAGGGATCCTGAACCTTTTACAAAGCATAAAAGTGAAATAGGGTAAATTAGAGAAATCAGGGTAGAGTAAACAAATGTCATCATCCTGATTGGCAGACCTAAGGTTCTGAGGGAAATCAACATGCCAAACCCAAAGGGTCTCTTCCTCAATGCCTTTATTAGAAAGTGAGTTAGTAGCTTTATTTTCATTTCGTAACACATGTTGTATAATGATATTAGAGTACCTTTCAACAAACCTCCTGCATTCATAAATGATATTGAAAAGGGTCCATGAAAGGAATTGAGAAGCTTTGATACAATTGATGATCAACAAGGAATATCCTTCAATGATTAAGTTGCTACGATCAAAGTCTTCTAGGACAAATAGGCCTTGATAAAGAGCTCTCACCTGAGCCAAGTTTTTTGTTTAAACTCTAATATTCTTTGCATAGGATACAATAATTTTCCCTTTGTCATCCTTGATTATGCCTTTGCTCTTAGCCCTTCTAGGATTTCTTTTAGCCACACCATCAAAGTTGAGCTTTATCCATCCTGTAGGAGGAGGGGTCCAAGTAATTCTTGATTTATGAACAACAGGTCGAAGAGTTCCTAAACACAATTTGTTAGATTAAAACTTGCAAATAGGCAGTATATGAGATCAGGTTTGGGGGCCCCATTCAATGAGACAAGATGTACATTTTAGGAGGCAAATATGGTGATGCAAAAGAAAAAAATTGAGAGTCTTTGGAAAGTCCTCTGAAAATTTTGTTGTTACATTCTAGCCAAATCTACCAAACGAAGTGGTATAGGCATGTGGACCACAAGAATTATAACTGGAAATTAAATAAGGAGTTATGCCATTGCTAAAAAAAAAAGACGATGGAAGATGGTTGAAACCAGATAATGTTGACCAAATCAAATAGGGAATTCAAAATAAAAAGAGAAAAAGGGTATTGCAAGAAAATATGAAAGGTTGATTCCCAATTGGACTTGCAAAGAGGGCAACACTTGGGGATAAAAAAACCTCTAATGATTAAATTATCCATAGTTAAAATTTAATTTTGAGATGCAAGCCAAGGAAAGAAGCCGATTTTAAAAATCATATTACAGAATCATATTGGGTGAAAATTATCAAAATATTTTTTCTTGTCTTTCTTGGAAACCAATGCAATAAATGTGACATTGATATTGCTTATTGTAGCCTTTTTTATTTGCCAATTCAATCACATCCAACATATAACTCTTCAAAAAAATCCCCCTAAAAAATAAAAATTAAAACATTAAAAAAATCCATTAGATCTAAGTGCCTTATTAGGGTGAAAAAAATAAACTACCTCTTATAGATCCTACATAGAGACTTTCCTCATCAATATTTATTATGTTCTTGTGTGATATTTGATGGAATATTTTATAAAATATTACATTGAGCCATCTTATCTTGAAGAAATTAATTATTGCCTTGCTAATATATTCTTCCTCATTGCATTTCCCTTTTACTATTAAAATATATTTGATTCGATAAAAAGATAAATTTGGTTTGGTTGTATCATGAAAAATGGTATTTCTATTCCCTTATTTATTCCATCTATCCTCAAATTTTTAGGACCAATATGGTTCTTCCTTTTTCAATATTATAATAAAAAATGTAATTGTCTTACTTTCACATAAGCATCATGGTCCATTCTATTGATTTCTACTATTTAGAATATAAATTGTTGAGCTTGGATTTAGTTTTTTATTTTGTTTTAAATATCTATCAAAATATTTGAATTTCCAAATATTTATTTGTCTATTTAGGCACTTCATATTTTGAACAAATCTATACATATACATGATTCTTCAAACCTTGCTTCATCCCACCATAACATAATCATCTAGAAAAAAAAATGCCTTGGAGCCACATAGATTGTAATCAAAATAGTTTGAATGACCATTACTATGTAGATCACACCTTAAGAAAATGTGTTTATAATCTAATATTCATCACAATAAAATACCTAAAGATATTTTATGCTCTATTTGCAACCATATATTAGGTAACATTCTCAGTATTTCTTCTATATGAGTTTATCCAATGCATCTATTATCCCATGTGTATTAATATTTTAAAGGAATAACATCCCAAAACCATTTAAATTTATAAATAAAGCAAAATCATCCACTAATTTTGATTATAATTATGCACCATAAATGAATTTAAAATAAATAAACTGAGGTCCTTCCAACATCTATCATGAAGAGTACCTATAGTTGGAACATGTACATTTACAACCTCAACTTTGATATTTCTTCTTTCTTACAAAAAAACTAGCAATTTAATTACTTTTTGCTTCTAGTGGTAGTTCATCCCATTTGTATTTGTGTCATATTATTACAACAAATCTTGAAGCTCCTATAGTAGAAACTACTAGATAATCCCCATATCTAATATTTTTGAGTGCATCTGTATATTCCTCACTATTTGTTTTTGTTTTTTTATTAAAATAAACATAGGATTATACAACCTATTAATTCCTTAATAACTCTTTTTTAGGGGTCTTATTCATACCCCTAATATTTTGAGATACCAGTTTTCTCATCATTTTATTCTCTTTGTTTTGGGCTTAGCCTCACTTCTTGTTAACACTTGTGACATATGTTTATGATTTCCAATATAATTATCCCTCTTAGTTTCCTTTTCCCTATGATTTTTTTTAAGGATCTTCCTCTCCTTTTTGTATTCCCACTAGAACCTTCATCCTCATCAATCTCTTTGATTTTTCCAATCAATTCATAATTAGACTTGTCATCTCTAGGTTTATGTTACCCAAGAGAATATGAAGTGTAAGGAATAGCCTAAAAACACACACTTTCATAGTAATTAATTTCTTATGATTCCCTCAAAGAGCTAAATTACATGGATATCCTCCCTATTCCTTTGTTTATTATGTTGCTCTTAAAACCTTGAAATGTAAGACTCTACACTACTTTCATTTTTATTGCAAGGAGAGGATTTTATAATACTTGAGAAATGAAGACAATTTACATGGATTATATTTGACCTCTTCTACTTTCTTGGTTTTTAAATTTGACTCTACATCTTCATTTGCACCTCGAATTCCTTCTAAATTTGAACTTGTATATTGTAACTTCTCATCCCTCATATCCTTATTTGTTTCTTCTAATTGTTGATTTAATTCAACCATGATAACCCTTGCCATTTAATGATGTAGAGGGGATTTATTTATCACTTTTTTTGGAGTGAAAAATCAATGATAACCCAACTTCTACTACAATATATTCTCAATTCATATTGAAGTTTATCTCATGACCAATTTTTTTTTGTCTTTCTCCATTATTTTCTCTTTGTAATCTCTTACCATAGAGTGAAACTTTTCATGACATCAAAGTGCATTGTTTTCTTTGGATTTAGATACAATCTTAATGGAATTTGAAAAAGGTTTTGAAATATCCACATGGCAACATATATCCAAGTATATACAACATGCTTTTGCTCATTAGTAATTAGTCCATCATAGATGAACTAGCCTAGAGTATTGCTAATATTGTTAAAAACCTCCTTATTGATAATTTGATATGGAAGTCCAAAAATTCTAACCCACACTAGAAGCCTTTAAATATATTCTATCTCCATGATAAATTTTTGTTCTATGGTATTAAATATAAAACATCTCTCCTGTTAAACCATAGGACATCACCTATTATTTTATCCCTAATTTTTAAACTATGAAGATTATGAGGAAAAATCCTTTTGCAAAAAATGTTGAGTAATTTGAATTCAAACCCACTTCCATTCTTATCCAATTTTGAATATTAAAAAAAATTGGTCAATATTTATGGAACATATATAGATTATCCCTTTGTTTCTAGGAACCATTATATCATGCTTAATCATTTAATTTTTTATAATCACTTTTGGTGTTACAATATTTGTTATCTAGATAAATATTACCATAGCTCTTGGACTCTTGTCCACAACCAGGGTATATTTACTTGCAGGATTACACTAGAATTTTCTTCCACACTGGCTAGCTTTGAATTTTTTCCATATTAACTAACCTTTTTTTCGTTAAAATCAATTGTTTTTTAAATTATATTTAAAATAAGAAAAAGTGATACTCACTCATTACTTTTAATTATTTATTACTTTCACTTTTAACTGAATATTTTTTAATAATAAAGTTTTAACTGAATATTTTTTAAAGTAATATTAAATGAAAAACATGGTGAGATACAATGTTTAAGGATATCAATCAAATATGAAAAAATTTATAAGCATTTTTCAAGGTTTATTCTTGATTGAATATTTATTACTTTCAGAAAATACCTTAAAGATCTAATTTATGCCTGTAAGATTACAGCTTATATTTTAAACAATTTAAAACATAATTTTTTTTGGTTAAACAAATTTACATGAGGGTTTGAATCTGTGTTTCTGGGTGAGTGAATGAAAGTCCAAAGGGAAAAAATAACAATCTGCATGAGAGCCCAAAGAACCTGGGTTGCTGAATGAGAGTCCAAAGAAAAAAAATAACAGCGGAAAGATGTTGCTATATGTAGTCAAAATCAACGCATAAGAACACGCATTCAAAGTAGGAGTAGAGATGAATTGAAACAGATGGACTTGCCAAGTCGCGGCCCAGTCTTATTTTCTTATACTAGTTAGAAGGTGTCTAGGACTCTAGACTCTAGGATGGAGCTTAATCGCTAATCCATTGGCAGGGAGAGGGGGCTCTGGATCTGCGGCTATCCCTTCATTGGGATCAATTGTGGAGTAGCCGCTGAAGTTTTTAACGAAATGATGCATGAATATTAGTATCTCCAATTTGGAGAGCTCCCATCCTGGACATTTGCGAGCGCCTGCTCCAAACGGTAAGTAAACATAAGGACCGGCATCCGCCTCTCCTTCGTCGAACCTCTCTGGCCTGAACTTCTCCGCCTCGCGGAAATATTCTTCCTTTCCATGTGTTGAATAGGGTGTCCATAAAATCTGTTTACATAATATAACCACACTGTTATCCATTCCCACATATTACCAACCAAGCGGAACAAGCCTTCGAATATTGAAAATCAAAAGTAAGAATATAATTTATATAGAAGAGACCCGAAGCTTACTTTCCATCCTTTCGGAATCGTATAACCGTCGTAATGAATGTCAGTGATTGCCCTGCGAAACGTCCCGAAAACCGGGGGAAACAGGCGCAGGGTCTCTTGAGCGGCTTGCCATGTATATTTCATTTCTCTCAGATCTTTCCAAGTCACTTCTTCTCCCTCCGTTTTGTTCGAAATTATCTCCAATTGTTCTATTTTACATAAAACGATAAGCACACAATAGTTTAAACTACGCACGTTCTAATCGCATAAAGGAGAGAAGAAAAAAGAAGGAAGGAGATTATGAATACCATGAGCCATTTTCTGGTAGCATTCTGGATTGGAGTCGAAGAGTTTGAACATGAGCACCAGTGGTGAAATTGTGGTGTCAGATCCGCCGTGAAGTAAGACAGAAACGTTGTCGAGGATCTCATTGTCGGTAAGCCGTTTCCCTCTCTCGTCTTTGAAGGTCAGTAAGACGGAGAGAAGATCTTGATTGGGAGAAGCTTCCCCCGAACGGAGTTGGCTTCTTCTGTTTTCCATTAAAGAAAAGATGATTTTGTCGAGCTCCTGGCGCGCCTTGATGGCCCTGTGAAAACGAGTTCCTGGAAGATCTACAGCCACTGCTAAACTTCCCACTGCAATTGTTGCCAAGAGCTGGCGAAGGTGGTTTTGTTCATCCTCGTCATCAATACCGAAAAACAAATTGGTTGCAACGGAGAAAACAAGCTGCTTTACCAGAGGAAGCGCCTTTACTTGTTCTTTTCCCTTCCACTTTTTGTCAATGTGCTCTCGGATTACTGAGCTCATCTTGTCCAAGTTCTTCTGCAATTCCGTGGTGCTGAAGAAGCTGGCGAGAGCAGCACGTACGCTCTTGTGCTCCTCTCCGGTTTTGGTCGAGAGAGACTCCTGTCCGATGAGCCTACTGAAAGAACTCGGCCATGAATTCACAACCAATTTGTTCTCGTTCGAGAGGATCAACTTATTTGCCGAAGGTCCGCAGACTACGACGGTGGGATGGCCTACCAGCGATGTCTTGAAGACGTTACCGAATTTCTTCACTCTGCTGTCGAAGAATTCTTGAGCTTTGTTGCAGCGAAGCGCCCGCAAGAAGGGTAATGTCTCGCCAACGAAGGGGAGGCCTAAACTCCCCGGAGGAAGACGATGATGAGACGGTTTATCTTTTGGACGGAGGAGGAGAAACAGGACGAGGATTCCGGCAAGCAAAGCAGCTGCTGTGATCATCAAACTAGTGGAAAGAGTCGATTGGCCAAATCGTACAACTACACTTTTTACCAAATGAAAGGCATCCATCTTCTAACAAGACACAGACACCAAACTAGACAGGGTAGTGGAAGGAGTAGATTGACCAACTCGTACAACTACACTCTTTATCAAATGACAGCCATCTACTTCTGACAAAACAGAGACGGCAAACTAGGCAGGAGAAGAGAAACTTGCTGCTCATTATACACACCCCAACACAGTCTTTATAAGCTTTTTGCTCACAGAGTCGTTAACATACAATTCCAACCTTCTAGATACGTTTAAACAATTCCAACCTTCTAGATACGTTTCAAAATTGAACTTCAAGAAGTGCACGTTAGATGATTCCATGCATGTCCGATTATTCAGAACGTGTAATATTTCAATACGCATAGCCTCCTGGTTACGGTCATAAAGTAAGCTGTATACATCGTTATATCATCGTCCATCACCATTGTGCGCCAGTCCACTGGTGAGTGTATGGATTTTAGACGTTTCCTGTAGAGTTCTTTAGTCTTGGGCACGCCACTTTCCTTTTTCTACATTCCAACGAGAACAAGGGTTGGGAAAAGAAGAAAAGGCCAAAAAGACAGCATCAATCTTTGCAAAGGACCAAAAAAAAACAAGAGCATCCGTCTTTGGAATGGACAGCCGAGACATCCGTCTTAGGATTGTGAAGGCTTCATGGGCACAGCCTAAGACAATACGTGAGACCATCATGACATTTTTAAGTGTTAAGGGTAATTAAATACTTAATTTCTTTGTCGGTATCTTTTTTTAATTATTTTACAAAGATTTTGTGGTTCACATATTTAAGATCCAAATATTAATCTTGTAATACATAATCTTTTTAAAGTGTAACAATTATTATGTGGTTCACATAATTTATTTAAAACCCAAATATTAATCTTGTGATACATAATTTCGTTAAAGTGTGACGATACATAATTGTTACTTTATGATGTTGTTAACATATAATTAATTTAAATATATAAATAATAATTACAGTTAAATTATAAACTTATATCATAATAATTATAATAATTTATTAAATTAATATTATAATAATTTTATATAAAAAATTATTAAATATTTTTAATTATATTTGTTCTTTTTGAGTTGAGGGATTAAAATTAAAGAAGTTATCTTCTTTGTATTTGAAAGAAAGTTTTTAAGAACATTCTTTAAAGAGTTAAAAATAATGTTATAATAAATTAAAATAAAATTTGCAAGTTATTGTTATATATAATTGAAAAAGATTTATTTTATATAAGTATTTCATATAATTATAAGTTGTATATCATTTGTGGCACATACAATTATATATTATTTAGTTTTTAATTATTTAATGTATTATTGAAAGTACACATATGTGCAATATTTTCTAACATCTATACAAAAATCTAAAATATTAGAGAGGAACAAAATATAAATATGTTGCCTATTAAAATGTGACTTATAAGAGCCCCATTACCCCACACATACCACAATTTAATGCTACTAAGGGTAAGGAACCCACTCCACCTAAGTAAAATTGAGGGCTTATACCTTTAAGCTAGCTATCCCATTGACAAAGAATTTAATAAATGACATGTCTCATAAACCACTCAAGCCTTCAATTAGATTAACATACACATCATATATTAAGAGAAACTAGGTATTAATCAACCCTCCTCAAAAAGAATATTTTTGGATTGTTATTATAAATACTTTTTGAATTAAATGGTTATTTTATGCTTTGAACCTGGTATAGCTGATAGATTTTGTGTTGCAGTGTAGGTTCATGGAAGATGAAATGGGAAATAGTTAGGGGTGAAATATTCACCAGTAGTCTAGGAGCAAAAAAATAAAAGATTTTATGTTGTACGTGCAAGGTCAAATGATGAAATATTCACCAATAGATTTAACCAATGACCCAAGGGTAAAATAAAATTATCAAGTAAATACATTCATATAGTTTATTACAATATGGTTGAATGCCTTCATATAGTTGATCATAATTTTGTTGTATGCTTCTTTTTTTCCTCTTTTACACAAGAAATGATTGGGAATTAAAATAAAATTATCAAGTAAATACATTCATATAGTTTATTACAATATGGTTGAATGCCTTCATATAGTTGATCATAATTTTGTTGTATGCTTCTTTTTTTCCTCTTTTACACAAGAAATGATTGGGAATTATTTCTTGGGGATTCTTAGTATTTACAAAGAAAGGGGAGACTTATAGAAAATAATTAGTAATAAATAATTAATTAATTTTAATTTATATAATTAAATAAACTTTATTTTAAATAAATAATTAAATAAGTTATATTTTTTTTTATTAATTAAATAAATTAAAATAAATTTTTTAATATGAATGAAATCTACTTGGTAAGTTTATGTACCATGACAAAGAAATTTGGGGAAACATGGAATTATGCATTCAAATTCAATTGTTGATTTTCCTTTTTAAAAAACTTGCTATAAAATAATGTAGGGGTGGTGGTAGAAGGAGGACCAACAGATGAAAATCAAGTAGAAGCAAAGAAAAGTAATACAGTAAAGGCAAGCACTAAAGAAATTTAGAGGAAACATGGAATTATGCATTCAAATTCAATTGTTGATTTTCCTTTTTAAAAACATGCTATAAAATAAGGTAGGGGTGGTGGTGGTGGTAGAAGGAGGACCGACAGATGAAAATCTAGTAGAAGCAAAGAAAAGTAATACAGTAAAGACAACCACTGAAAGATAAACAAAAGAGGTTAGTGTTGAACACTGGATCATCTAACTTAAATAATTATTTTTTAATGAAAAATTAAGAATGATTTTTTTTGTTGTCTACAAGTTTAAATTGTTAAAGGAAATGTTCTTCTCAATCGTGAATATTATTCTTAAATTTGGTTGCATTATTTCCATTAAGTAATTATCCCCAAATATTTTAATCAAACCACAATTTAATTATGATTTTCTTTTCTGTCCGACTCATAAATGTTCACCTTTTTCTTTTATTTTTATTGATATTGAATACATGTTGATTTATATATCATATGTAGATAATTCATACTACAGTATAGCTAATCCCTAGCTAATCCCTTACTTTGGATCTCCAGCCAGTGTTCTTTAAAAAAAATGGTTTGAGGTTTCAAGATAAATTATTCTAAGTTTATCATACATGGATTCTTTCTTTTTATCACTATAAAAAAGAACATCGATGTGGGTGTTTCGGTAGGTTGAGTTGGTCAGGAATCAAATGCCGATGTGGGCATTTGAATTATTTTTAAGTCTTCTTTTCTGAAAATGAAATTGATTTGCTACTGTTTGTTTTTACCCGATAAAAACCAAAATATTGTTTGGCTTTCCAGGTATTTCCATAAACATATCAAGTCATCCTAAGTTTTCCTATCATTAAATATTTCTCTTTTTACAATTGTGTCATTGTGAGGTAAAGCAGACTGAAGGTGTGTGAATCCATGAACCACGATCAAATAACTTATGTGTACTTTAAATGTTTTTTTATAATTTAATTTATTTATGTTGGAACTACTCTTAGATCGAATGGTTTTTAATGTTAATAAAGTGATTGAATTTGTTTTTAGTTAGTTTCTCTTCTACTTTGAGAATGAAAGAAAATAGTTTAAATTAAGAGAGTGAATGGAGATTAATTCACTATTGGTATTTGTTGTTCTTAAGTTAATGCATAATAAAGAATAAATAAGTCTTAATGATGCTCTATTTTGGATTTTGTGTTTGTTTTAAAATGCATTATTATTGTGAGTAGTTGCATCCTCACTTAAACCACCCTTGGCGCATTATGATCCCACTCTCATTAGATCAAAGACTTCCAATTTTGGAGATTATTATTTAGCTGACGCTAAACTGCTACTTTTCTATTAAGCATTTAGAATGGTTAAATATTTGTTTTTGAAATGAAAATAATATGACATATGTTGTACTGATTCTTTTATAAAGTTTTATTTAATATTTGTATAATTACGTGTTAATAATTTAAAATAATTAATTAATTTACGTGTACTCCGAAAGGAAATTATCCATGTGGAGATAATTAAATAAATGTTTTATATATTATAAATCATGTTTTTATACATATTTTCCTTACAACAGTTAATTAATGTTATAATAGATAGAAGTCTGGTAGTGGAAATCTTAAAAGAGATCTTTGACATTGTATTTCCTTGCTTGTTATATTTGTATTATTGTATCTTTTAAATTATTATTATTATTAAAATTTAAGTAGGTAAATTAGTCAAATAAAAAATATATATATTATTTGGACTAAAAATTCTAATGAACTAAAGAGAATTCTCTAAGTTTAGGTAAATAAAATTTAGGGTTAACAAAAATTGTTGACCTTAGCTATAACATTAATTATAAAAGTTTATTTTTCTTAATAGATAAGTAGAATATATGTTTGACTTCATTGATGATTTTATAATTTGATTTTTTTAATAGAAGGGGAATAAAATAGTTGAAGTTATCTATTGAGATAATTTGAATTTTATTTAGTTAAACTAAAAATAAGAAATCTCCAAAAGTTTATGTAAATAAAATCTAATACCAAATGATTTAGAACTATAAATATTTTTAGAAGAAGGAACCCCTTTACCCCTAAACCAAACCTATCTATTTAGGGTTGGAGTCATCAAGGAGGATGAACAATCGAGGAATTTAATACCCAATATTGGTGGTTCCACAAAGGTAACCAATAAGATTCAAGAATGACCATTTACAATGAGATAAGTCAAAATTAGTAGGTAAAGAGGGGCAGTATGGGATGCCCCTCTAGGTCATTATGCGAGTGGTATGGTGATGGCTCATTGTGCAATTTATGAATAGGAGAAATCTAGCATGATAAAAGGATCTATACAAATCCACAATAGTTGGTATGGGATAACTCATTGTTATTCATAACTTGGTATGTGAGACTAGATCTAGAGCCAAATAATTGTTATGGCCTTAGTTAAACTTGAGTAGTGGATAATCAACTAAGTACTAGGTATATACACTAAATAAATTTACATGTTATTTTATAATAGATGAATAAAATTAAACCAAATATTTCACATGTTAAGGAGAGGGGTTATGCATCCACCCTCTAAGTATTATTGGCCTTAGAGGATAACCCCAAGCCATAGTTCTAGGTTCTCATACCAAGCTAGAGGGTGAGAAGGATAGATCCACTAATTGGCACCATTCATGGGATCTAGTTAGTCTCGTCCAATTGTAGGTTTTCTATAGTGAATTTAAGCAAAAATAGTTGTCTATAACTCATACTGATTAAACATTGGGTGAAATAATTAAATCTAAGTGTAAAAAAAATAACACTAAATCAGTGAACTAGACTAGATTGTACAACTGGTGAGTTTGATCAGGTTGTTACATATTGGAAACATCTTGTATGAATAAAAATGTTATAGCTAGAAACAAGGGGAATGAAGTGATTGGTTATTATTCTTGAAGAATTAAGGATTTAATAAATATTCAATATGTAAAGAATAAAATTGCCATATTAATTATTTACTTATATAAAAAATTTAACACAAAAATATATAGAATTTTAAATGTACATTATATTAGAGCCATATAAAGTAACTCCGATCTATTAAAATGTAAATTTTCTTGATATTTTACAATATCAAAGTTTAATTTCATATGGAATTAAAAAATCCACTTAAATAATTTGCATATACATTTGGTTGCATTTGAGCTTATGCTACACTTGCATATTGACTTATATTCTTCTTGGTCAATTAGTTAATAATTTAGAGATATGTATATGTAGTAGCCCACTTACCACCTTCAAATTTCAAATAATAATTGGCTATAGAGAGAAAATAAATCAAATTTTGCATCTCTTGGACTAGTATTATAGGTCCACGAATTTTGAACAAATGATAAAATGTTAACAACATTTAAAGAGCATCATTGGCTGAAAAAAACAATTGGTAAAATGAGGTAATTTTCCAAAATGAGTAATCCATATCAATTCAACAAAGAACTATTTTGTAAATAACCAAATCACCACTTGTAGAATTGACATACCATAATTTTTTAGGCAAAATAGGACAAGGGAGTGTAAAATTCAAGGAAACATCTAGGAAAACTACATTTTTTTTCCATATGGCATCCAAAATAAGTTAGAGACCTTTGGTTGAGAACTATTTTAGAGGAATGTAAAGTGTATATGTGCATAATTTATCTAAATATACCCATAAACTATAATTTAGAAAATATTTACATAGGTAATTCATAGGTGAATGATAGTTATAAATAGGAGCCATGGGATCCATTATGAACATATTTTAGCAATTTGAGGAGATTAGAGCTACACCTTTTAGAATACATGATGTCCTCTTAATATCATTTTGGAATAATAGAAATATTATGCATAACATTTACTTATCTATTATAGAATTGCCCTTTTGATCTATGAAATGCATAGATATTATAGCATTACCTTTCACTATTTGTTAGTCCTATTATAAATTTAATGTGTTGGGGTAAATAATTATTAATCACTTGGCCTTACATGCACTAATTTACCATACTCTAATTTTTTTATGGTTACAACTATATTTCCTTTTATTGCATTTGCTTTAAATCTTTTGCATCCTATTTTTTATGCACTTAGATTAGGTTAGTTTAGTATGATTGGTGGAGAGTTGGACTAAATATGGAGGTTGAAGTGAACATGATTTCTCTTCTAATTGTTAAAATAGAATTGTAGGTTTGATTCAATTAGATAGTTTCACAATTCAATATTTTCTAGCATACTTGTTGGATTTGATTTTTACATTGAAATTAGGCTTAGTCCATTTTTCTTAAAATCAGATTTACACAAATTTAATTTGATTATTTCTAAATCCATTAAAGGGTATATTTATTACATGATTTACACCTTAACCATAATTAATATGTCATATCCGCTTACTTCATGTCTTTAAAACTATATGTATTTCATGGAATGATGATCATCTATGTATATCTATTACTAATAATATCCTTATTTAGCATCAGATAGTCTATGCACATTCTCAAGAATCCATATTTATTTTTTATAAACAAAATAGGAGCACACCATAGTGACACATTAGGCTTGATAAACCCTTTTTCTAACGTGTCTTGAAGTTGCATCTTAATTTCATGTAACTCTATAGAGATCATCCTATATGGTGCCCTAGTAATGGGTGTAGCTCCAAGAAATAATTCTATAGAAAGGTCAAACTCTTTTTGAGGAGGTATACCTGGTAGGTCCTCCAGAACTACATCCTTGAACTCACCCAAAACATGATGCTTATATAAGAGATCAAAATCAACTTTAGTCTCTTCTTTCTTGTTGATATTGACTATATATAACATTCCATTATTCATTATTACCTTCTTTACTTGCACTGCTAAAAAAAATATGGTTTAACAGAACCACGGTCACAATAAATTCTAATTCTCTGGTTAGATTCATCCATGAACTCTAACCATATATCTTCAAAATTCAGAAGGGATTTATGGAATTTCAACCAGTCAACACCAATAATGATGTTAAATATGAGTAAAGGTACCACATACAAATGTTAGTTGGTTCTACCTTGGGCTAAGGTATTTTGAAAATAAAATAAACATGTATTAACTAGATAAGTCAACCCTAACCCACACTCCAATTTCCAACCATTAGCTATAAATCTAGGTCTTTTTGGTATGTCCCTCACTAAACTAGTGGAAATAAAACTACCAGTAGATCCACTATCAATAAAAATGTATATATTATTTTCATAAATTTTACCATTTAGAAAAAAAGGAGTAACTTTCCCATCAATTACAAGACTATATATTACTACAAATATTTTATGGGTAGTTTCTTATGATACCTTCTAGTATAGATCAGCTCTATGGGAACACTTGTTGAAAAAATGAGGGCCTCTGTAAATATAGCAATCATTTGGAGGAGCTCTACTACCCCTATTGCTATCCTCAATCCTACCTTGTAGTGCAACTTCCTTAGCTTTCATCTGGCTCGATGGTATTTGATCATTCCTTTTAGGATATCCCATACCATCCCTTATGAACATATTGCCTTGGAATTTATTTCTATTTTTATTTCTTGGCTTGCTTTGATCCTCTTTTTTAGGTTTTTTACTTTGTTATTTTTCCCACTTCATAAATATTATGCTTTTATGCTTCCTAAGCTCATCCTTGCCTTTTTCAAATAGATTTTGGTAGTTGGAATATACCTTTTTGTCTTATTGATTTGTTTCTTCTTGATGAGCTAAATCAAAAACTTTAGGAAGGTCTTTAAGATTATGCATATTTATCATAGTTTAGATTTAATAAAATTTTGGACATTCATATCTTCATTGTTCTCATACTAGGTTGTATATTTTAGCAATTAAATAAATTTTTGATGATAGGCTCGGACTCATATTTATTCTTGCAGTAAGTTAGTAAATTCCCCAAATTTCTCCACATAGTATTGCTTAGTTAGGAATATTTTTCTAAACTCCTTAACAAAGTCCTCCTATTTGAGATCTACAACTTCAATACCTAGCCTTCTCTTAAATATTTTCCTCCCGTCTAGGGCTAATTCTACCATATTCATGATATCTAGAGTAGTTTTAGATTCTAACCATAAAAGCATCAAGGAAAAGTATGACTCCAATTTTTTTAGCCAATTCTCTATTTCATCTCCATAATATTCCATTAAATTTAGAAATTACAAAATTTTTTAAGTTAAATCCAACTCCACACTCACTTTGTCCCTACCAGTTCCTACATGCTCATTGGATGCTCCCTTTGTTCCACCTATAGGTTTCCTATCCTCGGTTAAGTCCTCTATTAATTTATACTATTGGACTATTAAATCTTGTTATTGGTCCATGTGGGCATTCTGTTGAACCATTTCCTCTCTTTTTTGGTTCCATATGGGTTTATAAAAGTTGTACTACATTTTCCAAACTTCCCTCCTCCCTATTAGACTCATTTTATGGAGGCTCATTTATTTATTTAATTCTTATTTCTCTTTGAGGACTTTATTTCCTAGCCCCTATCCATGGTCTCCTTGGAGGTCTTATGGTGGTCTCTTCCTACCCATATCTCATGTGATTTCTCAAATAACCACCTCAAAATATATTTTCCATTAGACCTGTGGCAAAGGAAAGGAAGCTAATTGATTTTTTTTAATTTGTTAAAACAAATCAATATTTAGAGACTTACAACATAAGAATATATTCTACCCTGATACCACATGTAATAACTCAAGTCTACTCACCTAGTTCCACAACATAAAATAGCCCAAGCAATTTTCCAAGTAATATTTTTTATTTGAGTTTAACATTCATCCTAAAAATGAGGTTTCATATTTATGGTAGTTAAGGTTCACCCAATAATTCCATAATATAAAATTCAATTAGTACAAGGTATATCAAACATATTTGGGAATTTAGACTATTATATATAGTCACCCAAGTGGAAGATATTTGCCAAATCCTATAGAAAGTGCCATTTTGTAGATATAACCTTCTCATTTATTGTCATATTATTTTTGAATGAGTGTTGATCTATGTCTAGGGTTACACTCTAAGGCCCATAAAACCTAGAGGATGGACGCATAATCTCCCCATACCTTAGGATAAGGAACCTCAACCTAACTGGTTGACTTGTTAAATATTTAATATGCAAGGGATTAGCATACATATGCCTAGTATCTAACTGATTGTCCTTTTTCTAGGAGTCAACTAGAGCCATGTCATTATCCTAACCTTGGACTTGGTACACTTGACCATTTTTTACTAACGATCGATTGTCCCATACCAATCATCATAGATTGGACTAGTTTCTTGGTCATTTTAACCCCTTACTAGTTAGAAGTTGTGCAAGGACTTATCATTGTACTTCCTGGGCAATAACCTAGAGGTGACATCCCATACCACCCCTCATTACAAGTTTTGATAAGGTTACTTGTTTTGACCTATCATTACAAAAAATGGTTGTTCTTCAGTCACATTGTATGCTTACCTGCATCTCAATGGCATTGGGTGTTTTAAGAGCTTCTACTTTTTTTTTATGAATTAGTTTAAGGAAAAGTTATTTATCTTGGTCAAACATTATGATATTTGTGGTTTGAAAGACCTCCTAGCAATTTATCTCAATAGATCTAAAGGTAGCTATACTTCACCTACCCATTTTAAGTATTTAAAGTTTTTCTTAAAACATTTACCCATATTAAAGACTAAGTTTAAGTAGTTTTAAATTTTGGGAACATAATAGGAGATTTTAGCTTTTTAACTCAATAAGGAAATCTGTGGTTACCATAGCTTCATAGTTTTTCACCTATTGTTACTTAATCTATATACAAGATATTTCCTTATTCAATAAATGTGATCAACTTTTGGCAAAATGTTCACTTATTTAAATTAATATAACATTTTAACAAAAGAGAACAAAACTTCAAAATTTATAATAAAATTATAAAAATATTCTTAAACACGTATAATAATGAGCCTCATAAGGCCTCTAAAATTGGAGTAAAAGTAGACCAATGACTAACTTATAACTCAACTAATAAATAAACCACTTGGTTTCGAATTCCACCACGTACCATGACTACCAAATGGTATCAAAACAATTGCATAGGTCCAACACTAAGGTCACACAAGTTCTCTTATAACCCTTTTTCTTTCATAGGTTTGAATTTGAGGTTTCTTCCATGGTTTAAAGTGCTAACTTATTGTTAAACCATCATACATTCATAGCTATTTATTTTACTTGCATTGTGTTAGATTTAAATTGACTATTCTAGTTCATTAAGAAAACTAGAGTACACTATACTATACTATAATATGATAGGATATGATGCATTGTGTTAGTATATTATAATAATTAAGAATTATTATAATACGATACTCAGGTTGACCTCCAAGGATCAATACTAAACTATTTTTAGACACCAAAACAACACCTATCCGATTATGTTACTGCAAACACTAATTGCATTGACACACACAGCCCCCAGGACAGCCCCCAAAGGTTAAACAGTGGTCCTAACAACTCACACAATAGTTTTGGAAGGTCATGAGTCAATTTGGCACCTTAAGGCACTCTACTCCATACTCGTTCCACCCAAGGATAATTACAAACTTCTATTCGCCCAACCCAAGGACGATTACCATTATTCGCTCTAGGGTGGGGCAAATAGCAGGTTTGATGGGCAAAAAGTCAAATCTTGACAAATGGCAGCTCAGATCCACCACTTAACTCTTCCTTCATTGCATGTTAGGGTGAGTGAGCATTTTTTGGTGTTAGAGTCAGTTACATGGGCAGTCATGGAGCCCCTAATCATGGAGGAATCTCCTCCCCCCTTGGGAGGCATGATTGCCAAGTGGTGCCTCTGCATGCTCATCCAAAGAGACCTCTAGGTCTATAAATTGGTGAGTTTTCTCACCACAAGATATACAGAGAAGGAGCATTTTTAGAAATGAAGTGCTATCATTTTACTTCCACACACAAACCTTTTTTATTTGTGCCTTTCACATACTTGATCTCTTTTGGAAAGGAGGTCATAGGGTGGTTATTGGAAGCACAAATCCAGAACCAAAAACTGATATTTGGGCATAATATCCTACCAAATTTTCTAAAAATATCCCTCAAGAGGTTTTTGACCCATCCCAAGTGCATTGGTGCCGAAATCAGGCCCCAAAAGATGGGTGTCTTGCCCCCAGGCACCCTCCACACTGCTGTAGTCCTAATTGCCCCACCCTAGAGCGATTAGAAATCTATGGTAGATTTCCTTTATGTTATTTTTGCATTTGATTCTATGCTTATTATATAGGTTTTCATTCAAATTTCACATTTTTTTGAGCATTTTTTATCATGTTTCTATTATTTCCCGCCTTTACTAACATGCAGGTAGCATCATAAAATTCCTGGTGATAGAGGCCAAATTGGGAAAATTTGACCTTCTGGGTCTTCCCAAAATGCCCCCAATTAGCTAAACCAAAAAATTTTAGGTGATTTGGATCTTCCTAGATGTGACATTTGGGACAGTGCTTTTTGATGCTGTATTGCAGGTCTATTTGTCCCACCCTGGAGCGAATACAAATCTATGGTGAATTTTATGACTGTTCCATTTGTAGTGTTTTACTTGTGATTTTTTGATGCCCCTATCAAATTTTCAATTCATTTGGATCTATTTTAGTTATTTTTTTATTTATATCTTGCATGCATTAATTGAAGGTGTGGGGATTGCATGTTTTATTTTGTCTACAGGTGCTACTGACTATTCTATGTTTCCTCGAATGCAGGATCTAGACATGAGAGGAGTAGAAATGAGTCAAGACTTATCAATGCAAGCTGCAAAATCATTTGGTCCACCCATTTTACATGTGGGCACGCAAAATAAGGAATAGCATCCATGGGTGTAACAAGGACATTTTTTTAATGCTCCTAGCCCTTGAAAAGGGAGGATATGAATTGTAACTGAGTTTTGAAGCATATTAATAAAATGGTTGTCTTCCATATTGGCTTTTATTTGGTTTTGATTCATTCATACCTCTTTCCTTTCATGCACTTTCAATTCATAGGATTTAGCGTTATCTTTTGTTTCGTTTGAATCGCATCTTGGATTTTCCTTTTTGTTTTCATATCCTTGTGCTTTCATGCTTGATAGTTGGCACAATTTTCCTACCCATCCAAGTGGGACAAAATACTATACCTACATTGTGCCATATTTTGGAAGGTGAGATGGCCTATAACATCTTGTTGGGTCGGCCATGGATTAGGGACATGAAGTGTGTCCCTTCGATAGCTCATCAATGCTTAAAGTATACATTCAAAGGGTAGGTGCATGTAGTCCCGATGAACTTGGAACCCTTCAAGTATTGCAATGTAGTGCAACTGATGTCACAATCGACCCTTCCATCAACACATTTAGATTTTTAGTTGAATCCGTCTAAACAAGGTCTGATTCTATAGGCATCCTCGTTGACAAGTCCATCAAAACCCTAGCCAGGTCCATATTCATTGTCTGGTCCTTCACCAACGACACCACCTATGGTGGCCACATAGAAGGACAAGGGGAAGAATCCTTTGGAAGAGGCACCACCTTTTGGAGAGGTACAACCATCAGTATCAACCATAACTACTGAGGAGATGCCTAGCAAAATGAAAGTCAAGGCTCCTAGTTCACCTGACATGGATTGGACTCAGGAAGAACTTTCGTTCCCTCCCCCTCAACCACCAATAATCACTGTTGAAATGGCCAATACGGGCCTAGGGGAGTACCTGGTGTGAAACATTGTAGCAATGCCCGCACTTGAGTCCATGCAGGACATGGGGAGACCTCGTCTCCCCATAGGCACTATTGTTCCTCTAGGCTACCCACCAAACTAGACAAACTTTGTGTATGGGGGCCTTGATCATGGTATTTAGCCTTGCATGCAATAGGACAAAAATGAAGAGCCTTTTACTAAATATGTCAACTATTTGTCCAACCCAGACTTCTCTCTGAGATACCTTGGCCAATGCAATTGGCATGGATATGGGTTAGGTAGATATGAGCAAGGAGTGCGTGTTCTTTGCCAACCAAGATACTAAATGCCATACGACAAATCAAGGGTAGGTTTCAACCACTCTCTACCCTTGGACATATTGGTAGAGAACATGCAAGACCTAGGGATAGAAAACAAGGGGGGATTTGCATTAGATCCATATGCCAACCCTAACACAACATATACACTAGGGGATTATCTCCCATTATTGAAAACCAACCTTTTTGACCTCAAAAACCCTTTCCCTTCGCTCGAGAGAGGAGAAAGTTCGAGGACTCACCTACAAGAGAGGTATAGACAAGGTCAGGAAGGATATTCAGAAGACGAGTCAGAATATGAGGTAGCACCATGGGACCCCTTCGAATTGGATAGCAATCACTCACAAGTGACCCCCATGGATGATTATCAGGAAAGCCTCTTGGCAATGTTCCCTTTTGTGGCTCCCATCAAGAAAGTGCCACCACAAGAAAATTAAGCCCCATCGTAGAGAGTGAAACAACCCCAATGGGCCAGATCAATTTTCTCGAGCAATATGAGCCTCTAATGTCACAAATAGTTGTTGGAGCCAATGAAGGCCTATGGATCTTCGATAGTGATTATGAATATGAAACTAAGATGGCCTATCTCAATCATATGTGACAGCAACAATACCCCTTGGATATTAATGACATATTTGAACAACTAAACATAAGGTCGAGGCATGAGTGGCACATAAACCCAATGCAGTGGGACCAAGTGTTGAATCCGCCACTTTGGGCATACAAAGAGCACCTACCGCCCAAAGAACCTATAGAGATATTAGTTTCGAGGGTAGACCTTATCCTCCTATCCGCACATAGGGTTGATCCATTCATGCCAATACCTCCAGAGCCAGATCCGGAGCATAGAGAACATCCAAAATGTTCGAGTCATCACACCCGCGATAATGGAGATCAAAATCATTTCATCAACATGATATCCATTGACTTAACTACCCCCATCCACAATCTGGTTGATCCAACATAGTCATTGTATTTAGACATAGATGCCATAGACTGGGATCACGTCAATTCACCACCATCCCCATCAGAGTACTGGCATTTTGGTGAGACGCTTCATTTTACCCTAGGGCCAACTCAAGATGTCTTCCATGTTGAAGAGGGACCTTAGGTCCTTAACGATGATCTAAACTCAACAAATGATATCCACTTGATCCCAACTCCACACGAGTTGGAGGATGGATTCCACATGTTGGTCGAGGAGACGACTGACGTAGACATCAGCTCGAATCTAATGAATCCATAGATTATCAAGCTTGGGGTAAGTTTATCCCTCAAAGAGCAAGCCGACTACATTGCCCTTCTCAAATAGAAGAAGGAGGTTTTTGCATGGTCCTACAAAGACATGTCGGGTCTAGATCCGTAGCTAGTCACGCATAATCTCATCCTTGATATGAAATTCAAGACATTTAAGCAAAAACTACGTAAGATGCACCCAACAGTGGCATTAATGGTCAAATATGAATTACAAAAGCTGTTGGATGCATATTTTGTCATCTGTGTGGATTACCCACCATGGTTGTCCAACATGGTGCCCATCAAAAATCCCGATGGGAGGATTCGCATATGCACTAATTTTTGAGATCTAAACAAAGTGAGTCCTAAGGATGATTTCCCCTTGCCGAGCATCGATGCATTGGTAGACGCTACAACGGGCCATGAAATGCTTTCCCTCATGGATGGTTTCTTGGGATATAATCAGATTCGTATCAATCCCGAGGACCAACTAAAAATAGCGTTCACAATGCCTTGGGGGACATTTTGCTATAAGGTCATGCCTTTTGGCCTTAAAAATGTTGGCGCCACCTACCAACGTGCCATGACGTACATCTTCCATGATCACATGCATAAAAATTTGGAATATTACATGGATGATTTGTTGGCAAAATATCTTTTGTGCCCAGATCATCTTGATGACTTAAGCAATATCCTCGATCGCCTCATGGAACATAAAGTCAGACTGAATCCCAAGAAGTGCATATTTGGCGTCACATCTAGAAAACTCTTAGGTTTCATAGTCTCAAAATGAGGCATCAATGTGGACCCAAACAAATTCAAGGCAATCCTTGAAATGCTTCCCCCAACTACCATCAAGCATCTCAGAAGCCTTCTAGGAAATGTCTCGTCAATCAAGTGCTTCATAGCACAACTATCTGACAAGTTCTGACCCATGAATAAATTATTGCACAAGGGGGTCGCATTTCACTGGGATGATGAGTGCTAGTCAGCCTTTGATGACATTAAACAATACTTGGCTTCGCCGCCAGTATTGGCACCACCTAGACCAGGAGTACCATTCTACTTATACATCTCAGCTACTAAGGTGGCACTGGGTGCCATGCTAGCCCAAAAAAATGAACTACATAAAGAACAGGCTACTTACTATCTTAGCCGCACCCTGGTCAGTTATGAACTTAACTATGCATACGTCGAGAAGCTCTGCTTGGCAGTGGTTTTTGCTACCAAAAAGCTATGCCATTGCATTTTGAGCAACAAGATGTATGTTATGTCTAAGGAAAATCCATTGCGATACATGATGAGTCATACTTATCATAGTAGCCGCACGACGAAATGGATCATGTTGTTGACAAAGTTTGACATAGAGTTTATTGAACAAAAATCCATTAAAGGTCAAGTCATAGCCAATCAACTAGCAGAGGCTCCCCTCGAATATGATCAGCCTTTGGTCATAGAACTACCCGATGATGGGGTCTTCCATGTCTCAGAATTGCCAGATTCTAATGACCCTAAGTCACAGGCCGACATAACCCTATTTTTTGATGGTTCTAAATTTGAGCAAGGGGGTGGCACAATAATTGTATTCTTCACACCGCAAGGGGCTCCAATGCCTCTGTCATTTAAATTATACTTCCCATGCATCAAAAACAATGCATAATACGAAGCCTTGCTCATAGTTATTCAGACAGTAATCACCATGAACATCAAATTATTGAATATCTTTGGTGATTCGCTGCTAATTATCAACCAATTCAAAGGGGTATTCAAATGTAAATTCCCAGTTTTGTAGGCCTACAAAGCCCTTATGGACAAATTCCTAGCAAATCTTGAATGGTACGATATCAAGGCACTCCCTCGGTCATCGAATCATTTTGCGGACACTATGGCCTCCTTGGGGTCACTAATCCCGCAAGACATTTTTGGTGATATAACAACCATTCAAGTCAAAACACTATCACAATCAACGATGGAGCATGAAAGCTCTGACTTAACACCAGGAATCCACTTGATCTAGATTGAACCGTCCCTAGACAAGTTCTCTCGAATCCATGATTATCTGAATCATGCCAACTAGGGGTCCTTGTTCTCCCCTACTCCCCTTAATAGCAACACAATGCTATTCTTACAAGTTCTTTCCTACTCATATTTTGCTAGGGATGAACTTCAAGAGGGATTGGATATTCAGACTGTTGATGTTTTTGATCAACAGGATTGGTATACACCCATAAGGGACTACCTCAAGTTAGGTAACCTCCCGCTTGGATTGACGCATGCCACAAAATGAGCATTCAAACAAAAAGCGACAAAGCATGTCTTGTTAGGAGACATTTTATACCGTCGAAGCTACGAAGGAATCCTCCTTCATTGCCTGGACCAACAGGAGTCCACTTGGGCGATCATCCAAGTGCACGATGGTACATGTGGTGGCCACTTCAATGGTATGGCCATCGTAAAGTGCATTCTCTACATGGGCTATTACTGGCCATATTTAGAGCGATATTGTTGCACATATGTAAGGAAGTGCATGCAGTGTCAACACCATGCCAATTTGACACATGTACCTTCTCAGGCCTTATAGCTAATCCAATCGACTTGGCCATTTTTGTAGTGGGGTTTAGATCTAATCAGAAAGATCTCCCCTACATCGTTAGGCCATCACATGTTTATCATAATGGCCACAGATTACTTCACCAAATGGGTGGAAGCAATTTCTCTTACCTCTATGACTGGAACCCGCATTTCGGAGTTCATTTTACATAATATCGTATGTCATTTTGGTATTCCATCCAAGATAATTTTGGATAATGGGACGTCATTCAAGAACAAATACGTGCATGCTTTGACCACAAAGTACAAAATTCAGCATAGTTTTTTGACATCCTATTATCCGTAGGCAAATGGGCAAGCAAAGACATAAAAAAAACACTAGTTGCCATCCTCAAAAAAATAGTCGTAGACAGTCATAAGGATTGGCACATTTAGATCCCACTTGCCCTATGGGCTTATCACACTAGCATTCGGACGCCCACTAGGGCAACTCCGTTTTTGCTCGTGTATGGCTCCGAGGCTATCATGCCTCTCGAGTTGGAAATTCCTTCCCTACACATATCAATGCAAGAGTTCATCGATGATGACACTATGTGGCAGGCCCGGTTAGACCAGCTTACATTGCTCGAAGAATGACACATTAATTCTCTCAAGCATTTATGTATCTATCAAGAGCGACTTAAGAAGGCATACAACATGAAGGTTCACCTGAGGGAATTTTAGGTTGGTGACTTAGTCTTAAAAGAGAACCAGCAAAATTCTAACTTGTCGCCCCATCTAAGGGACAAGTCCATGGAAAAATGGTTAGTTCCTTATGTCATCGATAGTAAAATAGGACCTGGAACATACCGGCTAGCCTCTCTTAATGGAATAAAGGAACTAGAACCCTTGAACATCAGTCATTTGAGGCCATTCCATATTTAAAAGAGCCATAGCCCAAACCAAAAGCTCCAAGGATTCCCGTAATTGCTTGGTCAATCCCAAAATGCCCCAAAGGTGCCCATTACCCCTTTGGTCAAACCAAAAATCTCCAAGGATTCCCACAATCGCTTGGTCAACCCCAAAATTCCCCAAAGGTGCCCATTACCCCTTTGGTCAAACCAAAAAGCTCCAAGGATTCCCACAATCGCTTGGTCCACCAAAAAGCTCCAAGGATTCCCGCAATCACTTGGTCAACCCCAAAATGCCCCAAAGGTGCCCATTACCCCTTTGGTCAAACCAAAAGCTCCAAGGATTCTTGAAATCACTTGGTCCAATCCCAAAACGCCCCAAATGTGCCCATTACCCCTTTGGTCAAACCAAAAAGCTCCAAGGATTCCCGCAATCGCTTGGTCAACCCCAAAATGCCCCAAAGGTTCCCATTACCCCTTTGGTCAAACCAAAAAGCTCCAAGGATTCCCGCAATCACTTGGTCCAATCCCAAAATTCCCAAAGGTGCCCATTACCCCTTTGGTCAAACCAAAAAGCTCCAAGGATTCCCACAATCACTTGGTCAAAAATAAGAAAATTCAAAAACAATAAAATCATCAAAAATAACAAAATTTACATTTCATTTCCATGCATGCTCAAAATCATCACAACAATAAAGAGCTCTTTTTGCATCTCATCTTTATACTCACACAAATAAATCCATCAAAAACACAAAAATAATAGCTGCATTAAGCATCACATCCATACATTACATATTTGTGGTCATAAAGGTCAAAGGCACCATAGACTGTAATTATTCGGAAACTTCATCACTTTACACATTTCTCCATTCTATAAACAGTCCATCAAAAAAATAAATGCCATGCACATCGCTTTCGCCATATCATAGCCGGTTGTCTTCTTATCAGTCAAGATTTTTTGTCATTTAGTTGTCATTAACTTTCTAGCCACATACTGTACAAAGTCAGATAGATTTTACAAAGGTAGAGTTCTACTTGGATCACACCTTGTTACGTAGCATCCCAAAACAAATTAAAACACATAAAATAATTCCCAAGTTGTGTGAATGAAATATGAAATCTGTAAAGTAATCCAGGTCACCATAAGTGAAATGGTTATCTTGCTCATCCCCCTGTGCGAATGACCCCAAGAATGCTGAGAGTTGGCAAAAGGACAAGCATCTTCCCTACCCAATTCCCCAAGAAATCCCAAGTTCTTAAAAAGTTGCAAAACATAAAAAATTTGCAAAAGTCAAAACTCCAAAAAAATTGACATCATAACAAAAGTGCATACATCAAAAGGCACATACAATAGTGATTCTCATCACTCAATATTCAAAATCCCTTGCTCAAAAGAAAATATAACAAAAATAAACAGTGATTTTTATCACTACAAAAGAGCAAGTATCCCAATACAATTGAAGAAAATAAGGGAGTCAAACTTGAATCCTTGGAACTCTCAGCATTCAGAAGGTCATGAAGTAAACCTCAGTACCTATTTGGTGGATAGCCTATCGGTCATTGGTGGTAAACCTCCCGCATGATAATATATTTGTTACATTAACTTGTATACATATCAATGTTTGTATGTGGATGAGCTAGCTTATGGTCCCCTAGATAGCACTGCAGATTAATCTGACTAAATACAAAAAAGGAGTTAGTGGAGATAATTAAGTGATCCTCAGTATAGGTTTGGTTGAAGGCCTATCTGGCACTGGTGGTATCCTCACAAATACCACATAAACGAACTCAATTGCACACATAAGGATGTGAAATAACTTGGTCAAAGACAAGTCCAATTCATACTTTGTCCAAAAGTCTTGTAAGATAAAAATACAATACTGGCTAGTTAGTTAAAACATTTTGAGTCTCAGAAAACCTTAGCTACATTCTAAACCACCTGTGCAATCTGTCATCCTCGAATTGCCATCATAAAATACAAAAATAGCATGTATACATAAAAAGTCATTTACCACAACAATCGCCTAAGACAAAAAGCCATAAGTTCTAAATAGTCTATGGTGCCACCGCCAAAAATCACAAATTTAATTCATCCATTCCATTTGCATATCATAAAAATTAGAAACATTTGCATTCATTATAACATATCAATCCATCAATATAAATTAACATGCATACATACACGTTCAACAATAATTGTGCATAACATCAAATACCGACATGTGTATAAAAAAAATAAAGTCATCTATATATATATATATATAATATATATATATATCATCAAAAATGCTCATAGGCTACAATAACCAGTCCCCTGACCTCACAAAAATCCAAAAGCTCAAAAACCCCAAGCCTAGGGGTCGATCACCATGGTCACACAGGATTAGTGCGATGGGAAATACCCCCCGTGGTGTGGGTCCTATGGGACCCCTCAGGGTGGCTGCTTCTAGCCCCCGCATCATGCCTACTAGCACCCCCCTCATCCAATCGCCTGCAATGAGATGATGTTGACTACTCAGTATCACTGCCCCTCATCCGGCATGAAGACCCACCTCTAGAGGGCTTAGGTATCCGCCCCTCGAGGTGGATAATCTCTCCCTCAAAATCCATCCGATGTCAAAACCACTCCACCTCCCACCGATGGTACAAAGCTACTACATCGTCGGGTTGTGCCAATGCCTTCTCCTTCTCTGCCAGCTGCATCTACAAAATATCTCTCTCCCATGTAGCATCTGTGTCTCCATCCTACCAACGGTACATAGCCCATGCATTCTCCTGATCTACTAGTTGTGTTCACAGGAGATCCCTCTCTCGTAGTGCATCCCCAAGCTCCTCATCCTGCCTCCAGAGTAGCTTATCCAATCATGCATTCTCAGCATGGAATGCTACCTCCATATCCCCCAAGACTTCTTGAGGCATTCGCATCTCTAGAATAGCAGCCTGCTCTAGCTCCCATTGCTCTGGGATGTCCTACATCTTTGGATGATCTAGAACCCCAAAATCCCCTCCAAAATCTTCCACCTCTACCATGTCCACATCCTCGAGCGGAACCCCCCAGCCCTCTTTTGATGCCTCTGCATCATCACCCCCTACTGCTACCACCTCTACGCCTCCTAGAGGCCCCTCACCTCACCACCATCACAAGGTCCACCATTGGTCATACTCCACGGTAGTCCCAACGTCGTCCACATTCAGGATGTCAATCACGGTATCTGAATCCTCACCCAATAGTGCAATGATTGGCCAGACCAAAATCCTCTTGTCCCCTCGGTGTCGATAGATCACAGACTCACCAGGAAACCCCTGGTGTACCCCAAACTGTCATGTCACCTGGCCATAAGGGAAGAACTCCTGCTTAGTCTCATGTCGACCAATCATCCATCGCTACCTACAAACCCACCAGAGCCACTCTCCAGCCTCAGGCCAGGCTGGACAGTCTCGGTAGGGGTGCCAAAACACCTCCCCTAGAGCAATCCGAGTGAAGGCATCAGCATAGTGCCCTACGACACCTGCCCATCACTGACTGTATCCCTGCTCATCATACCATTGCCATAGATCCACGTAACCTATATCCCTATCCACCATCTCCTCCTGAGTCATCCATGGAAACCCCATTGGCCTCTCCATTGCTATGTGCAGCCAAGCCCAACACTGCAATAGAAAGTTGCACCTAATACCCTTTCACCTTCGGCAGTGGACCTCATATAGCTCATCATAGAGCTATGCCAGTAGTGTCTGAACCCATCTCATAATCATAGGTGCCTCTATGGGACACTCCACCAAACTGAGCACCACCTCCAATAGTTTCCACGGGAACCTCGCACCCGATGAGTTAGGTAGTAACATGTTGCAAATAAGGCCCATCAGTATGGTGTGCCTCACTCCCAACACATCCATATCTAACCACAATCAAACCAAAATGCCACCAATCTAGCAGTCACCCTCTATCCTCTCCACTCAGCTGTCCACACCTAACTCCTCCCCATGCCCAAAGTAGCATGTCAGCACTGCTGTCGGTTGATCCTGTGGCATCATCCTGATTGGCAGTCCATCTATCAGAATTTGGAGAATTTGATAGATATCCTCCAAGGTCACTGTCATCTCCCCTATTAGGAGATGGAAGGTGTTGGTCTGAGGATCCCATAAGTTGATCAGGGCCATTAGATAGGCCTGATCCCCGAACACAAGCTCCAACCGAGTCACCTACTTGAGCACAAGTGTGTCAAGCCACTCCCAGTCAGCTAAAGTTAGCACCTCCCGTGCTTCAGTAAAAACCATGGGCACACGGTACCGGCTCTTCACAACCTGCAATAGAAAACCAAACAAAAACATGAAAAACTGTACAACAAAACAATGTACAACTAAAAATAGCTAAATAACGAACAACAAAAATCACAAAAATTCAACAAAGAAATGATTTTTCAGTCCCTAGGGTTTTTAACTCTAAATTCAACTAAAACATTAAAAACACCAAAAATAGTTCAAAACAACGTTTGTCAGTCCTAGGGTTTTTAACTCTACGTCTACACTGATAAATTCAAAACCAACAAAACAATCCAAAAAATAATAATTTGTCAATTCTAGGGTTTTTAACTCTACACTAATAAATTAAAGCTCAGTTTTACCCTACATTTTGATCTTTGTTTAACTAGGGTTAACCTAGGTTTTAAGCTAAGTTTTGATTTTTTGTTAGACTAGGGTTTCTTTTAGTTTATTACAGATGCCCAATAAACATGGTTTCAACTAGGGTTTCAACCTAAGTTTTCATGAAGCCATACAAAAACACAAAAAAAAATAAAATCACACATAATCACACACATAAAAAACAAAACAACTCCTTTTTAGGGTTTCATTTTTAATATGAACAACAAAATACAAAAGAAAAAAAACAAACAAATTGCGGTTTTCACACTATAACAAACAATGCAACAAAATAAAGAGGAAGAGCACTCACCGGTCTCGCTTCGACTCCACCACTCGATCTAGTTCATGCACTTATGGTGGAGGGAAGAATTTGATAGTGCTTCACTTTGTAGAATCAACCTCCTCCTCCTCAAAGCTCCAAATCGCCAAAAAAATTGAATGCAAATGAGCCCAAACCCTAGTTTTGGCCCTTAAATAGGCTTTTAGGCCTGTAATCGTTCCTACCTAGGATTATTGCTCTAGTTAGAACTCGTCCCACCCTGGGATGATTACTAAACTGGTATTCATCCCACCCAGGAACGAATACAAAGCAAAAATTTCAAAAAATAGCAAAAACTGCACAAAAATGCACCAAAACAAGCAATAAAATTGCCCGATGAGAGTGCTTTTGCACTTGACATTTCGGGCATGCAAAATAGACGTCGGGGTCACAAATCCTCACTATCCTACTCCCTAAGAAGGCTACCATATCCGGACCACTCCACGGGAGGCCAGATTTTCAAGAATTTCATCCCCAAACGGCGTCACACAAAAGGGTCCAAACCTAGCCAAAAATAGCAATAACATTGTCGAACGAAGGTGCCTTTGCACCTAACATTATTGGCATCCAAAATAGACATTGGGGTCACAAATTGTCACTATCCTACTCCCTAAGAAGGCTACCATATCCGGACCACTCCACGAGAGGACGGATTTTTGCTAATTTTGCAACAAAATACGTTGCAAAAGGGTTCAAACCCACCAAAAATAGGTGTAAATGTCAAAAAATTGCACATGCATTCAATGATAAACATATGAAGGCACCCTTACACAAGTCATATTGGGTCAAGTGACTCATCGCTTTTCTCATGTGGGTCATTCCATCATCGATTCGTCGCTTGAAGGGGTAGTCATAGTTAGTCACCAATCAACAAATACACACCCAATCAAGGAAATGACATGCATTCAAAGAATCATTGACAAATACAATCATGCTCCTGCTTGGGGCAGCAAACAAGCAATAATCACAAGTTGATCAAACACTTGGCATTCGTGAATCATGAACTCAAGGTTCCCATAGATAAAAGGTTGCGCCCTTTGCCTATTCATGACTAATCAATGTCCAAGCTCAAGTAACACATCACCGAAAAGGTTTAACACTTGAATTGAGTTCCTTCGCTCGTCAGAAGCAAGGATTCAAGAATGCATGCCCTTTCCATACTTGGGGCATTAAAATTTGGTTAGGTTACTAAGAAACCCTAATCATTAGTGCTTTGGTTATCTATTTTTGCTCAACACTGTGCCACGCACAGCGCATCCCAAAAAGGGGCATCTGTAGACACCAAAAAAAAACCTATCTGATTATGTGACTACAAACACTGATCGCATTGACACACACAACCCCCAAGGCAGCCCCTAGAGGTTAAACAGTGGTCCTAACCACTCACACAGCAGTTTTGGAAGGTCAAGAGTCAATTTGGCACCTTTAGGCACTTTGCTTCATACTCATTCCACCTAGGGATGATTACAAACTTCTATTCGCCCCACCCAGGGACGATTAGTAGTATTCGCTCCAAGGTGGGGTGAATAGTAGGTTTGATGGGTAAAAATTCAAATCTTGACAAATGGTAGCTCAGATCTACCACTTAACTCTTCCTTCATTGCATGGGAGGGTGAGTGAGTGTTTTTGAGCATTAGAGGTAGTTACAGGGGCAGTCATGGAGCCCCTAATCAGGGAGGAATATCCTCCCCCCTTGGGAGGCATGATTGTCAAGTGGCGCCTCTGCATGCTCATCCAAAGAGACCTCTAGGTCTATAAATTGGTGAGTTTTCTCACCACAAGATATACATAGAAGGAGCATTTTGAGCAACGAAGTGCTATTGTTTTACTTCCACACACACACCTTTTTTATTTGTGCCTTTCACATCCTTGATCTCTTTTGGAAAGGAGGTCATAGGGTGGTTATTGGAAGCGCAAATCCAAAACCAAAACCCGAAATTTGGCCATAATATCCTACCAATTTTTTTGACAATACCCCACAAGAGATTTTTGACCCATCCCAAGTAGATTGGTTCGAAAATCGGGCCCCAAATGACAAGTGTGCTGTCCTCGGGTGCCCCCCATACTGTTGTAGTCCTAATCGCCCCGCCCAGGAGTGATTAGAAATCTATGGTATATTTATTTTCTGTTATTTTTGCATTTTATTCTATACTGCTTAGATATGTTGTCATTCAAATTTCACATCATTTTGAGCATTTTTTATCATGTTTCTATTATTTCTCGCCTTTACTAACATGTAGGTAGCATCATCAAATTCCCGGTGGTAGAAGCCAAATTGGGAAAATATGACCTTCTGGGTCTTCCCAAAATACCCCCAATTAGCTAACCCCCAACTTTACAGATGATTTGGAGCTTCCCGAATGTGATATTTGGGATAGTGCTTTTTGATGCTTTGTTGTAGGTCTATTCATCCCGCCCCAGAGTGAATACAAATCTATGGTGAATTTTCTTACTGTTCCATTTGTAGTGTTTTCCTTGTGATTTTTTGATGCCCCTATCAAATTTTTAGTTCATTTGGATCTATTTTAGTTATCATTTTATTTATATCTTGCATGCATTAATTGAAGGCATGGGGATTGCATGTTTTATTTTGTCTACAGGTGCTACTGACTATTCTATATTTCCTTGAATGTAGGATCTATACATTAGAGGAGCAACAAGGAGTCAAGACTCATCAACGCAAGCGACGACAATGTTTGGTCCGCCCATTTTACATGTGGGCACGCGAAAGAAGGAATAACATCCATGGGTGTACCAAGAACATATTTTTTAACGCTCCTAGCCCCTGAAAAGGGAGGATATGAATTGTAACCGAGTTCTGAAGTGTATTAATAAAATGGTTGTCTTCCATATTGGCTTTTTATTTGGTTTTGATTCGTTCATGCCTCTTTCCTTTCATGCACTTTCAATTCATAGGATTTAGCGTTATATTTTGTTTCGTTTGAATCACATCTTGGCTTTTCCTTTTTTTTTCCATATCCTCATGCTTTCACTATTGATGTTTTAGGTTTTTATAACATTTGTCTGTCACTATTAACCAATCATTCTCCAGCATGCTCCAATAATAAGATACTTATGTGGTTAGGTTTATATTGAAAATAACATTATTATAAGTTCATTTTCTCTTTCTAGTCATGAAAATAAATTAGAGAAGGTACTGAAGACATATAATAATTTTATAGCTCATATATAAGAAAAGCATATTCAGGAAGCATAGCAGATCATTAAACTAGTTGTTCACCAAGATCTTGGAAGGTAACTTAAATAATTTACACATTCGAGTGTAATATTTTTCTTTCTACCTACAACATATCTAAGTTTAATAATTCACAAATGATTTTAAGGTGTCAAAGATATAATATTCAACCAATATTTTCAACAATAACATGTCATACAATTCTATCTATAGAGGTGTGCCAAATTAGAATGGGTTTTGAATCACTTGTAAGGAAAACTGAGCTTATTTTATAATAGAAACCACAAATATTTTACATTTGGCTAGAGGTTAATCCTTTTTTTTTTTAAATTCGTTCCATATATTTATATACATAATGTCTTGTAATAGGATCCCATACAATATTACAACTAAGGTAATAGATTTAACTTATCATAAATTTATAGAAATGTTTTCAACAAAATAACAAGAAATTTCTTGCATGTAGTCCACAATGGTTTCAGTTTCTAAAATATTACATCATGTTTATTTTTATAACTCAGAATGACAATTTCTACATAATTTATTTTATTTCATACTCAACATAATGGAATGCAATTTCCCCAATCCTCTTAACTAAAAATAACAAACACATGTACAACAACAACTGCAATGAGTCAAATCAGGAAGAGGTTTGATAATTATGAAAACATGGTGTCTTTAAATTCCTAAATCCACAATCAACTCTACTACATATCCCTATTCAGCTATTACCTACGTTCATCAATCTATGCACGTCCTTGGTCTTAATTTTGACAACCACCAGTTCTGCTAGCTCCATATTTGGTGGTGAAAGGGATCTGAATCGGCTCTAAAACATGAATGTAGATCTAAATATTTGTAGCTATACTAACATGCATTACTTTTACCATAGGTCTCACAACAATGACTATATAATTCCTAATATGTTAAGCAATTCACATGCTTGTAGTTTCTCTACTATCCATATTCTATAAATAATAGTAACAATAATATTAAACTATGCAACTAGAATTCTTTGCCAAATGGCTAGCAAACCATTCACAATTTTATCATACAATTCTCACATGGTAAAATATTTTCAATTTCAATACATTCATCAAACATCATTCAAAATTTTCCAAAATGGAAGGTAAACCATCCTATTCAAATCCATTTCAAAGATAAGAAAAAAAGTTCCAACCTAGAAATTAGTTGCTATGATCTATACTTTGAAAGTGATCTCTAAGTTCTTCCCATAAAATACCAACCGATCCAAATGATAGTAATATTTTCACATACAAAATATATCCTCAATACCCCTCTCCCTCAATCAACTTCCTCTTTGCTCATTTAGGAGAACACAGGAGAGGTTGAAGAAAATCATCAAGACCATTACAAAACATTATCCATTCACTATCTCCACCATAACCCACTATACTCATTATGCAATAAGGTACTAAATATTACTTTATTTTCATTTTTATTTATTTTATTTATTTATTATTATTTATTATATATATATATATTTATTTATTTATTTATTTATTTATTTATATGTATCTTTTTAATTTTTATTATATAATTCCTATTTTATTTCATAAACTCAATAATAAACATATAAATAATCTATAATTCACCAAATATATAATAACAATGGATTCCATGCCCTCAACACTTTCATTGCCATTAAAGATATATGTATGCATCATTTCTTTTTAGTCAACAATAGGCATACATTCCAGACTTGCACACAATAATGTAGATCATTCAAGATGTTTCTACATGATATGCAATTGCATGAGCTTCTATGTACTCACGAGCCAAATCTTCACTTCCCTCTTACCTTTTTTGTCAACCTTCTATTGATCGAAGGCATATACTTGGTCCTACATGCTCAACAACCTTTAGCAATACAATATTCTAGAAAAGGTAAGTATAAACCATAAACTTTATCTGCTATCAATGTGCGTGTGAGGAGGGTTGTTACATCCTGCCCCACTAGGAACAAATACAGTCCTTGTGTTTCATTGTATTTTTAAACAACTCAAATATATTCATATATATACTTTCACATATCCATCAATAAACATATCCATTCATTAATCATACATCATTAATCATGTCCATAAATCATCATTTAACCATAAATAATTCAATAATTCAAACTTGGTTACTTAATCTATCCACATAGTGTTTCATTTTATATACAACTATATATCCATACATAAACTAAAACATACACAAAAGTAACCCTACTCAGTAGTCCAGGTATACACCCACACATATGTACATATAATATGAATCCACATAGAAAGTTTCAGTTGTTCATGTTTACTCAAACAAAAAAAAAAAACTATTTTTGCATATCAACCACATTCTCCCATGTGGCATTCATATATGAGTAGAGGTCCCATTGAACCCGACACTATTCAATATTCCTTTTCTCAAAATATTATTCCTAAAACCAATTATTTTTATAGGGTGCACTTCAATTTTCATTGGTTCTAACATTTGTAAATTGGAAATATCCCAAATATGAGTAGGTTCAAAAATGTACTTTCTAATGAGGGACACATGGAATAGATTATAGATTTTGATAACCTTGATGGAAGATCAATTTTATATGCAAAAAGACTTATTTTGTATATAATTTCAAATGGACCCACATATCTAGGGTCAAGTTTGGAAGATTTAATAAAAAAATTATAAGGTTTCACCCTTAAGAACACTCTGTCACCTATATATTATTATCTCAACTTTTTTTGAGGTCTGCGCAGCTTTTTTGGTGATTTTTGGCCTCCAACTTTTGATGAATCCTTTTTAATTGATATTTCATTTATTTTATAGTATCTAGTCTGATCACTACATAATCTTCCAAATTATCCCATAATAAGGCAAACCTACATCTTTTCCCATACAGGTCTTCAAATAGTGCCATACCTAGTGATGCATGATAGTAGTTATTGTATACGAAATCAACTAGGTACAAATAATATTCCCATTTAGTATGTTTATCCATACAATATATTCTTAGCATATTTTCTAAAACCTTATTCACCCTCTTAGTCTATCCATCTATCTCAGGGTGATAGGTTGAACTGATATTACGTTTAGTATCCAATGCTTGCCAAAACTCTTATGTAAAACATGAATCTCTATAAGATATTATAATTTCTAGAAAGCCATGTAGTATTACTATCTCCTTAGCAAACTTACTCACTATAGTAGGTGCATCATCCTGTATATTCCTAGGTATGAAATGTGCAACCTTGGTTAATTTGACTACTATTACTAGGATTGCATCATGTCTAAATCTTATTTTATGAAATTTGACCACAAAATCCATCGACACCACCTACCATTTCTTCGTAGGAATGTCATGTGGGTACAAATGATATGTTGGGTGTAAATGTTCAACTTTAACTTTCTAACATTCCAAGCACCTAGCCACATAATTATTAATGTATTTTTTCATTCAATGACAATAATAGGCCTTTATAATACTCTTGTGCATCTTCTCATATCCTAGGTGTGTGTAATAAGGAGTATTATGTGACTCCTTTAGTATAGTTTCTCTCAATCCACCCATATTTGGAACAACCAATCTAATATTATAGTACAAAAAAACATATCTATATATAAATCTTGTATATTTTCCATGTTTTTGCTCAATTTGAGCACTACATTCCTAAAAAAATTCATCCTTCTATTGAATTTTATTAACCTAATCTATCATATTATAATTATATTATTTTATTGTAACAATATGCCCTCTTACTTAGGGCATAAACAATATTTTTCTCCTTTCCCTTCATGTATTCAATTTCAAAATCATACTTAGCTAAAAACTCCATCCAGTAACATTGTTTAGCATTCAACAATAGTTGAGTAAAAATGTACTTTAAGATTTGATGATCTATATTAAGTTCAAATGGTTTCTCTAGAAAATAGTGCCTCTAAATATTAAGAGCATACACAATAGATGCCAAATCCAAATCATGAATGGTATAATTTACCTCATGTTTCTTTATTTTCATGATTCAAAGGCAATGACCACATCTTATTGGGTAAGAACCCCTTATATTCCCTCAACAAATGTATTAGTACACACTATAAACTTCTTGAAAGGATCAAGTAACTATAGAATTGGTGTGTTCACCAACCTCTCTTTCAGAGTTTGGAAGGTATTCTCAAACTATTCTATCCACTTAGAAGCATTTCCTTTTCTCTAAATTTTTGTGATAGGTTGAGCAATTCTCGATAAACCTCTAAGAAATCACTGGTATTAACCTACAATCCCCATAAAACTTTACATCTCAGTCACATTTGTGGGTATAGGTCAATCAATAATAGATTCAATCTTCTTGAGATCGACAACAATCCCCTCAATATAAACTATGTGCCCTATATACTATACCTAATAAGTGTAGAATTCACACTTTGATAACTTCCCATATAGTTGATTCCTCCTAAGGATATCAAGTACAGTTCTCATATGTTGATTGTGCTCCTCCTTTTATTGAGAATAGATCAATATATCATCAAGGAACACAAAACAAAATGGTATATATGCTCTTGAAATACATTATTCATGAGATTCATGAATGCAAATAGGGCATTAGTCAACCCAAAAGGTAGGACAATAAAATCAAAGTTTGCATACGTTGTTCTAAAAACAATTTTATGTGTCTTCTTCTAAAATTCTCAATTGATGATAATCCGATCTAAGGTCAATTTTTGAGAATATGGTAGCTCATTTTAGCTGATAAAAAATATCATCTATTCATGGAAAATAATATCTATTCTTGATAGTAACATTATTTAGCATCTGATAGTATATACACATTCTCAAGGATTTGTCTTTCTTTTCAACAAATAAAATAAGACCACCCCATGGTGACACACTAGGCTTGATAAAATCTTTTTCTAACATATCCTGAAGTTGTGTCTTAAGTTCTTGTAACTCTATAGGGGTCATCCTATATGGTTCCCTAACAATGGGTGCAACTCCAGGAAATAACTCTATAAAAAGATCAAACTCTCTTTGAGGAGGTAGGCTTGGTAGGTACTCTAGAAATACATCCTTGAACTCATGCAATATATGATGCTTCTAGAAGAGGTTAGAATCATATTTAGTCTCTTATTTCTTGTTTATATTGACTATATAGAACATTTCCTTATTCCTTATTATCTTATTTACTTTCATTGCTGACAACAAATGTAGTTTAATAGAACCACAATCATAATGAATTCTAATTCTTTGGTTATATTCATCCATAAAATCTAACAATCTATCTTCAAAATTTAGAAGGGATTTATGGGCTTTCAACCAATCAACACCAAGAATTATGTCAAAGGTGTGTGTAAAGGTACCACATATAAATGCCAGTTGGTTCTACCTTGTGGTGATATAATGTGAGCATCAAATAAACATTGATTAACTAGATAGGTTTGCCTTGACCCATACTTCACTTTCCAAACATTAGCTAGAAATATAGGTCTTTCTGGTATGTCCCTCACTAAACTAGTGGAAATAAAACTACCAGTAGATCCACCATCAATAAAAATGCATATATTATTTTCATTAATTTTACCATTTAACAGAAAAGGGGTAACTTGCCCATCAAGTAGGATATTACCTATTACTGCAAATATCTAATGGGTAGTTTCTTCTGGTGCCTTTTGGCATAGATCAGCTCTATGGTGACACTTAATGGAAAAATGGGGGCCTCTGCAAATATAGAAACCATTTGGAGGAGCTCTACTACCCCTGTTGCTATCCTCAATACTACATTGTAGTGCAACTTCCTTAGCCTTCTTCTAACCTGATTGTCTTTGATAATTCCTTCTAAAATATCCCTTACCATCCCTTCTGAACTTATTTCCTTGGATTTTTTTTTTTTTTTTTGTGTCTTAGCTTTATTTGGTCCTCTCTTTTAGGCTTTTTACTATGTTCTTTTTACCACTTCACAAATATTTTGCTCTTATGCTTCTTAATCTCATCCTTACCTTTTTCAAATAGCTTTTGGTAGTTGAAATATACCCTTTTGTATTCTTGATTTGCTTCTTCTTGATGAGCTAAATCAAAAGCTTTAGGAAGGTCTTTAGGATTATGCATATTTACCATAGTTTAATTTTGGGGTGAAGTCCCAAAATGAACTTTTGGACCTTCATATCTTCATTGTTCTCATACTAGGTTGCATATTTTAGTAATTAGATAATTTTTTTATGATAGGCTCAAAATAATATTGATTCTTACTACAAGTTAGTAAATTCCACAATTTCTCCACATAGTATTATTTATTTAGTAATATTTTTTCTAAACTTCTTAACAATGTCCTACTATTTGAGATTTATAGCTTCAATACCCTACCCTCTTTTAAAAAATTTCCACCAGTCTAGGGCTACTTCTACCATATTCATGATAGCCAAAAAATTTCTAGATTTTGATCACAAAAGCATCAAGAAAAGTATGACTCCAATTCATTCAACCAATTATTTATTGCATCTCCATCATTGTTTCCATTAAGTTTTTGGTCAACTCCATGCTCACTCTAGCCCTACAAGTTTTTGTAGGCTTATTGTATTCTCCCTTTGTTCTACCTACAAGTTATCTATCCCTAGTTAAGTCCTCTATTAATTTCTACTACTAGACTATTAAATCTTGTTGTTGGGCCATGTGGGCTTTTTGTTGAACCATTTCTACTTTTTGTTGATCTATATGGGTTTGTAAAAGTTGTACTACTTTTCCAAACTTACTTCCTCCCTATTAGAATCACTTGGTGGAGGATCATTTATTTTTTTTATTCTTCTTCTCTTTGAGTACCTTCTTTCCTAGCCCCAATTTATGGTCCCCTTTAAGGTCTTATGGTGATTTCTTCCTATCCAAATCTCATGGGAATTCAAAGAACCACCTGGAAACATCTATGCCATTATATTTGTGGTAAAGGAAAGTAAATTGATTGATTGTTTTTAATTTATTAAAGGAAATTAATATTCTGAGTCTTACAACATAAGTATCTATTCTGCTCTAATACCACATGTAATAACCCAAGTCCACTCACTTGTTGCACAACATAAAATAGCCCAAAGAATTTTCTAGGTGATTTTTTTGTTTGAGTTTAAAATTCATCCTAAAAATGAGGTTTCATTTTTATGGTAGTTAAGGTTCACCCAATAATTCCATAATATAAAATTCAATTAATACAAGGTATATCAACCACTTTTAGGAATTTAGACTGTTGTAGACAGTCACCCGAGTGGACGAGATTGGCCAAATCCTATAGAAAGTACCATTTTATATATCTAACCTTCTTATTTATTATCCTCTTATTCTTGCATGAGTGTCGATCTACATATAGGGTTATCATCTATGGCTCATAACACTTAAAGGGTGGACATTTACTCTACCCATACCTTAGAATGATGAACCTCGACCTAACTGGTTGGCTTATTCAATATTTAAAATACAAGGGGCTAGCATACATATGACTAGTGTCTAACTAATTATTCTCTTTCCAAGAGTTGGATAGAGCCATGTCATTACCATAACCTTGGACTTGATACACTTGATCATTTTTTATTCATGATCGATTATCCCATACCAATTATCATGGATTGGACTAGTTTCTTGAACATTTTAGTCCCTTACTAGTCAGAAGTAGTACAAGGACTTATCACTATACTTCCTAGGAAATGACCTAGCGATAACATCCCATATAGCCCCTCATTACTATTTCTGACAAGATAACTTGTTCTAACCTATACTGTTAGAAAATGGTCATTCTTGAGTCACATTGTATGCTTACCCGCATCTCAGTGACATTGGGTGTTTTAAGAGCATCTACCTTTTTTTATGAATTGGTTTAACGAAAAGTTATTTGTCTTGGTCAAAAATTATGAGATGTGTGGTTTGAAAGTCCTACTAGCAATTTATCTCAATATATCTAAAAGTAGCCATATTTCACCTACCTATTTTAAGTATTTAAAATTTTTCATAAAATGTCTACAAATATTGAAGATTAAGTTTAGGCAATTTTAATTTTTGGGAACATAACATGAGGTTTTATCTTTTTAACACAATAAAATAATATCTAGTTACCATAACTTCATAGTTTTTCACCCATGGTTACTTACTCTACATGCAAGATATTTTCTTATTCAATAAATGTGATCAAATTTCGAGAATAATATCACTTCTTTAAAGTAATATAACAATTTAACAAAAGTGAACAACACTTCAAAATTTATGATAAAATTATCAAAATATTCTTAAACATGTCTATATATGAGCCACATAAGTTCTCTAACACCAGAGTAAAAGTAGACCAATGACTAGCTTATAAGTCAAGTAATAAATAGAGCACTTTGTTTCAAATTGCACCACGTATCATGACTAGAAAATGATATTGAAACAATTGCATGGATCCAACAGTAAGGACACAAGTTCTCTTATAAACCTTTTCCTTCTGCAATTTTGACTTTGAGATTTCTTCCATGGTTTAAATCACTAACTTATTGTTAAACCATCATACGTTCATAGCTATTTTTTTTACTTGCATTGTGTTAGTTTTAAATTGAATATTCTACTTCATTAAGAAAACTAGAGTACACAAATTCTTCTTGATTATGGTAATACGATACTCGATTATGCTAATACGATAGTCATGCTATATATTTATATGTATAATGTCTTGTCAGGATCCAACACAACATTACAACTACAATAACAAATTTAACTTATTACAAATTTCCAAAAATATATTCAACGAAATAACAAGTTCTTTCATGTATTCCACAATGGTTTCAATTTCTAACATATGTGTAGCACCCTAAAATTGGTGCAGTAAAACCTTAAATAATTACAATTACTCTAGTAAATATTCAAATTCAAATTTCAACCCCCAAAACTGCTTCCAAACCACTGTTTAACCCATTTCCTCCTTTCCCATGCCATTTTTAGAGTTTGTTTTGACCGTTTGATGATATCGTCGTCGATCAAATGATATCGCCTCAGATCAGATGATTTCATCTGGACTAGGACATCCAGACGATTTTGTCCCAAAATTATTTTTTCTCAATTAGCCTTTGTTCCAACGGTGTCTCTAATTCAGGTAGAAGCATGTCTACACCGTTAGAGACCCTCCTTGTTGGAGATCTTCCAAATTGGGATGATCTCCAACCTCCTAACATCCCTCCTAAGCCTATTTAAACTTAGGACTCCCCCTTGACTTTCCCCTAGCTGAAATTTCTTGTAACTTGACTTTACACGCACTAAAACATCCTGAATTACCATGTTCACTTGTCCTATCCAAATTTTGTTGTAGGAACCTTAGTATTTTTCAGTCAGAGCAAGCTCAGTTCGTCATGGACGATCTTGTTCAATTCGATACGATTTCATAACAATCCGAGATGATTTTGACTGCAATCAATGTTGGGGGCAATTAGTGCCAAGAGTTTGCATTTTTCTCTTCTCATCTACCGTTTTATTCTGCATCTAGTCAGTTTGTTCATTATTTTCTATTATTCTGCATCTTGGAGTTCACCCATGTAGTTTAATTGCATAATGAAATCATGATTAACTATTAAAACATCATAATTTACTTGCATTTCTATTCAAGATTATCTGTTAACATCTTTATTGTCATTTTACATCTTTATCCTCTATTAGCATTGCTGCATTTTTTGTATTTTGTGTCTATTTCTCTGTTTGCAGGTCTCTGAAGAATTCGCCTGACGAATTCATCAGATCTCAGATGATCTAGTAGGTCAAAGACGATCCTATCAAATTCCAAACAATCTAGACTGCTTCAAAAATCAGAATCACCATCAGACATCCGGATCAGGTATGGATCTATAATTTAGCCTTTTCTCTCTATTTTTTGTTCAAATCTGCTTGTTGTATTTCATTTAGTCTACATTTTCATAATAGAACAACTTAGATTCATTTGGCCAAACCTAGGACTCGAATGTTTAAATATAAAACTAAACACATTAAACACATTCCCAACCTAGGCGTGGAAACTGCCATTCAAATGTTTCCTGGTGAACCCACCATCCGTCGAAAAATCACCATAATACACCTCCCCCGAGAGGCGGGACCTTCATAAGGCCTCTCATTCTGAGGTATCGTGCCATCCTTTTACCATCCTCCTTCCGGGCACGGATCCTATATCCTTAAGGTAAGGATGCAAGAAATTTGGAGCGATACATTTTGGTGAACCCGACGTGAATGCATTCAAAACCTTTTGAAAACAAAACAAAAAAAAACCAAAAACATAGATGCATTTAAAATCATTTAAAACTAATAAGTTGCATATCATGTTTAGATGGTAGCTCCTAAGAAAATATTAGCAGTTACTATAAATGTTGAAAACCAATTAGCAGCCATAGAAATCAATTTTGTGCTTAGTGTGCCTGAAACAGATAGAAATCAACTTTTGTGGGATGAACTTTATAGAATACTAGGTGTCATTTCATCTAGGTCAACAAAACTTAAACAAATCAAGAGGCTTGTCCTAGATAGAATCCTAGATCCTCATCAACTTGTCTTTTATCATGAACTTCAGAGAGCTTGCCATAGATGGTTAGCTTATAGGAGAGCTCTTGTGTCTTCAAAAATTTTCATGTTTGAGGAATACCTCAAGAACGCAGCTGTGGTACGCCAATTTCTAGTTCATATAGAATCCCAAGAAACTGATCTTATGATTAGAAGAAGATGGAACATAACTCCTAGAGCTATGTTGTATCATGAATATTGTCGTGAGAATTATTATTATCAACCAGAATCTGAAATACATAGTATTTCTATAGCCATTTTCATTAAGTTCTTGAAAGAAAATTTTCAATTTGAAGAACACTTCATGACTTCTGAAGAACTTGAGCCCATTAATGACATTTATAAATTATTTATAGAAAACTAGATCATTTCTTTCATTATTATTTCTTGCATTTATTGTGTTGTTTGTTATCTTTACAATATTATTACAAAAACAAGAAAAACTAAAAAACATAACAAAAACCAAAACATTTCATTTTAAATATTGTAGTAGGTATATAATTAATATATACCTCTTAAGCTTGTTGCATGTATATATATATATATATATATATATATATATATATATATATATATATATATTTGCTGAAATCTAAGCTAAGCACAATGCCTAAACTTAGGAATGATAAACAAACTGAAGGAGAAGAAGAAGATTGGTTAGGAGACAAAACAAGAAACCCAAATGTCCTTCCTGAGGATCCAATCCCGGAAGAAGAAACTCTAGACCAGCAAGACGATGAGCTTGTTGTAGATGAACAAGAAGAAAATGTTAAGGAGGATGGATCCTCATCCCCTAGAGTAGCTCCAAATGGAACTATTGCTTTTGATAACTTAGATCATTTTTGGAAAATTTTCAATAATAACATTGGTGCTCTTAATATGGCATTTCGTATTGATAAAGGACAAATTAGTGACACTCAAGCAGCCATGGAACATATTTTTGATGTGCACACTAATCCCTTGTCTTTTATTGATCAAGAAAGTGATAAGGCTGGACCATCCAATAGAGATATGGTCACTATGATTCAAAACATGCCAAAACAACAGGGTACCCAACCTCCTAAGGAACCTGTTATTGAGCCTAAAATCATTCCCACACAAAAGAAAACTTCCTTAACTACTTTACTTCGCCAAACTATTGATCAATATGCTTCAAGTAAACAAAAATCTAAAATGAAGCCAAACACCAATTTTCAACAATCTGGGATATAGCATAATACAACTTCAAAATTTCTTCATAACGCCTTTCCTACCAACAATTTACACAATAGCAATATAGCATCTAATATGCATGTCCCTCCATCATATGTTCACAAATCCCATATTAATGCCCTATCGAACCAATATGGTGGGCAAACTAGTAATCTGGAAGCCATGGTGAAACAGTTAGCTTCGTGTATGGACCAGATAGATCCCTACCATCCCTCATACAATTATTGAGAGATATGTAGTCAACCTTTGGATCCCATAGTTGTAGCACAACTGTACCCTAAGCATTTTCCCATGCCCATCTTGCCTATATATAAAGGAACCGAAGATCCCATAGAGCATCTTCGCATGTTTAGGATAGCATGTCATGATATATCACATGATGACTTGCTATTACTAAAAATGTTCCTGAAAAGTTTAGGTGGAATGGCATTAGAGTGGTACTATCAACTACCGACTCATTCTTTAAGAAATTTTGAAGAAACAGCTAAATCGTTTGTCCATCAATTTAGTGCCTACATCGAGAGGCATGTCACCATTAAATATTTATACAACTTAAAACAAGACAAAGATGAATGTTTTGCTGATTTCTTAGCTAGATGGAGGCAGTTGATAGGAAAACTACACTTTGTGCTACCTTATAGGGAAATGTTGGACATTTTTGTCAATAATTTGCAAGAACAAATATCTTATGAGTTATCAACTGCTACTTTAACTACCTTCGATCAAGCTATATATTTAGCTCGAAGAGTAGAATATTCCCTCATTAGGAGAGGCCAAATTAGGAAGAAGGATGATGATAAAACATCCAAAAATCAATATAAAAACAAACAAGCCGTAGGTGATGGAGTCACTGACAACAAAAATGTTGCTAATATCAATGCAACAAAGACAACAAAAAAATTTATATTGAAACCTCCTGATAAACCTCCTTGAGAATTTACTAGATTGAATCAACCATTATCACCTATTTTACCTCAATTACTCGAAAGCAGTTTGATTCTATTACCAGCTATCCAAGAACCTGATCCAACCATACCCAGATATAGAGCTAACTTACACTGTGATTTCCATAGAGGACCTAGACACTCTACCAACACTTGTAAAAGGTTGAAACATAAAATACAAGATCTGATTGATAATAATGAAATGGAGGTGCAAGCCTTCCAACCTAAACAAAATGCTCCTAATAACGCTCAAAAGAACATTCCCCAAAATCAAAATCAAAATGCTAATCAATCATTAGACATATTTCAACACCCTTTACCAAGACATGGTAAATAGGTGGCCAATCAAATCGAACATCATAATGTTCCTCCTCCTACCCGATATGTAGGGACTATCAATGGACAGTTACCTGTTCAAGATCCTCAAACATTTGACACAACTTTATCCCTAGTCACGACCAGGCCCCTGCATAATTTTCAAACTCCAAATCCTAGTGATGTAGAATCAGATATTGAAAGTGAAATAGACATCACCTCAAACCAATTGAATAGTTTTGAAAACGAATCAGATCCTATTCAACCCATCACAGATGCTATGGTTCCAGAAGAACCATTTCCTAGAAGAGTTACTACTCGACCCTCTTCTAATCATTTCCTCCCTAATGAACAAGCCATAAACTCTCAACAAAGACCAGTTCAGCGTATTTAATATAACATTCTAGGTACCATTGGATTCGTTACCTGACAACAAACTCAAAATTCTCAACAAGAACCAAACTAGAATGATGGACTAGCTCCATTTGTTTTGAAAAATCCCAATAAAGGGAATCATGCTCCCAATGTTCAACCTAAACCGCCTTACAATATTAATGAGCAATTATCCAATACTACAACCAAAATTTCCCTTTTGGATTTATTAAGATCTTCTCCTACCCATAGGGATGAGTTAATGCTTACATTAAGCCAAATGATGGTACCTCAAAACATTCAACCTTAATCCATGGCCAATACTATCATCACTAGAGAAGTCAATTGTATTGACTTCTGGGATAAAGATATCCCACAACACAGTTTACATAAGGATAATCCCTTATATATTACTGCTCTAATTGGAGATGTAGCTGTTAAAAGATTCCTGATTGATAGTGGTTCATCTCTAAACATTTGCACTTTTGACTTCTACCAACGATTTGGCTTTAGAAGTGATGAAATGAAGAAAACTGACATGGTTATCAAAGCTTTCAATGACAAAACACAAGAAACATGTGGAGTTATTACCATCCCATTGCAAGTTGGTCCTAGAACCTTAGATACGACCATGTTTATTGTACATTGCCCCACATCATACAATATACTCTTGGGTCATCCTTGGATCAATGCAATGCGGGTTGTCCCATCAACTTTACACCAATGTGTTAAATTTGAATTTAAAAATAAGTTGGTCACTATCCATGGTGATCCTAGACCCTTTGATATGTGTGCTTTAGCAGAACCTGTTGGAGTGCAATTTTGCCCTGCTCTGTCATCCACACATCCTAATTCTTATTTTTCATCTAAAACTGTGAAATGCACTCCCATATCTTCACCTATTTCTCCTCCATTCATTTCACACTCATATATAGATCAACAATCTTCTAAAAAAACCACTCTAGAACCTCAAAAAGTTCTCCAATCCACAACCAATCATTCATGTTCTACCCCTATAATTTCAAAACCTATAGACCCATTCATTAAAACTTCCACATTATCAACATCTATCATACCTTCCACATCTAAAGATATAGGGAATGATCCTTCTACATCTTATGCTCTTTCTGATGAACTTTTACCAAATTTATCCACAATCTTAATATCAAAAAAAACAAATGCTTTCATGCAAGATTCAATTCTTTTAAATAACTTGCCACCATCTCCTCGTACTTTGGGCCTCCCACAACCTATGGGAAGTACTTACCAAGTCAAGAGTTGTGCTTTCATTTATAAAGGATATGACTGGGGAAGAATTCCTCGAAATATTAAAACTCATCATGATGGATATGCACGATGTTATTTTACTAATGAGTATATTAAAGCTAAACCCATAATGATTAAAATGGGATATAAAGGGAAAGGCTTGGGACCTTTCCAAAATGGTATGAAAGAACCTTTCGAGGTAGAACCGTGGCCTACCCACTGTGGTGTGGGCCTATTTCCTAGTAAGGGTCAACCCTTTCCTTTTGAAGATAATGATCAACTCATATGTTATCAAGATAATTTAGATAGGTGTGATGATTTGCCTCTAAAAAATCATCCATTTACATGTAACATGATATCTATAGCTTACCCTGAATTGATTGCTAACTCTGATGAGGAGTTACAAGGAGATATCTTCCACGATGTCTCTGTTGAAGAGATGTTACACAATGGATTTTATTTTGATGGTTCTATACCAACTATAGCCCAACTTGAGGCCACCACTCATCAAGATGAATTATCCAACTTAAAGTTAAAATAATTACAAGAATTGGGTGTCTCACCCGCCCCACCTAATTTTGAAAGAGATCTACACATGGAAGTAGAAAACGTCATTAAAGTTAACATTGGAACTGAGGATAATCCTCACATAATCAATATTGGGTCGAAATTAAGTCAATAAAAACAAGAGCAATACATTGCATTCCTTAAAGAATATGAAGATGTCTTCGCTTGGACATACGAAGATATGCCAGGTCTAGACCCTTTCATAGTCATGCATCATATAGTAGTCCATCCGAATGCTAAACTTGTTAAACAAAAACTTAGAAAAATGCATCCCAAAGTGGCCCTGCTAGTCAAAGGGGAGTTAGAAAAACTCTTGAATGTTGTTTTTATACAAGCTATTGATTATGTTGAATGGATATCAAATGTAGTTCTAGTCACCAAGAAAGAAGCCACCAAAGTTAGGGTTTGCACAGATTTTAGAGATATTAACGTTGCATGCCCTAAAGATGATTTTCCTCTTCCAAACATGGACCAAATAATTGACTTTACTGCTGGGAGTGGGATTATTTCCTTAATGGATGGATTCTCTGGTTATAATAAAATCAGGATAGCTCCTGAAGATCAGGCTAAAATAGCCTTTATTACCCCTTGGGGTACCTTTTGTTGGAAAGTGATGCCATTCGGCTTAAAGAACGCAGGTGCAACCTATCAACGAGCTATGACTTATATTTTTCATGATATGATGCATGATATCCTACATGATTATGTAGATGATATTATAGCTTGCTCTATTAATGAAGATAATCATTTAGATGATTTGAGAAAAAATGTTAATCGATTAAGAGAATATCTTATTTGATTAAATCCAGCCAAATGCATATTCGAAGTTAAGTCCGGTAAGCTATTAGGGGTTTTAGTTTCTTTATGTGGTATCGAAATTGACCCTCTCAAGATTGCAGCTATCACTGATATGCCCGCACCTACCAATATATTTGAGTTACGAAGTTTACAAGGTAAGCTTCAAGCTATTCGTCGCTTCATCGATAAGTTGGCAGACAAAACCGATCCCTTTCTTAAGCTCCTTAAGAAGGATGTCCCTTTTAATTGGGACGACGAATGTAAAGAAGCTTTTGAACTTCTTAAACAATACCTCCTTAACCCACCTGTGCTTTCTCCACCTAAACCTGATCGCCCATTTCTCCTGTATATTTCAGCTTTAGATTCTGCCTTAGGAGCTATGTTAGCTCAGCTTGATGATGCGAAGAGAGAACGTGCTAATTATTATATTAGCTGAACCTTCATCAGTTATGAAACCCGCTACACAACATTAGAAAAGCTATGTCTAGCAGTCATTTTGCTATGTAGAAATTATGCCATTATATGCTTAGTCAAAAAACTTATGTCATTTTTAAATATGATCCCTTGAGGTATCTCATAAGTCGACCTTATTTATTGGGTTGTACAACCAAGTGGGTTCTTGCTCTAAGCGATTTTGACCTCACGTTCATAGGACAGAAGTTTGTTAAGGGTCAAATCATAGCAGATCAACTAGCTACTACACCCTTAGAGTCTACCCATCCCCTCATCATTGAGTTTCCTGATGAATGCCTTCAATTAGAGGCAGACCATATTGAACAATGGTCTTTATACTTTAATGGAGCCCGATGCATGAGTGGGGCTGGTGTGGGTATTATTTTAATATCCTCGCAAAAACATCTTATTCCTCTATCCTTCAAATTAAAATTTGCTTGCACCAACAATACTGCTGAATATGAAGCTTTAATCCTCAGATTACGAGCTGCCTTGGTGCTAAAAATTAAACATTTGTTAGTTTTTGGTGATTCTCAACTTGTCATAAACCAAATTAATGAAGTTTATCAGACCAAAGATGATAAACTGTGCCCATATAAAGCCTATGTTTTACAATTAATGTCTCTATTTGATCAAGTTACCTTGGAAGCTATTCCTCGAACTTGCAACCGTGCAGCTGATGCTATGGCCGCAGTTGCATCTCTCCTGCACTTGGAGTTAGATGACGAATATTCCACTATCATTATTCATCGACTCCAAGAACCCACTTCAAATAAGTCATGCTTAGAACCTTTGGATGTGTTTCTAATCAATGAAACTACTCCTGAACCTTAGTATACAGATATATTTAATTTTCTTCAAAATGAGACTTTCCCTGCCAATTCTAATAGAAACCAGCGTCGATTATTACGTAGACGAGAAAGTCAATTTGTAATAATTGGTAATACTTTGTATAGGAGATATTTTCAAGGTATCCTATTAAGATGTTTGAATTTAGAAGAATCCAAATCAGCCTTGAGTGAAGCCCACGATGGATCTTGTGGAGGACACTTCGATGGTAGTGTCATTGCTAAAAAGCTCCTTAGGATAGGATACTTTTGGCCTACCATGGAGAATGATGCACATGAGTATGTGCGCCATTGCAACAAGTGCCATAAACATGCTAACCTTGTCCATGTGCCTGCATAAGAACTGCAGGCTATTTCATCTCCTTGGCCCTTTTCAAAATGGGGCCTAAACATTATGGGCAAAATTAATCATGTGGCATCTGATGGACACAAATTCATCATAACCACCATTGAGTATTTCATGAAGTGGGTTGAAGCTATGCCTTTAGCTTCCTGCACTGGCACACAAGTTTCTAAATTTATTTTTAATCAAATCATTTGTAGGTTTGGAATTCCTACAAATCTCATCTCTGATAATGGAACTTGTTTCACAAATAAATATGTCAAGAAATTATGCCAAAAATATAAGATTCAACATCGCTGGTCCACTCCCTATTATCCTCAGGGTAATGGCCAAGCAGAAGAATCTAACAAAACCTTAATCAAAATTCTCAAAATATTAGTCAATAAATCTATCCGCAACTGGCACATTCAATTATATCCAGCCTTGTGGGCCTATCGAACTAGTGTTCGAACCCCCATTGGAACTTCACCTTTTGTTTTGGTTTATGGTGCTGAAGCCATTTTTCCCTTTGAATTAGAAGTTCCTTCTTTGGCTCTACTACTTCAAGATATGAATATCGATCTGGGCGACTCGACCAACTGGAACTCCTAGATGAAAAATGCATCAATGCTTTGGAGCATCTCCGTGCCTACCAAAACAAGCTTAAAAGATCATATGCTAAAAAAGTTCATCATCGATCCTTTGAGATCGGCAACCTTGTTTTAAAAAAAAAATAAAAAAAATACTAATGTAACTAAAGACCTTAAGGGTAAATTTGAGCCCAACTGGCTTGGACCATACATTATCACTGCTAAATTTGAATCAGGAGCATATACATTATCTACCTTAGATGGTAAGAACTTAAATAACCCATGAAAATTTTGCATCTTAAACGTTACTATGTGTAACAAAAAATTAGTCATTTCATCATTTGTACATATTTTGCATGTTGTCTTATTTTAAAAATATATCAAATTTTACACAAAAACAAAAACAAACAAAAATAATAAAAATAAAAATAGTAATATTCTTGACTCTTTCGAAACCAAAACAAAATAAAGAAGAAAGAGAGAGTCAACATTCTCAAACTTCTCAAAAAGTATTTGTATATATTTCTTCTTACAAATGTTGCAGTTATATATTTCAAATTATTTTGGATAAATTAGCATTTATTTGGAATCCCTCACTTTCACAAACACAAAATAAATATCTTGATTTTTATCTAGCATGATTACTAATCTCTCTTATATCAAAGTCCACAAAATTCAATTAAATAAAGTTTGAGCACAGATAATTGATCTTTTTATTTACTTAAACCAAGCACATCCTTTCACAATAAAATGATTATATTTGTAATATCCTTGCTATGCTACATAGTAGAAGTGGTTTCTTGAGCGAAAAGTTTCCCCTGCTATCCTATCATGCACATGGTCTAGAATCTTTGAGAATTGGCAAAAGGACAAGCTCACCCCTACCCAGAATAAAAATCCCTTGCTCTACAGCTAATCCAAGCAAGTATCCCTAGCATAGGAAAAAAAACAAAGTTCAAAAAAAAGAGAAAAAAAAAAAGAAAACTGTTATTTTATATCATTACAGCAATGTTTCAAGCATTATCTCAAAAATCAAGCAAAAATACAAAATAAAAGCAAAAGAAATCAAAAGAAAAAGCAATAAAATCCCTCTCCCTACCCTTTAAAAATAAAAAAAGGCTTGATGAGCTTGAATCCCTGGAATTCTCAATTATTCGAAAACTGTGAGGTAAGCCCCATAACAGGTGGTTTGTGCCCAACCTGCTTGGCCTTGGGTAACTCCTAGCATGGCGATATGTCTGTCACATTAGCGACCTTCTTTTGTATAGACTAATGTCTGCTTACGGATTAGCTAGCTCTTGATAATCTGACTTACATAGTAGTCTAGTATGTTTATATGCATCTAAATCATGGTTAATGAACACTTATTTGGTTCATTCAAATCACTTGTATCATAGTATCTTGCTCAAAATGGTAAATGAACAATGCAATTGCACACACATTTTGTATTTGAGAGATTTTGTGTATCATTATGATAAATCAAGATTGGAAATGAACTCACATACACACATGGGATTCCTTATAAATCTAACTTTTGTCTTTAAGATACTTTGAAATATTTCTACAAATTGTTTGGAATAAATTCATTTTCTTCTTTAAAGTACAGTTGTTTGGTATAAAGACAACTACATGCATAATCAAAAATCAAAATTTCTTTCAAACCATACAATAAAAACACATATTTATATATTTTCGACTTTCGTGACGATGGTATAGTTCCAAAACTAAAATTGGAATTTTATGACTAGCGCAAGTCCTCATCTTCATATTTTTTGTTTATTTTCAAAAAATTAAAAATCAACCATGCAATAAAACAATCTATTTTCTTCTTTGGATTTCGCGATGATGGTATAAGTCTATACCTACATATTCTATGCCTAGCGCAAACCATTGTACCAATTTTATTCCCCATTCATTTAAAAATCATAAAAACCATATGACTTAAATCATTATGTTATACAATTATGCTTTAAAACAAACAAACACCTATTCTATTTCATGTCATTATGTCAATATGCAAATTTGCAATGATGGTATAATTCCTAAAGAATTATCCAAAAAATTTATCACACTTAGGAATTTATGCCTAGCAAAAGTCATTTTAAAATATTTCATGCATAATATTTTCATGAAAAATCTGAAAACAAAATCATCATCATCATCATTTGCATCATCACACCAAAGTCTTAAGACAGTCTCTTAAGCACCCTTTTACTTTTAGCAATATTTCTATAATAGGATTAGCTTGACGACCGAGTGAGCGGCGAATCCATGAAATGGTCTATAACAATGACAATGTCCTTTGAAATTATTGTTAAAAGTCCCTTTTATTTTTTTTATCAAATTATCATCACAACAACCAATTTGTTACATCAAATTATTTCATTTAAAATCTTACAACATGACATCAAAATTATAATATTTCAAAATGACATAATTACATGAATCCTCAATCCAATAAGCAAACAATTCAAAACATTAAAGCATCATAAAACATATACACAAGTCATATCATCAAAAATATCATCAGAGAAAATGAATAGTAAAAATGAATTAGGGTTTTACCCTATTTTCTTAATTTTATTCAATTAACAACATTTTTAAATTTTGCTTTTCCATGTTTTTACCTCAAACGTTCGATTTGGGTAAAAACACAGAGGGGGCACATAATAAGCTGTTGTACGATTCGACCTAGAATCATCTCATAAAAATGGAAATAATTTTTGCTTTCTCATGGATCGAGAAGAACTCATCTTTAACGCATTTTCCTCAAAAAATTTGCTAAAGAGGGGGCAAAATGTAGCACCCTAAAATTGGCACAGTAAAACCTTAAATAATTACAATTACTCTAGTAAATATTCAAATTCAAATTTCAACCCCCAAAATTGCTTCCAAACCATCGTTTAACCTGTTTCCTCATTTTTCGTGCCATTTTTAGAGTTTTTTTTTACCATTTGACGATATCGTCGTCGATCAGACGATATCGTCTCAGATCGGATGATTTCGTCTCGACTAGGATGTCCAGACGATTTTGTCTCAAAATTGTTTTTTTCTCAATTAGCCTCTGTTTCAGCGGTGTCTCTAATCTAGGTAGAAGCGTGTCTGCACTGTTAGAGACCCTCCCCGTTGGAGATCTCCAAAATTTGGATGATCTCCAACCTCCTAACCTCCCTCCTAATCCTATTTAAACTTAGGACTCCCCCTTGACTTTCCCCTGGCTGAAATTTCCTGTAACTTGACTTTACACGCACTATAACATCCTGAATTACCATTTGCAATTGTCCTATCCAAATTTTGTTGCAGGAACATTAGTATTTTTTAGCCAAAGCAAGCTCAGTTAATCATGGACAATCCTGTTCAATTCGATATGATTTTGTACCAATCCGAGATGATTTCGACTGCAATCAACGTTGGGGGCAATCAGTGCCCAGAGTTTGCATTTTTCTCTTCTCATCTGCCATTTTATTCTGCATCTAGTCAGTTTGTTCATTATTTTCTGTTATTCTGCATCTTGGAGTTAACCCATGTAGTTTAATTGCATAATGAAACCATGATTAACTATAAAAACATCGTAATTTACTTGCATTTCTATTCAGGATTATCTGTTAACATCTTTATTGTCATTTTACATCTTTATCCTCTATTAGCATTGCTGCATTTTTTGTATTTTGTGTCTATTTCTCTGTTTTCAGGTCTCTGATGAATTCATCAGATCTCAGACGATCTTGCAGGTCAGAGACGATCCTGTCAAATTCCAAACGATCTGGACTGCTTCAAAAATCAGAATCTCCATCAGAAATTCGAATCAGGTATGGCTCTGTAATTTAGCCTTTTCTCTCTGTTTTATGTTCAAATTTGCTTGTTGTATTTCATTTAGTCTGCATTTTCATAATAGAACAACTTAGATTCATTTGGCCAAACCTAGGACTCGAATGTTTAAAGATAAAACTGAACACATTAAACACATTCCCAACCTAGGCGTGGAAACTACCATTCAAATGTTTCCTGGTGAACCCACCATCCATTAAAAAATCACCATAATACACCTCCCCCGAGATGCGAGACCTTCACAAGGCCTCTCAGTTCGAGGTACCACGCCATAATTTTCCCATCCTCCTTCTGGGCACGGATCCTATAGCCTGAAGGTAAGGATGCAAAAAATTTGGAGCGATACAATATGACATCATGTTTATTTTGCTAACTCAGAAGGAGAATTTCTACGTAGTTTCTTTCATTTCATACGCAGCAAAATGGAATGCAATTTCCCCAGTCCTCTTAACTAAAAATAACAAACACCCGTACAACAACAACTACACTAAGTGAAATTAGGAAGAGGTTTCATAAGTATGAAAATATGGTCTCTTTAACTTCCTAAACCTACCATCAGGTCTTCTACATGCCTCTATTCGGCTATTGCCTACATTCATAAATCCATGCACGTGGCCTCAATCTTAAGTCTGACAACCACTAGTTTTACCATCTCCATATTTGGTGGTGAAAGAGATCTGAATCGACTCTAAAACATGAATGTAGATCTAAATATTTGTATCTACACTAACATGCATCACTTTTACAATATATATCACAACAATAACCATATAATTCCTAATATGGTAAGCAATTCACCTGCATGTAGTTTCTTTGCTATCCATATTCTCTAGACAATAGTAACAGTAATATTAAATTGTGCAACTAGAATTATTTTCCAAATTGCTGGAAAAATATTCACAATTTGATCATGCAATGCTCACAGAGTAAAATACTTTTGATTTCAATCCATTCATAAAACATCATTCAAATTTTTCCAAAATGAAAGGTAAACCATCTCGTTCAAAGCTATTTCAAAATTAAGAAAATATAGAAGGTCCAACCTGAAAATCAGTCATTATGCTCTATACTCCCAAAGTGCTCTCTAATTCTTCCCATAAAGTACAAACCAATAAAAATGATAGAAATAAATATATCCCCAATATCCCTCTCCCTCAACCAACTTCCTCTTTTATCGTTCAAGAGAACACATGATAGGTTGAAGAAAATCATCATGACGATTACAAAACATCATCCATTCACTATCACCACCATAATCCACTATACTCATTATGTAATAAGGTATTATATTTTATTTTCATATTTATTTATTTATATGTATATTTTTAATTTTAATTTATGTAATTTCTATTTCACTGCATAAATTCAATAATAAACATATAAATAATCTACAATTCACCAAATACATAATTAATAATGGCTACCATTTCCTCAGCACTTTCATTGCCATTAAAGGTATATATGCATCATTTTATTTTTGTTAACAATAGGCATACATTTCAAACAAACATACAATAATGTATATTATTCAAGATGTTTCTACATGATATGCAATTGTGTGAGCCTCCATGTACTTACGAGTGGAATCATCACTTTCCTCTTACCTTTTTCATCAACCTTCTTCTATCCATAGAAGGTATATACCTAGTCTTGCATGCACAATAACCATCAGTAGTACCATATTCTAGAAAAGGTAAGTTTAAACTATCGACTTTATTTGCTATCAATGTGTGTGCGAGGAGGGTTGTTACATAATGTCTAAGAAATAATACTTTGAGAAATTTTTTTGACTAATTGAGCTCATTTAATACCAAAAAATGGCATAAATGAAAATAATCCAACTATTATCATATGGATCTAAGAATTTTTTGAATTATCTTGATACCATCCAAACAAAAATAACCTCTAGAAACTCTACTAGATACCCAAATGAATCTATAACTTTGCTTCTCATTTCCATAACCAAATCCTCCTTCTCTGCCCACTCAAGTAGAAACTAGGAGGAAATAAATTGCTAACAACAATTATAACTAACAAAAATTGGACATTCACAAGTACTTTAGTGTAACAACCTGATTTTGACGCATTAGTTGTACAACCCAGTATAGCTTACTGTTTCATCAAGGTAAAATTTTTGGCCAAGGTAAAAATTTTCACTAGTTTTATTGACTAGACTTGATCCAAAGTAAAATTTTTGAATTAGTTAAGCTTTAGTGATGACCCAATGTTCTATCAGGAGGAGGTATAGATAACCACTTTTGGATTAACATCATTGTAAAATACCCCCATGTGCATGACATTGACTAAATATCATAGATGGTTTCGTTTAGTGGTTCATCTATTCTCACCATCTAGCTTGGTATGAGTAATAGAACCTGTTGGCATTTTTGCCACATTTATTTGATCATTGATTATTCATGCATGAGTTGTTGAAATCCTAACTTCTCTATAGGTTTTCATGCAAAAAATTACTAAGTCCGAAAGTTGTCGTGAAATAGCGACAAAAAACAGCATAGAGAGCCAAGTCCGAAAACCGTCGCGATATCGCGACATGTCGCAAAATCGCGGTCAGCGTAGTCAACGACAGTAGGTGGGAAAAACCGTCACGATATCACGATGTGTTAGATCAGCACGGTCAAAATGGTCAAAGGAGGGCAGAGCGACAAAGTTGTCACGAAATTGCGACAAAACTAAGCCAACGATGATAAGACTCAATGTCATAGCGAAATCACGACAAAAAATGACACAAGGCTCATAAGGTGAAAGACGTCACGAAATCGCGATGCGTCGCGTTTTCACAGCGTGGGTAGATGAAAATACTTAAGTTGTAAAATGGTCACGATTTCGTGCCAGTTATACGATGCAGGCTTGCAAGGCGAAATATGTAGTGAAATCGCTACACGTTCCATGGTCGCAGTCCAAGTGAATGAAAAGAGTCTAAGGCACAAAGGCGTAGCGATATCGTGCAAATTTTGAGAAAATAGGCAAGCAAGGCAAAGACGTCGTGAAATCATGACAGAAAGTGAGAACCATACAGAGGGCAAGAAATGGTAGCGATTTCGTGACACATTATTGAAAAGAGACTAAGTGCGAAGAAACGTAGCGAAATCGTGACATGATGAAGTTGAAGACATTCTAAGGCAAGAGTGTCACGTTTTCATGGCTTAAGAGCAAGACCATACAACATGCAGAAAAGTGGTAGCGAAATCACGACATGGTTGATTTTCATGATGTAAAAGCCAAGACTGAGCAGTGGGAAGATAGTGTAGCGATTTCGTGCATTGTCTCATTTTTGCGACATGGAGAGAATGATGAAAGTGCCAACGAAAAGATGCAATGAAATCGCACGATGTCATGTTTTCATGATTTGATGCAGCAAAGAGAACAGAGAGATGAAGGATGTAGTGAAATCGTGCATTATCGCATTTTCATGGAAACAAAGCAGAATATGAGTAGAATGGTATAGACGTCGTGAAATCATGACATGTCGGATTTTTGCGGTGCAGAAGGGAAGATAGAGCCAAAGATAGAAGTTGTAGCGAAATCGTGCAACGTCGTGTTTTCGCGGTGCAAGGTAGCGAAGGAGATAAAGAAGTCGAATGTGTAGCGATTTCGTGACACATTTGTTTTTCACGATTCGAAGCGGCAGAAGCGTAAGGAGTAGAAAGACGTTGTGATTTTGTGACCTGTCATGTTTTCGTGACCTATTGCAGTTTCACGCCCAAAAGCAGTTTGAACGGCCCAATGCAATTTTGTAATTTTCGATGATTCAAAGCGATCCAAAAAAAAAAAATTTGTTGATTTCCAATGTGGTCAAGATTGAAGAATGCACCCAAGCTACCAGAATTGAAGATTTCCAGGATTCGAAGCTGTTGTTCGTGATTTTTCTAATGGTTTCATGCATATTTCCAAGAACACCATTTAATGAAAATGACCGACTCTTCCTTATGGCATTTAATTTCTGGTTTCTCCGAGGCTATTTAAGGATATCATTTCCTTGTTTCCGTTGCACAGTTGTAGATCTCGAGGAGGTCCGTTGTAAGTTTTAAATTTTGCACAGAGGCAAGACCTCTATAAAAACCAATGTAAATCTCATTAGCAGGTATCGGGAGTGAGAGATACTTTTGCTGAAATCTTTTCAAGTATTTTGCATGAATATTAGACATTCGGCTCACTGATTTCGCAAGTGATTTTCTATGTATTTTCCCTTTTGCATACTGCATTCCTAATTTGTGCTCGGATCTTTTATTTGCTGCTTAGTTTTAATTCTGTATCGAATTTTAACATTTGCTAGTAAGAGAGAGAGTTCTGGAATGTTATTTTGGAGGTCATCTATGCAAGGTTGTGAGTGGATCACGTCATTGTCTTCTGTTATTTGTTTTTGTTGTACTTAGAGTTATTTGTTGTTGTTATTTCTTGATCAGATAAATTTGGCCTACGGCCATATTTCCCGTTTCTTTCCACATCTTTACAATTTCTTTCCTGTAACTTTGATCTTAAAACAAATTTAGAATAGTAAGGGAACCAGCCCACTCTAGAGATTGGCCTGGGAGACATTTCTTTCTTCCAGCCTTTCAATGTTGGCCGGGTCTAGGGTGCATTTTATAGAAAATCCTTTCCTGTGGCAGATTCATGACCAAAAGTTTTTGGCATGCCCAGTGGGATAGACTTTTTCTGTCTTAGAAATATCCCATAGTATTGAAGGTTTAATTTTTGCATTCATACCGTAAAGTTAGAGCATTTTGTGACTCTGCAGTACCTAGAAATCTCTGAACGTGGATACAGTGAAAGCTGTACTTCATGATCACGAGATCACAGTCTAAAAAAGTTGAATATCTTGTTGAGTTTTTTGAACTTGACAGCACAAGAAGTGGTGAGCACTCTAGGTTGGTTTCCCCTACCACATCTGCACAAATCCTCGGTATTGTTACTAGTTTTCCATCTTCTCAGTCACATCCGTTAGTCCCAATGGCTCAGTATCCTCCACCCAAGAAATTCTTGGCATGGAACAGCTCAGGTGCCTTGAATCTCTAGGCTCAGAATCTAGTTCCTCAGGCTGCCTTGAAGGCATTGCCAACCTATGATGGTACGGGTAAGACAGCATATGAACATATTAATGATGTAGCTTCTTTGGCAGCCATTCATGATATAACTGACGAGGATGTGATGGTGAAGTTGTTGGTGTTATCCTTGAGAGGAAAATTGTTGTACTAGTACCGAACCTTGCAACCAAGCACCATTACGTCATGGGATCAGCTAGAAGAACTGCTAGTTAAGAATTTTCATGAACAGGCTGATCCATTTTCGTTGTTGTATCAGTTTAATGTGATCCAGAGGCACCCATAAGAAGAGATAGCTAATTTTAATGTTCGATTCACAAGAACCTAGCAGAGAATTCCTAATGGTCTTCAGCCTGCTAATGATCTGGCTACATTTTACTACCTCAGAGCGTTCAACACAGATATCGGTTGGGCTGTCTAGAAGTCCAACATGACAACATTTCCAGAGTTGTTTGAACAAGCGTTGAAGGCAAAAGCTAATCTGATTGCTATAAGTAAACTTCCTCCAAAGGTAACTATGCCTATTATACCTGATTTGCCTAAGTATTTATATTCTGGTTCACTTCCACAGCCCATGCCATCTATGTATCCTACCCCATCATGGAGCTCCAATGCACCTCAAATCGCACCTATTCTAGTTCCCCAGCTTCCTGCTCCAACTGTTCCCCAGTTGCCTGCACCAAGCATTCCAAGGTTAGTTCCTCCATTTCCAACTCCTGCAGTATCTTCCCCACAGTTTCCATTACCTTTACCAGCATCGCCTGTATCCTCAAGCCCAGATCCTCAATTGGTTATGTTACAAGAAATTCAGTCGGCTATGAGATCTCTCACTGATAATGTGACATCGATGGAATGGAGAGAGGTAGAAAGAAGCTATCATCCATGAATATTTATGCCGACAGTAACTAGAGAACAACCTACTCCTAGCAAGGCTATGGAGAAAGCACCTGAAAGGAACTCAGTAGTTCTGGTAAGTGAAGATGCTGGCCCTTCTAAAGTTTCACATGAGCCCTCTTACTGGTGTTCTTCCTGCAATGACCCACATGATGAGTCCACTTGCATGGTCCACCAAAATTATTTGCAAGTTCTTACAGGGAGCCATGTAAACATGATTCGAGAGGTGGATCTTACTTTCATGGAGTCTTTGGAGGAACATATAGCAATACTGACATGCAGCGGCAAGAAACCAATGTTGGTAGATCCGACTAAGATGGAGCCATTGAAAGTGCCTCCTGTACAAGCAATGAAGCAACAAATGCCAACAAAGGCTCATGAGTTCCCAGCGCAACGACAATCACCTATTTTGTCAAAGGATCCACTTCCATCACTAGTAAAAGACAAGGAACAAGCTTCTACTTCCCAGCCGCAAGTAGAAACAAAGGAGCAAGCCAAAGAAACATTGCGGTATCCATCATTGACCAAATGACAACGAGTGGAGGCTACCCAGCAATCGAAGAGCACATTTGAATCTGCTAGTGGCAGGAAATAATAGATCTCCATGGAGTACAACATTGTTGAAGAACTTAAATGGATACCAACTAAGGTAAGTTTGTATGACACCTTACAGTTTCCTGGATAGGTAGATCTCTTACAGGAATCCTTGAAGACCATATAAAGTAAGGGGAAAGTTCCAGCCCAAGTAGTTATGGCTCAAACATTAACATCTATAGCCAATTCCAGGAATAGACCACCCTCGTTTTATCTTTCATTGCAAATAGAGGGTTGGATTGTACATAATCGCCTAATCGATTCTGGTGCTACTACAAATGTCATGCCTAAGGCAGTTTGTGAAGCAATGGGAATGGAATCCACACAAAGTAGCCCCAGAGTTTTGTAGTTAGATGGTACTCCAGTGAAAATAGTGGGTGTAATCAAAGATGTCCTGATTGTTTTGCATACTATGCCACATATTACAGTCATTTAGGAGATTGTTGTAGTTGATCTAGAACCGTATTTTAGTATGTTTTTATCTAGAGAATTTACTGCAAAGTTGGGCGGTTACTTTGCACTGGATTATTCTCACTTGGATATTTCATTCAAAGGAAGACAAGTCCGGATCTATAATTAGAAATCTTCCACTTTTCATATTGAGAAGATAGAAGAAGAACATGTTATTCATATGATAACTGAAGACTTGGAGGATGAGTTTTCAATGCTTAATTTCAATGCTATGATCCAGACTGAAATTGGCTGTTATTCCATTATGCAGCCTAAAGAGGTTGAAGTCAAGTTGCCACCTGATCAAGTTGAACAAGATTCTCTGCCAGATCAGCTCTATCTTGATGGAACACAATACAAAAATGGTGCTAACACTGGGACTGAATGATCATGCCTACGTCTCCAGATGGCTGGGAGACTTGGAGTGCTACAATTATAGATTTTTGGTGATTCAGAGCTAATCAAGAATCAAAAGTTTATTGAGCATTTTTCAAGGATCTGGGATCCAAGAGATAGAGCTGTGTTTGGGTTCATGTCTTTCCCGAAAGTTCACATCTAATTCGGGAGTTACCTTGTATATAGTAAAAAAAAAAAAAGAAAAAAAAAAGGGCGTATTGTTTTTATTTTTCCACTTTGGCTCTTTTTGCTTGTGAGCCGTAGGTGCTTGTTTTCTATTTTTCTTCTTCTTCTTCTTTCCCAGCAGTTAGTGGCTTTCTAGCAATTTCTTCCTTATCCTTCCTTTTTTCTTTCCTTCCTTTCTTCATTTTCCTTCTACTCCCTTTTCTTCTGTAGTAAATAAAAATCCATTGCTGTTGTTTCTTTTCCCCATTCCTATTATTCCCACTCCTTCTTATCCATTTATTCTAAGTTCTCTGTTTTTTTACGCATTTATTTATAGTTCAGTTCATTCTCATTTCACTTCCATTCCATTATTTCATTTACTTCCATTCCACTTCCATCGTAGCTGGTAGCACAAAAGCATTATGTTGCTATCTATTACATCCCTCCACCATTCCACCATATCATTTTCCCCATTCCATTTGTATTTCACCACCTGCGCATCTGCAGGATCTCATTCCATTCATTTCCATTCCATACTCAATTGAGCCCAATGCAGATTCTTTGAGTTTTATTTATTCAGCAAAAGATTTTGCAGCAGTCCATTGAGATGAACTCCAGCAACTAGTTTTATGTTCTAAGTTTTCATGACTCTGTTGCCTAATGGATTCAGGCCTGGGATTCTTGCATATAGTAGAACTGTATACCCCACAAGCCGCCAAGAATGTTGGCATTTTTGCCACATTTATTTGATCATTGATTATTCATGCATGAGTTGTTGAAATCCTAACTTCTCTACAGGTTTTGATGCAAAAAATGACTAAGTCCGAAAGTTGTCATGAAATCGTGACAAAAAATAGCATAGAGAGCCAAGTCGAAAACCGTCGCGATATCACATGTCGCAAAATCACGGTCAGCATAGTCAATGACAGCAGGTGGGCAAAACCGTCGCGATATCGTGACATGTTAGATCAACGCAGTCAAAATGGTCAAAGGAGGGCAGAGCAACAAAGTTGTCATGAAATCACATCAAAACTAAGCCAAGGGCGATGAGACTCAATGTCATAGTGAAATCGTGATGAAAAATGACACAAGTTTCATAAGGCGAATGACGTCACGAAATCACGATGCATCACGTTTTCGCGGTGTGGGTAGACATAAAGACTTAAGTTGTAAAATGGTCGTGATTTCACGCCAGTTATACGATGCAGGCTCGCAAGGCGAAAGATGTAACGAAATTGGTACGCATTCCATGGTCATGGCCCAAGTGAATGAAAAGAGTCTAAGGCACAAAGGCATAGCGATATTGTGCAACTTTTGAGAAAACAGGCAAGCAAGGCAAAGACGTAGCGAAATCGCGACAGAAAGTGAGAACCGTACAGAGGGCAAGAAATGGTAGCGATTTCGTGACACATTATAGAAAAGAGACTAAGTGCGGAGAAACGTAGCGAAATCGTGACATGATGAAGTTGAAGACATTCTAAGGCAAGAGTGTCACATTTTCATAGCTTAAGAGCAAGACCATACAGCATGCAAAAAAGTGGTAGCGAAATCGTGACATGGTTGATTTTTGTGATGTAAAAGCCAAGACTAAGCAGTGGGAAGATAGTGTAGCGATTTCGTGCATTGTCTCATTTTCACGACATGGAGAGAATGATGAAAGTGCCAATGGAAAGATGCAACGAAATCGCACGATGTCATGTTTTCGTTATTTGATGCAGCAAAGAGAACAGAGAGATGAAGGATGTAGCGAAATCGTGCATTGTCGCATTTTTGTGGAAACAAAGCAGAAGATGAGTAGAATGGTACAGACATCATGAAATCGTGACATGTCATATTTTCATGGTGTAGAAGGGAAGATAGAGCCAAAGATAGAAGTTGTAGCGAAATCGCGCAACGTCATGTTTTCGCGATGCAAGGTAGCGAAGGAGATAAATAAATTGAATGTGTAGCAATTTTGCAACACGTTTGCTTTTTGCGATTTGAAGCAGCAAAAGTTTACGGAGCAGAAAGACGTCACGATTTTGTGACCTATCGCGTTTTCATGACCTATTGCAGTTTTACGCCCAAAAGCAGTTTAAACGGCCCGATGCAATTTTGTAATTTTTGATGATTCAAAGCGGTCCAGAATTAAATGTTTTGCTGATTTTCGATGCTTTCAAGATTGAATAATGTGCCCAAGCTACCATAATTGAATATTTCCAAGATTCGAAGCTGTTGTTCATGATTTTTCTAACGGTTTCATGCATGTTTTCAAGAACACCATTTAATGAAAACGGCCGACTCTTCCTTATGGCATTTAATTTTTGGTTTCCCCGAGCATATTTAAGGATATCATTTCCTTGTTTCTGTTGCACAGTTGTAGATCTTGAGGAGGTCCATTGTAAGTTTTAAATGTTGCACAGAGGCAATACCTCTATAAAAACCAATGTAAATCTCATTAGCAGGTATCGGGAGTGAGAGATACTTTTGCTGAAAGCTTTTCAAGTATTTTGCATGAATATTAGACATTCAGCTCACTGATTTTGCAAGTGATTTTCTGTGTATTTTCCCTTTTGCATACTGCATTCCTAATTTGTGCTCGAATCTTTTATTTGTTGTTTAGTTTTAATTTTGTATCGAATTTTAACATTTTCTAGTAAGAGAGAGAGTTCTGGAATCTTATTTTGGAGGTCATCTACGCAAGGTTGCGAGTGGATCATGTCATTGTCTTCTATTATTTGTTGTTGTTGTACTTAGAGTTATTTGCTGTTGTTATTTCCCAATCAGATAAATTTGGCCTACGGCCATATTTCCCGTTTATTTTTGCATCTTTACAATTTCTTTCCTGTAAATTTGATCTTAAAACAAATTTAGAATAGTAAGGAAACCATCCCACTCTGGAGATTGGCCTAGGAGACATTTATTTCTTCCAGCATTTCAATGTTGGCCGGGTCTAGGGTGCATTTTATAGAAAAATCCTTTCCTGTGGCATATTCGTGACCAACAGAACCATAGCTTGGGGTTATCCTATAAGGCCCATAATACTTATATGGGGATGATTACCTCCCCTAACCTATATTTGTTTTGTCAAGTAGGGTTTATGTAGCATATATACCTAGTGCTTAGTTGGTTGTCTACTACTCTATAGTCAACTAAGTCGATGGCTCTTGACCTAGTCTCACCTATAAAGCTATGAATAATGATGAATTGTCTCATTCCAACTATTGTGGATTCATATAGCTCCTTGTATCATTCTAGGTTACTCCTATTAATAACTTGTACAAGAAACCATCACATGACTGCTAACTCAATGCCTTAGAGTGGTATCCCATACCAACCCTCCTTACCTACTTGTATTGACCTATCTCATTAAAAAATGATCATTATCAAATCTCGGTTGTTACTTTCACATAACCATTGGTATTAGGCATTTTGTTTCCTTCATTTGATCACTTACCCATGATCCAACCACATATATACAAATTTATTAATGCCTACAAACTTAATGAATACATGGTATATAATTAACAAGTAAAAACTAACCTAATTATCTCAGTGACTTATCAAGGCTTTAACTGATTGCATACATTTTACTATTCTTTTAAAAGGAATTTAGAGGATGATTTAAAGCAAAAAATTAAATTTCTACTATTATTTAAATACAATACAACTCCAATTATAATAGATAAGAAACCAAGATAAATTCTACTTGAAGTCTTCACTTGTTAAAATACACATATTTATGTATTTATTTAAATAATAGTTAGGAGCACCCGGGTGTTGTAGGTGAGTTGGAGAGGAGAGGGAAATCCTCCAAGGGAGGTCCCAGGTTCAAATCTCCACCCTACCAAAAATCTGAATTGGGTATCCAAAATCCAATTGATAATGTTGGTGCGGGCAGGGTCGGGTGCGACTCCTGGGTGACTTTGACAGTGTAGAACCCCATGTTCGTGGTCTCTCAGACCAAGGTGGCCCTGCAAGGGGTTTTTTGCTTAAAAAAAAATAATAATAGTCAAGAGTTTAAAGAATGCCATTTCCTTAAGTAAATACATTCCCTATATATTTGCATTTGTTTTTATGTTTTAAGAGGTATACAAGTACTTTTATGTCAAAACTATGATGTGGATACAATGTCACAAAGACTCATATCCTATATTACTAGGTTTGTATACAACCCAAAAGGGTAATTGTCAAGCGTTCATTTAAGACAAAATTTAAAACAATTCAAATATCATAACGACCAAATATATATTATCACAAATTTTATTTCACCTAGTGAGTGCAGCTAGAAGGTATGGTAATAACATAGGATTTTTGAAATGTTAAATATCTCATATCTAAGCTCAAGATTCAATCATAAATTGAAGACAAATATAATAATATTCAAAGAAAAAATGACTTGGTACAATTTTATATTTATTCGATATATATTACAATTTCAATTATAATTTTAAACTCAAAAAGTAAACCAAAGTATCTAGTTAAAACTTATGTGAAGAGAGAACTCATATAAAAGAAGAGTGATGGCCATACCTATTTATAACTTATAGATCACAACCTTCCTTAAGCTTTTATCATTCTCTCTTTTTTTATCAACTCCCTTACTCCTTTCTTGTTAAGGATTTTCTTCATCTTTTTTTTCCCTTGGTTCACCTATCTCTACCTTTTTATAAAGTGTAAGGGAGGTTTAAGCTTAACAAATGGTTAACAATTCATTCATTTAAATCTACCTTCTATCATCTTGTCAGGTGGTAGTCTAACATTATGATATAGAGATACCAACTTAAAGTGAAGAGGGAATTTATTATTTACTAATTTATATTTTATTATACACACACACACACACACACATATATCCTTTGAATATGAGAATTTTAATATGCTCTATGCAAATTATCAAGTTTGAGCACCAGTGACTCCCCATTTTAATGGTTGGCATTGTATGACCAGTCATCACCCATCTATCAAAATTTGGTCCAGGGTGGAGCATAGGTTTTGTCAAGAAATCTTACCTTTCGGCCACCTAGACACAAATGATAACATTTTTCTTCAGGCCCTTATCATGCTTACCACTGTTCTTGACAAATTCCATCATGGTCTAGTCCCTAGATTATTTTGGGACCCAATGATGACTAAGCATTCATGTGACTATTTTGGGCCATTATTTTACCCCTAGAGCTTTGCTTCCCTCTGGTGTGTCATTTTCATCCTGTGCATCACCTTGTTCAGTGAGCCCTTGTCTACCATCCATAAACACCTCTTATCTACCATGGCCATCATTGAGCTTGACACCCTGAACCTTGATATCGATATCAAAACCATATTTAGAAACCACAATTTCCTTACCTTCCTTGGTAAGTTTAGGGGTATTGACGATGTTATCACAAAGGATTTTTTTAACTCTTGGGTTAATGGTTAGGTAACTATTAGAGGGATGAAGTTTACCATATCTGCTAACCTTTTAGATGAGATTACTAAACTTACCAATTAGGGTTTTAAGCTTCATAGGGATAACCAAACAACCATGAATCATGCAACTGCAAAATCTCACAAAATTCTTCACACAAAATAAAGTGCTTCGATCAGCTTATGAAGCCCACCGAATACACTACGACTAAGAGCACTAAACCTGAGATGGATCAGTACCTCATGGATTCCAGAATTATGATTAGGGCCAAGCATGACCCCTTAAATATCTTAATTGAAATGCTAGAAAATATTTACCAGACTCAGTCGAAAGCCTTAATAGGCCTCCAATATGTGATCCATGCTTCTAAGGCTATTTACACTAGCAAAAGCAAAACTTTCAAGGCCATCCTCCCTAACCCAACCAGCGATAATAAAAGCATAGATGTGCTAATGTCAGAGTAAGTTTATTCGGTATTTCCTAGGGTTTTTCTGGTCTGTTTTATTTTGGGTGGTTTCTAGTTTGTTTCTCCTCCCCCTGCTTTCCATTTTTGTTGGTCGGTTCCCTAGCCTTGTTGCATTTTCCCTTAGTTTTTTTGTTTAATGTTATTTATGGTTTAGTTTTCGTAGTTGTATCTTTGTTTGTGTGGTGGCTAACCCTTTTATAGTTTCTCTATTTATCTTTGTACAAGGTTCAGGGACCCTTTCAAAATCATTTCTACCAATCAATATATATAAATATATTCTTATACATATTATATATATTTAATGTTAATACAAATCTCACTATAATGCAATTATATATATATATACCTCCAATATTTCTTCTTATACAAGTAAACTAATGACAACAAAATGTTGGCATATTCCTTTTAAGAATAGCTCCCATGCTTTATCACACTTTACTTATCTTTGGAGGATTTAAAATGCAAACAACTATTCATATGTAAACATATATTAGTTACGGATCTACATGAATGCATTCATAAGGGCTTCCATCTACCCTTGAGCCATTGGTGAATATTTCATTATGAGGGTATTTTTTTCCTTTGGCCAATAGTGAATATTCCACCATAGGTGAAATTCTTCAACTACCATTATTTATCTTTTTACCCTTCAAGGACCTATACCTACAACACAAAACTCATCATTAGTACCAATCCGAAATAATAAATCTTAGAATAGCCATTTGATCAAAAGCATTTATAGTAGCAAAAGATTCATTTTAGGGAGGATTGTGACATTTGGTATATATTGTGATTTTATATCATTTGTATAACATAACCTAGATGTAATCCTTGTCTGATGTGAATAACCTACAATATTTCTATGTAGGACCCTTTATGTCATAACTGATTAGTCAATCCATACTACCAGCTAGTTAACCAACTAATGTGCCTACTTCACTAATTAGTCATATCCCATATATTTTTTCTAATATACAAGTTGGTTCTAGTAAATCACAAGCTACATCAAGAACATCAAATAATCTACACTCTATCACTAGTTTCTCTCCATTTGGAGTAAAAAAAAGAATAAATTTTTTGAATATATCATTATTACATAGTTAATTGAGAGGACAAATGATTTAGTTCACCATATATAATATAATTTTACCTCCTCGTGGAAATTTTTCTCTACCTATATCATTGGGTGAATCAAGTCCTTTAATTTGAGTAGTGGAAAAATATCTTCAAACCCAAATACTTATACTACCCATTGAAAATTAGTTCCACTAAACCCTCATATGAGTTAGAGTACTATAAAAAACTAGAAAGTCCAATCTAGTCAACCAAGGACACAAATGACTCAAGGTATTCTCATACCAACCTTCACAATATCCAACAACCTATAGCTCCATAGAACTAGTTGATCCAACAATGTTGTTAGCACTCATAAAATCATCAAATATGCCTAATCCACAAATGATACTAAATATTAATCCATAGGCGTATTTGAATCCTTAGTCTTACAAAATATAAATCCTCCAAACCTCCATATTATCCTATGGTCCCTTAAAATATAGTAGTATCTTATTATTAATAAATGGATTAACATATACCACGATCATAGGTATACATGGGTCCCCCTTAGGGTGATATGCAATATGTGCCACCAATGCAATGCATACAATATCCTAGTATTATGAAGATATCTTATAGCTCAACCCATAAAACTATCTACCTAATTGTACTTACCAAGGGCCTTTGAAACTCATGGTCTATTATCTCATTCTAATGACTTTCATGAAATATTTTCCCAATTTTTATGGGAATATTAAAAACTACTATGGACTATCTTGATGAGTTGTCTATGCTAAAACTCATATACTTATTAAGTTATAAAACAAATCTATGGTATAAAAGCTTATCTAACACTTTATCCACCAATTGGGATTGTATAGTCATATACCTTATGAGAATATGTGGTAACATGGGTAATTGTTATTTGGTCATTTTCTAGTTAAACGCCATACAGAGGAATCCTTCAAAAAATATTTATAATTACAACACAAGATTCATAAGGACTTTAAATTTCATCCCCCCTAATATCTTATTGTTTTATGAGCAAGATTTTCCATCCTACACAAGGTGCTTATAGTTAGATTTAAGTCTTGATAGTATGAAATGCCACTTATATCACTCTATTAGAAAATTTTGAGGGAGTATCCTATGTGTAATATGTACTTATCCAACTAGAAAAATTACCCTCTACTCCACCTATGGCCTATGCTACATACCCAAATATCAACCTCACAAATTTAAGGACCTCCATCACTAGTAGCACCATTTTCAAACACTCAAATTTAGCTTGCTAAACTCTATTAGAATGTCCAATGAAATGCACCATATACAATCATATTTTCTAAAAAATGTATTTAATCCCTAATTTTTTGTATTACCAACCATCCTCAACCACCAAATACAAGTAATTCTTCTTCATCATAATGGTAATATCCAAGCTTAGATGGATTAACTAAAGAAAATGATGAAGTTTCTCATTAATCAGATAAATATAGGAAAGAGACAAAATAATGGTTAATAAAAAATAATATTTGGTATCAATTAGGTAATTGGACATAAAATATGATTCTTTATATCATAAATAATCAAGCTCTCCATCAATCTATAAATCAAATGAGTAATCAATCACAAAATAACATGTTAAACATAAATTTAGAAGTCAACATCCTATGGCATTTTACCTACAATATAGGACACAATATGATAGTGTGTGTAGTGTCCATGAGATAGACTAAAATATACAATCGATAATTCCAAACACAATAAGCATTGATGGATATCTAAACCCCTATGCCCATCATGAGTTAGTTGACATTTCAACTACTCACTATGGAAAACAGATAAAGGTAATACAATAATTGGTATAGGATATTCCTAATCCATATAATGTATATGTTTTTTTTACTTTTCAATTTTGTAAGATGACAAGAACTTTTATTTTGAATATCGTGTAGTATTATCCATGGAATAAGGAGTGTCAACCCAAAAAATAGAAAGGTATTTAACAAACAACCTCAATTAATGGTATCTCAAGGGACATCTAAAAAATAGCTATATGTAGAGTAATTTTAAAGACAAAGAGATAATGACATCCAATTAGCCTACCATATAGGAAAATACAAAAGAAAATGCTTCCAATCCAAGATACACAAGCTCATGATTCACAAGTGAAATTCATTAGTAATGATAAGGATGACATGACATTCGATAAGCAATGAAAAAGGGAAAATTTAAAAAAATAAATTGAAAACAACTTGAATTAACCATCCTTAAGAAATTATGAATATTTTGTGGCAACATGCTAATATAATCAATTCATTACAATATGGCAACTGAAAGCATGAGGATACAGAAACAAAAATGAAAATGCCAAGTACGATGCGTTTAAAACCAAACTTAACGCTAAAAGCCTATATATTGAAAATGCCTACAAGGAAAGAACATAAACTAATCGACACATGATAAAAGCAATATGGAATACGACCTTATTTATTGATATGATTTTAAAGTTGTGTTACAATAAGTCTCATTCCCTTTTAGGGGATAGGAGCATCAAATATGTTTCTTGTCACATTCATGGATAACAATCCTTCTTCCGCGTGCCCACATGTAATATGGGCAAAACAAAACGTCATCACCGCTTGTGTATATGAGTTTTGAATCCTTACTGATCCTCTTATGTCAAAGAACTATGTTCAAGGAAAACAAAAAATATTAGTAGCACCTACAGATAGAATAGAACATGTATTTCCCAAGGCCTACAGTTAGTGTATGCATGAAAATATTAAACCGATAAACAAATAACATCAGAACAACCTAGAAATTTGACAGAGGCATGAATATGTTACCAGGAAGCCACTACAAAAGTAACAGTCAGGAAATTCCTCACAGATTTGTATTCTCTCTGGGGCGGGACGAATAAACCTACAACAAATTGTTAGAAAGCACCTTCTTCAATGTCCTGTCCAGGAAGCTCCAAATGACCTGCAAAGTTGGGGTTAGCTAATTGGGGGTATTTTGGGATGACCCAGATGGTCAAATTTATCCAATTTTGCTTGTCACCTGGAATATGATGGCGCTATCTGCATGTTAGTGAAGGCAAGAAATGACAAAAATAGGGTCAAAAATGCTCAAAATGAAGTAAAATTTAAACTACAGCCTATTTAAATAACCTATAATAAAATGCAAAAATAAAATAAAATAAATCTACCACAAATTTTTAATCGCTATGGGGTGGGGCATTTAGAACTACGATAGTTTGGGGGGCACCCGGGGGCAGGACACCCGCCGTTTGGGACTCTGTTTTGGCACCAATCCACTTGGGATGGGTCCAAAACCTCTTATGGGGTGTTTTTGACAAATTTAGTAGGATATTATGGCCAAATTTTCAGTTTTGGGTCCAGATTTGTGCTTCCAATAACCACCCTATGACCTCTCTTCCAAAAGAGATCAAAAGATGTAAAATGCACAAATCAAAAAGGTGTATGTGTGAATGTAAAATGACAGCACTTCATTTCTCAAAATGTTACCTCTCTCTCTATATTTTGGGTGAGAAGACTCACCAATTTATAGACCTAGGGTCTCTTTGTTTGAATGCGCATGCGAGGGCACCACTGGAGTTGCATGTCCTATTTTGGGAAAAATATTATTCCTTGATTTAGAGTCTCCTTGCATGAAGCCTCCAAAAATCAAAGGCATGCATGACTAAAGTCTTTCTCCTTGATTTGAATCCATTCCTCACAATTGCATGGCCTGAAGCAATGCAATTCAAACCTTTTATTTGCCTCACCCTAGGGTGAATTCTTATAATCGTCCCTGGGTGGGACGAATACCAGTTTGTATTCATCCTAGGGTGGGACGAGTAGGGAGCAAGGTGCCAAAAAGGTGCCAAATTGACCTTTGACCATCCAAACTAATTTTGGGAGTGGTTAGGACAACTTTTTAACCTCTGGGGGCTGCCCTAGGGGCTGTGTGTGTCAATGTGATCAGCGTTTGTCATCACATAATCGAATTGGTGTTGTTTTGGTGTCTACAGATGCCCCTTTTTGGGAAGCGTTGTACAAGGCACAACGTCGAGCAAAAAATAGATAACCAATGCACTAATGATTAGGGTTTCTTAGTAACCTAACCAAATTTTGATGTGCCAAGTATGGAAAGGGCACACATTCTTGAATCCTTGCTTCTGACAAGCTAAGGAACTTAATTCAAGTGTTAACCTTGTTTAGTGAGGTGTTACTTGAGCTTGGACATTGATCAGTCATGAATAGGCAAAGGGTGCAACCTTTTGTTTGTGGGAACCTTGAGTTCATGATTCATGAATGCCAAGTGTTTGATCAGCTTGTGATTATTGCTTGTTTGCTACCCCAAGCAGGAGCATGATTGTCTTTGTCAATGATTCTTTGAATGCATGCCATTTCTTTGATTGGGTGTGCAGTTGTTGATTGGTGACTAAGTGTGACTACCCCCTCAAGCGACGAATCGATGAGCTAATGACCAACATGAGAAAAATGACGAGTCGCTTGACCCAAGATGACTTAGGTAAGGATGCCTTCAGTTGTTTACCATTGAATGCGTAAGCAGTATCTAAACATTGTGACCTATTTTTGGTGGGTTTTAACCCTTTTTGTGACGCATTTTGGAGCTAAAATTGACGAAAATTTGTCCTCCCGTGGAGCGGTCCAGCTATGGTAGCCTTCTTAAGGAGTGGGATAGTGACAATTTGTAACCCCAATGTCTATTTTGGATGCCAATAATGTCAGGCGCAAAGGCACATTCGTTCGGAAATGTTATTGCTATTTTTGGTTAGGTTATGACCCATTTTGTGACGTCAGTTAGGGATGAAATTCTCAAAAATCCGTCCTCCTGTGGAGCGGTCTGGCTATGATAACCTTCTTAGGGAGTAGTATAGTGAGGATTCATGAGCCCGACATCTATTTTGCATGCCCAGAATGTCAAATGCAAAAGCACTCTCATTGGACAATTTTATTGCTTGTTTTTTGTGCATTTTGTGCTTTTTTGTTGTTTTTGAAATTTTTGCTCTGTAATCATCCCTGGGTGGGATGAATAGAAGTTTAGTAATCATACCAGGGCGGGAGGAGTGCTAACCAGAGCACTTGTCCTAGGGAGGAACGATTACAGGCTCAAAAGGCCTATTTAAGGGCCAAAACTAGGTTTTGGGCTCATTTGCATTTGTTTTTCTTGGCGATTTGGAGCTTTGAGGAGGAGGTCAATTCTGTGAAGCGAAGCGCTGCCAAATTTTTCCTACCACCATGAGTTCATGGACCGGATCCTCAAGTGGCGGAGCCAAAGAGAGACCAGTGAGTGTTCTTCCTCTTTATTGTTTGTTTGTTATAGTTTGTAAAACCGCAAGTTGTTTTGTTTTTTGTCTTTTGTATTTTGTTTTTCAAATTAAAAATGAAACCCTAGTCTATCAAAAATTAACACTTAGCTTAAAACTTAGTTTAACCCTAGTTAAAAAAATATCAAAATTTAGTTTACAACTTAGCTGAAAAACTTAGTTTAAAACGTAACTTAAAAACATCGCTTAACCCTAATTGAACAAAGATCAAAACTTAGGTTAAAAACGTAGGATAAAACTGAACGTAAAAACGTAGCTTAACCCTAGTTATTGTTGTGATTGTGTTTTTGTGTTTGTAATTGATCAGTTGACCTTTAGAGTTAAAAACCCTAGGACTGACAAACAATTTTTTTGGATGTTTTTGTTTGTTTTTAATTTATCAGTGTTAGAGTTAAAAACCCTAGGACTGACAAATGGTTTGTGAATTTTTGTTGTTTTTGTGTAATTTATTAGTTTAGAGTTAAAACCCAAGAACTGAAAAATTATTTTCAAATTGTAAATTTGTGTTGTTTTTATTTAATTTATTAGTTTGGAGTAAAAAACCCTAGAATTGACAAATTGTTTTTTGAATTTTTTTGTTTGTTTTTGTAATTTATCAATTTAGGGTTAAAAACCCTTGAAGTGACAAATTATTTTTTGAATTTTTTGTTTGTTTTTGTAATTATCAGTTTAGAATTAAAACCCTAGGACTGACAAAATGTTTTTTTTTTAATTTTTTTGTTTGTTTTTGTAATTTATCAGTTTAGAGTTAAAAACCCTAGGACTGACAAATGGTTTTTTGAATTTTTTTGTTTGTTTTTGTAATTTATCAGTTTAGAGTTAAAAAACCCTAGGACTGAAAAATTGTTCTTTTGTTAAATTGGTGTGAATTTTGTTGTTCGTTATGTAGCTATTTTTAGCTGTACATTGCTTTGTGCATTGCTGTATATGCATGTTTTTGTTGTACAGTTTTTCATGGTTTTTAATGTTTTTGTGTTGTTTTCTTTTGCAGGTTGTGAAGAGTCGGTACCGTGTGCCCATGGTTTTCACTGAAGCGTGGGAGGCGCTGACTTTGGTTGACTACGAGTGGCTTGATGTCCTTGGGCTCAAGCAAGTGACACAACTAGAGCCTATGGTCAGGGATCGGGCCTATCTAACGACCTTGATCAACTTATGGGATCCCCGGACCAACACCTTCCATCTCCCAACAAGGGAAATGATAGTGAACTTGGAGGACGTCTACCAGATTCTAAGGATTTTGATAGGTGGACTACCAATTAGGATGACACCGTGTGATAAATGGACAGCTATATTAACACGGTGCTTTGGGCATGGGGAGGAGGTGGGTGTGGATAGCTCAGTGTAGATGACAAACTACCTGATTGGTGGCATTTTGGTTTGATGGTGGCTTGATATGGGTGTGTTGGGAGTGAGGCATGTCGTACTGATGGACATCATTTACAACATGTTGCTACCCGACTCTTCGGGTGTGAGGTTCCCATGGAACCTACTAGACATGGTATTCAGGTCTGTGAAGTGTTCGACGGATGCACCTATGATCATGATATGGGGACACACTCTACTGGCATAACTCTATTATGAGTTGTACGAGGTCCGATGTCAAAAGCAGAAGGGGATTGGATGTAGCTATCTGTTGGAGTGCTGGGCATGGCAGCACATAGCGGTGGAGAGGCTGGTGGGGTTTTTGTGGATGACTCGGGCGAAGATGGTAGACCGAGAGATTGGTTATGGGGTATTGTGGTAGTGGTATGAGGATTAGGGATAGAGTCGACGATGGGCAGGTGTCGTAGGGCACTATGCTGATGCCTTCGCTTGACTTACTCCATGGGAGGTGTTCTGGCACCCCTACAGAGACTGTCCAGCTTGGCCTGAGGCTGGAGAGTGGCTCCGACGGGTACATAGGGTATGGTGGCTGATTGGGCAGCATGGGACTGAGCAGGAGTTCTTCCCTTATGGCTAGGTGACATGACAGTTTGGGGTGCACCAAGGGTTTCCTGGGGAGCTCATGATCTATCAACACCAGGGGGACCAGAGGACTTTGGTATGGCCAGTCATTGCATCACTAGGTGAGGATTCTCATATCATGATTGATGTACCAAATGTGTAAGACATCGAGGTTACCGCTGAGTATGATCAATGGTGGACTCTATGGCGATGGCGAGGCGAGGGGCCTCTAGGCGGTGCAGAGGTGGCAACAAAAGGTGATGAGGTTGCAGAGGCATGAGGAGAGGACTAGGGGGTTCCACTAGATGATGTAGACATGGTGGAGGTTGAGGATGATTTTAGGGGGGATTTTGGGGTTTTAGATCAACCAAAGACACAAGACGTCCTGGAGCAGTGGGATCCAGAGCAGGCTGCTATCCCGAATTTGCCTATGCACTAGGAAGTTTCCAAGGACACAGAGGTAGGGTTGCGCACTGAGAATGCATGATTGGTAGGGCTGCTTCAGAGGCGATATGAGGAGCTAGGGGAGGCTCTGTAGGAGAGGGATATCTTATATAATCAACTAGTTGAGTGGGAGAATGCATTTGCTACGTACCATCGACGGTATGGGGACATGGATGCTACACAGGAGAGGGATCTTCTGGAGATGCAGCTGGCATAGTGAAACGATAATTTGGCTATGAGGGAGAAGGTGTTGGCATAGCACGATGATGTAGTAGTGATGTATCATCGGTGGGAAGAAGAGTGGTATCAGCATCGGATGGACCTAGAGGGAGAGATCATCCACATCGAGGGGCAGGTACCTAAGCCCTCGGGAGGTGGGTCTTCACGTCGGATGAGGGGATACTGAGTAGTCAACATCATCTCATCGTAGGTGATTGGATGAGGGGAGGGCTAGTGGGCGTGATGCGGGGGCGAGTAGCAGTCGCCCTGAGGGGTCCCATAGGACCCACACCATGGGCGGTAGTTCCTATCACACCGATCCTACATGATCATGGTGGTTGACGCCGTAGGCTTGGGGGTTTTTGAGGTTTTGTTTTGTTGCAAGGTCAAAGGACCAGTTTATTGTAGCCTACGGGCATTTTTGATGATATATACAGATGATTTGCTTTGTGTTTATACACTTTTCATGGTTTGTTTTTTTGTTTATGCACAGTTATGTATGATGATGTATGCATGTGGGATTATGAATGTGATGTGTCTAATCATATGATGTATGCATATGGAATAAATGAAATGATTTGTTGATAACTTGTCGATGGCACCATAGACTATACAAGATTTACTGGCTTGTTGTATATATGAGATGGCTTTGTGGAATGACATTGCATGTGATAACTTTGTTTTTATATTTTGCATATGTTTTGATGGTGATGGACGTAATGAAATGTTCCAGTTGTTTTTAAAATGTAGTTAAGCTTTTTTGAGATTCAGATATTTTAACTAACTAGCCAAGATTGTACATTTATCTCGCAAGACTTTGGAACAAGGTATAAATTTGACTTGAGTTTAACCAAGTTATTTCACATCCCTGTGTGTGCAATTAAGTTCATTTATGTGGTATTTGTCAGGATACCGCCAGTGCCAGATAGGCTGTCAACCAAACCTATACTGAGGATCACCTAATTAGCTCCACTAACTTCATTGTTGTATTTAGTAAGATTAATCTACGGGACAATTTAAGATACCATAAGCTAGCTCATCCATATGCAAACATTGGTTTGCTCACACGCAAAGCTAATGTGATAGACATATCATCATGCGTTTAGGATACCGCCATTGCTAGGTAGGCTGTCCACCAAACCCGTAATGAGGATTACCTAGATGATTTTTGAATGTAGAGAATTCTAGGGATTCACGTTCAGGACGTTTATTTGTTCAATGTGTTAGGATACTTACTCGTATACATAGTGATGAAAATCATTATTTATTTTTCTCTTTTGTTTTTCTTTTTGAGCACGGATTTTGAATAGTGGTGAGAACCACTATTATTTGATTTTGCATTTTTATCTTCATAAGGTTGAGCTTGTAGGTTTGTGGCGTATGAATGACCTTGATCCTTTTGGCCTTAGGGATGACCACCCATCCTGTTCAAGGATGTGTAGTACGAATCCTTATGACTTTGGGAACCAAAGGGGATTTGGGATAGTATGAAGTAAGGGCATTGATCTTTTAGGCCTTGGGGATGACTACCCATCCTTGTCAGGGGTGTGTAGTACAAATCCTTACAACTTTGGAGACCAAAGGTGATTGGATATTATCATGATGATGGCTTGTGGGGATTTTTTTTTGGAATGTTCATTGATCCTTTTAGGCCTTGGGGATGACTACCCATCCTTGGCAGGGATGTGTAGTACAAATCCTTACAACTATGGGGACCAATGGTGATTGGTATTTTTGGGAGTAGTGAAAACCACTGGTTATTTAGGGTAATTGATGGGGAAGAACTTGTCCTTTTGTCAATTCTCAACACTCTTGAACCATTCGCACAAGGGGATGGATAGGCTAATCGTTCACCTATGGTACCCTAAACTGCTTTGTAGGTTTCTCTTGTGTTCACACAAATTAGGAATTATTTTATGTGTTTTAACTTGTGTAGGGATGTTATGTAACGAGGTGTGACCCAAGTAAAAATTTCCCTTGTAAAATCCTTTTAACATTGTACTAAATTTGGCTAGAAAGTTAAAGACAACTAAATGACAAAAACCCTACATACATTAGGATGCAACTGACTATGTGAACAATGGGGATGGTGTTATTCGGGATGTATGTGTGTATAAAATGGGTGGAATGTGGAAAATGAAGGAATTGCCGAGTAATTACAGTCTATGGTGCATGTGACATGTATGATCAGCAAATATGCAAGGTATGGATGCGATGCCTAATGCAACTTATATTTTTGTATTTTGATTTTTACGAGTATGCATGGAATGGAGATGCAATTTTTTTGTTATTTTTGATGATTTTATTGTTTTTTCTTGGTTTTTTTTTTTATATTTATTTTGACCAAGCGATTATGGTTACCATTGGAGCTTTTGGTTTGACCAAAGGGTTTATGGACACCTTTGGGGCATTTTGGGTTTGACCAAGAGATTGTGGGAATCCTTGGATCTTTTGGTTTGACCAAAGGGTTTATGGACACCTTTGGGGCAATTGTGGAAATCCTTGGAGCTTTTCGTTTGACCAAAGAATTTATGGACACCTTTGGGGCCTTTTGGGTTTGACCAAGAAATTATGGGAATCCTTGGAGCTTTTAGTTTGACCAAAGGGTTTATGGGCACCTTTGGGGCATTTTGGGTTTGACCAAGAGATTGTGGGAATCCTTGGAGCTTTTGGTTTGACCAAAGGGTTTATAGATACCTTTGGGGCATTTTGGGTTGACCAAGCGATTATGGGAATCCTTGGAGCTTTTGGGTGGGCCTATGGCTATCTAAATGTGGAATGGCCTCAAATGACTGATGTTCAAGGTTTCTAGTTTCTTGATTCCTTCAAGAGAAGTGAGCTGGTATGTTCTAGGTCCTATTTTACTATCAATCACATAATGACCTAACCATTTTGCTGCAAACTTGTCCCTTAGATGGGACAACAAATTAGAATTCTATTGGTTCTCTTTTAAGACCAAGTCACCAACCTGAAAGTCCCTTAGGTGAACCTTCATGTTGTATTCTTTCTTAAGTCGCTCTTGATAGATACGCAAATTCTCGAGTGCATTGATGCGTCCTTCATCGAGCAATGTAAGTTGGTCTAACTAGGCCTACCGCATAGTGTCATCATCAATGAACTCTTGCATTGAAATGCGTAGGGAAGGGATTTCCAACTTGAGAGGCATGATGGCCTCAGAGCCATACACCAGTGAAAATGGAGTTGCCCTAGTGGGCATCTGAATGCTATTGTGATAAGCCCATAGGAAAAGTGAGATTTGAATGTGCTAATTTGATGGGGACATGGAGAATCACTCAGGCCAAATCCTCAAAATCTCATTCATTAAACTTAAAAAATTTACAATACTAGCCCGCAGGCATAATTTCTTGATCTGAGCAACACTTCATCCTCCCCTAGAAGAAAAACACCCCAAACAAGTCCAGAGTAGCCCTCTTTCCTTCAGCTCTACAACTATGTCTTAGCCATTTTTTGACCCCTTGTGCATGCCCTTGCTTCCCATTTTAAAATATTTGGGTTTCTTTCGATGTCCCAACCCTCTAGGCCATTAATGACCCACCTGGAAGAATACATCCTTTGAAACTAAAAAGTAGGCTCTTGTCCCTGCGTTCATGACTGAACCTTCACATATTTTACCCTAATTGACAACTGCCATCGGGTCAGTCATGGAAACACGTATTGATGATCCATCTGAACGTCTCTAACCTCTGGACATAGCATCCAAGTGGCCGCCATGCTCAGCAAGCTTATTGGGCAAGAAATCATGCATTAATGAGGCCTTTGACCACCTCAGGAAACACCATCTAGGAATGTGTGCCTTTTCAAATCGTGAACCAGTAGTATGTCGTGATATCATGACATTTTTCTTCCTCGCTACCTTTCTCTTCTTCGGGTCGCGATATCGTGACATCTTTCCTTTCTACCTCCTCCTCGCCTCTTAGGTCATGAAATCGTGACATGTCACGATATCGTGACATTCTTCCTTTCTGCTTCCTTCTTGCCTCTTTGGGTCGTGAAATCATGACATGTCACAATATCGCGACATTCTTCCTTTCTGCTTCCTTCTTGCCTCTTTGGGTCATGAAATCTTGACATATCGTGATATCGCGACATTCTTCATTTCTGCTTCCTTCTCTGCTTCGGGTTGTGAAATCATGATAGTTTCATTCCTTGCTTTCTTTTTGCTCCTTCGGTCACGATTTCGTGACATGTCACGAAATTGTGAAATTTTCTTCTTTGGCCTTTCCTGTCTTCTTTTCGTTGCGATTTTGTGACATTTTCCTTCGGATGCCCTCTCTCTCCTGTTTCGGTCATGATTTCGTGACATGTCACAAAATCGCAACATTTTCTTCAGGCACCTTCCCTCTCCTGCTTTGGTCGCGATTTCGTGACATGTCGTGAAATCATGAAATTTTTGCTCCATGCCTTCTCTCTCCTTCCTGAGTCACGAAAACGCAACATGTCGTGATATCACGACACTTTTCCTCCTTTACACCTTTTCTCATCCTTTGGTCATGAAAATGTGACATGTCACGATTTCGCGACACTTTTACTCTTCTGCACCTTTTCTCGTCCTTTGATCATGAAAACGTGACATGTCATGATATAGCGACACTTTTCCTCATTGCGCATTTTCTTGTCCTTTGGTCATGAAAATGTGACATGTCGCAATATTGCGACACTTTTCTCTCTTGTGCATTTTCTTGTCCTTTGGTCATGATCATGCGACATGTCGTGATATCACGACACTTTTCTCTCTTGTGTCTTTTCTCGTCCTTTGGTCGTGATAATGCGACATGTCACGATATCGTGAAACTTTTTCTCTCTTGAGCCTTCTCTCGGATTTTGGTCGTGATAATGCGACACGTTGCAATATCGCAAAACTTTTCTCTCTTGAGCCTTCTCTCGAATTTTGGTTGTGAAAATGTGACATGTCGCGATATCACAACATTTTTTCTTCTTTGCCGACATGTCATGATATCGCGACACTTTTTCTCCTTGCGGCATTTTTCTTTCCCTTGGATGCTCCTGCATCAGACAACCGAGGTGGATTGAGAAGTGAAATTCACTTCCTTCTTCTCTTCCAGGTTCAAGCCCTCTACGTAGCTCCTCTTACAGGGCCTGAACTTGCTTATGCAAAGCTCTAAAATCTTCTTCTGGCACCATATTTCTTCCACCACCATGATTTATTTGTGGAGGCATTCTGCTTGTTTCTCTTACAACCTTTACACAGATCCTGGTGCAAGCTGCCTCACTTTTGGTGATATGATCGCACACTCAAGAAATCTTGCTCTTCCATAGATCCTGGTGTAAACTACCTCACTTTTAGTGATCTATTTACACACTCAGGAACTCTCACTCTTCCATAGATCCTGGTGCAAATTGCCTCACTTTCAGCAATCTATTTACATGCTTAGGAACTCCCGCTCTTCCACAGATCTTGGTGCAAACTACCTCACATTCGGTGATCTATTTATAGACTCAGGAACCTGGCTCTGATACCACTTGATGGGGACACGAAAATTTCTTAGGCCAAATCCTCAAACTCTCATTTATTAAACTTAAAAAAAATTACAATACTAGCCCACAGGCGTAGTTTCTTGATCTGAGTAGCACTTCCTCCTCCCCTGGAATAAAAATAGCCCAAACAGGTCCAGAGTGGCCCTCTTGCCTTCAGATCTGCAACTCTGTCTTAGCCCTTTTTTTACCCCTTGTGCATGCCCTTGCTTCCAATTTTAAAATCTTTAGGTTTCTTTCGATGTCCCGACCCTCTAGGCCATTAATGACCCACCTGGAAGAATACATCCTCTGAAACTGAAAAGTAGGCTCTTGTCCCCACCTTCATGACTGAAAATTCACATATTTTACCCTAAATTGCAACTGCCACTGGGTCAGCCGTGGAAACACGCATTGATGAGCCATCTGAATGTCTCTGACCTCTGGCCACAGCATCTGAGTGGTCGTCATGCTCAGCAAGCTTACCGGGAAAGAAATCATGCATTAATGAGGCCTTTGACCGCCTTAGGAAACACCATCTAGGAATGCATGCATTTTTGAATCATGAACCAACAGTATGTCGTGATATCATGAAATTTTTCTTCCTCGCTACCTTTCTCTTCTTCGGGTCATGATATCGTGACATGTCGCGATATCGCGACATCTTTCCTTTTTGGCTCTTCTTTCTCTTTTTTGGTCACGAAATTGCAACATGTCATGATATCATTACATGCCCTGGCTTGTGTATATGAGTTTTGACTCCTTACTGCTCCTATGATGTCGAAGACCTACATTCAAGGAAATAGAAAAGATCAATAGCACCTGCAGATAGAATAGAACATGTATTTCCCAAGGCCTACTGCTAGTGTATGCATGAAAATATTAAAATGTTAACCAAATAACATCAAAAAAACATAGAAATTTGATAAAGGCATGAATATGTTACCAGGAAGCCACTAAAAAAGTAACAGTCGAAAAATTCCTCATAGATTTGTATTCGCTCCGAGGCGGGACGAATAAACCTACAACAAATTGTTAGAAAGCACCTTCTTCAATGTCCTATCCAAGAATCTCCAAATGACCTGCAAAGTTGGGGTTAGCTAATTGGGGGTATTTTGGGATGACCTAGATGGTCAAATTTCTCCAATTTAGCTTATATCAACCAAAATATGATGGTGATATCTGCATGTTAGTGAAGGCGAGAAATGACAAAACATGGTAAAAAATGCTCAGAATGAAGTAAAATTTAAACTATAGCATATTTAAATAACCTATAATAAAATGCAAAAAGAAAATAAAGGAAATATACCATATATTTTTAATCGCTATGGGGTGGGGTGTTTAGAATTGCGATAGTTTGGGGGGCGCGGGGCAGGATGCCTACCGTTTGGGACTCTGTTTTGGCACCAATCCACTTGGGATGGGTCCAAAACCTCTTATGGGCTGTTGTCAGAAAATTTAGTAGGATATTTTGGCCAAATGTTCAGTTTTGGGTCCAGATTTGCACTTACAATAACCACCCTATGACCTCTCTTCCAAAAGAGATCAAAATATGTGAAAGGCACAAATAAAAAAGGTGTATGTGTGGATGTAAAATGGCAACACTTCATTGCTCAAAATGCTACCTCTCTCTCTATATTTTGGGTGAGAAGACTCACCAATTTATAGACCTAGGGTCTCTTTGTTTGAATGCGCATGCGAGGGCGCCACTGGAGTTGCATGTCCTATTTTGGGAAAAATATTATTCCCTGATTTAGAGTCTCCTTGCATGAAGCCTCCAAAAATCAAAGACATGCATGACTAAATTATTTCTCCTTGATTTGAAGCCATTTCTCACAATTGCATGGCATGAAACAATGCAATTCAAACCTTCTATTCACCTCATCCTGGGGTGAATGCTTATAATCGTCCCTGGGTGGGAAGAACACCAGTTTGTATTCATCCCAGGGTGGGACGAGTAGGGAGCAAGGTGCCAAAAAGGTGCCAAATTGACCTTTGACCTTCCAAACTACTTTTGGGAGTGGTTAGGACCACTATTTAACCTTTGGGGGCTGCCCTAGGGGTTGTGTGTGTCAATGCAATCAGCGTTTATCATCACATAATCGGATTGGTGCTATTTTGGTGTCTATAGATGCCCCTTTTTGGGAAGCACTATGCAAGGCGCAACGTTGAGAAAAAAATAGATAACCAAAGCACTAATGATTAGGGTTTATTAGTAACCTAACCAAATTTTGATGCCCCAAGTATGGAAAGGGCATGCATTCTTGAATCCTTGCTTCTGACGAGCTAAGGAACTTAATTCAAGTGTTAACCTTGTTCAATGAGGTGTTACTTGAGCTTGGACATTGATTAGTCATGAATAGGCAAAGGGTGCAACCTTTTGTTTGTGGGAACATTGAGTTCATGATTCATGAATGTCAAGTGTTTGATCAGCTTATGATTATTGCTTATATGCTACCCCAAGCAGGAGCATGATTGTCTTTGTCAATGATTCTTTGAATGCATGGCATTTCTTTGATTGGGTGTGCAGTTGTTGATTAGTGACTAAGTGTGACTACCCCCTCAAGCGATGAATCGATGAGGTAATGACCAACATGAGAAAAGTGACGAGCTGCTTGACCCAATATGACTTAGGTAAGGGTTCCTTCAGTTGTTTACCGTTGAATGTGTAAGCAGTATCCGAACATTGTGACCTATTTTTGGTGGGTTTTAACCCTTTTTGTGACGCATTTTGGAGCTAAAATTGACAAAAATTTGTCCTCCCGTGGAGCTTTCTGGCTATGGTAGCCTTATTAGAGAGTGGGATAGTGATAATTTGTGACCCCAACATCTATTTTGGATGCCAATAATGTCAAGCACAAATGCGCCTTTGTTCGGCAATGTTATTGCTATTTTTGGTTGGGTTGTGACCCATTTTGTGACGTCGGTTGGGGATGAAATTCTTGAAAATATGTCCTCCCGTGGAGCGGTCCGGCTAGGTTAGCCTTATTAGGGAGTAGTATAGTGAGGATTTATGAGCCCGAAATCTATTTTTCATGCCCAGAATGTCAAGTGCAAAATCACTCTCATTGGACAATTTTATTGCTTGTTTTTGATGCATTTTGTGCATTTTTTTCTATTTTTGAAATTTTTGCTCTATAATTGTCCCTGGGTGGGATGAATAGTAGTTTAGTAATCATCCCAAGGTGCGAGGAGGGCTATCCAGATTTATTATCCCAGGGATGAATGATTACAGGCTCAAAAGGCCTATTTAAGGGCCAAAACTAGGTTTTGGGCTCATTTGCATTTGTTTTTCCTGGCGATTTGGAGCTCTGAGGAGGAGGTCAATTCTACGAAGCGAAGCGCTACCAAATTTTTCCTGCCACCATGAGTTCATGGACCGGATCCTCAAGTGGTGGAGCCGAAATGATACCAGTGAGTTTTCTTTCTCTTTATTGTTTTTTTGTTACAGTTTGTAAAACCGCAAGTTGTTTTGTTTTTTGTCTTTTGTATTTTGTTTTTCAAATTAAAAAGGAAACCCTAGTCTATCAAAAATTAACACTTAGCTTAAAAAATAGTTTAACCCTAGTTAAACAAAGATCAAAATTTAGTTTAAAACTTAGCTGAAAAACTTAGTTTAGAACGTAACTTAAAAACTTCGCTTAACCCTAATTGAACAAAGATCAAAACTTAGGTTAAAAACGTAGGATAAAACTGAATGTAAAAATGTAGCTTAACCCTAGTTATTGTTGTGATTGTGTTTTTGTGTTTGTAATTGATCAGTTGACCTTTAGAGTTAAAAAACCTAGGACTGACAAACAATTTTTTTGGATGTTTGTGTTTGTTTTTAATTTATCAGTGTTAGAGTTAAAAACCCTAGAATTGACAAATGGTTTGTGAATTTTTGTTGTTTTTGTGTAATTTATCAGTTTAGAGTTAAAACCCTAGAACTAACAAATTATTTTTGAATTGTAAATTTGTGTTGTTTTTATTTAATTTATCAGTTTAGAGTTAAAAACCCTAGAATTGACAAATTGTTTTTTGAATTTTTTTGTTTGTTTTTGTAATTTATCAGTTTAGGGTTAAAACCCCTTGAAGTGACAAATTATTTTTTGAATTTTTTGTTTGTTTTTGTAATTTATCAGTTTAGAATTAAAACCCTAGGACTTAAAAAATGTTTTTTTTTGAATTTTTTTGTTTGTTTTTGTAATTTATCAGTTTAGAGTTAAAAACCCTAGGACTGACAAATGGTCTTTTGAATTTTTTTGTTTTTTTTTGTAATTTATTAGTTTAGAGTTAAAAAACCCTAGGACTAACAAATTGTTATTTTGTTAAATTGGTGTGAATTTTGTTGTTTGTTATGTAGCTATTTTTAGTTGTACATTGCTTTGTGCATTGTTGTATATGCATGTTTTTGTTGTATAGTTTTTCATGGTTTTTAATGTTTTTGTGTTGTTTTCTTTTGTAGGTTGTGAAGAGTCGGTACCGTGTGCCCACAATTTTCACTGAAGCATGGGAGGCATTGACTTTGGCTGACTGGGAGTGGCTTGATGCCCTTGGGCTCAAGCAGGTGACATGACTAGAGCCTATGGTTGGGGATCGGGCCTATCTGATGACCCTGATCAACTTATGGGATCCCTAGACCAACACCTTCCATCCCCCAACAAGGGAGATGATAGTGAACTTGGAGGACATATACCTGATTCTACGGATTTCGATAGATGGACTATAGATCAGGATGACACCGTGTGATCAGTGAACAACTGTATTGACACGATGCTTTGGGCATGGGGAGGAGGTGGGTGTGGATAGCCCAGTGGAGAGGGCAGAGGGCGACTGCCTGATTGGCAACATTTTGGTTTGATGGTGGCTTGATATGGGTGTGTTGGGAGTGAGGCACGCCGTACTGATGGGCCTCATTTCCAACATGCTACTACCCGACTCTTCGGGTGCGAGGTTCCCATGGAACCTATTGGAGGTGGTATTTAGGTTGGTGGAGTGTCCAACAGATGCACCTATGATCATGATATGGGGATAGACTCTGCTGGCATAGCTCTATGATGAGTTGTACAAGGTCTAATGTCAAAGGCAGAAGGGGATTGGATGTAGCTATCTATTGGAGTGCTAGGCATGGCAGCACATAGCAGTGGAGATGCTGGTGGGGTTGTTGTGGATGACTCAGGTGGAGATGGTAGACTAAGATATTGGTTACAGGGTATTGTGGCAACAATATTTGGAGCAGGGACATATTCAACGATGGGCAGGTGTCATAGGGCACTATGTCGATGCCTTCGTTCAGATTACTCTAGGGGAGATGTTCTGGCTCCCCTACCAAGACTATCTAGCTTGGCCTGAGGATGGAGAGTGGCTCCAATGGGTACGTATGGGATGGTGGCTAATTGGGCAGCATGGGACTGAGTAGGAGTTATTCCCTTATGGCTAGGTGACATGATAGTTTGGGGTGCACCAGGGGTTTCCTGGGGAGCCCGTGATCTATCGACACCAGGGGGACAAGATGACTATGGTCTGGCTAGTCATTGCACCACTGGGTGAGAATTTAGATACTATTATTGATGCCCCAAACATGCATGACATCGGGGTTACCACTGAGTATGACCAATGGTGGACTCTATGGTGATGGCGAGGTGAGGAACCTCTAGGCGGTGTAGAGGTGGCAGTAAGAGGTGATGAGGGTGCAGAGGCACTAGGAGAGAACTGGGGGGTTCCACTGGATGATGTGGACATGGTGGAGGTTGAGGATGATTTTGGGGGGGATTTTGGGGTTTTGGATCAACCGAAGATGCAGGATGTCTCGAAGCAGTGGGAGCCATAGCAGGTTGTTGTCCCGAATTTGCCTATGCACCAAATAGTTTTAAAGGACACGAAGGTAGGGTTGCGCGCTGAGAATGCATGATTGGTGAGGCTGCTTCAGAGGTGAGATGAGGAGCTGGGGGAGGCTCTGTAGGAGAGGTATCTCTTACGAACTTAGCTAGCTAAGTGGGAGAATGCACTTGCTATGTACCGCCGACTGGATGGGGACATGGATGCTACATAGGAGAGGGATATTTTGCAGACGCAGCTGGCATAGTGCAACAATAATTTGGCTATGAGGGAGAAGGTGTTGGCATAGTGCAATGATGTAGTAGTGATGTATCATCGGTAGGAAGTAGAGTGGTGTCAGCATTGGATGGACCTGGAGGGAGAGATCATCCACCTCAAGGGGCGGGTACCTAATCCCTCAGGAGATGGGTCTTCACACCGAACAAGGGATAGTGATACTAAGTAGTCAACATCATCTCATCATAGGCGATTGGATGAGGGGAGGTCTAGTGGGCATGATGCAAGAGAAAGTAGCAATCACCCTGACAGGTCCCATAAGACCCACACCACGGGGGGTAGTTCCTGTCGCATCGATCTTGTATGATCATGGTGTCCAACACCCTAGGCTTGGGGGTTTTTGAGGTTTTTCTTTGTTACAAGGTTAGATGATCGATTTATTGTAGCCTACAGGCATTTTTGATGATATATATATAGATGACTTGCTTTGTGTTTATACACTTGTCATGGTTTATTTTTCTATTTATGCACAGTTATGTATGATGATGTATGCATGCGGGATTATGAATGTGATGTGTCTAATCATATGATGTATGCATATGGAATAAATGAAATGATTTGTTGATAACTTGTTGATGGAACCATAAACTGTACAAGATTTACTGGCTTGTTGTATGTATGGGATGGCTGACTTTCCATATGATAACTTTGTTTTTGTATTTTGCATATTTTTTGATGGTGATGGACGTAATGAAATGTTCTAGTTGTTTTTAAAATGTAGTTAAGCTTTTTAGAGATTCAGATATTTTAACTAACTAGCCAAGACTATACATTTATCTCGCAAGACTTTGGAACAAGTTATAAATTCAACTTGAGTTTAACCAAGTTATTTCACATCCCTGTGTGTGCAATTGAGTTCATTTATGTGGTATTTGTCAGGATACCACCAGTGCCAGATAGGTTGTCAACAAAACCTATACTGAGGATCACCTAATTAGCTCCACTAACTCCATCGTTGTATTTAGTAAGATTAATCCACGAGACAATTTAAGATACCATAAGTTAGCTCATCTATATGCTAACATTGGTTTGCTCACACACAAAGCTAATGTGATAGACATATCATCATGCGTTTAGGATATTGCCATTGCCAGGTAGGCTGTCCACCAAAATTGTAATGAGGATCACCCAGATGATTTTTGAATGCAGAGAATTCCAGGGATTCAAGTTTAGGTTGTTTATTTACTAAATGTGTTAGGATACTTGCTCGTACACATAGTGATCAAAATCACTATTTAGTTTTCTCTTTTGTTTTTTTTTTTGAGAACGAATTTTGAATAGCAGTGAGAACCACTATTATTTGATTTTGCATTTTGAGCTTTGTAAGGTTGAGCTTGTAGGTTTGTGGCGTATGAATGACCTTGATCCTTTTGGCCTTGGGGATGACTACCCATCCTGTTCAGGGATGTGTAGTACAAATCCTTACGACTTTGGGAACCAAAGGGGATTTGGGATAGTATGAAGTAAGGGCATTGATCTTTTAGGCCTTGGGGATGACTACCCATCCTTGTCAGGGGTGTGTAGTATGAATCCTTACGACTTTGGAGACCAAAGGTGATTGGAGATGATCATGATGATGGCTTGTGGGGATTTTTTTTTGGAATGGTCATTGATCCTTTTAGGCCTTGGGGATGACTACCCATCCTTGGCAGGGACGTGTAGTACGAATCCTTACAACTTTGGGGACCAACGGTGATTGGGATTTTTGGGAGTGGTGAAAACCACTAGTTATTTAGGGTAATTAATGGGGAACAACTTGTCATTTTATCAATTCTCAACACTCTTGAACCATTTGCAAAGGGGGATGAACAGGGTAATCGTTCACCTATGGTACCCTAAAGTTCTTTGTAGGTTTCTCTTGTGTTCACACAACTTAGGAATTATTTTATGTATTTTAACTTGTGTAGGGATGTTACGTAACGAGGTGTGACCCAAGTAAAACTTTCCCTTGTAAAATCCTTTTAACTTTGTACTGTTTTTGGCTAGAAAGTTAAAGACAACCGAATGACGAAAACCCTACATACATTAGGATGCAACTGACTATGCGAACAATGGGGAAGGTGTTATTCGGGATGTGTGTATAAAATGTGTGGAATGTGGAAAATGAAGGAATTGCTGAGCAATTATAGTCTATGGTGCATGTGACATGTATGATTAGCAAATATGCAAGGTATGGATGCGATGCCTAATGCAACTTATATTTTTGTATTTTGATTTTTACAAGTATGCATGGAATGGAGATGCAATTTTTTTGTTATTTTTAATGATTTTATTTTTTTTGCTTGTTTTTTGAATATTTATTTTGACCAAGTGGTTATGGTTACCCTTGGAGCTTTTGGTTTGACCAAAGGGTTTATGGACACCTTTGGGGCATTTTGGGTTTGACCAAGATATTGTGGGAATCCTTGGAGATTTTGGTTTGACCAAAGGGTTTATGGACACCTTTGGGGCATTTTGGGTTTGACCAAGAGATTGTGGGAATCCTTGGAGCTTTTGGTTTGACCAAAGGGTTTATAGATACCTTTTGGGAATTTTGGGTTGACCAAGCGATTGTGGGAATCCTTGGAGCTTTTGGGTGGGCCTATGGCTCTCTAAATGTGGAATGGCCTCAAATGACTAATGTTCAAGGGTTCTAGTTCCTTGATTCCTTCAAGAGAAGCGAGCCGGTATGTTCTAGGTCCTATTTTACTATCAATCACATAAGGACCTAACTAGTTTTCCATGAACTTGTCCCTTATATGGGACGACAAATTAGAATTCTATTGGTTCTATTTTAAGACCAAGTCACAAACCTTAAAGTCCCTTAGGTGAACCTTCATGTTGTATGCTTTCTTAAGTCACTCTTGATAGATACGCAAATGCTCGAGGGCATTGACGCGTCGTTCGTCAAGCAATGTAAGTTGGTATAACCGGGCCTGCCGTGCAGTGTCATCATCGATGAACTCTTGCATTGAAATGCATAGGGAAGGGATTTCCAACTTGAGAGGCATGACGGCCTTGGAGCCATACACTAGTGAAAATGGAGTTTCCCCAGTGGGCATCCAAATGCTAGTGCGATAAGCCCATTGGGCAAGCAAGATTTGAATGTGCCAATCTGATGGGGACATGGAGACTCGCTTAGGACAAATCCTCAAAATCTCATTCATTAAACTTAAAAAATTTGCAATACTAGCCCGTAGGCATAGTTTCTTGATCTAAGTAGCACTTCCTCTTCCCATGGAAGAAAAAAAGCCCAAAAATGTCTAGAGTGGCCCTCTTGCCTTCAACTCTACAACTCTGTCTCAGCCATTTTTTGACCCCTTGTGCATGCCCTTGCTTCCCCTTTTAAAATCTCTAGGTTTCTTTCGAGGTCCTGACCCTCTAGGCCATTAATGACCCACCTGGAAGAATACATCCTATGAAATTGAAAAGTAGGCTCTTGTCCTTGCCTTCATGACTGAAACTTCACATATTTTACCCTAACTAGCAATTGCCACTAGGTCAACCATGGAAAAATGCATTGATGAGTCGTATGAATGTCTCTGACCTTTGGACACAACATTCAAGTGGCCGCTATGCTCAATAAGCTTACCGAGCAAGAAATAATGCATTAATGAGGCCTTTGATTGCCTTGGGAAACACCGTTTGGGAACACGTGCCTTTTCAAATTGTGAACCAGCAGTATGTTGCGATATCATGACATTTTTCTTCCTCGTTGCCTTTCTCTTCTTCGAGTCATGATATCACGACATATTTCCTTTTCGACTCTTCTTTCTCCTTTTTGGTCATGAAATCATGACATCTTTCCTTTCTGCCTCCTCCTCACCTCTTGGGTCACGAAATCACGACATTTCGCGATATCATGACATTCCTCCTTTCTACTTCCTTCTCGCCTCTTTGGGTCACGAAATTGTGACAAGTTGCGATATCATGAAATTATTCCTTTATGCTTCCTTCTCGCCTCTTTGGGTCACAAAATTGTGACATGTCGCGATATCACAACATTCTTCCTTTCTGCTTCCTTCTCTACTTTGGGTCATGAAATCATGACAATTTCCTTCCTTGCTTTCTTTCTGCTCCTTCGATCGCGATTTTGTGACATGTCGTGAAATCGTGACATTTTCTTCTCTGGCCTTTCCTGTCTTCTTTCGGTCATGATTTTGTGACATTTTTCTTTGGACGCCCTCTCTCTCCTATTTCGGTCGTGATTTCGTGACATGTCATGAAATCATGACATTTTCTTCGGGCACCTTCCCTCTCCTGCTTCGATCATGATTTCGCGACATGTCGCGAAATCATGACATTTTTGCTCCGTGCCTTCTCTCTCCTTCCTGAGTTGTGAAAACATGACATGTCGCGATATCATGACAGTTTTTCTCCTTTGCGCCTTCTCTCGTCATTTGGTCATGAAAATGCAACATGTCGTAATTTTGTGACACTTTTCCTCTCCTGCGCCTTTTCTCGTCCTTTGGTCACGAAAACGCGACATGTCGCAATATCGTGACACTTTTCCTCCTTACGCCTTTTCTCATCCTTTCATCATGAAAATGCGACATGTCGCGATATCATGACATTTTTCTCTCTTGCGCATTTTCTCATCCTTTGGTCACGATAATGCGACATGTCCCGATATCGTGACACTTTTCTCTCTTGTGCATTTTCTCATCCTTTGGTCATGATAATGCGACATGTCGCAATATCACGACACTTTTTCTCTCTTGAGCCTTCTCTTGAATTTTGGTCACGATAATGTGACACGTCATGATATCGTGACACTTTTCTCTCTTGAGCATTTTCTCGGCTTTTGGTCATGAAAATGTGACATGTGATATCATGACATTTTTTCTTCTTTTCCGACATGTGATATTGTGACACTTTTTCTCCTTGTGGAATTTTGCTTTCCCTTGGAGGCTCCTACATCAGACAACCGGGGTGGATTGAGAAGTGACCTTCACTTCCTTCTTCTATTCTGGGTTCAAGCCCTTTGTGCAGCTCTTCCTACAGGGCCTAAACTTGCCTCTGCAAAGCTCTAAAATATTCTACTGGCACCATATTTCTTCCACCACCATGGTTTCTTCATGGAGGCATTCTACTGGTTTCTCATACAACCTTTACACAGATCCTGGAGCAAGCTGCCTCACTTTTGGTGATCTTCTCACACACTCAAGAAATCTTGCTCTTCCATAGATTCTAGTGCAAACTACCTCATTTTTGGTGATCTGTTTACACACTCAAGAACTACCACTCTTCCACAGATCCTAGTGCAAACTTCCTCACTTTTGGCGATCTATTTACACACTCATGAACTCTCACTCTTCCACAGATCCTGGTGCAAACTTCCTCATGTTTGGCGATCTGTTTACACACTCAGGAAATTAGCTCTAATACCACTTGATGGGGACATGAAAATTGCTCATGCCAAATCATCAAACTATCATTCATTAAACTTTAAAAAAAATTACAATACTAGCCCGTAGGCATAGGTTTTTGATTTGAGTAGCACTTCCTCCTCCCCTAGAAGAAAAATAGCCCAAACAGGTCTAGAGTGGCCCTCTTGCATTCAACTCTGCAACTCTGTCTTAGCCATTTTTTGACCCCTTGTGCATGCCCTTGCTTCCCCTTTTAAAATCTATGGGTTTCTTTCGAGGTCCCGAACCTTTAGGCCATTAATGACCCACTTGGAAGAATACACCCTATGAAACTAAAAAGTAGGCTCTTGTCCCCACCTTCATGACTAAACCTTCACATATTTTACCCTAAATGGCAACTGCCCTTGGGTCAACCATGGAAATATGCATTGATGAGTCATCTGAACATCTCTAACTTTTGGACGTAGCATTCGAGTGGCTACCATGCTCAACAAGCTTATCGAGAAAGAAATCATGCATTAATGAGGCCTTTGACCACCTTGGGAAACACCGTCTGGGAACACGTGCCTTTTTGAATCATGAACCAACAGTATGTCATGATATCATGACATTTTTCATCTTCGTTGCCTTTCTCTTCTTTTGGTTGTGATATCGTAACATCTTTCCTTTTCGGCTCTTCTTTCTCCTTTTCAATTACAAAATCGTGACATGTCATGATATCGTGACATCTTTCCTTTCTACCTCCTCCTCACCTCTCGGGTCATGAAATCGCAACATGTCGCGATATCACGACATTCTTCCTTTCTGCTTCCTTCTTGCCTCTTTGGGTCATGAAATCATGACATGTCGTGATATCGCGACATTCTTCCTTTCTGCTTCCTTCTCGCCTCTTTGGGTCGTGATATCATGACATGTCATGATATCGCGACATTATTCCTTTTTTCTTCCTTCTCTGCTTCGGGTCATGAAATCATGACGGTTTCCTTCCTTACTTTCTTTCTGCTCCTTCGGTCACGGTTTCATGACACGTCATGAAATCGTGACATTTTCTTCTCTGGACTTTCCTGTCTTCTTTCGGTCGCGATTTCATGACATTTTCCTTTGGATGCCCTCTCTCTCCTATTTCGGTTGCGATTTCATGACATGTCACAAAATCGTGACATTGGACACAGAGAATCACTTATGCCAAACCCTCAAAAACTCATTCATTAAACTTAAAAAAAAATTACAATACTAGCCCGTAGGCGTAGTTTCTTGATCTGAGCAGCACTTCCTCCTCCCCCTGGAAGAAAAACAACCCAAACAGGTCCAGAGTGGCCCTCTTGCCTTCAGCTCTACAACTCTATCTCAGTCATTTTTTGACCCCTTGTGCATGCCTTTGCTTCCCCTTTTAAAATATCTGGGTTTCTTTCGAGGTCCCGACCCTCTAGGCCATTAATGACCCACCTGGAAGAATACATCCTTCAAAATTGAAAAGTCGGCTCTTGTCCCCGCCTTTGTGACTGAACCTTCACATATTTTACCCTAACTGGCAACTGCCACCGGGTCAGCCATGGAAACACACATTGATGAGCCGTCTAAACGTCTCTGAACTCTGGACACAGCATTCGAGTGGCTGCCATGTTCAACAAGCTTACCGGGCAAGAAATCATGCATTAATGAGGCCTTTGACCACCTCAAGAAACTCCATCTGGGAATGCATTCCTTTTCATATCGTGAAACAGTAGTATGTCGTGATATCATGACATTTTTCTTCCTCACTACCTTTCTCTTCTTTGGGTCATGATATCGCGACATCTTTCCTTTCTGGCTCTTCTTTCTCCTTTTTGGTCATGAAATCATGACATGTCACGATATCGTGACATCTTTCCTTTCTGCCTCCTCCTCACCTCTCGGGTCATGATATTGCGACATTCTTCCTTTCTGCTTCCTTCTCGCCTCTTTGGGTTACGAAATCATGACATGTCATGATATCATGACATTCTTCCTTCCTGCTTCCTTCTCGCCTCTTTGGGTCATGAAATCATGACATGTCACGATATCATGACATTCTTCCTTTCTACTTCCTTCTCTGCTATGGGTCATGAAATCATGACAGTTTCCTTCCTTGCTTTCTTTCTGCTCCTTCGGTCGCGATTTTGCGACATGTCACGAAATCACGACATTTTCTTCTCTAGCCTTTCCTATCTTCTTTCGGTCATGATTTCATGACATTTTTCTTTGGACGCCCTCTCTCTCCTATTTTGGTCACGATTTCATGACATGTCACGAAATCGTGACATTTTCTTCGGGCACCTTCCCTCTCCTACTTCGGTCATGATTTCGTGACATGTCACGAAATTGTGACATTTTTGCTTTGTGCCTTCTCTCTCCTTCTTGAGTCATGAAAACGCGACATGTCGCAATATCGTGACACTTTTTCTCCTTTGCGCATTCTCTCATCCTTTGGTCATTAAAATGCGACATGTCATGATTTCACGACACTTTTCCTCTCCTGCGCCTTTTCTCGTCCTTTGGTCGTGAAAATGCGACATGTTGCAATATCGCAACACTTTTCCTCCTTGCACCTTTTCTCGTCCTTTGGTCATGAAAATGCGACATGTCGTGATATCGCAACACTTTTCTCTCTTGCACCTTTTCTCATCCTTTGGTCACAATAATGCGACATGTCGTGATATCGTGACACTTTTATCTCTTGTGCCTTTTCTCATCCTTTGGTCACAAAAATGTGACATGTCGCGATATCGTGACACTTTTTCTCTCTTGAGCCTTCTCTCGTCTTTTGGTCGCGATAATGCAACACGTCACGATATCGTGACACTTTTTTCTCTTGAGCCTTCTCTCGGCTTTTGGTCATGAAAATGCGACATGTCACGATATCGTGACATTTTTTCTTATTTGTTGACATGTCACGATATCATGACACTTTTTCTCCTTGTGGCATTTTGCTTTCCCTTGGATGCTCCTGCATCAGACAACCGGGGTGGATTGAGAAGTGACCTTCACTTCCTTCTTCTCTTCTGGGTTCAAGCCCCCTGCATAGCTCCTCTTACAGGGCCTTAACTTGCATCTGTAAAGCTCTGAAATCTTTTGTTGGCACCATATTTCTTCCACCACCATGGTTTCTTCGTGGAGGCATTCTTCTTGTTTCTCTTACAACCTTTACACATATCTTGGTGCAAGATACCTCACTTTCGATGATCTACTCACACACTCAAGAAATCTCGCTCTTCCATAGATCCTAGTGTAAACTGCCTCACTTTCGATGATATTTTTACACACTTAGGAACTTCCGCTCTTCCATAGATCCTGTTGTAAACTGCCTCACTTTCAGCGATCTATTTACACACTCAGGAACTCTAGCTCTTCCATAGATCCTGGTGCAAACTGCCTCATGTTCGGTGATCTGTTTACACACTCAAGAACTCCCACTCTCATACCACTTTATGGGGACATGAAAATCGCTCAGGCCAAATCCTCAAAATCTCATTCATTAAACTTAAAAAAAAATTACAATACTACCCCACAGGTGTAGTTTCTTGATCTGAGCAGCACTTCCTCCTCCCTTGGAAGAAAAACAGCCCAAACAGGTCTAGAGTGGCCCTCTTGCCTTCAGCTCTACAACTCTGTCTTAGCCATTTTTCGACCCCTTGTGCATGCCCTTGCTTCCCCTTTTAAAATCTTTGGGTTTATTTTGAGGTCCTGTTGGCATTTTTGCCACATTGATTTTCATTGAAGTATTAATGTGTACATTATTGCAAATCTAACGTTTATACAGGCTTTGATGCGGCTTTGAAGCAAAAAGAAGAGAAAATGAGCAAAAATGACTAAGTCCGAAAGCTGCGACGATTCGACGACAAGTCGCGAAATCGCGGTCAACGTGGTCAACGCAGGCAGGTTGGGCGGAACCGTCGCGATATCGCGACGTGTTTCATTTTCACGACTTTCAGCGGGCAAAAGGGGAACAGCGACAAAATGTCACGAAATCGCGACAAAAAACTCAGCCGACGACCTAACTTAAAACTTGCAGCGCGTCGCTAACATGTTCCAGAATCGCGACATCGGGAGCTTCGAAGAGTCAAGTGGTAAAAGTGCAGCGATTCGCTGCATGTTGGTTGAGCGGAAGTCTTAAGTTAAAAGTGGCAGCGATTCGCTGCACATTCGTTTCAAAGGCTTGAGAGTTCAAAGGTTGCAGCGATGCGCTGCATGTTCTCAAATCGTGGGGGTTTTGGCTCGAAAGACAAAGGACATAAAAGTTGCAGCGATTCGCTGCAATTTCGATGATAAGGCCAACCGACATGAATATGCAGCGAAATGGCGACAGGAAAGGATAGAAGACTCCCAAAGGCAAAAGGTGTTCCATTTTTGCGACCCCTCTAAAGGGCCGTACACGGTGCTCAAAATATGTAGCGATATCGCTACATGTTCCGTTTTCGCGGGGCAGAGCGCAGGGAAGAGTCAAGGGACCAATATGCGTAGCGAAATCGCTACCTGTACTATTTTTGTGAGGTTGAGCTAGCGATAGAGAAAACAAAGCTGGAGACATGGAGAAAGAGCGACAGGAAGCATTTTCGCGGGTGTAAGTGACAGAAAGCGTACGGCATCAAAATGCGTCGCGATTTCGCGACCCGTTCCATTTTCGCGACCTGTGCAGTTTCCCGCCAAGTGCAGTATGAACGGCCCGAGAGGTTTTCCTCCATTTCCAAGGATTAAATGTGGCCCCGAATTAAATATTTTGAGGATTTCCAATGCATTTCAAGGTCAAAGAAGTGCCCAGGCCACCAAGATTAAAGATTTGATGCATTCGAGGCCGATGTTCGTGGATTAATTCAACGGTTTTCATGCACATGTTCAGAGACCGATTTAATGTAGGAGACCGTTGATGTCTAATTGTATTTAATTTTTGTTTCCTCGAGGCTGCAATTGAGGGGATCGTGTGCTTAATTTCCGTCACATATTGTAGATCACGAGAAGGATGGTGGCAAATATTTAATGCTGCAAAGAGGACGGACCTCTATAAAAACCAATGTAAACTTCATTGCAAAGGGTTGGAAAATTCTCTGCTAGAGACTGGAAGTTCGTTTGCAAGAATAAAGGATTGGCTTCTATTTTTCAAGCGTTTGCATTGGTGATTTCCTTTCTGTTCATGTTGCATTTCTAATAGCATTTGTATGTCTTCATGGCTGTTACATTTAAATTCTGCATACTGGATTTGAATATTGTCGTAAGAGTATAAATTCCTGGAATGTGATTTTGGAGGGTTTTTCTGTATGCATCGTGCGGAAGTTAAGTTAGTAACTTTTATTGCTTGCTGTTGCTGCACTTGAAGTTTCCTGCTGCTATTTTCTGATCCCATAACTTCGGCCTGTGGCCATATTTCCCATTTCTTTTTGTAACCTTTTCAATTTCTTTCCAGTAACCCTTATCTTAACCAAGTTTAGAATAGTGAAGGGAACCAGCCCACTCTGGAGATTGGTCTGGGAGCCATTTCTTGCTTCCAGCCTTTCAATGTTGGCCGGGTCTAGGGCGCACTTGTAAAATCCTTTCCTGTGGCAGATTTTGGACCAACAGTTTTGGCACGCCCGGTGGGATCAGATTCTCTCGTCTCTAAAGAAGCCCTCACCCTCTCAAAATTAGAGCATTTGGTGACTCTGCTGAACTCAAAAATTATTCATGATCACGAGATCACAGTCCAAGAAATTTGGTGATCTGGTTCAGTTTTTCGAGCTTGATAGTTCAAGAAGTGGTGAGCATTCTAGGTTGGTTTCCTCATCCCTTCCATCCTCTGTTGTACAAAACTCTGGTGTTGTTGCTAGTGTTCCATTTTCCCAACCATATCCACTAGTTCCAATGGCACAATATCCTCCACCCAAAAATTTTTGGCATGGAATAGCTCTGGAGCCTTGAACTTGCAGGCTCAGAACCCAGTTCCTCAGGCTGCACTGAAGGCTTTACCGACTTACGATGGGACTGGTAAAACCGCATATGAGCACATTAATGATGTTGCTTCCTTAGCGGCCATCCATGATATCACCGATGAAGATGTAATGGTGAAGTTGTTAGTATGTTCTTTGAGAGGTAAACTGTTGTTTTGGTACCGAACGCTGCCTCCAGGCACCATAACATCTTGGGATCAATTCGGTGATTTGCTGGTTAAAAATTTCCATGAACAGGCTGACCCTTTCTCATTGTTGAATCAGTTTACCGTAATACAGAGGCATCCCCAGGAGGAGATACCTGATTTTAATGTTCGATTTACCAGAACTTGGCACATAATTCCTGATGGTATTCGGCCTGCTGATGAATTGGCTGCACTTTATTATCTCAGAGCGTTCCACTCAGATATTGGCTGGGCTGTTCGGCAGTCCAATGTGACAACATTTCCAGAGTTGTTTGAACAAGCAATTAAAGCAGAAGCAGATCTGGTTGCTGTAGGGAGACTTCCTCCAAAGGTAACTATGCCTCTCATTCCAGATTTGCCTCAATATTTATACGGTTCACAACCACAGCCCATGCCAGCTATGTATCCCACACCATCATGGAGTTCTAAAGCACCTCAGGTTGCACCTGTCCCAGTTTCTCAGTTGCCTGCTTTAGCTCCTTTACCGCTTCCTGCACCTAGCATTCAATCATCTCCCGTTTCCACTGCATTTCCCGCTTTGCCAGCACCACCAGCTCCTTTGCCCTTACCAGCACCTCCTGCACCTGCAAACCCTGATCCATATACAACATTATTGCAAGAGGTTAAGTCTGCAAACTCGGCCATTAGGGCTATGGGAAATAAGATCACACTCATTGAGAGGAAGCAAGCTGAAAGAGATTTCCAGCCAAGGAGATTTCAACCTCCTCAAATTACTAGAGATCAAGCTGCCTCCACAAGCAAAGCACCTGAAAAAGGCTTGACTGCTCTAGTAAATGAAGAAGCAGCCCATGCAGACGGAGTATATTGGTGCTCGACCTGTAATGACCCTCATGGAGAGGATACATGTATGGTTCACCTGAATTATGTGCAGACATTGGCTGCCAGCTCTTCAGGTGGACAGGTTAATATGATCTCAGAAGCTGGGCATAGTTTAATATCTCCAGTTGAAGAACGAGTTTCAGTTCTGACAAGAACTGGAAAGAAGCCCGTGACTGTTGATCCTGTTGACTTACAACCTTTGAAAGTGTCGGCTGATATGAAAAAGCCAGTGAAAGCTCCTGTGCCAGTTCCAAAGTCTGATGCACCTATTTTGTCAAAAGATCCAGCTTTTAACAGAGTTCAAGAAAAGGCTGCAGCTGCACCAGCAAGATCAGAAGCAGAGGAGCAAGCTCGTGAAAAGTTGAAGTATCCATCACTGACAAAGAGGCTGAGAGTAGAAGCTACACAGCAATATCGTACCAGATTTGAACAACCTGCTGAGAAGAAAGACCTTGCTGCAGTTTCATACAACATAGTTGAAGATCTGAAGAAGACCCCTGCTAAGGTAAGCCTCTATGACGCTTTGCAATTACCCGGCCAAGTAGACTTACTGTAGGAATCATTAAAATCTATCAAGGAGAATGAAAAAGGTCCTACCCAGACAGTTTATGCTCAGTCCTTAACCACCTCTGCTACTGGTAAGAACAGACCACCTCCATTTTACTTGTCATTGCAAATAGAAGGTTGGATTGTACATAATTGTATGATTGATTCTGGAGCCGCAACCACTGTAATGCCCAAGGGAGTCTGTGAAGCAATGGGAATGGAGTATACCCGGAGTAGTCCTGGAGTCCTGCAATTGGATGGTACTCCTGTTAAAATAGTAGGTGTCATTAAAGATGTACCAATTGTCCTGCATACTATGCCCCAGATCACTGTTATTCAAGAAATTGTTGTGGTAGATTTAGAGCCCTACTTTAGCATGTGTCTATCCAGGGAATTTACTGCAAAATTAGGGGGTTATTTGGCACTAGATTATTCCCATCTAGAAATTCCTTTTAAGGGTAGACGTCTCAGGATACAAAATGAAAAGCCTTCCCCTTTTCACATTGAGAAGTTGGAGGACGCAGGAAAAGACATGCAGTCTGTCCACATGCTTACTGAAGAAACTGAAGATTCTATTTTAATGAGTGAAGTTTTAAATAATCTTCAGTTGGATGATCAGTTTTCTATGCTTAACTTCAATGCCATGATGGAGACAGAGATTGGTTGTTATGCCATTCAAAAACCTGAGAATGAAACAAAGCAGGAATTGTCTAACTCAGCTGATCAGAATGATGTTACGAATCAATTATGGCAGTTATATTTCGATGGTGCTAGATGCAAGAACGGTGCAGGGGCAGGTATCGTGTTAATTTCTCCTTCTGGTGTCCAAAGAACTTATTCTTATCGGCTTACATGGAGTTGCACAAATAATGCTGCTGAATATGAAGCATTGTGTTTGGGTTTGAAGAAAGCAAGGAAGTTAGGAATTGAACAGCTCAAGATTTTTGGTGATTCCGAGCTTGTGGTAAATCAGATCACGAATAGATGCATTTCAAAGCAGCATTACCTGAAAGCATATCGAAACCAGGTTTGGGATTTGTTTGAATTTTTCACTGCTTTAAATATTCAAGCTGTTTCCAGAGAGATGAATAAACATGCAGACCTGTTAGCATCTCTTGGAGCTAATTTTTCCCCTGTTGAACAAGTTGTGAACAAACCCAAGACAGTTAGAATGGTATACAGGCCCAGTGTGCCAGACAAAGAAACTTTCTGGCAGGTCTTTGAAAATGATGAGCAAATTGTCAATTTCTTGATTCATGAAACTGCCACTGTCGAAGGGAGAACTTTGGAGGATGAAGAAGCAGAGGGTCTTATTCAATTACGGAACAACCATATTCCAAAGGGTCTCATAACTCTGGAGAGTTTGTTCGACCAGCATGATCGGTCCTCTAGACATCGAATAGAAGTTGATAAGAAAGAGTATATGGAGTTAGAGCTTCAGCCTAACAAAGTGATTAAGGTTGGAACTGACTCAACCCAAGAAGAATTGCAGAAAATCAGGCAGTTGTGCGAGGAGTTTTCTGACATTGTAGCTTGGAGCTATGAAGATTTAAAAGGCTACAACAAACAGATTGTGCAGCATACAATTGAATTGGAGGAAGGAGTCAGGCCTTTTCGACAAAAACAGCGTCCTGTTAATCCAAAGATTGAGATGTTGATGAGGGCTGAGCTTGTAAAGATGCTTCAAGCTAAAATCATTTATCCAGTTAAGCACTCAACCTGGGTTGCCAATCTTGTCCCAGTTCGGAAGAAGAATGGAGATATTCGATTGTGCGTTGATTTCAGAAATTTAAACCGTGTCTCATTAAAGGATCATTATCCTCTGCCACGTATAGATCAAATACTGCATGTTGTGGCTGGAGCTCAGCGTTTTTCTTTGCTGGATGGATTTTCTGGATATAACCAGATCTGGGTGAAAGATGAAGATCAGTATAAGACAACATTCACCACAAAGTGGGGCACTTTTGCTTATCAGCGAATGCCTTTTGGACTGTCAAACGCTGGAGCTACTTTCCAAAGAGCCATGGACATTGCGTTCAAGGAATTGTTAAACAAGATCATTGTGATATATCTTGATGACATGACAGTATTTTCTCATAGAAGGGAAGATCACTGCTCTCACCTGAGGCAGATTTTTGAAAAATGCAGGGAATTTGGGATCTCTATTAATCCAAAAAAGTCTGTGTTTGCAGTGAAAGAAGGTAAGCTTCTGGGCCATGTGATTTCAGAAGATGGGTTAGCAATAGATCCAGGCCGAGTTGAAGCTTTGAAAAAATTGTCACTGCCTGCAAACAAGAAGGAACTTCAGTCTTTCTTTGGACAGATTAACTTCATAAGGAAGTTCATTGCTGACTTTGCCCAGGTTGTTAAACCAATGACCGAATTGTTGAAGAAAGATGCAGTTTTCCAATGGACAGCTCGAAGAAAGGAAGCATTTCAGGAGATCAAGGAAAGAATAGCGCAGGCCCTGTCCTAATTAATCCTGACTATTCCAAGGATTTCATATTATATGCAGTTGGAGAGGATGACAGTTATGCTACGGTTTTGACACAAAAAGGAGATGATGGGAACGAAAGGCCCATTGCCTTCCTCAGTCAGGTCATTCTACCTCATGAAGCCAAGTACAATTTCATTGAAAAATAGGTATATGCTGTTATGAAATCCCTGAAGAAGTTCAAACATTTTATATCTCAGAGCAAGACAATTGTTTATGTGATTCATCCAGATGTTAGAAATTTCATTCTTCAAGGAGAGTTGGGTGATAAACGTGCTGGCTGGGTCACCAAGATCCAAGAATTTGATGTAGAAATTCACCCGACTAAGCTAGTGCGTGGTAAAGCTCTGTGCCAGCAGTTGGCAAAGATGGCAGCATCTGATATAGAGGAAGATCGGGTAGAAGCTCTTGCTGGTGATGACAATTTAATGAATTTCTTAATTCAAGAAAAGGATTGGACAGAGGACCTGATTGATTACTTCACAAATGGAAGATGTCCTTCACAGTTGAATGCTTCTCAGAGGAGAAGATTTCGTTTGCAGGCTCTGCGATATGTTTTGTTACCAGATGGTTTATTTTTTAAAAACATTGATGGTGTTCTCTTGAAATGTGTTAAAGAAGCAGACAAGGCTAGGCTCTTGGAAGAGTTTCATTCGGGTCTCTCAGGAGGACACTATGCAGGAAGACCGATGGCCTTGAAGATAATTCGAGCTGGTTATTACTGGCCGACCCTGTTTTTAGACTCTTTCAGAATTGCACAAGCCTGTGATAAGTGTCAGAGATATGCAGGAAGAGTAAGGAATGCAGCACTGCCTTTGCATCCAGTTCAGGTTGAAGCACCTTTTCAGCAGTGGGGACTGGATTTTATTGGAATCATTGATCCTAATTCCTCAGCTGGTCATAGATACATTTTAACAGCTACAGACTATTTCACAAGGTGGTCTGAAGCTATTCCCACAAAGGTGGCCAATCAGACTGTAGTGATATCTTTTGTTGAGGGTCTGATTACACGCTTTGGTATCCCTGATGCCATCATTACAGATAATGGAACCCCATTCATTGGAGCTGAACTGGCTGAGTTCGCTAATAAATATGGCATTTTCCTTAAGACATCTTCCAATTATTATCCACAAGGAAATGGCTTGGCGGAGTCAACGAACAAAAATTTGCTCAGGATTTTGAAGAGGTCATTAGGAGAGAACAAGAGATCATGGCACCTGTTATTAAATCAGGCTTTATGGGCAGACAGGATTTCAGCCAAGAAGTCCATTAAAACCTCACCCTATGCCCTAGTCTATGGAAAAGAAGCAAGATTGCCGGTTCATCTTGAATTACCAGTGTTACAACAGTTGCAGTCTTTCCAGGACGATGAGACAGACTTGAGTTCCTTGGATCTGCGAATAGCACGATTATTGGAGTTAGAGGAGCAACGTTCAAAAGCATATGATGAATTTTCCAAACACACACAGGATATTTCGAAGTGGTTTTATAAGCATTCTGCAGCTCGTCCATTCAAAACAGGCGATTTGGTGTTGAAGTGGAATGAGAATAAGGCTAAGCCTGGCAATCATAAGAAATTTGATGCTTTCTGGGAGGGTCCCTTCCGCATTACTAGCACAGGTGCAGCAAATTCGTTCTACCTGGAAGACATGGATGGCAGCCCACTTCCGATCTCAGTAAATGGCTTTCATCTGAAAGCCTATACTTCTTGAACCAATATTTCAGTATGAGTTTGTATATATATAAAAAAAAAAAAAGAGAAAAGAAAAGAAACGAATATATATATGTTGTTTTACTTTTTATTCTGTCACCTTGGTTCTTGTTGCTTGCGAGCCGTAGGGGTTTGTCTTTCTTTTGTCTTTTCCTTTCCCAGCAGTTAGTGGTTATCAGAAAATTCTTCTTTTCCCTTCCCCATTTCCTTTCTTTCCTTTCTTCATCGTTTTCTTTCTTCTTCTTTTTCTTCTGCAGTAGTAAAAAGAGTAAGCCACAGCTGTTGTTTCTTTCCCCTTTTCTGTCTTTTCCCGTTCCTTCTAATCCCTTTCCTCCAAGTTTTTCTTTTTACGCATTTCATTTACAGTCCAGCTCATTTCATTTCACAGCTTTCATACTTTTATCCCCACTCCATAACTTCGTTCATTCATTTTCATTTCATTTCCATTGCAGATGGCAGTACAACAACATTCTGTTGTTGTTCTACTACATCACTTGCCCACTTCATCATTTCATTATTACCATCATTCCATTGCAGCCACCGCTTGCGCAATCGCAAGATCTCATTCCACCCTCTCATTCCATTTATTTCATAACCAGTTCTATGCAGGTTCTTCCAGTTCCAGCTTTTAGCAGCAGAGAAGTTTTGCAGCAGTCCATTGCAATGTATCTCAGCAACTGACTTTAAGTTTTTCATGACTCTGTGCCCAATGGATTAAGGCCTGGATTCTTGCATACAACGAGCTGTATACCCCGTGAGCCGCCAAGAATGTTGGCATTTTTGCCACATTGATTTTCATTGAAGTATTAATGTGTACATTATTGCAAATCTAACGTTTATACAGGCTTTGATGCGGCTTTGAAGCAAAAAGGAGAGAAAATGAGCAAAAATGACTAAGTCCAGAAACTGCAGCGATTCGCTGACAAGTCGCGAAATCGCGGTCAACGTGGTCAACGCAGGCAGGTTGGGCGGAACCGTCGCGATATCGCGACGTGTTTCATTTTCGTGACTTTCAGCGGGCAAAAGGGGAACAGCGACAAAATGTCACGAAATCAACCCTTTTTTAATTTCTTTCCAGTAACCCTTATCTTACACCAAGTTTAGAATAGTGAAGGGAACCAGCCCACTCTGGAGATTTGTCTGGGAGCCATTTCTTGCTTCCAGCCTTTCAATGTTGGCCGGGTCTAGGGCGCACTTGTAAAATCCTTTCCTGTGGCAAATTTTGGACCAACAGATCCCGACCCTCCAGGCCATTAATGACCCACCTGGAATAATACATCCTTTGAAACTAAAAAGTAGGCTTTTGTCCCTGCCTTCGTGACTAAACCTTCACATATTTTACCCTAACTGGAAACTACCACCGGGTCAACCGTGGAAACATGCATTGATGAGTCGTCTAAATGTCTCTGACCTCTGGACATAACATTCGAGTGGCTGCCACGCTCAGCAAGATTATCAAGCAAGAAATCAAGCATTAATGAGGCCTTTGACCACCTCGGGAAACACCATCTAGGAATGCATGCCTTTTCAAATCATGAACCAATAGTATGTCGTGATATCATGACATTTTTATTCCTCACTGCCTTTCTCTTCTTTGGGTCATGATATCGTGACATGTCATGATATCGTGACATATTTACTTTTGGCTCTTCTTTCTCCTTTTCGATCACGAAATCATGACATCTTTCCTTTCTGCCTCCTCCTCGCCTCTCGGGTCGCAAAATCATGACATGTCATGATATCGTGACATCTTTCCTTTCTGCTTCCTCCTCGCCTCTCGGGTCATGAAATCGTGACATGTCATGATATCGCGACATTCTTCCTTTCTGCTTCCTTCTCGCCTATTTGGGTTGCAAAATCATGACATATCATGATATCACGACATTCTTGCTTTTTGCTTCCTTCTCTGCTTTGGTTCACGAAATCGTGACAGTTTCCTTCCTTGCTTTCTTTCTGCTCCTTCGGTCACGATTTTGAGACATGTCATGAAATTGTGACATTTTCTTCTTTGGCCTTTCCTGTCTTCTTTCGGTCGTGATTTCATGACATTTTCCTTCAGACACCCTCTCTCTCCTATTTCAGTTGTGATTTCACGACATGTCACGAAATCACAATATTTTCTTTGGGCACCTTCCCTCTCCTGCTTCGGTCGCGATTTTGTGACATGTCACGAAATCATGACATTTTTGCTCCATGCCTTCTCTCTCCTTCCTGAGTCATGAAAATGCAACATGTCATGATATCATGACACTTTTTCTCCTTTGCGCATTCTCTCGTCATTTGGTCACGAAAATGTGACATGTCACTATTTCATGACACTTTTCCTCTCCTACGCATTTTCTTGTCCTTTGGTCGCGAAAATGCGACATGTCACGATATCACAACACTTTTCCTCCTTGCACCTTTTCTCGTCCTTTGGTCACGAAAATGCAGCATGTCGTGATATCGCAACAATTTTCTCTCTTGTGCCTTTTCTCGTCCTTTGGTCGCGATAATGCAACATGTTGCGATATCACAACATTTTTCTCTCTTGCACCTTTTCTCGTCCTTTGGTCACGATAATGCGACATGTCACGATATTGTGACACTTTTTCTCTCTTGAGCCTTCTCTCGAATTTTGGTCATGATAATGTGACACATCGCGATATCGTGAAACTTTTCTCTCTTGAGCCTTCTCTCGACTTTTTTCGTGAAAATGCGACATGTCGCAATATCACGACATTTTTTATTCTTTGCCGACATGTCACGATATCGCGATACTTTTTCTCCTTACAACATTTTGCTTTCCCTTGGATGCTCTTACATCACAATCCTTATGACTGTCTGTGACTGTCTTTTTGAGGATGGCAACTAGCATTTTGTTTGACGCCTCTGCTTTCCCATTTGGTTGCGGATAATAGGGTGTTGAAAAACTATGCTAAATTTTATACTTTGTTGTCAAAGCACGCACATATTTATTTTTGAATGACATCCCATTATCTGAGATGATCTTCGATGGAATACCAAAATGACATATGATGTTATGAAAAATAAACTCTGCAATGCGGGTTCCAGTCGTAGAGGTTAGCAGAATTGCTTCTAACCACTTGGTTAAGTACTCTATGGCCGTTATGATGAACATGTGATGACCCGACAATGCAGGGGAGATCTTACCAATTAGATCAAAGCCCCACTACAAAAAATGCCAAGCTGATTGAATCGGTTGCAAGGCCTGAGAAGGTATGTGTGTCAAATTAGCACGATGTTGACACTTCATGCACTTATTTACATATGTGCAACAATCTCGCTCTAAATATGGCCAATAATAGCCCATGCGGAGAATGCGCTTTGTGATGGCCATACCATTGAAGTGGCCACCACATGTACCATCGTGCGCTTGGGTGATTGCCCAAGCGGACTCCTGCTGGTCCAAGCAATGGAGGAGGATTCCTTCATAGCTTTGACGATACAAAATGTCTCCTAGCAAGACATGTTTTTCTACTTTCTTTTTAAATGATATTTTCATGGTTTGTGTCAATCCAAGTGGGAGGTTACCTAACTTGAAGTAATCCCTTATGGGTGTGTACCAATCTTGCTGATCAGGAACCTCAATGGTATGAACGACCAATACCTCTTGATGTTCATCCCTAACAAAAGCTAAATGGGAAAGAACTTGTAAAAATAGTGTTGTGTTGCTATTAAGAGGGGTCAGGGAGAAAAAGGACCCCCAGTTGGCTTGAGTCAGACAATTTTGGATTCGAGAGAACCTATCCTAAGATGGTTCAATCTGGATCAGGTGGATTCCTGGTGTTAGGTCAGAGCTTGCTTGCTCCATCACAAATTGTGATAATGTTTTGATCTGAATGTTCGTCATTGCATTAGAAGGGTCTTGCGGTATTACTGACCCCAAGGAGGCCATAGTATACACAAAATGATTCGATGATCGAGGGAGTGCCTTGATGTCGTACCATTCAAGCTGTGCCAAGAATTTGTCCATAATGGCTTTTTAGGCCTATAGAACTGGGCATTTACATTGGAATACCCCTTTTACTTGATTGACAATTAACAATGAATCACCAAAGATGTTTAAACATTTAATTTTCATGGTGATTGATGTTTGAAGACCTATGAGCAAGGCTTCGTATTTTGCATTGTTTTTGGTGCACAGGAAGTCTAATTTAAATGATAGAGGCATTGGAGCCCCTTGCGGTGTGAATAATACAATTCCCGTGCCACCTCCTTGCTCACATTTAGAACCATCGAAGAATAGGGTCATGTCAGCCTATGACTCAAGATCATTAGAATCTGGTGATTCTAAAATAAGGAAGACCCCATCATTAGGTAGTTCTACGGTCAGAGGCTGATCGTCATCAAGAGGAGCCTCTGCCAGTTGATTGGTGATGACTTGACCTTTTATGGATTTCTATCCAATGAATTCTATGTCAAACTCTGTCAACAACATGATCCATTTTGTCGTGCGGCTACTATGATAAGTACAACTCATCATGTATCACAATGGATTCTCCTTAGACACAACATACATCTTTTTGCCCAACATGTAATGGCGTAACTTCTTGGTAGCAAACACCACTTCCAAGAAGATTTTCTCAACGTATGCATAGTTAAGTTCATAACTGACTAGGGTGTGACTAAGATAGTAATTAGCCTGTTCTTTGTGTAGTTCATTTTTTTGGGACAGCATGGTACCCAGTGCCACCTCAGTAGCTGAGATTGATAAGTAGAACGACACTCCTGGTCTAGGTGGTGCCAATACTAGTGGCAAAGCCAAGTATTGTTTAATCTCATCAAAGGCTGACTAGCACTCGTCATCCCAGTGAAATGCTACCCCCTTGTGCAATAATTTATTCATGGGTCGAGCACTTGTCAGATAACTACGCTATGAAGCGCCTGATTGACGTGACCTTTCCCTGTAGGATTCTGAGATGTTTGATGGTAATTGGGGGAAGCATTTCAAGGATTGCCTTGAATTTGTTTGGATCCACCTCGATTCCTCATTTGGAGACTATGAAACCCAAGATATTTCCAAATGTGATGCCAAATATGCACTTCTTAGGGTTTAGTTTTACTTTATGCTCAATGAGGCAATCAAGGATCTTACTTAAGTCATTGAGATGATCTGGGCGTAAAAGAGATTTGGCCAACAAATCATCCATATAATATTCCAAATTTTTGTGCATGTGATCATGGAAGATGTATGTCATGGCACATTGGTAGGTGGCACCAATGTTTTTAAGGCCAAAGGGCATGACCTTATAACAAAATATCCCCCAAGGCATTGTGAACGCCGTTTTTAGTTGGTCCTCAAGATTAATATGAATTTGATTGTATCCCGAGAAACCATCCATGAGGGAAAGCATTTCATGGCCCATTGTGGCGTCTACCAATGCATCGATACTCGACAAGGATAAATCATCCTTAGGACTCACTTTTTTTAGATATCAAAAATTAGTGCATATGTGAATCCTCCCGTCAGGCTTTTTGACGGGCACCATGTTAGACAACCATGGTGGGTAATCCACATAGATGAAAAACTGTGCATCCAACAAATTTTGTAGCTCATATTTGACCATTAAGGCTACTATTGGATGCATCTTATGTAGTTTTTGCTTTACTGTATTGACTGTAGGATCAAGCGTTAAATTATGCATGACTAGCTGTGGTCTAGTCTCGACATGTATTTGTATGACCATGCAAAAACATCCTTCTTCTCTTTGAGAAGGGCAATGTAGTCGGCTTGCAAATTCATTGGATCTAAGCTAATGTCTACGTCAATCATCTCCTCTACTGACATGTGGGACCCATCCTCCAACTGGTGTGGAGTTGGGATCAAGTGAATATAATTTGGTGAATTGAGATCATCATTTGGAACGTCAGGTTCCTCTTTAGCATGGAAGACATCCTAAGTCTATCCGGAGGTGAAATGGAACATCCCACCACAAGGCCAGTACTCTGATGGGGATGGTGGTGTGTTAGCATGATCCCAATCTATAGCATCTAGGTCTAGGTGCAATGACTGTGTTGGGTCAGCTGAATTATGGATGGGGGCGGTTAAATCAATGGAGATCATGTTGATGAAATGATGTTGGTCTCCATTATCATGGGTGTTGTTACTTATACATCCTAGATGATATTTGTGCTCCATATCTGGCTCTGTGGGAACTGGCACAAATGGATATGCCCTATGTGTGGATAAAAGGATAGGGTCCGCACTAGGCACTGATGGCTCCATCGGGTCTCCAAGCGAAAGATGTTCTCTGTATACCTGGAGTGGCGGGTGTAGTAATTGCTATAACTACGCCTAGTTGAGGTGCCACCTATGTATTGGCCCTATGTGTAGTTGTTCAAACATGTCATCTATGTCCAAGGGATATTCCTGTTGTTGCATATGATTGAGATAAGCCATCTCAGTTTCATCTTCATAATCACTGTCGAAAATCCAAAGGCCTTCATTGGCTCCAACAATTGTTTGTGACATATGAGGCTCATCTTGCTTGAGCAAATTATTGTGGTCCTATCAGGGTTGTTCTGCTCTTTGTTGGGGGACATGATTCTCTTGAGGTGTTATATGTTCAATTGGAACATCCAAAGGGAACATTGTCAGGAATCTCTCCTGATAATCATCCATGGGAGTCACTTGTGAATGATTACTATCAGAATCGAAATGATCCCAAGGTGCTACCTGAAAGCACAAGATTTTGGGTGAAGGAAAAACTACTTGCGATGCATTCAAAATCAAATATTCTTAAGTCCTAAAAACATAGAATGCATGAAATGAAAGAGACACATTGAAATGAGATACAATAAAATGGAGAAAACACAACCTTTTTATTAAATTCTCTTGATCTCGGTTAAAATGCTTCCTCCTTCCTATTTTGGGTGGGAAAAGTCCACCATTTTATAGACCCAAGGGGTCTCTTTTGAGAGGTATGCATAAGCGCCATGTGTTGGTCATAGGTGCCATGTGGTGGTCATGTCTTTCCATGAGAGAGGAGAGTCCTTCATGACTTGGGCTTTCATAACTACCCTTGTGACAGTCCTATAATGGCCTATCTACCCACCGACACATGCGTGCGAGGTAGGAGTCATCAACTGACTATCTTTGGCTGCCACTTGGCGCCATTCAGAATTCGTCCCTAGGTGAGACAGATCCCAGTTTGAATTCATCCCTGGGTGAGACGAATACTGAGCAAAGTGCTTGAATGTGCCAAATTGCCTTTTGACCTTAAAAAATTGCTATAAAAGTGGTTAGGACCACTGTTTAACCTCTAGGGGCTGCCCTAGGTGTTGTGTGTGTGTCAAAGTGATCAGTGTTTGCAGTCGCATAATCAAATTGATGTTGTTTTGGTGTCTACACTACCTCATATTCTGACGCGTCTTCTGAAGACCCTTCTTGGTCTTGTCCATAGCCCTCTTGTAGGTGAGTCCCTAAAATTTCTCCATTTTCGATCGAAGGGAAAGGGTTGTTAAGGTCAACAAGGTTGGTTGTTAGCAATAGGTGATAATCCCCCAATGTATATGTTGTGTTAGGATTGGCATATGGATCTAATGCCAAGCCATCCTTGTTGCCTATCCCTAGGCCTTGCATGTTCTCTACCAAGATGTCCAAGGGCAAGGGGTGGTTGAACCTGTAGACACCAAAACAACACCAATCCGATTATGTGACTGCAAACACTGATCGCTTTGACACACACATCCCCAAGGACAGCCCCCAAAGGTTAAACAGTGGTCCTAACCACTCTCACAGTAGTTTTGGAAGGTTAGAGATTAGTTTGGAACCTTCACGCACTTTTCTCAATATTCGTTCCACCCTAGAATGAATTCAAACTGGGATTCGCCCCACCTAGGGACAAATTCTAAATTCGCTTCAGGGTGGGGAAAATTGTAGGTTTGAGGGGCAAAAAGTTAAATCTTGACAAATTGTAGCTCAGATCTGCCACTCAATGCTTCCTTCATTGCATGGGAGTATGGGTGAGCATTTTCGAGTGTTAGAGGCATTTGTAAGGTCAGTCATGAAGTCCCAATTTAGGGAGGAATCTCCTTCCCCCTAGGAAGGCATGATTGCCAAGTGGTGCCTCTGCATGCCCATTTCAAGAGACCTCTAGGTCTATAAATTGGTGAGTTTCCTCACCCAAAAATATACAGAGAAAGAGTATTTTAGAGCAAAAAAGTGCTGCCATTTTATTTACAGACCTCACACCTTTTGGATTTGTGCCTTTCACATCCTTGATCTCCTTTAGAGTGATGAATATCGAGCCCAAAACCTAAAATTTTGCCACAATATCCCACCAAATTTTTCAACAATACCAAACAAGAGGTTTTGGACCCATCCCAAGTGGATTGGTGCCAAAATTAGGCCCCAAACGATGGGCGGCCTGCCCCATGGGCGCCCCCTCCCACACTGCCACAATCCTAATCACCCCCTTTCGGAGTGATGGGAATTCCATGGAAAACTTGTTTTCTTTCATTTTTGCATTCAATTCTATGATGCTTAGATAGGTTGTCATTTGAATTTCATCTCGTTTTGAACAATTTTGACCATATTTCTATCTTTGCTCATTTCTACTAACTTGCAGGTAGCATCATCAAATTCCTACTAATGGAGGCCAAATTGGGAAAATCTGACCATATGGGTCTTCTCAAAATTCCCCCAATTAGCTAATCCCAAGTTTGTTGGTCTTTTGGAGCTTCCTAGGTAGGACATTGGGATAGTACCTTTTGGCATTTTGTTGTAGGTGAATTCGTCCTACCCCAGAGTGAATTCAAATCGATGAGGAATTTCCTGACTGTTCTTTTTGCAGTGCCCTCCTAATGATGTCCTGATGCCCCTATCAAATTTTTAGAGAATTTGGATTCATTTTAGTTATGGTTTAATTCATTTTTCTCATTCACTTATCGTAGGCTTGGGGATTGCATGTTTTGTTTCATCTGCAGGTGCTACTAACTATTTCTTGTTCCTTTGAATGTAGGATCAAAACATCGGAGGAGCAGCAAGGAATAAAAATTTGTAGACATAAGCGACGGTGATGTTTTGGTCTGCCCATCTTACATGTGGGCATGCAGAAGGATGGTTATCCATGGATGTGACCAAGGGATGAATTTGACGCTCCTCGCCCCTAAAAATGGAGGATGTGGATTGTAACCGAAATGTGAAATACATCAATAAAATGTAAGGGCTGTTATTTCATTTGGGCTTCAATTCATGTTTTTCTCCATTTCATGCATTGTTAATTCGTAGGGTTTAGCATTAAGTTCAGTTTCATTTTGCATCATGCTTGGAGATTTTCCTTTTTTTTTGCTTCTGTATCCTTGTGCTTCCAGTGGTGATCATGGTGGGACCTAATCCTCTATTTTTAAGATCAGAGATCTGATCCAAACTTGTTTTTTTTTGCTTGCATGTACCGTGTTTTCTTACGCTGACTGTTGTTCGTTCTAGCAGAGGGCGAATACAAAGTTGTAATTTGTCTCACCTAGGGATGATTGGGAATTCATCCCACCCTGAGACAAATACAGTCCTGTAATTCATTCCACCCTAGGATGAATTCCAGTCTATGATATTTTTTGGGAGAAACTCAGGACTGACAGATTCGGGTAGAGAAGAGGTAAGAATTCTGCACTTTTTCTGTCATTTTTTGTCTTCAGTTTTTTTGTTTTTTTGGTTTCTTTTTTTTGCGTGCATAGAAAATGTTTTGCTGCATGTTTATTTTGTTCCATGCAAAATAAAAATAACCCCACACACCATGTGGAAAATTAAACACCAAGGAGCTGGTCGTAAGACCCCAGCCCTTGATCAGGACCAACAGTGGAATTCATCACCACCTTGGCTTGAATTTTGCATTCATAAACCCCGATCACTACTGTTGCTAGACGTAAATCCTAATGAAATCTAACTGAGTAGTTAGGCTGATTCCCAATGTGCAAGGATAAGTCTTCTATGGTAGGTGTCATAAACAGGGCGATTCCCCTTCCGTACCGCCTATGTTCCACGTACCATCTACTCTCACGTACCTATAGTTTCCCTTACGTAAGGGTAGGTATATAGATAGGTTGGTATATCGGCCTGGCAATGGTATCAAAGGGGCGACCAATTTTGGGAGTCATAAGAGCCCTCATTTTGCATTTAAAAGTTCTTTACAAAAACCTTCAAAAAAAAAAACAAAACACACTAAACCAGGTTTAGGACACACTCTCAATATTTAAATGAGATAATAACTGTTTGTGTATGTGTGTGCTATTTTCTATTTAGTGTAGCATACAAAAAATCATAAAAGAGATAAAAATATATTTATCTTGTAGAAAAACAATACCATGGTGTACACCCGTAGACAAGCCTAATCAAGGGCAGAAGTTAAGAAAAGTGTACAAGGGGGGACAAGTCACCTTTGCTACAACCCTAAGGACTTGGTCATACTGCCTTGACGGCCTAACCCACAAGAGAGTCCACCTCATTCCATGTCAAGGTGGAACTATAGGGACACCCCTTTGGGGGACACGCCCATTCATCATAGCCCATTTTAGGAAGAGTCCTTACACGTGGCACTCAACATAGATAAAAAGGCTCCCTTAGAAGCTCTATATGAGTGGCCACCACATGATGAAGCACTAGAGCAACATAGTTTCCATGAGGAGAGGCCACATGATGATGGCATCCCTTATTTTCCCCCCATCACAGTTAGAACCAATAGACAAAATCCAGAGCGCAAGGCTCTTCAAACCGGGTGAACTAACTCTGCCCACCCCTTTCACACATATGAAAGGGAGCAAAAGGAAGATGATTACATTCCTCAAGAGCAATATACAACATGGGGGCCATGCGCCTCCACACCAGCTAGATACCATGATCACCCACTAAGGCCAGAGCCTCGGGTAAATGCCGCCAACCTCGATAGAGGGAAGTGACCTATTGAGATATCGGATCATCACGATTAAGGTAAATGCATAGGAGAGGCATCTAGGCCTCCTAGGCTCAATATGGCGGAACAAATCGACCTGGAAGTCACCAAAAATGCCACCCACCAAGCGTAGATCATGCGGCTTGAGCAAGACCAACAACAGCTAGAGCATTTATATCGCCTTAGCAAAGAGCACATTAGGCGCCAAACAGATGAGCTGCTACATAACCCGATGCCTGAAAGGGTTCCAACCCTGCACACCCAAAGAGTGGAACCATATGAGAGGCACAACCCCTTGGTGCAAGATAGGTCCCCATGACCTTACCAAGCATTGCATCCGAGACCTCCTAGACCTAAACGGGAGGCCACTCCCCGAAACAATGATGGGTACCCTCCGAGGGGACCCACCCTGGGTTATAGGTCTTGCCCAGAGACTTCTTAGGAAGCTTATGAGGAGTATGAGCAAGAAGATGAGTGGGCCCAAACACCCTACCTAGGTGGAGGAGTCACCATCTGGCCTCCCCTACAGAGGCCTCAAGTCTCCCACAACCCACAACGGGAGCAAACTAAAGAGGAAGAGATTAAATATTTTGATGTATACAAAGTGCTGCTAGAGCATCTGGAGTCTGTGGAAACCAAAAATTTTGGGCCTCAAAATCCCACTTTACACCAGCTTTGTAGTAATCTTGTGCATCCGTCAGTGCCAACACCTCCTTATCCTGAGCACTTTAAGCTACCTCAGTTGGCAACCTTTAGAGGTGAAGAAGATGCTCAAGAGCATGTGACAAGATTCCTGAGCCAATGCTTTGGCATTCAAGACAATGATGCTTTGTTATTGAGAACATTTATAACCACATTCATAGGCCCTGCCTCGAATTGGTTTACCTAATTACCAAATAACAACATCAAAAACTTAAATCAGTTAGTGGATGTGTTCCTTGAACGCTTCGCCTTCAATACCAAGAAGAAGGTGTCACTAAGTGACATAGCTAGCCTCAGGCAGTATGAGGAGGAGACCATGGCGGCCTATGGGAATTGGTGGATGACATTGCTCTCGAAGCTGCCCTACCTCCCTCCTATGTCTAACCTCACTTAGATGTTCTCCAAAAGTTGTTTGAGATCGATCTATGTGCTATTGTAGCTACAACAATATGCCACCCTAGAAGAAGCTCTAGCACAAGCCAGAATTATTGAAGAGATCAAAATACAGGATGGCGAGATAGCCAAGCCTAAGAAAAAAGAGTGGACTAAAAACACTAAAGCTGGGACCATGCAACAAAAACCCACTACGGTTAACCAAGTTGCAATCAACGTCGCTAAACTTGTGCAAGCAACTCAACCTCAAAAGGCTAATTATCAGGCAGTGCCTCCCAATAACTATGACAGAGAAAATCAAAGGCAAGAGCAGAATTAGCAACACCACCCTAGGAAACAATACACATCCTACACAGAGTCCAGGGACTCCTTGTTTGACCGCTTGTTAGCGGCAAACCTGATCAACCTGCCAGAGATTCAGACTATAGATCCCAATGCACCCAAGCCTAAGGGGTATAGAGAGGACTTGTATTGTAGGTTCCATAGGCGACAAGGACATGACTTAAATGCCTATTGAAAATTTAAGGTCTTGGTGCAAGACTTGATCAATAACAAGACACTAGCAGTGGATAATCCTATCGCACCAAGCAATCAACAAATGGAGGTATTCAAATACCCCTTGCCTACTCAAGCTCCATAGGCAAAGACCCTACAAGTTAACGAGGTCACACAGAACTGCCCCATGTAAGGGTATGTAGGGATGATTAGTATAGTGACTCAGAACAGGTGGTATCCGAGCACGAATTCTCCTGTGGAAGTTGTAGGAGAGGTGCCCACAACATCGCAACCACAATAGCACCTTGCACAACCTCCTTCGTCTAAGCTGGTGGCCACGCTTTGGACAAAAATAACTCATATTTTGAGGACCACCTTGGCTAGGCTCTCCATATACAAGCTTATACAACAATCTACGCCCCATCGAGAAGCTCTAATGGAGATTTTGAAAGCCATCGAGTTGTAGCCCCATGAGACAAATTCTTTCAACAACTTCATGGGGCATGTAAAATGATGCACTGAGCCGATCATCACATTTTGAGAAGATGAATTGAGATCAGCGACTGATGACATGGAAGATCCACTCCTACACGTTATCACACGGGTCAATGGGATCCCATACAAGAGGGTTTTGATAGACACTGGCTTGTCCAACAACATCATCACAACTATGGCTCTCAAACATCTGAAGTTTCCCGTATCTCACATCACAGCTTCCACCTACACTCTGTGAGCATTCAATGACGCAATCTGCTCGAAAATCGGCACAATAGTCCTACCAATCCAAGTAGGACAAAATACCATACCCACATTGTGCCATGTATTGGAAGGTGAAATGGCCTACAACATCTTGCTAGGCCGATTAGGGACATGAAGTGTGTCCCTTCGATAGCTCACCAATGTTTAAAATATACATTTGAAGGGGAGGTGCATGTAGTCCCGGTGAACTTAGAACCCTTCAAATATTGTAATATAGTTTAGATGATGTCACAATCGACCCTGCCATCGACGCATTTGGATTTCTAGTTAAATCCATCTAAAAAGGGTCCGATTTCGTAGGCATCCCCATTAGTAAGTTCTTCAAAACCCCAGTCGGGTTCATCTTCATCATCTAGTCCTCCACCAATGACATCATCTATGGGGGCCAAATAGAAGGACAAAGGGAAGAAAGCCCTGGAAGAGACACTACCATCAGTATCAACTATATCTACAGAGGAAATGCCTAGCCGAATGGAATTCGAGGCTCCTAGTACACCCAACATGGAGTGGACTCAAGGAGAACTTCCATTCCCTCCCCCTCAACCGCCAATGATCAATGTTGAAATAGCCAATACAGGCCTAGGGGAGTATCTGGTGTAGAATATTGTAGCAACACCCACATTAGAGTCCATGCAGGACACGGGGAGACCTCGCCTTCCCATTGGCACTATTGTTCCCCTAGGCTACCCGCAAAACCAAACAAATTTTGTGTATGGGGGCCTTGATCATGGCGTTGCACCATGTATGCAAGAGGATGAAGATGAAGAACCTTTCACTAAAAATGTCATTTTTCTAACCCAGACTTTGCTCTGAGATACCTTGGCCAATGCAATTGGCACGGATATGGGCTAGGAAGATATGAGCAAGGGATACGTGTTCTTTCCCAACCAAGATACCAAATGCCATACGACAAGTCAGGGGTAGGGTTCAATCACCCCCTCCCCTTGGGCATCTTGGTGGAGAACATGCAAGGCCTAAGGATAGGCAACAAGGGGGGATTGGCATCAAATCCATATGCCAACCCTAACACCACATATTCATTGAGGGATTATCTCCCATTAATAGCAATCAACCTTTTTGGCTCTAGCAATCCCTTCCCTTCGCTCGAGAGAGGAGAAAGCTCGAGAGCTCATTTTTAGGGAGAGTCTAGAAAATGCCAGGAAGGGTCCTCAAAGGATGAATCAGAGTATGAACCAGTGTCATATGACCCCTTCAAATCATACAATGATCACTCACAGGTGATCCCTATGGATGATTATCAAGAAAGCCTCTTGAAAATGTTCCCCTTGGATGCTCCTATTGAGAAAACACCACTCCAAGGAAATCAAGTCCCCCCGCGAAGAGCAAAACAACCTAGGTGGGACCACATCAATTTGCTTGAGCAAGATGAGCATGTAACACCACAAGTAGTCATTGAAGCCAAAAAAGGCCTCTGGATCTCTGATAGTGATTACAAATATGAGACTATCCCAACCACATGTAGTAGATGCAGTGACGACACCTCTTAGGTATTAACGATGTGCAAGAACAACTAAACATAAGGCCTAGGCATGAGTGGTACGTAGACCCAGCATGGTGGGACCAAGTGTTGGATCCGTAGCTCTGGACATACGAAGCATACCTTCCACCTAGAGACCCTATAGTGCCATCAGTGTCAAGGGTAGACCCTATCTTCTTATCCACATATAGGGCTGATCCATTCGTGCCAGTCCCTCTAAAACTAGATCCAGAGCATAGGTAGCATCCAGAATGTCCGAGCAACCACACCTACGGTAATTGAGACCAAAATCATTCCATCAACATGATCTCCATTGACTTAACCGCCCCCATCCATAATCCGACCGATCCAACATAGTCATTGTCTCTAGACATAGATGCCATCGATTGGGATCGCGTCAATTCCCCTCCATCCCCATCCGAGTACTGGCATTTTAGTGAAATGCTTCATTTTACCACTAGGCCAACTCAGGATATCTTCCATGCTGAAGAGGAACCCGAGGTTCCTAACGATGATTCTAAACTCAGAAAATGATATCCACTTGATCCCAACTCCACATCAGTTGGAATACGGATCCCACATGTCAGTCGAGGAGATGACTGATGTAGACATTGGCTCAGATCCAATAAATCCATAGATCATCAAGCTGGGGGTAAGTTTATCCCCTGAAGAGCAATCTGACTACATTGCCCTTCTCAAAGAGAAGGAGGTTTTTGCATGGTCATACAGAGACATGCCAAGGCTAGATCCACAGCTAGTCACACATAATCTAATGCTTGATCCGAAAATTAAGCCAGTTAAGCAAAAACTATGTAAGATGCACCCAACAGTGGCCTTTATGGTCAAAGATGAATTGCAAAAGTTTTTGGATGCATAGTTTGTCATCTGTGTGGATTATCCACCATGGCTATCCAACATGGTGCCCGTCAAAAATCCCGATGGGAGGATTCACATATGCACTGATTTTTGAGATCTAAACAAAGTGAGTCCTAAGGATGATTTCCCCTTGCCAAGCATCGACGCATTAGTAGATGCTACAGCAGGTCACAAAATTCTATCCCTCATGGATGGTTTCTTGGGATACAATCAGATTCGTATCAATCATGAGGACCAACTAAAAATGGCATTCACAACGCCTTGGGGACATTTTTTTATAAGGTTATGCCTTTTGGCTTTAAAAATGTTGGCACAACCTACCAACATGCCATGACGTACATCTTCCATGATTACATGTATAAAACTTTGGAAGATTACATGGATGATTTGTTTGCTAAGTCTCTTTTACGCCTAGATCATCTCGATGACTTAGGCAATATCCTTGATCACCTCATGGAACATAAAGTCAGACTGAATCACATCTAGAAAACTCTTGGGTTTCATAGTCTCAAAGTGAGACATCGAGGTCGAACCAAACAAAGTCAAGGCAATCCTTGAAATTCTTCTGCCAACTACCATAAAGCATCTTAGAAGCTTCCAGGGAAAGGTCACGTAGATCAAGCACTTCATAGCGCAACTATCTAACAAGTTCTGACCAATGAACAAGTTGTTGCACAAAGGGGTGGCATTTCACTAGGATGACAAGTGCCAGTCAACCTTTGATGACATTAAACAATACCTAGCTTCATCGCCAATATTGGCACCACCTAGACTAGGAGTGTCATTCTACTTATACATCTCAGCTACTGAGGTGGCACTGGGAGCCATGTTAGCCCAGAAGAATAAACTTCACAAAGAACATGCTACTTACTATGTTAGCTACACCCTGGTCAGTTATGAACTTAACTATGCATACATTGAAAAACTCTTCTTGGCAGTGGTGTTTGCTACCAAAAAGCTATGCCATTACATGCTGAGCAACAAGACGTATGTTGTGTCTAAGGAGAATCCATTGCGATACATGATGAGTCATACTTATCATAGTAGATGCACAGTGAAATGGATCATGTTGTTGATGGAATTTGACATAGAATTTATTGGACAAAAATCCATAAAAGGTCAGGTCATATCCAATCAACTAGAAGAGGCTCCTCTCAAAGACGACCAGCCTCTGACTATAGAACTACCTAATGATGGGGTCTTCCATGTCTTAGAATCACCAGATTCTAACAAGCCTGAGTCACAGGCCAACATAACCCTATTTTTTGATGGTTCTAACAAGGTGGTGGCATGGGAATAGTATTCTTCACACCGTAGGGTGCTCCTATGCCCCTGTCATTTAAATTAAATTTCCCATGCACCAAAAATAATGTAGAGTATGAAGCTTTGCTCATAGGTCTTCAGACAACAATCACCATGAACATTAAACGACTGAACATCTTTGGTGATTCACTGTTAATTGTCAACCAAGTCAAAGGGGTATTCTAATGCAAATGCCCAGTTCTGTAGGCCTACAAAGCCCTAGTGGATAAATTCCTGGTAAAGCTTGAGTGGTACGACATCGAGGCACTCCCTCGGTCATCGAATAATTTTGCAGACACTATGGCCTCCTTGGGGTCACTAATCTTGCAAGACATTTCTGGTGATATGACCACTATTCAAGTCAAAACACTATTGCAATCCATGATGGAGCGAGCAAGCTTTGATTTAACGCTAGGAATCCACTTGATCCAGATTGAGCCATCCATGGATAGGTTCTCCTGAATCCACGATCGTCTGAAACATGCCAACTGGGGGTCCTTGTTCTCCTCCACTCCCACTAATAGCAATATAATGTTATTCTTACAAGTTATTTCCTACTCAGCTTTTGCTAGGGATGAACTTTAAGAGGGATTGGTTGTTCAGACTATCAAGGTTTTCGATCATTAGGATTGGTATGCACCCATCAGGGACTACCTCAAGTTAGATAACCTCCCGCTTGGATTGATGCACACCAAAAAATGATCATTCAAATAGAAAGTGGCAAAGCATGTCTTGTTAGGAGACATTTTGTACTGTCGAAGCTACGAAGGGATTCTCCTCTATTGCTTGGACTAGCAGGAGTCTGATTGGGCAATCACCCAACCACACGATGGTACATGTGGTGGCCACTTTAGCAGTATGGCCATCGCAAAGTGCATCCTTTGCATGGGCTATTATTGGCCATCTTTAGAGTGAGATTGTTGCACAAATGTGCAGAAGTGCGTGAAGTGTCAACATCATGCCAATTTGACACATGTACCTTCCTAGGCCTTGCAGCCAATCCAGTCGGCTTGGTCGTTCTCGCAGTAGGGCTTAGATCTCATTAGAAATATCTCCCTGGCATAGTTTGGCCATCACACGTTTATCGTAACGGCCACAAAGTATTTCACCAAGTGGGTGCAAGCGGTTCCGCTAACCTCTACAACTGGACCCCACATTGTGGAGTTCATTTTGCATAACATCATATGTCATTTTGGTATTCCATACAAGAAAATCTCAGATAATGGGATGTCATTTAAGAAAAAATATGTGCATGCTTTGACCACAAAGTACAAAATTTAGCACAATTTTTTGACACCCTATTATCTGCAAGAAAATGGGCAAGCAGAAGCATCAAACAAAGTGCTAGTCACCATCCTCAAAAAAAAGTCATCGATAATCATAAGGATTGGCACATTCAGATCCCACTTGCCCTATGGGCTTATCGCACTAGAATTCAGACACCCAATGGTGTTGCAAGTGTGAAGAGGGTTTCAACTTAAGTGGCTTAGAAAAATCCTTTTCTAGCCCTAAGTGTGAAAACTCCCTAAAAATTTTGTCGGCAAGATTTGTCGGCAACTTTATTTTCCCTAACTCCCCTCCTCTATTTTCTCCTAACTTCCTCCTCTATCTTCTCCTTATCCCTCCGTTATTCCTTATTCCCTTATCCCTCCAACTCCATTCCCCTTATTCCTCCAACCTCCTTATCCCTCCGCACCTTCCTATCCCCTATTTTCTCCCTTCTACGTCTATATAATTATATTTGAAATTGTATGTAATGTTGGCATGGGTGCAAATTAATAAATTATTATTTACCGCTGCATTTCTTGTTTATTTTTTAATTGTTCTGCATTTCCTGCTGCGTCTAAGAGGTCACCCAGTCAAACACTGGTATCAGAGCCAGTATGCCTGGACACGGTTCCCTAGGTGAGGCCATGCGGGCACACATCCCAAGGCAGGTTTCCAATAGGGCTCGGATCCTGATGCAAATCGCGAGCAATATCAGGCATGGATCCCGAGGCGGATCGTGCATAGGCTCGGCATAAATCCTGAGACAACACGTGGTAGTGGCACAGATCCTAAGGTGACACATGGTAGCAGGCTCGTCTCAGCATGGATTTTGAGGTGACACATGGTGTCGATCGATTGGCAGTTGACGACACATGGATCGAGGCAGCAAGTGACATGGCAGCGTGCGATTGGCTGATGTGGCGACGATCGAGCTGACGTGGCGGCATGCGATTTGTCAAAAAGTGTGCCACATGGCGACAAGTGGCAAGTGTGCATTGGTCAACATGTTGGTTTGCGATTGGCTGCATGGGCGGAAAAATACGACGAGTGTGACTGCCCGAAGGCAGTCGATTTACCTTCTGCATCTTTGGGTTGATAAACCCTTAGGCGATTGACTCCCACTGCATGTGGGATAATATATTTCTTTTTTTAAAAACCATCACCGTTGTTTTAAATTTAACCCCCTCCCCTTTGCATTCCGTTCGGGCATGTGGCGCAGCGGACAAGGTGATCCGCGCACGCAGAGGAGGTCCTGGGGTCAAACCCCGTCGGTAGCCATAACAAAAAAAAATTGTTTTTTTTTTTTGAAATTATGCCGTCCATCGAAGATAAAAGGGAGGAAATCCCTTGTTGTTTCAGCTGACCCGTGTGGTGCAACGATAAAACTTGTCCGCTGTTAATTTGGAGGTCGCGGGGTCGAATCACCCGCCCGCAAAAGGTAAATGTTTTTTTGATTAAAAAAATATTAAAGGTTTTAATTTTTTATTTAAAGTTTTTTAAAATTATTTAATAAATTTAATTTATATTTTATTTAAAATTATCTTTTTAATAAATTAATTTAAAAGGTAATTTAGAAAAATATAAAAATTTATTAAAAAAATTTTTAAGACTTTAGAAATTTTTTAAAAACCTTGTTTGGATCCTTTTTTGAAAAAAAGAAAATAATTTGCCCATGAAATGTTAGATGATCTGGTCTGGGGGGTGTTATAATGCACTTCTCTCAATTTTGAGATGAGAGACAGCAGAATCCTTTGATTAAAGGGTTCGACGAACAAGTCTCCGTACAGTGTATTGTCAGCTAGAAAATCAGGTGATTGATCATCTGAGGAAGCCGAATTCAGGGTACGAGGCAGATTTAGAAGACAACATTTTTGGACAAAGAATTGAAGAGTCCGAGACTGTGGAAGTTGTACCAGAGGAAGTTGTTCCAGAGGATCAAGCAAGTGCCAGTTATACACCTGGTGTACGGGCAGTAGAATCAAGTGAGAGCTATTCACCATGCTCTCCTAAACCAGAAGCAGCAGCAAAAGAAGAAGACGAAGAAGAAGAAGACGAAGAAGAAGAAGACGAAGAAGAAGAAGCTGAAGAAGAAGAAGAAGATCCAGAGGAAGTGGATCCTGAAGAACCTAAGGTCATTGTCATCAGCAGTAGTTCCGAAGCAGAACCTGAATGTACTAAAAAGGCAAGATTTGATTTGAATCATTAATCTCTTTGTACTGCTTTATAGTACTTGTTTGCTTCAAATAAGGTTTGTTTTTATTCTGCAATGGCATCCAATACTAGTCTTCCGATTCCTGAGTTCAATGGAGGAGACTATGAATATTGGTCTATTAAAATGAAAACCCTTTTGATAGGAAAAGGTTTATGGGATGTAGTTGAAGAGGGCTATACTGAACCAACTGCTACTGAATGGGTAGCTTTCTCTAATGCTGATAAAAAGGCTAGAAAAGAAGCACAAAAGAAAAATGCTTTCGCCATTTATCACATACATTCTGCCTTAGATAAAAGTATCTTCCCTAGAGTTGCCTCTTATGTAATTGCATAAGATGCCTGGAATGCCCTAAAAGAAAGCTATAGAGGTAGTGACCAAGTAAAGTAGGTTAAGCTGCAAACATTGAAACGAGATTTTGAAAATCTTAGGATGCAAGAAAATGAAAAAGTGGGAGATTACTGTGTGCTAGTGAAAGCCGTAGTTGATAAAATGGTCACACTAGGGGAAGATATTAAGCCAGAGGTTATGGTGAAGAAAGTGTTGAGAACACTTCTTCCTAAATGGAATTTTGTTGCAATAATTATTGAAGAATCCAAAGATTTAACCTCGTTGTCTTTTGATGCACTAACTGGTTCACTTCTCTCACATGAAGAGAGGTTACAAGAAACTCCTACCACTAGTTATGGAGGAGATGATAAAGCTTTTGCCACACATGAAGGAAGAGGTAGAGGTCGAGGCAGAGGACAACAAAGAGGCAGATGCAGGAATAATCAAAGAGGGGGAACTCCTAACAGAGGAGGATCATCCAATAGAGGTGGAAATCAGAATAGAGGAGGACAACAACAAAATAGAGGGAAACAATCTGGCAAAGGAAAAGGAGATAAATCAAAACAAGTTTGCTACAATTGTGGCAAACCTAGCCATTATGCTCAAGATTGTTGGTCAAAGACTTCGTAAGGAAGCAGCAGCAACCAGAGCAGTAAATTTGGAAATTTTGGAGAAGAGGAAGAGTCCTCAAATCTCTTTCTTTCTTATGGCCAGACAAAGCAAAATATGAATGATACATGGATTTTGGACACTGGGTGTTCAAATCACATGAGTGGCAAAGAAGAACTCTTTGCTACTTTAGAATCCTCATATAAATCCAGCATCCGATTGGGAGATGACAAGTCATTGGCAGTTGAAGGCATTGGAGCTATGGAGGTTCCAACGAAAGAAGGCATCAAGAAAGTAAGTGATATCTATTACACACCCCATCTTCAACACAATATTTTAAGTGTTGGTCAAATGCTAGAAAAGAATTATAAGTTGATTTTTGATGAGGGTAAATGCACCATTTTTGACAAGAACAATAGTAATAGAATCATTACACAAGTTCCAATGTCGAAGAATAGATTATTCCCTTTGAAGTTTCGCCAACCAAGAGGAAATAAGTTAGCAAATGTTGCTATTACCAATCCAAGTGTCCTATGGCACTTGAGATATGGTCATTTGAATTCAGCAAGTTTGAAAATGCTAACTTCACAAGCAATGGTAACTGGACTTCCCAAAATTCAAGATAGTAAGGAAGTCTGTGAAGGGTGTGCCTTGGGCAAACATGCCAGATCAAAATTTCCTCATGGATAAGCATGGCGGGCCAGCTATCCACTTCAATTAGTGCATTCAGACATCTGTGGTCTGATGCAGGCCAAGAGTCTAGGTAATCACTCTTACTTCCTACTTTTCATTGATGATTGCACAAGAATGTGTTGGATATATTTTTTGAAGCATAGAGATGAAGCATTTGCATGCTTTGTTGATTTTAAAGCAAAAGTTGAAAGTGAGAGTGGATATTCAGTAAAATGTCTTAGATCAGATAGAGGAGGAGAATACTCCTCTAATCAGTTTTTGAATTTTTGTAAACATCATGGCATCAAGAGGCAGTTCACAACTGCCTACACTCCACAACAAAATGGTGTAGCAAAAAGAAAGAATCACACCATTGTGGAGATGGCAAGAGCAATGCTTCAGACAAAGCATTTGAGTAATTCATATTGGGGAGATGCAACAAGGACGAGTGTTCACATCTTGAACAGAAGTCCTACTTCAAGTTTGAAAGGGAAGACACCTTACCAAGCCTGTTATGGTAAGAAACCAAATGTGAAGTATTTCAGAGTATTTGGTTCATTGGCATATGCTCACATTCCTGATGAGCTGAGGAAGAAGCTGGATCCAAAGAGTCAAACATGCATTTTTGTAGGATATTGTGAAAACACAAAGGGTTATAGACTCTACAATCCTACAACTCGAAAGATAGTGATTTCAAGGGATGTGATTTTTGATGAAGGGGGAGAGTGGGGTAAGCCCCAAATATACAGTGATGTTGAGTCACATGATTCAAGTTCTCAGCAGATACCACAAAAAAGCAAGAAATCTCCACCTTCAAGCCCAAGTTCTTCTACTAGTCCATCTTCCTCACCAAGTCCTCCATAGAGACCAGCAAGTTCCTCACCAATGGAAATTGATCCTCTATCCAAAGGTAAGAGAACTCAACAGTATCATCCAGCATCTCAGATGTTGGATAAATTTTTTTCAAGAAGATATACTAGGAGTCAAGCTAGTGAAATGGAATCTATTTTACACAGATTAGAAAGTATGCACTTGTATGGTGATGATGAATCCCAATAGGAACCTATGGGAGATCAAGTTAACTATGCTTTGTTAACTAGTGCACAGCTTGAACCTTCTAGTTATGAGAAGGCATGTACTCAGAAGATTTGGCAAGATGCCATGAAAGAGGAGATAACCTCTGTAAAAAACAACGACACTTGGGAGCTCGTGAAGCTTCCTAAAGGAAAGAAATGTGTTGGCTGTAAATGGATCTTCAAGACCAAGTTTAATGCTGATGGAAGCATTGAGAAGCATAAGGCAAGATTAGTGGCAAAGGGTTTTACCCAAAAATATGGAATAGATTATGAAGAGACTTTTGCTCCTATAGCCAGACAGGAGACTATTAGAACAGTTCTTGCCTTAGCTGCACACAAAGGATGGAAATTCCAACATATGGATGTTAAGAGTGCATTTCTCAATGGTTACTTGACAGAAGAAGTGTACGTTGAGCAACCATAGGGATTTGAAGTGCAAGGTAAGGAACACCTTGTTTACAGATTGAAGAAGGCACTCTATGGCCTTAAACATGCACTAAGAGCTTGGTACTCACGCATTGATGGGTACTTCAAAGATTTTGGGTTCACCAGGAGCAAAAATGAACCCACACTCTACTACCTAAAGCAAGGGAATGACATCCTCATAGTGTGCTTGTATGTGGATGATCTCATTTTTATGGGTAGTAATGAAAAAATGAATATGGAGTTCAAACACTCCATGATGACACAGTTTGAGATGAAGGATCTTGGCTTAATGCACTATTATCTTGGAATGGAGGTTCATCAGTCAGATACAGGGATCTTCATATGTCAAAATAAGTATGCTCAAGACATGATCAAGAAGTTTGCTATGGAGCATTGCAAACCAGTTGCAACTCCAATTGGACATGGGATCCAATTAAGCAAAGATGATGGAGCACCAAAAGTTGACGTGACCACTTTTAGAAGCATGGTTGAGAGTTTGATGTTTCTCGCCAACACCAGACCAGATATTCAGTATGATGTATCTCTTGTTTCTAGATTTATGTCTAACTCATCTGAGCTGCATTTGCAGGAAGCAAAAAGAATTTTGAGATATGTGAAGGGTACATTGGATTTTGGAATCCAGTATCATAAATGTAACACTATCAAGCTTGTAGGCTTCAGTGATAGTGATTGGGGTAGCAATATTCATGACAGGAAGTCAACATCAGGAAACTGTTTTAGTCTTGGATTAGGACTAATAACTTGGAGTTCCAAAAAGTAGATAGTAGTAGTGCTATCTTCAACAGAAGCTGAGTATATAGCGGTTACTTATGCAAGTACTCAAGCCTTGTGGCTAAGGAAAGTACTAGAAGAGATTGGAGAACAACAAAGTGGTCCGACCAGAATCTACTGTGACAATATCAGTGCCATTCAATTGGCATATAATCCTGTCCACCATAGTAGAAAAAAGCATTTTGATATGAAGTACCACTTCATCAGAGATATGGTGGAACATGAAATTGTTGAGCTTCAATATTGTCACACTTTGGAGAACATCGCGGACATCTTCACCAAGGCGATGACTAAAGCTCAATTTGTAAAGCTGAGAGACTATGTAGTCAGTCCTCTCAACTTTAAGGGGGATAATGTTGCAAGTGTGAAGAGGGTTTCAACTTAAGTGGCTTAGAAAAATCCTTTTCTAGCCCTAAGTGTGAAAACTCCCTAAAAATTTTGTCGGCAAGATTTGTCGGCAACTTTATTTTCCCTAACTCCCCTCCTCTATTTTCTCCTAACTTCCTCCTCTATCTTCTCCTTATCCCTCTATTATTCCTTCTTCCCTTATCCCTCCAACTCCATTCCCCTTATTCCTCCAACCTCCTTATCCCTCCGCACCTTCCTATCCCCTATTTTCTCCCTTCTACGTCTATATAATTATATTTGAAATTGTATGTAATGTTGGATTGGGTGCAAATTTAATAAATTTTTATTTACCACTGCATTTCTTGTTTATTTTTTAATTGTTCTGAATTTCTTGCTGCGTCTAAGAGGTCACCCAGTCAAACAACTGGGGCAACCTCATTTTTGCTGGGGTATGGCTCCGAAGCAGTCATGCCTCTCGAGTTGGAAATTCCTTCCCTACGCATATCAATGCACGAGTTCATCAATGATGACACTGTGTGACAAGCCCGGTTAGACCATATTACATTGCTTGAAGAATGACATGTTAACACTCTCGAGCATTTACATGTCTACCAAGAGTGACTTAAGAAATCATACAACATGAAGGTTCACCTGAGGGACTTTCAGGTTGGTGACTTGGTCTTGAAAGAGAACCAACATAACTCTAATTTGCCGCCCCATTTAAGGGACAGGTTTGCAGCAAACTGGTTAGGTCCTTATGTCATTGACCGTAAGATAGGACCTGGAACATATCGACTAGCCTCTCTTGATGGAATCAAGGAACTAGAACCCTTGAACATTAGTCATTTGTGGCCATTCCATATTTAAAAGATCCATAGCCCAACCCAAAAAGCTCCAAGGATTTCCATAATCTCTTGGTCAACTCAAAAAGCTCAAAGGATTTCCATAATCACTTGGTCAACCCAAAAAGCTCCAAGGATTTCCATAATCGCTTGGTCAACCCAAAAAGCTCCAAGGATTCCCATAATCGCTTGGTCAACCCAAAAAGCTCCAAGGATTCCCATAATTTCTTGGTCAACCCAAAAAGCTCCAAGGATTCCCATAATCGCTTGGTCAACCCAAAATGCCCCAAGGATTTCCATAATCATTTGGTCAACCCAAAATAGCTCCAAGGATTTCCATAATCGCTTGGTCAACCCAAAAGCTCCAAGGATTCCCATAATCACTTGGTCAACCCAAAAGGCTCCAAGGATTCCCATAATCGCTTGGTCAAAAACAAGAAAAATTCAAAAATAATAAAATCATCAAAAATAACAAAAATGTGCATCTCATTTCCATGCATATGCAAAATCATCATAACTGTACAGAGTTCTTTTGCATCTCATCTGCATACTCACAAACATCAATCCCTAAAAAATACAAAAATATATAGCTGCATTAAGCATCACATCCATACAGTGCATATTTGTGGTCATACAGGTCAAAGCACCATAGACTGTCATTACTCAGTACAACCATCATCTTCTACAATTTATGCTTTATCAATAGTTCATTGCCTATAAATACCATTCACATTATTCTCCCACATCATAGTCAGTTGTTCCTAATGTATCGAGAGTTTTCATCATTCAGTTGTCATTAGCTTTTTTAGCCACATACTGTATCAAGTCGGACAAATTTTACGAAGGTAGAATTCTACTTGGATCACACCTTGTTACGTAGCATCCAGACACAAGTTAAAACATATAACAAAATTCCCAAGTTTTGTGAAAAAAAGATGAATCCTGCAAAGCAATCCAGGTCACCATACATGAAATGGTTATCTTGCTCATCCCCTTGTGCGAATGACCCTAAAGAATGCTGAGAGTTGGCAAAAGGACAAGCATCCTCCCTACCCAATTCCCAAGAATCCCAAATTCTCAAAAGTTGCAAAACATCAACAATTTGCAAATGTCAAAAATCCAAATTTTGACATGACAACCAAAGTGCATACATCCAAAAAAAAAAGCACATAAAATAGTGATTCTCATTATTCCATATCCTAATCCCTTGCTCAAAATAAAAATATAATACAAAAATAAATAGTGATTTTTATCACTACAAAAGAGCAAGTATCCCAATACAATTGAAGAAAAGAAGGGAGTCAAACTTGAATCCATGGAACTCTCAACATTCCGACAGGTCATGAGGTAAACCTCAGTATCGGTTTGGTTGATAGCCTATCGGTCACTTGTGGCAAACCTCTTGCATGACGATATATTTGTCACATTAACTTGTATGCAGATCAATGTTTGCATGTGGATGAGCTAGCTTATGGTATCTCACGATAGCACCATAGATTAATCTGACTAAACACAACAAAGGAGTTAGTGGAGCTAATCAGGTGATCCTCAGTACAAGTTTTATTGATAGCCTAGTTGGCACTGGTGGTATCCTGACCAACACCACATAAACAAACTCAATTGCACACACAGGGATGCAAAATAACTTGGTCCAAAACAAGTCCGATTCATACCTTGTTCAAAAGTCTTGTGAGATGAAAGTACAGTCATGGCTAGATAGTTAAAACATCTGAGTTTTGAAAAACCCTACATACCTTCTAAACCAACTTGCCATATTTCATCCTCACATTGCCAAAAAAAAAAAAATAGCATGTATGCCTACAAAGCTATTCACCGCAGCAATCGCCTAGGACAAAAAGCCATAAAGTTCTAAACAGTCTATGGTCCGACCGCCAAAAATCACAAATTCAATTCATCCATTCCATTTGCATATCATATAAATTACAAACATTCACATTTTAGCACAACATATGCATTCATAACTATAACTTAACATGCATACATCCATGTTCATCAATCATCATGCATAAAATCAAATCATCACATGCGCATAAACACAATGAAGTCTATATATATATATATATATATATATATCGTCAAAAATGCACCAAAAATAGCAATAAAACTGTCCAATCAGAGTGCTTTTACACTTCACATTATGGGCATGCTAAATATATTTTGGGGTCACAAATCCTCGCTATCATACTCCCTAATAAGGCTACCATAGCCAGACCGCTCCACGGGAGGACGGATCTTCGAGAATTTCATCCCCAAACGACGTCGCCAAAAGGGTCAAAATCCACCCAAAAATAGCAATAGCATTGCCAAACGAAGGTGCATTCATTCTTGACATTATTGGCATCCAAAATAGACATTGGGGTTGTAAATTGTCACTATCCTACTCCCTAAGAAGGCTACCATAGCCGGACCGCTCCACGAGAAGACAATTTTTTGACAATTTCAGCTCCAAAAAGCGTCACCAAAAGGGTTAACACCCAACAAAAATAGGTCTAAATGTCAAAAAATTGCACACGCTTAATGCTAAAACATCTAAGGGCACCCTTACCTAAGTCATCTTGGGTCAAGCAACTCGTCACTTTTCTCATGTTAGTCATTCCCTCATCGATTTGTCGCTTGAGGGGGTAGTCACACTTAATCACCAATTAACAAAAACACACCCAATCAAGGAAATGGCATGCATTCAAAGGATCATTGACAAAGACAATCACGCTCCTGCTTGGGGCAGTAAACAAGCAATAATCACAAGCTAATCAATCACTTGGCATTTCTTGAATCATGAACTCAAGGTTCTCATAGACAAAAGGTTGTGCCCTTTGCCTATTCATGACCGATCAATGTCCAAGATCAAGTAACACCTCACCAAAAAAGGTTAACACTTGAATGAAGTTCCTTAGCTCATCAGAGGCAAGGATTCAAGAATGCGTGCCCTTTCCATACTTGGGGTATCAAAATTTGGTTAGGTTACTAAGAAACCCTAATCATTAGTTCTTTGGTTATCTATTTTTTCTTGGTGCTGCGCCATGCACAGTGCATCCCAAAAAGGGGCATTTGTAGACACCAAAACAACACCAATCCGATTATGTGACTGAAAACACTGATCTCTTTGACACACACAGCCCCAAGGGAAGCCCCTAGAGGTTAAACAGTGGTCCTAACCACTCTCACAGTAGTTTTGGAAGGTCAAATATCAGTTTGGCACCTTTAGGCACTTTGCTCAATACCCATTCCACCCTGGAATGAATTCAAACTAGGATTCGCCCCACCCAGGGATGAATTCTGAATTCGCTCTAGGGTGGGGCGAATTGCAGGTTTGACGGGAAAAAAGTCAAATCTTGACAAATGGCAGCTCAGATCCACCACTCAATGCTTCCTTCATCACATGGGAGTATGGGTGAGTGTTTTCGAGCGTTAGAGGCATTTGTAAGGTCAGTCATGAAGTCTGAATTTAGGGAGGAATCTCCTTCCCCCTGGGAAGGCATGATTGCAAAGTGGTGCCTTTGCATGCCCATTTCAAGAGACCTCCAGGTCTATAAATTGGTGAGTTTCCTCACCCCAAAATATATAGAGAAAGAGTATTTTAGAGCAATGAAGTGCTGCCATTTTATTTACAGACCTCACACCTTTTGGATTTGCGCCTTTCACATCCTTGATCTCCTTTAGAGGGGAGGTCATTGGGTGACTATTGGGAGGATGAATCTCAAGCCCAAAACCCAAAATTTGGCCACAATATCCCACCAAATTTTTTGACAATACCACACAAGAGGTTTTGGACCCATCCCAAGTGGATTGGTGTCGAAATCAGGCCCCAAACGGTGGGCGGCCTGCCCCATGGGCGCCCCACTCCCACACTGCCACAATCCTAATCGCCCCATTTTAGAGTGATGGGAATTCTATGGTAGACTTGTCTTCTTTCATTTTTGCATTAAATTCTATGATGCTTAGATAGGTTTTCATTTGAATTTCATCCCGTTTTGAACAATTTTGACCATATTTCTATCTTTGCTCGCTTCTACTAACTTGCAGGTAGCATCATCAAATTCCTGCTAATGGAGGCCAAATTGGGAAAATATGACCATCTGGGTCTTCCAAAAATGCCCTCAATTAGATAACCCCAAGTTTGCAGGTCTTTTGGAGCTTCCTAGGTGGTACATTGGGATAGTACCTTTTCAGCATTTTGTTGTAGGTGAATTCGTCCCACCCTGGAGTGAATTCAAATCGGTGAGGAATTTCCCAACTGTTCATTTTTTAGTGCCCTCCTGATGATGTCCTAATGCCCCTATCAAAATTTTAGAGCATTTGGATTCATTTTAGTTATAGTTTAATTCATTTTTCTCATTCAGTTATCGTAGGCTTGGGGATTGCATGTTTTGTTTCATCCGTAGGTGCTACTAACTATTTCTTGTTCCTTTGAATGTAGGATAAGAACATCAAAGGAGCAGCAAGGAATCAACATTCACAGACACAAGTGGTGGTGACATTTTGGTTCGCCCATCTTACATGTGGGCACACGAAAGAAGGATGGTTATCCATGGATGTGACCAAGGGATGAATTTGACGCTCCTCGCCCCTAAATAGGGAGGATGTGGATTGTAACCAAAATATGAAATACATAAATAAAATATAAGGGCTATTATTTCATTTGGGCTTCAATTCATGCTTTTCTCCATTTCATGCATTGTTAATTCGTAGGGTTTAGCATTAAGTCTAGTTTCATTTTGCATCGTGCTTGGAGCTTTTCCTTTTTTTTTTGCTTTCATATCCTCGTGCTTCCAGAACCCTACTCCTGACTTGTCATACAAAATTTGATATCTTGGTTGGCATAGAACATGCACTCCTTGCTCATACCTACCCAACCCATATCCATGCCAATTGCATTGGCCTAGATATCTCAAAGCAAAATTGGGGTTGGACAAATAGTTGACGTCCTCAACAAAGGGTTCTTCATATTCTTCTTCTTGCATGTAAGGTTCAATGCCATTATCTAGGCCCCCATAAAAAAAGTTGGTCTGATTGGGTGGGTAGCCTAGAGGAACCACAGAGCCGATGGGGAATCGAGGTCTCCCCATGTCCTACATGGACTCAAGTGCGGGTGTTGCTACAATGTTTTGCACTATATACTCCCCCAGGCCCATGTTGGCCATCTCAACAGTGATCATTGGCAGTTGAGGGGGAGTGAGTGGGATTCCTTCCTGAGTCCACTCCATGTAGGGTGAACTAGGCATCTCGACTTCCATTATGCTAGGCATCTCTTCGATAGAGATGGTTGAGACTAGGGGTGGTTCCTCTTCTAGGGGTTTCTTTCCCTTTTCCTTCAGTGTGGCCCCCGTAGGTGGTGTCATTGTTGAAGGACCAGATGAGGAAGATGGACCCGGTTGGGGATTTTATGGACTTTTCAATGGGGATGCCTATGGAATCGGACCCTGTTTAGATGGATTCAACTAAAAATCCAAATGCATTGATGGAAGGGTCGATTGCGACATGAATTGCACCGTATTGCAGTACTTGAAGGGCTCTAAGTCTACTAGGATTACATGCACATGTCCTTCAAATGTGTACTTTAAGCACTAATGAGCTATAGAAGGGACACACTTCATGTCCCTGATCCAAGGCCGTCCCAGCAAGATATTATAGGCCATCTCACCTTCCAATATGTGGCACAATGTATGAATAGTATTTTGTCCCACTTGGATGGGTAGGACAATTGTGCCAACCGTCGAGCATATCGCATCATTGAATGCTCAAAGAGTATAGGTGGAGGCCATGATGTGAGATGCCGACAACTTTAGATGTTTTAATGCTGCTGTTGTAATTATATTACTCGACGAGCCAATATCCACCAACACTCTCTTATACAGAATCTCATTGACCTGTGCAATGATGTGCAGGGGTGGATCTGCCACATCACTAGTCACTGATTTCAATTCATATTCTCTAAAGGTGATGACTGGTTCTATACATTGTTTTACATGTCCCACAAAGTTGTTGAAAGAGTTTGCCTCATGGGGTTGCAGCTCGATGGATTTTAATATCTCCATTAGAGCCTCCTAATGGGGCACTGATTATTGAATGAGCTCGTATATGGAGAGCCTAGCCGACGTGGTCCGTAGAATTTGGGTAAGTCTGGTCCGAATCGTGGCCACTGGTCTAGGTGGGGGAAGTTGCGTAGGGTGCTATTGAGGTTGTGACGTCAATGAAACCTCTCTTGTGGTTGCCGCAGGGGAAGCTCTTGGGTACTTCTTGTTCCTAGTCACTATGCTTATCATCCCTACATATCCCTACATGGGGCAATTCTGTTGCACCTCATTGACTTGAAAGGGTTTTGCCTACACATCATGGGTAGTAGGGGGTCTCTGAAGACTCCCATATGTTGGTTTTTTGGTGCTACGGGGTTGTCCACCACCGTCTTATTGTCAATTAGGTCTTGCACCAAGCCTTTAAAATTCCAACATGCATTAATGTCATGTCCCTTCCATCTATGGAACCTACAGTACAAGTCCTATCTATACCCCTTAGGATTTGGCACATTAGGGTCTATGGTTTGAATCTCTGGCAGGTTGATCAAGTTCTCCACTGACAAGCGGTCAAACAAGGAGTCCCTGGACTCTATGTAAGGTGTGAACTATCGCCTAGGGTGGCGCTGCTGATTTTGTTCTTTCCTCTAATTTTATCTATCATAATTGTTAGGAGGCACTGCCTGATAGTTAGCCTTTTTAGGCTATGTTGCTTGTGCAGGCTTAGGGATGTTTATAGCAACCTGATTGACCGAAATGGGTTTCTATTGTGTGGTCCCTATTTTGGTGTTCTTAGACCATTCTTTCTTATCTGGCTTGGCTATCTCGCCATCCTGAATCTTGATCTCCTCAATGATTCTTGCTTGCACTAGAGCTTCCTCTAAAGTGGCATATTGCTACAGCTACAATAGCACGAAGATCGATCTCAAATAGCTCTTTGAGAACATTTGGGTCAGGTCGGACATGGGAGGGAGGTAGGGCAACTTTGAAAGCAATGTCCTCCATCGGTTCCCATATGCCACCGTGGTTTCTTTCTCATACTGCCTGAGGCTAGCTAGGTCGCTTAGTGACACCTTCTTCTTGGTTTTGAAGGTGAAGCATTTGAGGAACGCGTCTACTAGCTGATCCAAGTTACTGATGCTATGTTTTGGTAACTGAGTAAACCAATCCAAGGCAGGGCCTACGAATGTGGTTATAAAGGTTCTTAGCAACAAAGCATCATTGTCCTGAATGCCAAAGCATTGGCTCAGGAACCTAGTCACGTGCTCTTGGGCATCCTCCTCTCCTCTAAAGAGTGCCAACTAGGGCAATTTAAAGTGTTCAGGGTATGGAGGTGCCGGCACTAACGGATGCACTGGGTGACTGCGGAGTTGGCATAAAGTGGGCTTTTGGGGCCCAGAAGTCTTGGTCTCCATAGACTCTAAGCACTCTAGCAGCGCTTTATATGCATCAGAATTTTTAATTTATTCCTCCTTAGTTTGCTCCCATTGTGGGTTGCATGAAACTTGAGGCTTATAGAGGCATGGCCGGATATCAGCCCCTATGCATTGATAGGGCGTTTCAGCCCACTCTTCTTCTTGCTCATACTCCTCATAGGCTTCTTGAGGAGTTTTTGGATGAGACCTATAACCATGGATGGGTCCCCACGGGAGGCGCCCATCATTGTTCCAAGGAGTGGCCTCCTACTTAGGTCTAGGAGGTCTCGGAGGCAGCACTTGGTAAGGTCGCGGGGACCTGTCTCATACCAAGGGGTTGCGCCTCTCATACACTTCTACCTTATGCATGAGAGGGGTTTGGGACCTTCTCAGGCATAGTGTTATGAAGCAATTCGGCTGTCTGACGCTGAATGCGCTCTTTGCTAAGGCGATATAGATGATCTAACTGTTGTTGATCTTGCCTAAGTTGCATTATTTGCGCTTGGTGGGTGGCATGTCTGGCAAATTCCAAGTCAATTTGTTCTGTCGTCTCATGTTTAGGAAGCCTAGACGACTCTCCTACATGTCTATCTTGGTTGTGGTGATCCGATACCCCTATGGGTTGCTTTCCTCTATCAAGGTTAGTGACATTCACCCGAGGCACTGGCCTCAATGGGTGATCTCGATACATAGCAGGTGCAGAGGTGCATTGCTCTCATGTTGTGTACTACTCTTGAGGAACGTGGTGGCCTTCCTCATACTCCCTTTCATATGTGTGAAGGGTGTGGGGAGAATTGTCTTGCCCTATCTAGAGAGCCTTGTGCTCTAGATTTTGTCTAGTGTTTCTAACAGTAATAAGGGGTAAAGGAGGGATGACGAAATCATGTGGACCCTCCTTATGGACCCTATGTTGCTCTAGCACTTCATCACTAGGCCACTCATAACGAGCATCTAAGGGAGGCCTCCTTTCTATGTTGAGTGCCACGTGTAGGTTCTCCTCTTGAAAGGATCTATGCTAAGTGGGGGTGCCCCTCAAAGAGGTGCCTCTATAGTCCTATTATGTGGTGGCATGATGTGGACTATCTTGCATGTCAGGCTGCCAGGGCAGGATGACCAAGTCCTCAGGACTATATCGGAGGTGACTTGTCCCCCTTTGTGCACTCTCTGCAGCTCCTACCCATGATTGGGCTCGGCTAGGGGTGTACACCATGGTGATGTTTTCCTACAAGATGTGTAAGTTTTTATCTCTTTTTATGATTTTTATGCTACACTAAACAGAAGGGAAACACACAATCAAAGCAATGGTTATCTTGTTTAAATATTAAAAGTGTGCCCTAAATTTGGTTTAGTGTGTTTTGATTTTTGTTTTGAAAGCTTTTGTAAAGAATGTTTAAATGCAATATGATGGCTCTTATGACTCCCAAAAATGGTCGCCCCTTCGATATACCATTTCCAGGATGATATACCAACCTCTCTATATACCCGCCCTTATGTGAGGGAAACTATTGGTACGTGAGAGCAGATGGTACATGGAACATAGGTGGTATAGAAGGGGAATCACTCTATTTATGACACCTACCATAGAAGACTTATCCTCATGCACTGGGAATCACCCCCGCTACACTTGGTCAGCTTTCATCAGGATTTACATCTAGTAACAGTCACGATTGGGGTTATGTATGCAATATCTCAAGCCAAGGTGGTGATGAACTCCACTATTGGTCTTGCTCAAGGGTTGGGGTTTTACGACCAACTCCTTTTTGTTTCAGATTACCACATGGTGTGTGGGGTTATTTTTAAGTTTCATAAATGAAGGAAACAAGCTTTCAAACTCTCCTATGCAAGCAAATAACTAGAGAATAGAAAAAAAAAAAAGCAAAAATTTGACAGAAGGTGTGTAGGACCCCTACCTCTTCTCTACCCAAATCAGATGTCTTTGAATTTATGCCCTAAAATTGCATAGAGAGCTATTCGTCCCTGGGTGCAATGAATAACAGAGCAGTATTCATCATAGGGTGGGGCAAATTCCCATTCGTACTTGGGTAAGACAAATTCCAGATCTGTATTCGTCACAAACTGAAATGAACAACAGTCCAACATTTGAAAAATTGGTACCTGCAAGCAAAAACAAGCAACTTTTGATAAAAAAGTTAATATTAAAATCAAGGGACAAAAGTCCCACTGTGATTGCCACTGAAAACACGAGAATACAAAAAAAAAAGGAAAATTCCAAGTATGATGCATTTAAAACCAAACTTAATGCTAAAAGCCTATATATTGAAAATTCTTGCAAGGAAAGAACATAAACAAATCGACACAAGATAAAAGCAATATCGAATACAACCTTATTTATTTATGTGCTTTTAAAGTTGTGTTACAATACGTCTCCTTCCATTTTAGGGGATAGGAGTGTCAAATATGTTTCTTGTCACATTCAAGGATATCAATCCTTCTTTCGCATGCCCACATGTAAGATGGGAAGACCAAAACATTGCTGCCACTTTTGTATATGAGTGTTGACTCCTTACTACTCCTCTGATGTCGAAGACCTGTGTTCAAGGAAACAAAAAAGATCAGTAGCACCTGCAGATAGAATAGAAAATGTATTTCCCAAGGCCTACTGTTAGTGTATGCATGAAAATATTAAACCGATAACCAAATAACATAAGAATGACCTAGAAATTTTATATAGGCATGAATATGTGACAAAGAATCCACTGCAAAAGGAACATTCAGGAAATTCCCTACAACAAATTGTTAGAAAGCACCCTCTTCAATGTACTATCTAGGAATCTCCAAATGACCTACAAAGTTGGAGTTAGCTAATTGGGGGTATTTTGGGATGACCCAGATGGTCATATTTCTCCAATTTGGCTTATATCACCCAAAATATGATGGTGCTATCTGCATGTTAGTGAAGGCAGGAAATGACAAAAACAGGGTAAAAAATGCTCAGAATGAAGTAAAATTTAAACTACAGCCTATTTAAATAACCTAGAATAAAATTCAAAAATAAAATAAAGGAAATATGACATATATTTCTAATCACTCCGGGGTGGGGCGTTTAGAACTACGACAGTTTGGGGGGCACCCGGGGGCAGGACGCCCACCGTTTGGGACTATGTTTTGGAACCAATCCACTTGGGATGGGTCCAAAACCTCTTATGGGGTGTTGTAAAAAAATTTAGTATGATATTGTGGCCAAATTTTTGGGTTTGGGTCTAGATTTGTGCTTCCAATAACCACCCTATGACCTCTCTTCCAAAAGAGATCAAAGATGTGAAAGGCACAAATCAAAAAGGTGTATGTGTGGATGTAAAATGGCAGCACTTTGTTGCTCAAAATTCTACCTCTCTCTCTATATTTTGGGTGAGAAGACTCACCAATTTATAGACCTAGGGTCTCTTTGTTTGAATGTGCATGCGAGGGCGCCACTGGAGTTGCATGTCCTATTTTGGGAAAAATATTATTCCCTGATTTAGAGTCTCCTTGCATGAAGCCTCCAAAAATAAAAGACATGCATGAATGAAGTATTTCTCCTTTATTTGAAGCCGTTCCTCACAATTGCATGGCCTGAATCTACAGTTAACTAGCGGACTTGTCGAGGTTTGACTTTTTTTGCCAGTCAAACCTTCTATTCGCCTCACCCTGGGGTGAATGCTTATAATCATCCCTTGGTGGGATGAATACCAGTTTGTATTCATCCCAGGGTGGGACGAGTAGGGAGCAAGGTGCCAAAAAGGTGCCAAATTGACCTTTGACCTTCGAAACTGCTTTTGGGAGTGGTTAAGACTACTATTTAACCTCTGGGGGCTGCCCTAGGGGCTGTGTGTGTCAATGCGATCAGCGTTTGTCGTCACATAATCAAATTGGTGCTGTTTTGGTGTCTACAACAACAACATAATTGAAAATAGTGGAAGGATGTATTGAGAAGTATGAAAATGACTGATGTGAAAAATCCTATGATGAGTCATGCCTCTTTATAATAGAAGATGAAATACAAAAAATGTTGAATGCAAAGGATATCTAGTATTCTAGACATGCATACTTAATCCATTTGAAAAATTACAATAGATTTAATTATTACAAGTGGAGGGACTTCTTGGTCATCTAATTTAAAAATTCCCAAGACCCCCAATGATTTTATTTTCTCCTCAAGATTAGGTAGTTCAAAAATTATGAGTATATGTCCCTAGTAGGTATAGTAGTGGTCATTGGATAAATGAATGATGAACTAGTTAGCAAGGAATAGGTATCCATGCTACATAAAATAGAGCACTACTCAAGATATTCCCATATTTTAGACTATGCTACATATATAAATGAATACATGAATTGGAAGCTTAGAAAATTTAAAGAAATATGTCAATTTAACTGCACTTCATGCCTCATTTGGTTGAACCTAAACCAAAAGAATCACTTGTTCCCTATGTTGTAACAAACCACTTACAATTCATGATTGTGTAATTGAGCCATTCAAAGTTGATGGTCAGGTTGCCTATAGTTTCTAGAATATGGTCTACCATATGATCATGAGGTGGTAAATAACATACCCATATTGTCCCTAGAGGTTTGCAACCTCATTAAATCTAGGGATTTTACAAATAGAGACTTTTACTTGGGTAAATACAAATACTTTATTTAAGTCTATGGATTATTAGGGGTGCCCTATGAGCCATCTACATTTAATCTAAACTAGTTCATTCTAGAATATATGAAGCAACTAAACTAAGTTGACCAAAAATACTTCAAATAAACGTTAAGTAAACCTTCTATAATACAAAGGAGGATATCATGGTAGTGAGTCTAAAAGCAAGGTGATATCATGCATTTATTAGTGGTATGCTTAAATTTTTTAAAATGACACTACTCTAGGACATCTGGTTTTATGACCCATATTCACTCTTTGTGAATGAAATGTTGGCACATGGCATGAAAATACTTTATGTCCATGAGAAAAGACATCAAGTGGAAAATGAAGAAAATTTGAATGAGGACACAAATCTTGCCAAGCTAGAAATACCTCATGGATATGAATATAAGTTATAGCAATAACTAAATTACCCTTATTTATGGTATATATTATATGTTAACATGATAGTGAAGATGGATTTTGATCCTAATGTAAATAAAAATCATCAAACCATAATATCCCTTGAGAGCCAAGGATATTTAGAAAGGAATATCTTAGTTGGGAAAAATATGATATATAAAATGAATACCATGGGATATCCTATGCACCAAGGGTGGTTTGATGTAGAATTCTCAAGCACACTAGAGGATGGAAACTAAAATGGAATACGCTAAATTTAATGTACCAAATAGTCCCTCAATTACCATAAATATTGATGCTTTATCTATATTGGAACTAATAAGCATTACCATATGAGAAAATACCTAATAAGAATTTATAATGATCATGTTAATGTTGGACAAGATGTTAAATAGGAAGTCTACAAGAAAAGCTTCCACATATTAAAGCGTAGAAGGATAGAAAGAAGTAGAAATATTAGAGAAAAGTTATACACAACTAATAACATCACCAATTAGAGTTATGACTTAGGATTCCATAGAAACTACCATCATAATACTTCTTACACATCCACCCCCTTCTTCCCCTATCCTTATATATTCTCCACTCACACTTATTTTGCTTCATTTTATTAAATCCCTCTTATTTATTCTATCATATTCACATAACACTTGTAGTGCAACTATATTATATCCTATAGGCATACCTCCATGAATTATAGATCTAATATTATCACCATCACCATAAATCACTTCATTTCCTTTTATAATATCCATCACTAAAGTCATAACAACTTATCTACTTATTGCATATTCTATTAGACCCATTACATATCTTCTTATGTTACCATTTTCCACCATGCTGACATAAATTACTAACCAAGTGTGTACATCCACACATCCAACTTCCCAAGTGTCCATCACCAATCAATTTGATCCTCTCAATGCTTCAACACATCCCCCTCTAATTCCTACCATCCTGTCCTAGTGTATTCCCAATATGGTGATGATATTACCTTTACAAACATTATCATAGATTATTAAGTCAATATAAACCACCCAAGTGTAGTAACAAATCATAGGATGAAACTAGACACGTATCTAACAAGAGGTAGAGGTCCTTGGAAATAAAATTATCAATTAAGTCATAAATATGATAAAATAAGATAAAATTTAAATCAAGGATTATGTTTATAATCTTAAGGTCTTAGTTCCAAAAGTGTCTATGGTCCTAGAGTATTAAATTATAGAGAATTGGAAGATGATAGAGATTGCATAAGTCCTTCCTACAGATACCTCCATACCAATTACTAAACTAAATTATTATACCACCATATCATTTGAGTTAGAACTAGCAAAGGTCAATCAAATGTTGTAAATGGTAGGCCATATGCAATAGACCATGACCAATATTTCTATATTTTGGTTTTCAAGAGATATCTTGTCCTCTAATACACAAAGGGTTTCACTAGGGATATTGCTATAGGATTTCTATCAATATCCCAGTTTTCACTCCAAGAATAATTGCATATTTTGTATAAACAAGAATTTTTCATTATTCTTATAAAGTGGAGGATGTAAGAGATGCATTCACTATAAGTTGGAGTTCCATATCCTAAATAAAATTAGTGATGAACTCCTCTTTTGATAATGAATAACTATAACTTTTTAGATGATGTCCATTGTCCATGAGGGGAATCTTGACCATATTGATCATAAGTAGTTTGGCCACTGAATTATCATATATTATATCAATATCATATAGACCAAGCCAATAGGTGTGAAGTTATACTTTAAATTTCTTGTACCAATAATTAAAATGAGTATCAATAACCATTTTTAAACTTCTAATCCTTGATAAATTTATCATAAAATTGTGTTATTTAGCATTGTACCATTTTGTATTTATAATAAATGTATTTATCCCACATGTGTGGGTAAGCAATAGTGGTAGGTAGTTGAGAATTATATTATGTGGAAAAAATACTCATATTGATATGAAAAGGAAGACTATTATATTTTTTGGATATCAAGTTGAGATATATTGATAAGTATATTCCTTTCAATAAGGAGTATTGTATGGTGTTGCACTATCTCAAGGGTTTTATTTATAATTTAAACATTTTCTATATCAATGTTTATATATAGGTTTCATTGTGAAATTATTAGTGTGCTTAATTTTTGTAAATGAATTTTATTTTTTTAGTAAATATGAATTATTTTCATTTAATAATTAATGAGGTTATTAACATTGAGACTCTTCACTAGGTTGATTAAGGAGCTTGGGATAAGAGGGGGTTGGAGTCAGATTTTTTTGGGAGGTGAATTATGAACATATGCATTTGTTCTAGATTTTAAATCTTCCTCTTACTCGATAATTATTGGAAGTTTTGGGAAAAAAAAATTCTCTAAATGAAGGAATAATTCATTGCACCTTAATAAAATGAGATTTTATGGGAAAACTCATTGTCTCATAGTTGTAGATAGGTTGTGTAGCATTATTTTTCAGGTTGAATATAGGTTGATTAGGTAGAGGAAGTGCTCTAGGAGGTTGTACTATAGAATTCAATGTAATAGAAATGGATTTTTTTAAATATTATGGAAATTATTGTTGTTGTTTTGGATGCCAATTTTATCGAAACAAAAATTGTTATATCTTGGAAGCCCTGAATTATTATTGATTTTCTTATTTTTTGTAGGTATTGGTTTAGCTATAGTTTCCAACCTTGGAGAGTAACAATTTATTAAAGGAGGTGGAGGATAATTCATTGAATTAGTAAAAAAAAAATTATAAATAATTGAACTATCAATGAAAGTACCTTAAAATAATAGTCAAGGATTTTACTTTAGAGTAAAGTTAAGTAGTTACTAGAGCACATAATAAATACACAAGTGTTATAATGTGCAATGATGTAAATGTGCATGTAGTCCACATGTATATAAGTCATATTATAGATTCAAAGGTAGATTAAGGGCCAAGGAACCTATCTTCCTATATAAAGACCTTATAGTGAGTGAATCATGAAGGAGAGAATATATAGAGAGCATAGTATACATTAGTAGTGTGATAAAATGTAGTTACTTTAAAAATATTTTATGGAGTGTTCATATCCTCCATTATACTACATTGTACTATTTTCATGAGCTTTCATTAATGACATATTTATGAGTTATTGCAAAATTTTATTTCCTTATTTTATAACATAATATAGTGCCATTGTCATATATATACCATGGCTTGCATATCTTGCATCTAGAAATGTACGAAAGGTGGTACATTAGTTTTGTACCCAATAATGTAATATACTATCTAACACCTCCATTGATGGCGGATGGGAAAATCACATTTTCACCACTCACGCAATTTCCAAATTTTCTTCTATTAATCTGGAAATTCTACAGCAACAGCCCGTAGGCTTTACACTAACCAACGCTCAACTTGGTTTTCTCACTCACACTCTACGTGTGATCTTCCAATCCACCACCTCTAGTCTATTAAAGAAACTAGGTTTTTATAGAGGCCCCGACCCTTTGAAAAAATCCTTAATGAAAATAAGTCCACCAACCCGATTTATGGCTCCACTTCACACGACACTTATCATAGATGTTTCCTGTCAGATCACTCTAACTGCCACTCCTTGTCAGATTATCCTGCATGACCCATCCTCTTTGTTTCCTATGCTTTTTGGGTAATCACCCACTTTTACTGCACCCTGGGTGCCACGTGTCATCCTTGCTCTGCAACCGCCGCCTGACCTCTGTCATCTTCTTCCTCCGACTACACTGTAGTAGGGGTCACGATATCATGACATGTCATGATATCACAACATATTCCTTTCCCTGCCCCTCCTTTTCTTTTTCGATCGTGATATCGCGACATGTCATGATATCGCAACATTTTCCTCCATCGACGCCTTTCTCAACTTTAAGTCACGATATCGCGACATGTCACGATATCGCGACCTTTGCCTTCGATTGCCCCTTGCTTGCCTGCTCTGGTCATGATTTCATGACATGTCACGAAATCGTGACATCTTCAACTGCCCCCTCTCGGCTACTCTTCTCCATCATGATTTCATGACAGTGGCGATTTAATGACATGTCACGAAATCATGACATTTCCACTGTTTCCTTTGGTCGTTGCTCTTATTTCATGATTTCATGATAGTCACGATTTCATGATGTGTCACAAAATTGTGACACATCCACTAGCTTCCCCTTGTTGCTACTCTGATGTTGTGATTTCACGACGGTCATGATTTTGTGACATGTCACGAAATCGTGACATTCCATAAGCTTCTTCCCTAGCTGCTCTCTCTTATCGTGATTTTGTGACAATCATAATTTCATGACATGTCATGAAATTGTGACATTCTACAAGCGCCTACCCTTCCTACTCTATCTTGCCACGATTTTGCGACAGTCACGATTTCACGACCGTCACAAAATCCTGATAGTTTTTGCTCTGCATTTTCTCCTTGCCTTCTGCTTCTTCTTCTTCTTCCTTAGCCAATTTTTCAGAAGTGGCCCTCCTGCCACTGGATGCTTCTGCATCAGGTGCTGCTGGATGCTCCTACATCAGACACCTAGGGTTGGTGGAGAAGTGATCTTCACTTCTGCACTGTCTGGTTACTACCTTCTGTAGCACCTCCAGACATTCATCTGCCTCTACAGCCTGTTCCAACCCCTTCTCCTGGCCCAAAAAACTGCTTCCTTCCTCCAGAAATATTCTCCCACTGTTGCATACTTCTTCATATGTAGCCTGCTTCAACTCCATCTCCTGGCCAAATAAATTTTTGTCTTCTACCGGACATATTCTGGCACGGTTGTGCTCCTCCTCATCTGCAGCCTTCAACGACTTTAACTTCTGTTTAGCCTCACATTTTCTGTGTCGCTCCTCTTGCCTCTACAATTTTATTTTGAGCCACTCCTCTTGCAGGGCTTTAAATTGCCTCTGTAATGCCTCAAACTCTTCTATTGTCATCATACCTTCCTCACCGCCATGGCTTCTTCTTGGAGGCATTTTTCTCAGCTTTTCTCACAAAGCTTTAATCGATCCTGGTGTAGCCACCTCACTTTCGATGATCTACTCACATGCTCAGGGATCTTAAACTCACTCTTCTCTCTTAGAACCCTACCATAGATCCTGGCACAAACTGCCTCATGTTCAACAAATTTTCTATGCACTCAGAATCTTTTAGCTCTGATACCACTGATGGCAGACGGGAAAATCACACTTTCACCACTCATGCAATCCCAAATTTTCTTCTATTAATTTGGAAATTCTACAGCAACAGCCCATAGGCTTTACACTAACCAGCACTCGGCTTGGTTTTCTCACTCACACTCTGCGTGCGATCTTCCAATCCACCACCTCTAGTCTATTACAGAAACTAGGTTTTTATAGAGGCCCCGACCCTTTGAAAACATCCTTCACAAAAATCGGTCCACCAACCCGATTTATGGCTCCACTCGCATGGCCCCTATCATTGCCACTTCCTATCAAATCATTCTAACTGCCACTCCTTGTCATATTGTCTTGCATGACCCATCCTCTTTGTTTCCCATCCTTTTTGGGTAATCGCCTGCTTTTACTACACCCTAGGTGCCACGTGTCGTCCTTACTCTGCAACCACCGCCTGACCTCTGTCATCTTCTTCCTCCGGTTGCACTATAGCAGGGGTCGCGATATCATGACATGTCATGATATCGTGACATCTTCCTTTCCCTGCCCCTCCTTTTCTTTTCCGGTCATGATATCGTGACATGTCGTGATATCATGAAATTTTCCTCCATCGACGCCTTTCTCAACTTCAAGTCGCGATATCATGACATGTCGCGATATCATGACCTTTGCCTTCGGTTGCCCCTTGCTTGCCTGCTCTGGTCATGATTTCGTGACATGTCATGAAATTGTGACATCTTCAACTGCCCCCTCTCGGCTACTCTTCTTCGTTGTGATTTCACGATAGTTGCGATTTCATGACATGTCGTGAAATCGTGACATTTCCACTCCTTCCTTTGGTCGCTGCTCTTATGTCGCAATTTTGTGACAATCATGATTTCGTGACATGTCATGAAATCATGACACATCCACTGCCTTCCCCTTGTTGCTGCTTCGATGTCGCAATTTCATGACGGTCACGATTTCGTGACATGTCACGAAATCATGACATTCCATAAGCCTCTTCCCTACCTGCTCTCTCTTGTCACGATTTCGTGACATGTCATGAAATCGTGACATTCCACAAGCACCTGCCATTCCTGCTCTATCTTGCCATGATTTCATGACCATCATGAAATCACGATAGTTTTTGCTCTGCATTTTCTCCTTGCCTTCTGCTTCTTCTTCCTTAGCTAATTTTTCAGAAGTGGCCCTCCTGCCACTAGATGCTTCTGCATCAGGTGCTGTTGGATGCTCCTGCATCATCCATGTATTACATTATTTGTGTTTGTAATACTTTAGTCTTCAATATGGATCTTCAATCTTCAAATGTCCTTCTACTTGATCTGATTCTTCTTCTTCTTCAGATTTAGCATTAGATTCATTATTTGTGATTTCTTCATTATACTATTTATTTGTATCCTGTTGAGTATTTTTATCTTATTCTTTTCTGCCATATTTTATCTTCCTCCTTCTTTGTCTCTACATTCCTACTAGGATTATGCATAAGGGGTTGGGCCCGAAATGTACTTGTAAAAAAATGGTTAATCCTAATAAAAATAAATGTGAATCATAAGAAAATAAAATAATTCATCTTCACAATAAAATTTGGGGGTATTTTAAGCTCTAAAAATTAAGGTCATATTTGGGGTAAATTTTGACCTATTAAATTACCTTATACTTCATAACAACACCACCACTAGATCAGGATTGAAAAAATATTTCCAACGAGTACAAATATACCTATGTTTGGATATATATTGTGGCAAATTGAACCTAAGAAAAAATTAATCTAAAAAATTTTAGGCAAATGGGCCGATGTTGAGGGTTATCATATTCACCAATTTCCAATTTTAGAAATCCTAATATTCGCCCAATTTGCAAATATTTGCAACTATGCATAGCCCTAATTCTTAATAGAGGAATATATGCTTAATGTTGAGTTAGTCTATCATCACAATAAAAATGACATGGATTCAAATATTCATTACTAGCACTTACCTTTATTTGTTTCATTCCTCGAAAGAACTTAAAAGTTATTAATGAAAAATAGAATATTAAGCACTCTTCTAAGGAAAGAATAATTGCATTTTGAGTATTCCACCAAGTCCTAAATATATTTTCATAAATATATCCAATTAATTTTGTAAAGTTCTCTTCCTTTGCTTCCTTCAAAAATAACGAGAATTTTTCTTTCAACTTTGTAGGCAAGAGTTTGAATGCATTAAAGTTTTCTATAATATTTTGTAAATAGAATCTAAGTTCATGAAGTATATTTTCACTAATTTCATTGAATATATTCTTAACTATTTCCTCCATATTACTTTAAATAATAAACCCTTTGAAGTTGATTTCCTTATGTCTCCCTAGTTTAGAGTATGTGAACTACTTTGATAAAACCTTTCTAAGACTTAGGTTTTGTAGGATTCATTATGTTTCCCTAGTGATTATATTATGTTGTAAGTTTTGATAAAGTTCTTAGAAAGTATAAGTTCACCTTTTGGGTTGATTTTGTAGTGTTTCATAAATAACAAAAATCAACTCCTATTTCACTGTATCTCTCCTAATCAACTATGCACTTATCAAGTTGAAGTTCTCTATGGTTGGATTTATTTTATCCCTTTAGTATAAGTATAAGACAAGTGTAAGTAAATAATTCCAACTCCTTTAAGTAAATAATAAAATTCCTTTTATACCCCTTAATATCCAATAGTTTAATATTTCTAAATTCCAATAATCTATGTTTGATGTAGTATACCTTATATCTCCCTAATTTTGAAATATTAGAAATTAATAATATTTGTAATAATAATATTGATTTTCCAAGAAGAAACCCTTGTATATCCTATGGTGTTCAATTGAAAATATTCGACTAAAGTCATTTAAAAAACTATGGATATAAGATCCTTTGATTTTATTTCAAATGTATTAAGGTTGATTGTTTCTCCAATATAAATGATAAATAAACTCAACCTTATGATATACCCCTTATTACTCCTAAATGAAAGAAATTTTAATCAAAATAAAACATTACCTTATAATGTTGTATTTCCTTGAGAAATAGTTGTACTTCCTTGATAACGGATGTATGATAGTGGTAGTGAGTTTAATGCTCCTGTGAATCCTTGACTTCGAGCCTTGTGCCTTGAATATGCTCTCAACTATACCTTAATTCCTCATTTATTTAATGTTGGCTAAAAATATGCTTCCATACTCTAATTTGGACACCTATAAGTATGCTTCTACATTCTTGACATAGGAACCAAGTGGCATAAGTGTTTCTCTTCTATGTGATTTATTTTAATAGGCTCTATGTCCTTATTGATACGTTGACCACATGGTGTATGCATTATTTATGGTCATATTCCTTGATGGGAATTGGATTTAGTTGTCTTCAATGCTAATTTCTCCCTTGATCGAAGAGCTATAATTATTATGTGTTGTATCACCCAAATGATATTATTAATGCTCAATCAGTGGAAATTACCTTCCTTTAAGTGTTTCCTTTCCAAATGTACGTTAGGGAATATATGGGTACCTTAGGTGAATATGCCAAGTAGCACTCTATTATTTTGCATGGAAGACTCTCCAACGTCTCTTTCCCTTTGTATATCCTCTACTAGTGAATATCATTTGTATTATGTCTAAAAATCATTTCTTTCCAAGTTCTTGATGATACTTGTGAGGATCGCTCTAGCTAAGCAAGTTAGAAAAGGTTCTATGGTGGCTATCGATATACATCTCGGTTGGTGATATGTCCAAGTTGGACCCTTGGTAATACACCTTTCTTTAACCTTTCACTTCATTGTAATATGCTATCATTGGTGGAATAGATGATTTTCACTTTATGTAGCCCTTATTCATTGTAGGTTGTCATCACCTTATGTAGTAGATAATGGTATCTTCTAAAACCTTAACAAGCTATCTTTCGAGCCTTATGAGTGGCTCTTCACTCAAGCACCAATAAAAATATATCAAGCCCTTTTGATGGATCATATCTTAAGCACATTTGATAGTTCTTATCATTTGTAAATGATGGATGTTGAGCCTCTTTTTAATGGCTCCTCTTCAAACACCTTTGTAGTGTTGATTCCATACATTGAGTCCTTTAGGATGGGTCCTCTTTGAGAACTTTTGGTAGTGCTTCTCATTTACCAATGATGGCTACTTGTAGTTAGGATGATAGGCTACATAGAGTGGCATTAAGATACTTTTTTCATCTCCTCTTGATGTAATAATATATAAAACTTGGTTCTTGTATAACCTTGTAATAAACCTATGATGGCTTTTGTATTGCACCTATAATGTGAGACTCTCCTAGTCTCATTTTGTAGCTTCTTTTCCTAGTTTTTATGGTGGTTTTCTTCTCCAAACCTTGGAGGAATATAACCCTATATGGTGGCTACTCTGGGCCACAATAAGTTTTTGGTTTTATGTATCAAATAGTGTCTCTAGAAACTATGATAGTATGCGGGTTTTGTGCTATTGATATTAACCTTAACTTAAGAATAAATGCACATAATAATCCTTTGAGAGTAACTAGTTTAATGAATACATATAATAGTGTAATTAATCCTTAATGTAATAGTAATATGTCTATATTAATGCACTTAAGGATAATAATAATTTCACCTTATGCTCCTGTAAATGAACCCTCAAAGTAAATTGAAATATACACTTAATTTTCATAGCAACTTAAAATTGTTAGTGCACCTTTAAACTCTTGAAGAATAATTAGTATAGTGCAATATTTATCTCACCTTATTACTCCTTCAAATGAATCTTAAATCATGTGCTAGTAATTTCTCTTAAATGCACTATAACATCATTAACTTAATGTAGTATTATTTGCAGTTGCTAGATAATAGAAAAATGATATTTTATTTCTATCAAAATATATGTAACTCCTATTTTAATGTGCAGGTATAAAAATTAAAAGAAACTATCTTATGCACTCCCTTTTAAGACTTAAAATGCAACCTTCTTCCTTGAAAATTTTAAAGTCTACTAAGATTCTCAATGAAAGTAAATAATAAACTGAATATAAGTGTTAATAATATGAACCCTTTTCATCTAAGTTGCTTACCTTTAAGATCTACGAAGATGAAGGATTGCTAGGTGATTGGATTCACCTTATTGTTGGTATTCTTGGTAATTTAAATAGCTCCTCAACTCACCAGCACCAAGTTTATCTCCCAAATTTTTGTGTTCTAAATGCAATTTGCTACTCCCAAATGCAATTATGTGTTGATTGAAATAGGACTATGTGCCAGAGATATTGGTGTTTTTAACACTACAAGTTTCAATATTCAATGAAGATCACCAATATCTAATATCCTCCTAGACTCATATATTGAGTCTCTTATTCCTTGAGTCTGCAATAAGTCTACTATGACCTTTTTCTCTCTTTTGTAATATGCAAGTCTACAACTCTTGTAATGGAATATTTTCTCATGTCTCTAAAATATTCGATCTTCTACTTGCTGCTGCAATTTTTGGAATGCTTCTAATGAAGATATTCTTCCTAGATCTTTTGTAGGAATCTTCCCAAATTTCTTTAAATCTCCTTTTCCTGCAACACGATGTTAGAAACTAAAATGGAAGAATCTATAATTCTAGAGATAATGAACTTCACTAGTTGATTTATCAATCTAGTGGAATATATGTCGAATCCTAGTCTTCATGAGTTTTTTGCAACCCTATGGAAAGGCTCTAGCCAAATGCAATCTCAAAAATTTTGTAAATGAGATTTTTATATTTCTCTCAATCTTACTTATGACTCTCCCTATTTTCTATTTGACCTACCATATGCTTTGATATCATTGTTAGCCTTTGATGAGCATATGCTATAGGAAATACAACCACAAGATGTAAGATATGTAAGCTATGATATCTATATGATAATGGCACCATAATATGCAGTAAAATAAGGAAATAAAATTCTGCAATAAATAAAAAATATGCCATTAATGAAATCTCATAAAAATAGTACAATGTAGTACAATAGAGGATAATAACACTCTATAAATTGTTTTTAAAGGAACTACATTGTATCACACTACTAATATATACTATGCACTTTCTATATATTCTCTACTTCCTGTTTCACTTACTATAAGTCCTTTATATAGGAATATTGGTTTCTTGTCCCTTAATCTAACATTACCTCTATCCTATGACTTATGTACATATGGACTACATCCATATTTACATCATTGCACATTCTAACACTTGTGCATTTATTACATGTTGAAGTAACTCCTTAAATTTACTCTAAAGTAAACTCCTACTCTATTAATGTATCAGAGGTGGTACATTGATATGTACCCAATAATTTAATAGACTCTCTAAAAACTATGTCTCCACTATAACAAAGAAGGACCAAACTTGAGATCAACACAAGGGATTAAATTTATCTTAGAGACTAGTCCTTGAGAAAAATTTGATCTTTAATTGCGAAGCCTATTGAAGTGTCTTATCCTCCTTCATAGAAGTAATTAAACCAATGGTCAATAGCTTTGGTTGTACATACAAAAACAAGAGTGACAAATTGAGCAAAAGAGTATCATGTGCTAGGGTTATGCATAAGGGGATGGACTTGAAATGTACTTGTAAAAAATGGTGAATCTTAATCGAAATCAAGTCAAATCAAGGTAAATACTAAGAAAATCAAATCAATCATCCTCACACCAAAATTTGAGGTATTTGAAGCCCTAAAAATTAAGGTAATATTTTAGATAAATTTTGATCTATTAAATCATCTTATTACTTTGTAAAAACACCACCATTATATCAGGCTCGAAAAGAGCTTTTCAATGAGTACAAATATACCTATGTTTGGATATATATTGTGTAGAGTTGACCCTAATAAAAAATTAGTCCCAAAAATTTTAGGCAAATGGGTCGATGTCGAAGATCCTCATATTCACCAATTTTAAATTTTGGAAATCCTAATATTCATCCAATTTATGAATATTCACCACTATGCATAGCCATTTTATTTGCTATGATTGTAGTAGAGGTAGTAGGAGAATGAAGATGAAATTGTTAAAACTACATAAATATTGGAAATACCCTAGGGGATTTCATCAAGGAAGGACCAACTTACTAAGGAGTGAAAGCATTATATATATACTAAAATATGTGTTGCTATGGATATTTCAAAAACTTTGCTACAATCCATTAAAATTAAATTTGAATCAAGAGAATGGGGTCAACAAGTAGATTATGAAAATATCGTATTTTATTGTCACAATTGTTATGAGATTGGACACATGAAAATATTTTGGAAAGTGAAAACTATGAAAAAAGAGACAAAAATTTTAATCCTTGAGATAAAATTCAAGACAAATAAAGAAAATCATATAGTACTAGAAGCTAGACTAGGTTAAGGATATTACACTCCAAAAGAAGAGGTAAAGAAATCCTATCTACAATATCATTTGGCAAGTTCACAAGGAATTAAGGTGGAAAACAAGAAGTGGAGATAAATTCTAAAACAAATACAGCAAAGAGATCAAGTTTCTTCTAAGTAAATCATCTTCATTTTCCAAAGTGAAAGTGGTGAATATGTTATCCCTTGCACTTTAAGGTGTGAAAAGTAGAATAATAAAGAAATAAGGTTGGAGGAAACCCATAACACCTCCATGTATTACATTATTTGGGTATTGAATACTTTAGTCTTCAATATGGATCTTCGATATTCAAATGCCCTTCTACTTGATCTGGTTCTTCTTCTTCTTCAGATTTAGCATTAGATTCATTATTTGTGATTTCTTCATTATACTATTTGTTTGTATCCTATTTATTTTTATCTTGTTCTTTTATGCCATATTTTATCTTCCTCATTCTTCTTTGTCTTTGCATTCTTACTAGGATTATGCATAAGGGGTTGGGCCCGAAATGTACTTGTAAAAAAATGGTGAATCCTAATCAAAATAAATGTGAATCATAAGCAAATCAAATCATTCATCTTCAAAAAAAAATTTGGGGGTATTTTAAGATCTAAAAATTAAGGTCATATTTGGGGTAAATTTTGACCTATTAAATTACCTTATAACTTCATAAAAACACCACCATTAGATCAGTCTTGAAAAGAGCTTTCCAACGAGTACAAATATACCTATGTTTGGATATATATTGTGGCAAATTGAACCTAAGAAACAATTAATCTAAAAAATTTTAGGCAAATGGGCCGATGTTGAGGGTTATCATATTCACCAATTTCCAATTTTGGAAATCCTAATATTCGCCCAATTTGCAAATATTTTCCACTATGCATAACCCTAATTCTTAATAGAAGAGTATATGCTTCATATTGAGTTAGTCTATCATCACAATAAAATTGACTTGGATTCAAATATTCATTACTAGTACTTAATTTTATTTGTTTCATTCCTCGAAAGAACTTAAAAGTGATTAATGAAAAATAGAATATTAAGCACTCTTCTAAGGAAAGAATAATTGCATTTTGAGTGTTCCACCAAGTCCTAAATATATTTTCATAAATATATCCAATTAATTTTGTAAAGTTCTCTTCCTTTGCTTCCTTCAAAAATAAGGAGAATTTTTCTTTCAACTTTGTAGGCAAGAGTTTGAATGCATTAAATTTTTCTATACGATTTTGTAAATAGAATATAAGTTCATGAAGTAGATTTTCACTAATTTAATTGAATATATTCTTAATTATTTCCTCCATATTACTTTAAATAATAAACCCTTTGAAGTTGAATTCCTTATGTCTCCCTAGTTTAGAGTATGTGAACTACTTTGATAAAACCTTTCTAAGACTTAGGTTTTGTAGGATTCATTATGTTTCCCTAGTGATTAGATTATGTTGTAAGTTTTGATAAAGTTCTTAGAAAGTATAAGTTCACCTTTTGGGTTGATTTTGTAGTGTTTTGTAAATAACAATAGTCAACTCCTATTTCACCGTATCTCTCATAATCAACTATGAACTTATCAATTTGAAGTTCTCTATGGTTGGATTTATTTTATCCCTTTAGTATAAGTATAAGACAAGTGTAAGTAAATAATTCCAACTCCTTTAAGTAAATAATAAAATTCCTTTTATACCCCTTAATATCCAATAGATTAATATTTCTAAATTCCAATAATCTATGTTTGATGTAGTATACCTTATATCTCCCTAATTTTGAAATATTAGAAATTAATAATATTTGTAATAATAATATTGATTTTCCAAGAAGAAACCCTTGTATCTCCTATGGTGTTCAATTGAAAATATTCCACTAAAGTCATTTAAAAAACTATGGATATAAGATCCTTTGATTTTATTTCAAATGTATTAATGTTGATTGTTTCTAAAATATAAATGATAAATAAAATCAACCTTATGATATACCCCTTATTACTCCTAAATGAAATAAATTTTAATCAAATTAAAACCTTACCTTATAATGTTGTATTTCCTTGAGAAATAGTTGTACTTCCTTGATAGCGGATGTATGACAGTGGTAGTGAGTTTAATGCTCCTTTGAATCCTTGACTTCAAGCCTTCTGCCTTGAATATGCTCTCAACTATGTCTTAATTCCTCCCTTACTTAATGTTGGCTAAAAATATGCTTCCATACTCTAATTTGGACACCTATAAGTATGCTTCTACATTCTTGACAAAGGAACCAAGTGGCATAAGTGTTTCTCTTCTACGTGAGTTCTTTTAATAGGCTCTATGTCCTTATTGATATGTTGACCACATGGTGTATGCATTATTGATGGTTACATTCCTTGATGGGAATTGGATTTAGTTGTCTTCAATGCTCATTTATCCCTTGATTGAAGAGCTATAATTATTATGTGTTGTATCACCCAAATGATATTATTAACGCTCAATCAGTGGAAATTACCTTGCTTTGAGTGTTTCCTTTCCAAATGTACGTTAGGGAATATATGGGCACCTTAGGTGAATATGCCAAGTAGCACTCTATTATTTTGCATGGAATACTCTCCAACATCTCTTTCCATTTGTATATCCTCTACTAGTGAATACCCTTTGTATTATGTCTAAAAATTCTTTCTTTCCAATATCTTGATGATACTTGTGAGGATGGCTCTAGCTAAACAATTTATAAAAGGTTCTATGGTGGCTATCGATATACATCTCGGTTGGTGATATGTCCAAGTTGGACCCTTGGTAATACACCTTTCTTTCACCTTTCGCTTCATTGTAATATGCTATCCTTGGTGTAATAGATTATTTTCACTTTACGTAGCCCTTATTCACTGTAGGTTGTCGTCACCTTATGTATTGGACAATGGTATCTTATAAAAACTTAACAAGCTAGCTTTCGAGCCTTGTGAGTGGCTCTTCACTCAAGCACCAATATAAATATATCAAGCACTTTTTATGGATCATATCTTAAGCACATTTTCTAGTTCTTATCCTTTGTAAAAGATGGATGTTGAGCCTCTTTTCAATGGCTCCTCATAAAGCACTTTTGTAGTGTTGATTCCATACATTGAGCCCTTTAGGACGGGTCCTCTTTGAGAAATTTTGGTAGTGCTTCTCCTTTACCAATGATGGCTACTTGTAGTTAGGATGATAGGCTACGTAGAGTGTCCTTAAGATAATTTTTTCATCTCCTCTTGATGTAATAATAGATAAAACTTGGTTCTTGTATAACCTTGTAATAAACCTATGATGGCTTTTGGATTGCACCTATAATGTGAGACTCTCCTAGTCTCATTTTGTAGCTTCTTTTCCTAGTTTTTATGGTGGTTTTATTCTCCAAACATTGGAGTAATTTAACCCTATATGGTGGCTACTATGGGCCTAAATAAGTTTTTGGTTTTATGTATCGAATAGTGTCTCTAGACACTTTGATAGTATGTGGGTTTTATGCTATTGATATTAACCTTAACTTAAGAATAAATTTACATAATAATCCTTTGAGAGTAACTAGTTTAATGAATACATATAATAGTATAATTAATCCTTAATGTAATAATAATATGTCTATATTAATGCACTTAAGTATAATAATAATTTCACCTTATGCTCCTGTAAATGAACCCTCAAAGTAAATTGCAATATGCACTTAATTTTCATAGCAACTTAAAATTGTTAGTGCACCTTTAAAATCTTTAAGAACAATTAGTATAGTGCAATATTTATCTCACCTTATTACTCCTTCAAATTAATTTTAAATCATGTGCTAGTAATTGCTCTTAAATGCACTATAACATCATTAACTTAATGTTGTATTATTTGCAGTTGCTAGATAATAGAAAAATGATATTTTATTTCTATCAAAATATATCTAACTCCTATTTTAATGTGCAGGTATAAAACTTAAAATAAACTATCTTCTGCACTCCCTTTTAATACTTAAAATGCAACCTTCCTCCTTGAAAATTTTAAAGTCTACTAAGATTCTCAATTAAACTAAATAATAAACTGAATATAAGTGTTAATAAAATGAACCCTTTTCATCTAAGTTGATTACCTTTAAGATCTACGAAGATGAAGGATTGCTAGGTGATTGGATTCACCTTATTGTTGGTATTCTTGGTAATTTAAATAGCTCCTCAACTCACCAACACCAAGTTTATCCCCCAAATATTGGTGTTCAAAATGCAATTTTCTACTCCCAAATGCAATTATGTGTTGATTGAAATAGGACTATGTGCCAGAGATATTGGTGTTTTTAACACTACAGGTTTCAAAATTCAATGAAGATCACCAATATCTAATATCCTCCTGGACTCATCTATTGAGTCTCTTATTTCTTGAGTCTGCAATAAGTCTACTATGACATTTTTCTCTCTTTTGTGATATGCAAGTCTACAACTCTTGTAATAGAATATTTTCTCAGGTCTCTAAAATATTCGATATTCTACTTGCTACTGCAAGTTTTGGAATGCTTCTAATTAAGATATTCTTCCTAGCTCTTTTGTAGGAAGCTTCCCAACTTTCTTTGAATCTCCTTTTCCTGCAACAAGATGTTAGAAACTAGAATGGAAGAATCTATAATTCTGGAGATAATGAACTTCACTAGTTGATTTATCAATCTAGTGGAATATATGTCGAATCCTAGTCTTCATGAGTTTTTTGCAACCCTATGGAAAGACTCTAGCAAAATGCAATCTCAAAAATTTTGTAAATGATATTTTTATATTTCTCTCAATCTTACTTATGACTCTCCCTATTTTCTATTTGATCTACCATATGCTCTGATATCACTGTTAGCTTTTGATGAGTATATGCTATAGGAAATACAACCATAAGATGTAAGATATGTAAGTTATGATATATATATGATAATGGCACCATAATATGTAGGAAAATAAGGAAACAAACATCTGCAATAAATAAAAAATATGCCATTAATAGAATCTCATAAAAATAGTATAATGCAGTACAATAGAGGACAATAACACTCTATAAATTGTTTTTAAAGAAACTATATTGTATCACACTATTAATATATACTATGCACTTTCTATATATTCTCTACTTCATGTTTCACTTACAATAAGTCCTTTATATAGGAATATTGTTTCCTTGGTCCTTACTCTAACATTACCTCTATCCTATGACTTATGTACATGTGGATTACATCCATATTTACATCATTGCACATTATAACACTTGTGCATTTATTACATGTTGAAGTAACTACTTAACTTTACTCTAAAGTAAACTCCTACTTTATTAATGTATCAAAGGTGGTACATTGATATGTACCCAATAATGTAATAGAATCTCTAAAAACTATGTCTCCACTATAACAAAGAAGGACCAAACTTGACATCAACACAAGGGATTAAATTTATCTTAGAGACTAGTCCTTGAGAAAAAAATTGATCTTTAATTGCAAAGCCTATTGAAGTATCTTATCCTCCTTCATATAAGGAATTAAACCAATGGTCAATAGCTTTGGTTGTACATACAAAAACAAGAGAGACAAATTGAGCAAAAGAGTATCATGTGCTAGGGTTATGCATATGGGTATGGACTTGAAATGTACTTGTTAAATATGGTGAATCTTAATCGAAATCAAGGCAAATCCTAAGAAATTAAAATCAATCATCCTCACACCAAAATTTGAGGTATTTGAAGCCCTAAAAAGTAAGGTAATATTTTAGATAAATTTTGACCTATTAAATCATCTTATTACTTTGTAAAAACACCACCATTATATCAGGATCGAAAAGAGCTTTTCAATGAGTACAAATATACCTATGTTTGGATATATATTGTGCAGAGTTGACCCTGATAAAAAATTAGTCCTAAAAATTTTAGGCGAATGGGTCGATGTTGAGGGTCCTCATATTCACCAATTTCCAATTTTGGAAATCCAAATATTCATCCAATTTATGAATATTCACCACTATGCATAGCAATGTTATGTGCTATGATGGTAGTAGAGGTATTTGGAGAATGAAGATGAAATTGTTAAAGCTAGATAAATATTTTAATAGTTGGGTGATTGTTGAATAAATGATTTAATGAAATGGGTATTTACAACAGAGATAATAAAACAACATTTTCTTTTAAGGTAAATTATTAGATTACTCTTATTAATTTATAAAATAATAACCATAAATTAAAACAACACATAATCCTAAATATAGGTATAAGAACATGCTTGGATTTAACCTTAACATTTAATCAAAGATAAATATTTATATATAAAGTGATAAATATAACATCATTGATCATAAAGATACACATTTTTGGAGGATGCACATAAACATATCACTTAATTTTTCCTCTATCTCAATTTCATAGTTTTGAAAGAGTTAGTGAGAAAAAATTAAAGTAAAATATGGAGAAATATGACAAGTGGGTGAAAAAAGGGAACTAAAAGCATTGGATAATGTGGCTCATTTTCGTTCTACCTAGGGACTAATAAATTTAGACAAGAATGAGACTCTCCACCATATAAAGTTAGTTATTAGTTATCATTTTAGAAATGCATATTACCCCTCCCTAAGGACCTTTGGTGGCACTACAAAGCATATTCAATAATGAGTCTTTTGGGAAATAGAATGTAGAGAAATATGTGCTAGAAAAAGCAATAGAAATGAAGTTTATGCTATGGTGCAAAAAAAGTTATTGTTAGTTTAAATTTACTCTCTATGTAAATACAGTTTTTTGAAATAAACAACAAAAAAAATAAAAACATACTTGAGACTTGTATATTCTATTGGAAATTTTGGTTGCATGAAAATTATTTTGCTTTTCCCATGTGACCTAAAAGGATTTTAACTACAAAATATCTCAAATCACTAAAAAATGTTAGTTGGATGCAATATGAGCAAAAATAGAGTGCACAAGTGAGTTTGAAATGAGCCAAAACCAATAGAAACATGTTCAATCTGGTATCCCTATAAAAGATACAAAAATATTATTTATAAAACCATATTGTAATTAAATATTCAAAAATATAAATATGATAATAAATACTTCATTTTGCAGCTAGAAGCAAACAATTGTGAGTGAGTGTAGTCATAAGCAAGTGCAATTGCGAGTTGAGCCAAGAATTATTGCAACTGAAAGTGCAACCAAAATTGAGTGTGATCATGAGCCAAGAGTGAGTGTGTCTATAAGCGAGTGCATGTGTGAATTAAAAGTGAGGAAGTGTGAGCAGGGAGTAGGAAGTAGAAACCAAAGTACAATCAAGAAATTAGTGTCACTTCTTGTTCCTAATCATAGGAGAGTTTAAAGGATTCAATAAAATAAAATCTAGGAGATAGTGCAAGATAGGAGTGAATGCAAGTTGAGATGGAGTGTGAACCAAGAGGGAGTGCTAGTTTGCATTCATTCATGGTTGAAGAGTTGCAAGATCATTTAAAGTGCATCAATTCTTCAAATCCTTACCATGAATGAATGGAACATTATTTGCAAAACAATATTAATGTGAAGGAAAATCAAGGAAAAGAAGATATAGGGGCAATTGTAATCTAATATAGAGTGCAAGCTAGGATAAAGTGTGAGGTAAGAGAGAGTAAAATATAGGAGCAAGTGTGATTCAAGAGGAAGTTCAAACTAAGAGGGTGTGCAAGTCGAGATTCATGCATGGAAAAAGAGTAGTAACTTCATCCAGAGTGCATCAATGCTTCAAACCCTTACCACAAATGTATGGAATATTGTTTGCAAAAAATGTTAAGTGAAGGAACACCAAGAACAAGAAGAGGATATAGGTAATTATGAGCCAAGAGATAGAGCAAGTAGGAAGCAAATGCAAGGTAGGAGATATTGAAATTCGAGAGTAAGTGTGATATAAGGAGATGTGTTAACCAAGAAGGAGTTCAAGTCAAGATAAGGCTTCATTAGATATTATGGAACAAAAGTCATATTTTAAAGACCTTATGGAAATTTAGGATTCCCTAGCTAGAAATTAGGATGCCCTAGTTGGAATTATAGAGTCCCAACCCGGAGATAAGCATAAGAGAAATTAAATCCTAAGTTTGATTCAAGTAGCAGATGTTACACCAGAAGTAAGTATCAATGATGACATCGTTGAGTATGATATAATGATTCTTAAAAGTAGAGGATTAATATGTAAGTTCCTCATATCAATGCCAAGGGTTTTGAATATTCAAAATGGTATCAAGTTGAAGTGGGGATTGAATTCAAATTATTCTAACTTTTTTCCTAAAGGTCTTTTCCTCATCATCTTTTCCAATTCAAAAATTAGGGATAAAATAATGGTTTGTGGTCCATTATTTAGGGGAAGAGATGCACTTTATTTGAGATAATGGAATAATTTTTTTCTATTGAGACATAAACTATTAAGAATATTTTAGTGTGGGTTAGGCTTTTTGGACTTCCATATCAGCTTATAAATAATAATTTTTTTAAGAATATTGGAAATACCCTAGGGGATTTCATCAAGGAAGGACCAACTTACTAAGAAGCGAAAGCATTCTATATGTACTAAAATATGTGCTGCTATGGATATTTCAAAACCTTTGCTACAATCCATTAAAATTAAATTTGAATCAAGAGAATGAGGTCAACAAGTAGATTATGAAAATATCGTATTTTATTGTCACAATTGTTATGAGATTGGACACATGAAAAGATTTTGGAAAGTGAAAACTATGAAAAAAATGACAAATTTTTTTATCCTTGAGATAAACTTCAAGACAAATTAAGAAAATCATATAGTACTAGAAGCTAGATTAGATCAAGGATATTACACTCCAAAAGAAGAGGTAAAGAAATCCTATCTACAGTATCATTTGGTAAGTTCACAAGGAATTAAAGGTGGAAAACAAGAAGTGGAGATAAATCCTAAAACAAAGACAACAAAGAGATCAAGTTTGTTCTAAGTAAATCATCTTCATTTTCCTAAAGTAGTATAGAATACTCTATAGGTAATAAAAGTGAAAGTGGTGAATATGTTATCCCTTGCACTTTATGGTGTCAAAAGTAGAATAATAAAGAAATAAGGTTGGAGGAAACCCATAAAAATTTAGAATTTCTAAGTAATAATAATAAGGCAGTTACTACAGAAGAGCATCCTTACACTTTAGGATTTATAGAGCAACATAAATAAGATTGTACTTTTGAGGTTATTCCTTGCACTTTATATCCTTTAGAATAATGTAAACCTAAATATGATAAGCCTTACTATGAGTAGTGTGAGAAGATTGGATAAATTGATGAAGATGAAAGTATTTTTAGAAATGAAAAAAATAAAGGAATATAAAGAAAGCAAAAACAAAGAGAAAAAAAAACCCAAAGGGAGATTGATATGGGAAAACAAAACAAAATATCACAAGTGTTAACAATATGTATGGCTAAACCAACTAATAAAAATAAAAAATAACAATGAAAATAATATATTGGAATATTAGGGAAATGAATAAGAACCCTAAAAAAAGGTATTAAGAAATTGTGATGTTTTTATAGATAATATATTTATAGATATAGAAGTTGGGCAGCAAATATTTTAGTCATTCACAGTGTTGAATTTCATCTTGATAGAATTTAAATTTTAGAAGGCATATGATATAAAAAGGAGTTGATTATGTAAACTTAGTAGTTTGAGGACGATAGAGAAGATATTTCATATAAAGGCAAATGAAAAATATCTATGATAGAAAGGTAAAGTTGGATATTATTTAATTAGCTTATTAGAAATGTAACAGTTTATTTTTTTAATGGAAGTGGATCCCAATAAAAGCCACAAATAACTTATTAAAAATTAAAATAATTAATTTTCAATTGTTATTTTCATGTGCAATACCATCCTTAATGTGATCACTATGCCATTATATGATATTTTATCAACACATAGAGACAATTTATGGCAAGTAGAAGAGGATGTAGTGTTCGAATATATAGATCCCCTAAACCACTTCACCATTTTTTTTTTGTTGAAATGGATAAACATTTAAAAATAAGATAAATAAAAAACACTTACACTATCTCAAAAGTATCTAGGATAACACAAAATGTGCTAATGGGATGATTATGTCATATAGGTGGTAGGTTCTAAAAATGGAAATAAAAAAATCTCAAAAGTATCCCAAAAGACCCATAAATTGAGATGAATCAAAATCATGACTTTAAAAATTGGTAGTCTTTGCTAAAATTGGTGATTGCATCAAAACACTAGAAAACAAATGATCCTGGTCAAAACTAGTTTTTGAAAAAAGGAAATGATTATGCTTGCATATAAAAGGGATGATCAATATCTTCTCCAAATAATGGTGATTTTGGTCTCAACCAGTGATCATGGTGTAAGAACAATGGGGACCCCCAAGGTTAATGAACCTATATCCCCTTGTCCTCACCTCATTAAGGAAAGGGATATAGGTGTTGGGTTAAATCCTATGTTATATTTTATGATTTTAATTAAATAAAAACCAAGGGGTTCCTAAAGACACCAAAAGGCTCTCATTTTATAAATAAGTTTTTATGACCTAACTAAACCTATGATAAAATATAAACACACAATGTTAATGTAAGAATACAAGAACTACCCTATATGAGTTTATATTTTAAATGAATACAAGAAAGCTACAAAAGTAATATTTTTTTTAGAGAAAGAGTTCAAGGAAAATGCCACCCACTTTTGGAATCACCAACTTGTCCATTAAATATAATAGGTCATCCTTGATTACAAAATCCTTGTCATTATCAAGTTCAAACTCAATCCTTGCTCAACATTTGATACATTAGTCATCCTTTTGTTGATGTTCTTTGAACTAATCAATTAAGTCAATATGATATTGAGACATAGAAGTTATGTATCTCCTTCTACTCAAGGCATATTCTATGTTCTTTTCTTTGCCCTTGATGTATTCGATACCAAAATCATATTCAACAAAATATTCCATCCATAAGTGTTGTATTGCTTTTATCAGAGGTTGTGTAAAAATATATCTTAGAATTTGATGGTTTTTTTAGCTCAAATAGCCTTCCCATTAAATAATACCTTCAAAATTTGAGTACATGGATAATAGTAACCAATTCCAAGTCATGAGTGGCATAATTTATATCATGTTTTTTAAGCTTTCAAGATTCATAAGCGATGACTACCTTATATTGAGTTAATACACCCCCTAAGCAATAAATAGAAGCATCAATGCATATTGTAAATATTTTTGAAGGGTTAGGTATTTTGAGTATAAGAGTAATAGTTATTTTTTCCTTCAAAATATTGAAGGCCTCCTCACACTGATTTATCCATTTGAATACCTTCCTCTTCCTTTGTAGGTTTCTAATGGAATCAAAATTTTTGAGAAGCTTCTTACAAAATACCTATAATATCCTACTATTCCCATAAGACTATGTACTTTAGTTATGTTAGTCGATGCAGGCCAGTTTATGATAGTTTCAATTTTCATAGGATCAATAGCAATCCCATCTACATAAATGATATGCCCTAGATATTGTAGTTGTTAAGTATAAAATTCACAATATGATAAGTTTCTATAAATTTAATTATTTCTAAGTACTTCAAGTACAATTCTCGTGTTGATCACGATCCTCTTTAGTTTATAAATAAATCAATATATCGTATAATATTATAAGCACAAAGTGATCTAGTTGTTCCTAGAAGACATTGTTCATTATGTTCATAAAGAAAGCTAAGGCATTAATCAACCCAATAGTTAGGACTATGAATTCATATTGTCCATATATTATTCTAAAAGAAGATTTATGAGTGTCCTCTTCTCAAATTCTTAACTGATGATATCTCAATATGAGGTCAATTTTTGATAAAATGGTGGCTCCTCTTAGTTGATCAAATAGATCATCAATTCATGGAAAGGAATATCTCTTTTTAGTGATGACTTTTTGAGTAGTGGATAATTGATACATAACCTTAAATAACCATCCTTATTAATTACATATAAAACATGAGAACCCCATGGTGATATACTAGGTTTAATTAGTCCTTTTTATAGTAAATCTTGAAGATTTGTTTTTAGATCTTGTAACTCTATTGGGGTCATTCAATGTGGAATCATGGCAATAGGCTTAGATCTAGGTAAAATTTCTATGGATAAATCAAATTCTCACTAAGTTAGAAGGCTTGATAAGTATTTAGGTAATACATCTCTAAATTCATTTAGTATAGATATTTCTAAAAAAATATTTGCATTTGCTTCAACCTCTTCCTTTTTATTTATTTATTTATTTTTTTTAATTTGTGGAAAACATCCCAAAAGGGATGCCACTTTTGGGTAAGACCCAAGGAGGCATGGGTATCCATTCCGCCAAAAACACCCAGGACTCGGACCTGGCCTACCACCTTTGACATACTCAAGGAGCAAACAAACACACAAAACCAATTTAAAAATAAGTAAATAAATAAGTAAAAAACAACAAAAAATATAAAATAAAATAAAAAACATTCTCCTTAAATGTGTCAAAAATAAAAGCACAACCAAACATGCACAATAAGATAAAATAAACCACAACACGAACCACATAGAAAAATACAAGAACCACATAACAAAACACAAACAAGACAAAAACAACATAACACTAAAAAGAAATAACCCAAAAAAACATGAAAAATAAACACAACAAAAACCTAAAAATAAAAAAAAAAAAATAAAAAACAACCAACAATAGACAATAAGCAAAAACAAAAAACATAGAAAAACACTCACACATAAAAACACAAATTAACACAAACAAAGAGAAACCCAAGAACAAGAATGGAAAAAAAACAAGAACAATAACAAAAAACATTTAAAAAAAACACAAAACAACAAAAACACAAGAACAACAAAAAACAACACAAAGAACACAAAAACAAAATAAAACAAAAGAACCCACCCACCTTAAAAAACTAAACAAAAAAAGAAAAAGAAAAAAAATTGAACATAACAATGACCTATCTAGACTAGAAGACTATTAAGTCAAGAATCAACCAAGGAAACAAAAGAAAGAATAGAATGAGCTAGGGAACTAAAAAAACCTGAATGAACCAAAGAGAAGCAAAAAAAAAAAAAAAAAAAAGCAAGAAGAAACTAGGTACCTTTTGTAGACACCAAAACAACACCAATTCGATTATGTGACCGCAAACACTGATCACTTTGACAAACACAGCCCCCAGGGCAGCCCTCAGAGGTCAAAAAGTGGTCTTAACCACTTTCATAGCAATTTTGTGAGGTCAAGATGCAATTTGGCACACTTAGACACTTTGCCTAGTAATCGTCTCACCCAGGGACGATTTCTGAAATCGTATCACCCAGGGACGATTGCTAACTTGAAATCGTCTCACCCAGAGACGATTTTTGAAATCGTCCCTGGGTGAGACGATTTCCAAGTTTAACGGGAAAAAAGACAAATGAGGCCAAGTGGCAGCCCAGAACAGTCAGTTGATGACTCCTACCTCGCATGCGTGTGTGAGTGGACAAATAGGCCGTTTGAGGACTGTCACAAGGGCAATTATGAAAGCCCAAGTCAATGGAGGACTCCCCTCCCTCTTGGGAAGACAAGACTACCACATGGCGCCTATGACCAACACATGGCATTTGTGCTTCCCTCCCAAAAGATACCCCATGGGTCTATAAAAGGTGGGACTTTTCTCACCCAAAAGAGACAGGTTGAAGGAGTTTTCAAGCAACGAAGTGCTGTCGAGTTGAAGACCCACTTGCATCCCTTTTGGTTCACCTTCCCACATCCACCAATCTCTTTTTCAAGGGAGTTTGTTGGGTGGCTTTTGGAAGCTTGAATCGGACCTAAATCCAACACATGGACCCCCCAATCCTAAGAGGTTTTGGGCCCATCCCTAGTGGATTGGCACCGGAATCAAGTGCCAACGGTGGGAGGCCCACTTGGGCATCCCCGCACTTTTCTTAAGTTTTATTTCAGAAGCATTCTAGTTTATTTTCTCATGCTGCATATTGTGTTTTCTATTTGGTGAATTCATAGCTGCAATTTCGTAACCTTTGATCAGATTCTAGTATGTTTTGTGTCATTTTGTAGTTTCACTAACTTGCAGGAGGCGATATCAAATTCTCGAGGGTAGAGGCCAAATTGGGAGAATCCGACCATCTGGGTCGTCCCAAAATGGCCCCAATTACATAACCCCTCTGTCTGCAGGTGTTTTGGAGACATCGGGAGTCGACATTGAAGCGTGTCAGTTCGACTTCCCCAACACAGAAGAAATCGTCCCACCCAGGGACGATTTACAGTCATAAATCATCCTACCCAGGGACGATTTCCAATTGAAAGCAGATTGGCCGACTGTCTCAGTGGCAATGGCCTGTTGGTAACATTTTCTATCTTCTAGCAAGTTTTCAGGCTGTTTAGAATCATTTTGTTTACTGTTTTAGATAGATGTTTGCATGCATATTTCGTTAATTTTAAAGAACAGACACCTTTCATTTGCAGCAGGTGCTACTGAAATCTTGGTTGTTTCTTTGTTCGCAGGAGAAGCAGCAGAGGTTAAGAACTCATCGACATCAACGACGACATCATCTTGGCCCTCCCATTGCAATCGTGGGCATGCGGAAAGAGGAACATTGAGTGATTGTAATCGAATTCTTTTAACGCTCCTAGCCCCCGAAAAGGGAGGAGACGTCATTGTAACAGAGATCAAGGGATATTAATGAAAGGGCTGTGTTTTCTCCATTTTATTGTGTCTCTTCCAATGCGTTTCTTTTCCATTTCATGCACTTTACATTTCTAGGACTTAAGCGCATTTGGTTTTGGTTATATTGCAATTAGTGTTTCCTTTGCCCGGAATCTCGTGCTTTCAGTGGCGATCACGGTGGGACCTGTTCCCTGTTTTTAAGATCACAGAAAACTAATCGGGTTTTTGTGTTTTGTGTTTTATAGGTACATTTTTTTTGCAGACTGTTAATCGTCTCTGACTGTTACGATTACTTTACTGGAAATCGTCCCACCCTGAGACAATTTTAAAATCGTCTCTGCTAGGGACGATTTCTGTTCTGTAAATCGTCTCACCAGGGGACGATTTTCTGTCTGCAGATTTTCAAAGCAAAAATTCAGAAGCAACTGGAGCAGGCAGAGAAGAGGTAGGGATTTTATCATCTCTGTTAAATTTTCTGTTTCTTTTTTCTGTTTCTTTGACTGTTTTCATTTTATCCTTCATACTTAGGGAAAATCATTCATGCTTGTTTCATTTTCATTAAATAAAATTAACCTCACACACTCCACGCAACAATTTTAAACCAAGGAGCTGGTCGTAAGACCCCAGCCCTTGATCAAGACCATTGGTGGATTTCATCACCACCTTGGCTTGATTTGCATCCATTTCCCGATTGTCAACTGTTGTTAGGCGTAAATCCTGACGAAGACAGACCGAGTGTCGCTGGGGTGATTCCCATGCGTGCGAGGATAAGTTTTCTATGGTAGGTGCCATTAACAGGACAATCCCCCTTCCGTACCGCCTACGTACCACGTACCTTCTGCTCTCACGTACCTATAGTCTCCCTCTCGTAATGGCGGGTATATAGAGAGGTTGGTATATCGGCCTGGTTGGTATATTGAAGGGGCTACCGTTTTGGGAGTTATATGAGCCGTCATAATGCATTTAAACGATCTTCAAAACCTACAAAAACAAAACAAAACATCAAAATGCACTAAACCAGTTTAGGACACACCATTTAATCCTTAAAAGAGATAATCACTATTTTGTGAATGTGTGTGCTTAATTCGCTTAGTGTAGACAAACAAAGTCATAAACGAGATAAAAACTTATTTAGATAGCATAGAAGCACCGCAATGGTGTATACCCGCAGTCAAGCCCAATCAAGGGCAAAAGCTCTGGAAGGTACACAAAAAGCAGGCACAAGTCACCTTCACTTCAGTCCTGAGGATTTGGTCATACCGCCTTATAGGTCTAACCTACAAAAGAATCCAATTCAGAATCCTCGGTGGGGTATGCCTATTCAAAGCAGCATCTTTCGGGAAGATGCCTTACATGTAGACCTTGACATAAATAGAGAATCACCTCTTGAAGTTAGGCATGAGTGGCCACCGTGCGATGAAGCGCTAGATAGGCACACCGTCCATTTGGAGGGGCAACGTGGATATGGTGTCCCTTCTTTACCTATCATCAGAACAGAGAGACCAAATCCGGAGCGCAGGGCTCCTTACATAGGGCGACCTAACTCCGCCCACCCCCTTTACACCCATGAAAGGGAGTACGAGGAAAGCCATCGCATTCCTTGAGGGCAACAAACAACGCGGGAACCTTGCATTTCCGCACCAGAAGGATATCATGATCACCCCTTGAGGCCAGAACCTCGAGCACATAGCGCTTACCTCGACAGAGGGAAGCGACCCATTGAAACCTTAGACCAACAAACTCGAGGTAAACACATAGGAGAAACATTTGAACCTCCTGAGAAAAATAGGGCAGACCAAATTGACCCAGCTATCGCCAGATATACCACCCGTCAAGCCCAATCCATGCGACTTAAACCAAGTTATCAGGAAATAGAGTACCGAAACCGCTTGGATAGAGAATGCATGCAACGCGAAGCGGATGAGTTATGCTATGAAATACCTGAGAGGGGGCCAACCCCTCACATCCAAAGAGCTGAATAGTATGAGAGGCGTAATTCGTTGGTGCAGGACAGGTCTCCATGACCTCATCAAGCTCTGCCTCCAAGACCTCATAGATTCGAGAGGGAGGAAACTCCCCAAAACAATGATGGGTACCTTCAGCGGGGAGCTTGATCGGGGTCATAGGTTTCGCCCAGAGACTCCTCAAGAATTTTACGAGGAGTATGAACCAGAAGAGGAATATGTTGAAACTCCCCATCAAGGCAGGAGGGATGCCATTCGGCCACCCATCCATAGGCCTCCAGTTTATCATAACTTGCAACAAGAGCGAACAAGAGAGGAAGAAATAAAATCTTCTGATGCATACCAAGCACTATTGGAGCGTTTGGAGTCTGTGGAGACAAAAGTTGTTGGGCATCAAAAACCCACATTACGTCTACTCCGTAGTAATCCGGTGCATCCCTCAGTGCCTACACCTCTTTACCCCGAACACTTCAAGTTGCCTCAATTGGCAATTTTTAAAGGTGAAGAGGACGCACAGGAACACGTTACATGATTTCTAAGCCAATGTTTCGGCATCCAAGATAATGACACACTGTTGCTTAGAACATTCATAACAACATTCGCAGGCCCTACCTCGGATTGGTTCACACAACTACCCAAACATAGCATAAGCAATTTAGATCAATTAGTAGACACGTTTCTTGAACGCTTTGCCTTCAACACAAGGAAGAAGGCATCACTAAGTGATTTAGCGAGCCTCAAGCAATTTGAAGAGGAAACAATGGCAGCGTACGGGAATTGATGGAGAGATTTGCTTTCTAGGTTACCCTACCGTCCTCCTATGTCTGATATCATGCAGATGTTCACAAAAAGTTGCTTAAAATAATTGTTACTGCGACAATACGACAGCTTAGAAGAAGCTTTGGCGCAAGCCAGAGTCATAGAAGAGATTAAGATAGGCGAAGGCGCAATTGCCAAGCCTAAGAAGAAAGAGTGGAATAAAACCACTAAAACCGGGACAACGCAACCACAACACGCTGTAGTCAACCAAGTTGTGATAAATGTTCCCGCACTGTGCAAGAAACGCAGCCTCAAAAGGCTAACTACCAGGCAGTGCCTCCTGCTTATGAAAGAGATAATAGAAGACAGGAGCAGAATTACCCGCGTCGCCCTAGGCAAAATTTCACCCCATATGCGGAGTCTAGGGACTCCTTATTTGATCGCTTGTCAGTGGAAAATTTAGTCACTCTACCAAAAATCCAAATTATAGACCCTAAAATTCCCAAGCCTAAGGGGTATAGAGAGGAATTGTATTGTAGATTCCATAGGCGCAGAGGACATGACTTGAATGGGTTCTGGAAATTCAAAGACCTAGTCCAGGATTTGATCGACAATAGAACATTGGTTGTGGACAACCCCATCGCACCAAACAACCAACAAATGGGGGTATTCAAGGATCCCTTGCTAGCCCACAAGGCACAGACAAAACCACTCCAGATTAATGAGATGCGACAAGATCTTCCCACACAGGGATTTATGGGAATGATTAGCATAGTAACAAGGAACAGAAGGTACCCGACAGCTGCCCCTGAGGTAGCTACGAGGGAAGTTCCGGCAACATCGCATCCTCAATAATGCCCAACGCGAGTTACCTCCGCCTAGACCCGAGGTCACGATACGAACCAAACTCACGCGAGTTTGCGGACCACGTCGGCTAGGTCTGTCCATCTACGAGCTTATTCAATAATCAGGTCCCCATAGAGAAGCTCTTATGGACATTTTAAAAGCCATTGAATTACAACCCCACGAGGCAAATTCTTTCAACGCCTTCGTGGGACATGTGAAACAATGTACGGAGCCGGTCATCACATTTAGAGAAGATGAGGTCAAAACGATATCAAATGACATGGTAGATCCACCCCTGCACGTTATCGTGCGGGTCAACGAGATTCCATACAAGAGAGTGCTGATAGATACTGGCTCGTCCAGTAACATCATAACCACTGCAGCCTTGAAGCATTTGAAGCTACCAGCCTCTCACATCACAGCCTCCACGTACACACTCCGAGCTTTCAATGATGCAATATGCTCGACAGTCGGCACGAGTCGTTCGCCGATCCGGAGTAGGACAAAAGTCAATACCTACACTGTGCCACGTGCTAGAAGGTGAAATGGCTTATAATATACTGCTAGGGCGGCCTTGGATCAGGGATATGAAATGTGTCCCTTCGATCGCCCACCAGTGCATGAAGTATGCTTATGAAAGAGAAATACATGTAGTCCCAATGGACTTAGAGCCCTTCAATTATTGCAATGCGGTACAATTCATACCTCAATCGACCCTCCCTTTAACGCATTTGGATTTCCAATTAAATCCATCTAAACAAGGTCCAATACCGTAGGCACCACTAGTGGCCAACAAGGAAAAATCCTAGCCAGGTGAGACTTCATTATCGGCTCCTTCATCATCAACGCCACATATCGTGGCCCAGCATAAGGACAAGGGAAAACAAATCATGGAAGAGGTTAAACCCTTAGAAGAAAGGTTGCCCACAATTTCAACAATAACAACAGAGGAAGCGCCCAACGCAACGGAAACCAAGATTCCTGAACCACCAAATATGGAATGGACTCAGGAAGGACTACCGTTTCCTCCCTCCCAATCATCAACAATCATTGTTGAAATGGCTAGTACAGGCCTGGGGGAATACTTAGTGCAAAATGTTGTGGCAACCCCCACATTGGAGTCAGTACAGGACATGGGAAGACTTCACCTTCCCATAGGGACAATTGTTCCTCTAGGCTACCCACCGAACCAGACAAATTTTGTGTATGGGGTCCTTGATCATGGTCTTGAACCATGCCAACAAAAGGAAACAAACGAAGAACCTTTTGTGGAAAACATCAATTATCTGTAAAACCTAGAATTTGCCCTAAAATATCTAGGCCAATGCAATTGGCATGGATATGGGTTAGGCAGATATGAGCAAGGGATGAGGATCCTTTGCCAACCAAGATATCATATGCCATATGACAAGTCGGGGGTAGGGTTCAACCATCCCCTGCCATTAGACATCTTGGTTGAAAAAATGCAAGGCCTAGAAATAGGCAACAAGGGGGGATTGGCACAAGACCCATATGCCAATCCAAATATAGAATACACACTGGGAGACTACCTCCCATGGTCAAAAAACACCCCTGGAAACAATAATAATCCCTCTCCTTTGCTAGAGAGAGGTGAAAGTTCGGATAGCAATCCTCAAAGAGAACATCAATGGCTGCCGGACATATTTGTGAAGTTGTTACCCTTTGAGGTTCCAGATGAAACAATACAGTCTCAAGAGAATCAGGTCCCTCCACCAAGAGTAGAACAAACGCAATGGGACCAGATTAATTCACTGGAACAGGAAGAGTCCTCAACGTCGCAAGCAACAGATCTCTGAAGAGAATGAACAATTTTGGATCTATGAAAGTGATTCAGAAGATGAGACTGAGATGATCTATCTCAGACATGCACGAAAAAATCACCGTGCTCTAACTCATGAAGATCTAATGGGATAGATGGGTATACTGTTAGGACATGAATGGCATGTAGACCCAACGAGGTGGGACCAAGTATTAGACCTATGGCTCAAAATTCAAGATGAGCATCGTCCACCTCGAGATCCCATCATGATAACAGTGCCGAGGGAAGACCCTACCTTCCTTTTCACACATAGAGATGAATTTGCACCTAAAGAGGATCCATTCGTGCCTGTTCCCGTAGAACCAGATCCAGAGTATAGGGAGCATCTAGAAGAAACAAGTTATCACACCCGCGGTTCTGGAGACCAAATTCATTCCATCCACATGATCTCCATTGATTTGACCGCACCCATCCGCAATCCGACCGATCCATCACGGTCATTGCATCTAGACATGGATGCCATCGATTGGGATCACGTCAATTCACCATTGTCACCATCAGAGTATCGGCCTTTCGGTGAAATGCTTCATTTTACCCCAAGGACAACTCAGGATATTTTTCAAGCTGAAGAGGAACCCGAGGTTCCAAACGTAGATCTTAACTCAGCTGATGATATCCATTTGATCCCAACTCCACATCAGTTGGAGGAAGGATCCCACATGTCAGTCGAGGAGACGACTGACGTAGACATCGGCACAGATCCAATGAATCCACGGATTCTCAAGCTGGGGGTAAGCCTTTCCCCCGAAGAGCAAGCCAATTACATTACCCTTCTGAAAGAAAATAAGGAGGTTTTTGCATGGTCGTACAAGGATATGCCAGGACTAGACCCGCAACTAGTCATGCACAATTTAACGCTTGATCCGAAAATCAAGCCTGTAAAGCAAAAACTAAGAAATATGCACCCAACAGTGGCCTTGATGGTCAAAGACGATTTGCAAAAGCTGTTGGATGCACAATTTGTCATCTGCGTGGATTATTCGCCATGGTTGTCCAACATGGTTCCCGTAAAGAAGCCCGACGAGAGGATTCGCATATGCACCGACTTTTGAGACCTAAACAAAGTGAGTCCTAAGGATGATTTCCCCTTGCCAAGCATCGATGCATTGATAGACACTACAATAGGTCACAAAATGATCTCCCTAATGGACGATTTCTCAGGATACAATAAAATTCGTATCAATCCTGAAGACCAACTCAAAACGACATTCACAATGCTTTGGGGGACATTTTGCTATAAGGTCATGCCTTTTGGCCTTAAAAATGCTGGCGCTACATACCAACATGCTATGACGTATATCTTCCACGATTACATGCACAAAACTTTAGAAGATTACATGGATGATTTGTTAGCCAAGTCTCTGTGCTCAGATCATCTCAGTGACTTAAGCAAGATTATCGATCGCCTCATAGAGCATAAGGTCAGACTGAATCCCAAAAAGTGCGTGTTCGGCATCACACCTAGAAAACTCTTGGGTTTTATAGTCTCAAAGAGAGGCATCAAAGTGGACCCAAACAAAGTCAAGGAAATACTTGAAATGGCTCCCCCAACCACTATCAAGCACCTCAGAAGTTTGCAAGGAAAGGTCACGTCGATTAAATGCTTCATAGCGCAATTATCTGACAAATGCCGACCAATGAACAAATTATTGCACAAGGGGGTCACATTTCATTGGGATGACGAGTGCCAGTCAGCCTTTGACGAAATCAAATAGTACTTGGCTTCATTGCCAGTATTGGCACCACCTAGACCAGGTGTGCCGTTCTACTTATACATCTCAGCTACTGAGGTGGCACAGGGCGTAATGCTAGCCCAGAAGAATGAACTTCACAAAGAACAGGCTACTTACTATCTTAGCCGCACCCTGGTCAGTTACGAACTTAACTATGCATACATTGAAAAACTCTGCTTGGCAGTGGTGTTTGCTACCAAAAGGCTATGCCACTACATGCTGAGCAACACTACGTATGTTGTGTCTAAGGAGAATCCATTGTGATACATGATGAGTCGTACTTATCATAGTAGTCTCACGACGAAATGGATCATGTTGTTGACGAAATTTGACATTAAGTTTATTGGGAAAAAATCTATAAAAGGACAAGTCATAGCCGATCAACTAGCAGAGGCTCCTCTTGAAGACGATCAGCCTCTGGTCATAGAACTACCCGATGATGGGGTCTTCCATGTCTCAGAATCGTCAGATTTTGATGAGCCTGAGTCTCAGGCTGACATAACCTTATTTTTTGATGGTTCTAAATGCGAGCAAGGGGGTGGTGCAGGAATTGTATTCTTCACACCATAGGGTGCTCCAATGCCCCTTTCATTTAAATTAAACTTCCAGTGCACCAAAAACAATGCAGAATATGAAGCCTTGCTCCTAGGTCTTCAGACAGCAATCGCCATGAACATCAAAATATTGAACATCTTTAGCGATTCACTGTTAATCGTCAATCAAATCAAAGGGGTATATCAATGCAAATGCCCAGTTCTAAAGGCCTATAAAGCCATCGTGGACAAATTCTTGGAAAAAATTGAGTGGTATGACATCGAGGCACTCCCTCGATCATCGAATCATTTTGCGGACACAATGGCCTCCTTTGGGTCACTAATCCCGCAAGACCTTTCCGGTGATATAACAACCATTTAGGTCAAAACCTTATCGCAACCCGCGATGGAGCGTGCAAGCTCAGACTTGACGCCAGGAGTCCACATGATCCAGATCGAACCATCTTCGGATAAGTTCTTTCGAATCCGAGACTGTTTGAAACGTGCCAACTGGGGGTCTTTGTTTTCCCCCACTACCATTAATAGCAACACAACACTATTCTTACAAGTTCTATCCCAATCAGCATTTGTTAGGGAAGAAATCCAAAAGGGATTGGCTGTTCAAACTGTCAAGGTATCCGATCAACAGGACTAGTATTTACCCATAAGAGACTACCTCAAGTTAGGTAATCTACCCTTTGGATTGATGCACGTCGCAAAACGAACATTCAAACAGAAAGCGGCAAAATATGTCTTGATAGGAGACATTTTGTATCGTCGCAGCTACGACGGAATTCTTCTTCGTTGCTTGGACCAGCAAGAGTCCACTTGGGTAGTCACCCAAGCGCATGACGGTACATGTGGTGGCCACTTCAGTGGTATGGCCATTGCAAAGCGCATTCTTCGCATGGGCTATTATTGGCCATCTTTAGAGCGAGATTACTGCGCGTATGTCAAGAGGTGCGTGAAATGTCAACATCATGCCAATTTAATGCACACACCTTCCCAGGCCCTACAGACAGTCCAGTCTGCTTGGACATTTTCACAGTGGGGCCTCGATATAATCAGAGCATCGTCAGGCCGTCACACGTTTATCATAACGGCCACAGAATATTTTACCAAATGGGTGGAAGCAATTTCGTTAACCTCTACGATAGGACCCCACATTACGAAATTCATTTTGCATTACATCATATGTCGTTTTGGTATTCCATCCAAAATAATCTCGAATAATGGGCCATCATTCAAGAACAAAGACGTGCGTGCTTTAACCACAAAGTACAAAATTCAGCACAACTTTTCAACACCCTATTATCTGCAAGCAAATGGGCAAGTAGAGGCGTCAAACAAAATGCTAGTCGCCATCCTTAAAAAGACCATCGTAGACAGTCATAAGGATTGGCACATACAAATCCCACTTGCCCTTTGGGCTTATCGCACTAGCATTCGGATGCCCACTGGGGCAACTCCGTTTTCACTGGTGTATGGCTCAGAGGCAGTAATGCCTCTCGAGTTGGAAATTCCTTCCCTGCGCATATCAATGCAGGAGTTCATCGATGATAACACTGCGCGGCAGGCCCTATTAGACCAAATTACGTTGCTTGAAGAACGACACGTTAATGCTCTCGAGCACTTACGTATCTATCAAGAGCGGCTTAAGAAAGCTTACAACATGAAAGTTCACCTAAGAGACTTTCGGGTTGGTGATTTGGTTCTGAAGGAAAACCAACAAAACTCTAATTTGCCATCCCATATGAGGGACAAATTCACGGAAAATTGGCTAGGTCCTTATGCCATTGATAAAAAAATAGGACCCGGGACGTACCGGCTAGCTTCTCTTGACGATATCAAGGAAATAGAACCCTTGAATATCAGTCATTTGCGACCATTTCATATCTAAAAAAAAAAAAAAAAAACTCCAAGGATTATCGCAATTTCTTGGTCAACCCAAAAAGCTCCAAGGATTATCGCAATCTCTTGGTCACCCAAAAAAGCTCCAAGGATTATCACAATCTCTTGGTCACCCAAAAAAGCTCCAAGGATTATCGCAATCTCTTGGTCACCAAAAAAGCTCCAAGGATTATCGCAATATCTTGGTCACCCAAAAAGCTCCAAGGATTATCGTAATCTCTTGGTCACCCAAAAAGCTCCAAGGATTATCGCAATCTCTTGGTCAATCCAAAAAGCTCCAAGGATTATCGAAATCTCTTGGTCACCCAAAAAGCTCCAAGGATTATCGCAATCTCTTGGTCACCAAAAAGCTCCAAGGATTATCGCAATCTCTTGGTCACCCAAAAAGCTCCAAGGATTATCGCAATCTCTTGGTCACCAAAAAGCTCCAAGGATTATCGCAATCTCTTGGTCAATACAAAAAGCTCCAAGGATTATCACAATCTCTTGGTCAACCCAAAAATCTCCAACGATTATCGCAATCGCTTGGTCAAAAAAAATCAATAAATTCAAAAAACAAAACAACAAAAATCATCAAAAAAAACAAAGATTTGCATCTCAATTCTAGGAATACTCAAATTCATCAAAAAATTCATATTCTCGCACCTCATCTTCAACTTCACCAAAAACTATCCATCAAAATTACAAAATATGTAGTTGCATTAGCATTGCATCCATACATTGCATATTTGTGGTCGTATAGGTCAAAGGCACCATAGGCTGTAATTGCTCTGATAGACCATCTTGTTCCACACTGTTCCATTTTACAAAAACAACAAAAACACCATGCATAACTTTTACCACACTACAGTCAGTGGTCTGTAAATGTACCAAGAGTTTCAGTGATTCAGTTATCATTTTCCTCTTTAACCATGTAATGTATCAAATCAAACAGATTTTATGAAGGTAGAGTCATACTTGAAATACACCTTGTTACGTAACATCCCAACACAAATTAAAACACATAAAACAATTCCTGAGTTGTGTGAACGAAAGATGAAACCTGCATAGTAATCTGGTTCACCATAAGCGAAACGGTTATCTTGCTCATCCCCCTGTGCGAATGACCCAAAGAATGCTGAGAGTTGGCAAAAGGACAAGCATCCTCCCTACCCAATTCCCTAAGAATCCCTAAAGTTCTCAATAATTGCAAAACATCAAAAAATTTGCAAAACGTCAAAACTCCAAAATCTGACATCCTACAGTGCACACATCAAAAGGCACAAGCAATAGTGATTTTCGTCACTCCATATCCCCAATCCCTTTTTAAAAAAAAAAAAAATCAAAATAAACAGTGATCTTATCACTACAAACGAGCAAGTATACCAATACAATTGAAGAAAAGAAGGGAGTGGAACTTGAATCCCTGGAACTCTCAGCATTCTAAAAGGTCATAAGGCAAGCCTCAGTACCGATTTGGTTGATAGCCTATCGATAACTGGCGGCAAACTTCTCGCATGACGATATATCTATCACATTAACTTGTGTATAGATCAATGTTTGCATGTGGATGAGCTAGCCTATGGCGCCCTGGATAACACCGTAGATTAATCTAACTGAATACAACAAAGGAGTTAGTGGAGCTAATTAGGTGATCCTCAGTACAGGTTCGGTTGAAAGCCCATCTGGCACTAGCGGTATCCTGATAAATACCACAATAACAAACTCAATTGCACACACAGGGATGTGAAATAGCTTGGTCAAAAACGAGTTCGATTCATACCTTGTCCAAAAGTCTTGAAAAACAAAGTACAGTCGTGGCTAGTGAGTTAAAACCGTCTGAGTCTCAGAAAACCTTAGGTACATTTCTAAACCAACTGCGCTACTTTTCATCTTTGCAATACCATCAAAAAATAAAAAAAAGAGAAAAACCACATGAAAAACATACAAAGTCATGCATCACAGTAATCGCCTAAAAAAAACAAAATAACAGAGTTCTAGATAGTCTATGGTGCCATAGCCAAACATCACAAATCCCATTCATCCATTTCATCTCTGCATATCACATATAAATCAAAAACATTTGCATTCATCATAGCATATGCATCTATCAAAATAAATCAACATACAACAGTAGCATTTATCATGCCATATGCATATATCAATATACAGTAGCATGCATCCATCAACATCAATCATTATGCATAACATAAAATCATGACATACAAAAAAAACAAGAAAGCAAAAACAACAAAAACATCACAAAAATGTAACACAAAAGCACAGCAATAAACATTGCCAGACACAAGTGCTCTTGCACTTAAACTCTTGGCATGGAAAATCGACATCAGGGTCACAAATTATCACTATCCTACTCCCTAAGAAGGCTACCATAGCCGGACTACTCCACTGGAGATGGATTTTAGAAAATTTAATCCCCAAATGGTGTCACAAAAAAAAAAACAACAAAAACAACAAAACATGCAACATAAAAACAAAGCAATAAACATTGCCGGACACAAGTGCTCTTCCACTTAAACTCCGGGAAAAGAATATCGATGTCGAGGTCCAAATTATCGCTCTCCTACTTCCCCAAGAAGGCTACAATAGCCGGACCGCTCCATGGGAAGTTAGATTTTCGATGATTTCACCTCATTACGGCATAACCAAAAGGGTTAACACCCACCAAAAATAGGTCCAAATGTTGGAAAAATTGCACACGCTTAACGGTAAACCCTCTAAAGGCACCCTTGCACAAGTCATCTTGGGTCAAGCGACTCGTCGCTTCTCTCACGAAGGTCATTCCCTCATCGATTCGTGCTTGAGGTGGTAGTCACACTTAGTCACCAACCAACAATCACACACCCAATTAAGGAAAACGACATGCATTCAAAGAATCATTGACAAAGACAATCACGCTCCTGCTTGGGGCAGTAAACAAGCAACAATCAAATCAATCAAACACTTGGCATTTCGTGAATCATGAACACAAGGTTCCCCCTGAGGATAAAAACGCCCTTTCCCTGTTCATGACTGATCAATGTCTAAGTTCAAGTCACACCTCACCAAAACAGGTTAATACTTGAAATCAAATTCCTTAGCTCGTCAGAAGCAAGGATTCAAGAATGCATGCCCTTTCCATACTTGGGGCATCAAAATTTTGTTAGGTTACCAAGAAACCCTAATCATTAGTGCTTTAGTTATCTATTTTTGCTTAGCACTGCGTCACCCGCAGTGCTTCCCAAAAATGGGCATCTATAGACACCAAAACAGCACCAATCCGATTACGTGACTGCAAACACTGATCGCTTTGACAAACACAGCCCCCAGGGCAGCCCTTAGAGGTCAAACAGTGGTCTTAACCACTTTCATAGCAATTTTGTGAGGTCAAGAAGCAATTTGGAACACTTAGACACTTTGCCTAGTAATCGTCTCACCCAGGGACGATTGCTAACTTGAAATCGTCTCACCCAGGGATGATTTCTGAAATCGTCCCTGGGTGAGACGATTTCCAAGTTTAACGGGAAAAAAGACAAATGAGGCCAAGTGGCAGCCCAGAACAGTCAGTTGATGACTCCTGCCTCGCACGCATGTGTGAGTGGGCAAATAGGCCATTTGAGGACTGTCACAAGGGCAGTTATGAAAGCCCAAGTCAATGGAGGACTCCCCTCCCTCATGGGAAGACAAGACTGCCACATGGCACCTATGACCAACACATGGCATTTGTGCTTCCCTCCCAAAAGAGACCCCATGGGTCTATAAAATGTGGGACTTTTCTCACCCAAGACATACAGGTTGAAGGAGTTTTCAAGCAATGAAGTGCTGCCAAGTTGAAGACCCACTTGCATCCCTTTTGGTTCACCTTCCCACATCCACCAATCTCTTTTGCAAGGGAGGTTTTTGGGTGGCTTTTGGAAGCTTGAACCTGACCCAAATCCAACACATGGACACCTGAACCAACCAATTCGCCGACCCCCCAATCCTAAGAGGTTTTGGGCCCATCCCTAGTGGATTGGCGTCGGAATCAAGTGCCAACGGTGGGAGGCCCACTTGGGCACCCCCGCACTTTTTAAGTTTTAGAGCATTCTAGATTACTTTTTTAGGTTGCATTTTGTGTTATTATGTTTGGTTAACTCACAGCTGCAATTTCGTAACTTTTGGTCAGATTCTAGTATGTTTTGTGTCGCTTTGTTGTTTCATTGACTTGCAGGTGGCGATATCAAATTCCCGAAGATAGAGGCCAAATTGGGAGAATCCGACCATCTGGGTCGTCCCAAAATGGCCCCAATTACATAACCCCTTTGTATGCAGGTGTTTTGGAGACCTCGGGAGTCGACATTGGAGCGTGTCAGTTTGGCTTCCCCAACATAGAAGAAATCGTCCCACCCAGGGACGATTTACAGTAAGAAATCATCCCACCCAGGGACGATTTACAGTCAGAAATCATCCCACCCAGGGACGATTTCTAGTTGAAAGCATATTGGCCAACTGTCTCAGTGGCAATGGCTTGTTGGTAACATTTTCTGTCTTCTGGCAAGTTTTCAAGTCGTTTAGAATCATTTTGTTCACTGTTTTAGATAAATGTTTGCATGCATATTTTGATGATTTTAGAAGAACAAACACTTTTCACTGGCAGCAGGTGCTACTGACATCTTGGTTGTTTCTTTGTTCATAGGAGAAGCAGCAGAGGTGAAGAACTCATCGACATCAGCGACGACATCATCTTGGCCCGCCCATTGCAATCATGGGCACGCGAAAGGAGGAAGACTAAGTCAAACATTGTAACAAAGACAAATTTAACGCTCCTAGCCCCTAAAAATGGAGGAGACATCTATGTAACCGAGGATAAGATATTTGAATAAAGAGGGCTATGATTTCTTTACATATTTTCTTTCCTTTCCAAATTGTCTCTTTTCTTTGTTTTTGTGCATAAGGTTAAAGTGTTACATTTCGTCTTACATTGCATAATTAGTGTTTCCTTTACCCGAAATCTCGTGCTTTTACCTTTAGAACTGGAGCCATCCAAATAAATGATAGAAATAATATCTTCCCTAATTTGAGAAGCCCACCATCTAGGAGGGTGGCCATAACAAGTAAGATCACATTTTTCCAAAGCCCAATTAGCTAAATCATCGACACTCTTGTGTTGATCTCTAACCACATGATTGTAATCAACTTTCAAAAATCCCATCTGGATTAATTGAATCTTCTCAATAATTCTTTTTATTCTCCAATCCACCTTATGATTCTTAGAAGGAGTCTTCAAGAGATTAATCATAATTTGAGAGTAAGACTCAACTAAAAGCTTTTCCCATCCAACCTTAGTAGCCTCCTGAAGGCCTTTGGGGATACCATACCCCTCAACAAGGTTATTGGAAAGAATACCCAAATTCTCAAAAAAAGTAAAAACCAGGGATCCATCTGAAAGTCTACCAATTCCTCCCACACTGGATTTTCCAGGGTTCCCTCTAGAGGCTCCATCTGTATTGAATTTTCCAAAATCCTTAGGAGGAGGTTGTCAATTTCTTGTCCTATCCATCTTACTAATACTCACATTCCCTTTAAGTTAGTTTCCCTTATAAAATTTAATCTTCAATATTTGCATCACTTGATCCCATATTTGGTGGGAGTTTTGGGGGTGATTAAGGAGTTGATGGACTGATTCAACTAAGTTGGCTATGGTTTTTTGCCAAATATAGTGAATATCCTTCCTATCTTGATTAAAAATTTGGTTGTTCCTTTCATTCCAAATATTCCAAAGAAGAATGGTAGAACCCATCCAAACTAACTGCCTACTAAAATGATCAACACCCTTTTGATTAGGCCAATCCCTCCAAAGCTGTTCAAATGTAAAAAAAAATGGACCACTATAAGCCATGTAAAGTGGCCATTCTCCTCCATAGCTTAGAGGCTAAATTACACTCAATAAAAATATGGTTGAGAGTTTCTACATTCTCTTCACACATTTCACATCTAAAAGGGCCATTAAAACCATGCTTCATAAGTTGCTCACCAGTAAGCACCCTACAATGCAATAAAATCCAATTAAAGAACCTCACCTTAGGCCAAATATTTTGAGCCCAAAATCGAGAAAATATGTCAAAAGAATGGTTTGGATTATTATGGCATAAGATCAAATAACCTTGAGCAACTGAATACTCACCCTTAGTAGTGTTGTTCCATCCAAAAAAATCTTTTTCATGGGACCAAGAGAGGGATCTCATATGAAGGATGCCTTGGATATCTTGTATTTGCCTTTCTAGAATTTGAATAGGTCAATCCTCAATAGGGATCCAATATCTACCAACCTTTGAATTACCAGTATGGTATCGGCATTAATTAGCCACCTTTATCCAGTTAGCTCGGTGAAGATCCTTTTTATTTATTTTGACTACATATATTGTTCCACCTCTTTTATTGTATTCTTTATTTGTAGGGAAAAAAGTATATGTGGTTGAAATGGATTGTGATCATAATATATTTTGATCCACTGGTTGTATTCATCAATGAATTCTAACCATATTTCTTCAAAATTAATGAAGGATTGATGTGAATACAACTGCAAGAGGTTAGAAAAAATACCTTCCATCACATTAAAATTACGATTAATAGAAATAATCGGTAAAATGCTTCATTCACATAAAAAATCAATATATAGAAATAAATCAATAAATATAGAAATAACCGATAAAATATTCCATTCACATAAAAACTGCAATGTGTGGAAATAAATCAATAAATATTTTTTTTTCTCATTCTTGGATTCACTTCCCATTTTACAATGCAATACCAAGGGAATATATATCTCCAAAATAAAACCTAAAATAAAACCCTAAATATTGAAGCCCTAAATGAAACCCTAAAAGGAAACCCTAAAGCTTAAAGCCCTAAAAATAAAATTACTATTTTCAGCAAATTGATTTTTCCATAAGAAAACTGCATTTTTTCTTTCTTTTTTAATTTGTGGAAAACATCCCAAAAAGGGATGCCACTTTCGGGTAAGACCCAAGGAGGCAGGGGTATCCATTTCGCCAAAAATGCCCAGGACTCGGACCTGGCCTACCACCTTTGACATACTCAAGGAGCAAACAAACACACAAAACCAAATTAAAAAAAGAAAATAACAACAAAAATAATAAAATAAAATAAAAAACAAACTCCTTGAGTGTGTCAAAACCAAAAGCACAACCAAACACGCACAATAAGATAAAAGAAACCACAACACAAACCACATAGAAAAACACAAGAACCACATAACAAAACACAAACAAGACAAAAACAATAGAACACTACAAAGACATAACCCAAAAAAACATGAAAAATAAACACAACCAAAACCTAAAAAATAAAATAAATAAAATAAAAATAAAAACAACCAACAACAGACAATAAACAAAAACAAAAAACATAGAAAACACTCACACATAAAAAAATGAAATAACACAAACAAAGAGAAACCCAAGAACAAGAACAAAAAAAACACAAGAACAATAACAATAAACATAAAAAAAAACAAAAAAACAAAAACACAAGAACAAAAAAACAACAAAAAACAACACAAAGAACACAAAAACAAAACAAAACAAAAGAACCCACCCACCTTAAAAAACTAAACAAAAAAACAAAGAAGACAAAAGAAAAAAAAAATGAACAAAACAATGACCTATCTAGACCAGAAGACTATTAATGCAAGAATCAACAGAGGAAACAAAATAAAGAATAGAATGAGCTAGGGAACTAAAAAAACTGAATGAACCAAAGAGAAACAAAAAAAAACAAGAAGAAACTAGGTACCTTCTGAACTGGAGCCATCCAAAGAAATGATAGAAAGAAGAGCTTCCCTAATTTGAGAAGCCCACCATATAGGAGGGTGGCCATAACAAGTAAGATCACCTTTGTCCAAAGCCCAATTAGCTAAAGCATCAACACTCTTGTTTTGATCTCTGACCACATGATTGTAATCAACTTTCAAAAATCCCATCCGGATTAACTGAATCTTCTCAATAATTCTTTTTATTCTCCAATCCACCTTATGATTCTTAGAAGGAGTCTTCAAGAGATTAATCATAAGTTGAGAGTCAAGACTCAACTAACACCTTTTCCCATCCAACCTTAGTAGCCTCCTGAAGGCCTCTAAGGATACCATACCCCTCAGCAAGGTTATTGGAAAGAATACCCAAATTCTCAGCAAAAGTAAAAACCAGGGAGCCATCTCGAAAGTCTACCAATTCCTCCCACACCGGCTTTTCCAGGGTTCCCTCTAGAGGCTCCATCAGTATTGACTTTTCCAAAATCCTTAGGAGGAGGTTGCCAATTTCTAGTCCTATCCATCTTACTAATACTCACATTCCCTTTAAGTTGGTTGCCCTTAGAAGGTTTAATCTTCAATCTTTGCATCACTTGATCCCATCTTTGGTGGGAGTTTTGGGGGTGATTAAGGAGATGATGGACTGATTCAACTAAGTTGGCTATGGTCTTTTGCCAAATATAGTGAATATCCTTCCTATCTTGATTAAAAATTTGGTTGTTCCTTTCATTCCAAATATTCCAAAGAAGAATGGTAGAACCCATCCAAACTAACTGCCTAATAAAATGATCAACACCCTCTTGATTAGGCCAATCCCTCCAAAGCTGTTCAAAAGTGAAAAAATTGGACCATTGTAAGCCAAGTAAAGTTGCCATTCTCCTCCATAGCTCAGAGGCTAAAGTACACTCAATAAAAATATGGTTGATATTTTCTACATTCTCTTCACACATTTCACATCTAAAAGGGCCATGAAAACCACGCTTCATAAGTTGCTCACCAGTAAGCACCCTACGATGCAATAAAAGCCAATTAAAGAACCTCACCTTAGGCCAGAGCTTTTGAGCCCACAATTGAGAAAATATGTTAGAAGAATGGTTGGGATTATTATGGCATAAGGTCAAATAACCTTGAGCAACTGAATACTCACCCTTAGTAGTGTTGTTCCATCCAAAACAATCTTTTTCATGGGACCAAGAGAGGGATCTCATATGAAGGATGCCTTGGATATCTTGTCTTTGCCTTTCTGGGATTTGAATAGGCCAGTCCTCAATAGGGATCCAATATCTACCAACCTTTGAATTACCAGTATGGTACCGACAGTAATTAGCCACCTTTATCCAATTAGCTCGGTGAAGCTCCTCCATCCAAGGCCTCCAATCGGGAAACTGAGTTATCAAAGGCTTGTGACCATCCCAAGAATCTATCCAAAAATTTGCATGTTGACCATTATGAATGATCCAAAATAATTTTTTCTTTATCAAATCCTCACCGAGTCTTAAGAACTCAAGAAACTTTGGTAGGAAGTTGATAGCGAACAAGGTCTTCAGGACTTTTGTTCTCAGCATATTTAGCACGGAGATTATTGGCCCAAAGAGCATTGGGGTTATGCAACATCCTCCAATATAATTTAGCAGCTAAAGATTTGTTGTTATTAATTGAAGACCGGAATCCTAACCCCCCTTCACTCTTAGGAAGACATAAAGTATCCCATTTCACCAAGGCCCATTTTCTTTTCTCCTTAGTACCACTCCAAAGGAAACGATGACTGATTTGATCCAATTCTCGAAGAACAACCTTTGGGATATTCAAAATGGAAGAAACATAAATAGGAATAGCTTGAAGGACTGATTTTACCAAGGTGATTCTACCCCAGAAGAAAGCCACTTGTTGGTCCACTTTCCAATTTTCTTCTTGACTTTGTCCAACAACCAATTCCAATCTTTATTTTTTTGCCTTTGAATATTTATGGGAATACCTAAATAAGTGATTGGAAGAGAGGTCTTCTTATATCTTAATTTATCCAAGACCATGGCTTCCTGTCTAGCAGAGCAGTGAAAGAAAATAACTTTAGATTTGTCTTCATTGATCAACTGCCCAATAGCCTTAGAAAAATAGCTAATGATTTGCTTAAAATTAGAAGCTTCCTTAACTGTAGCTTTACCTAAAAGGGTAGAGTCATCCACAAATTGAAGATGAGAGATAGGTCTAGCTCCATGAGCAATGGTAACTCCCTCAAGGGTTTTGTTTTCCCTCTTTTTGGTTATAGTCCTACCCAAGCATTCAGCAAGAATGATGAATAAATAAGGGGATAGCGGGTCACCTTGCCTGATACCTCTGGAAGCTGGGAAAGACTGAGAAGGCCTGCCATTGATAAGAACTAAGTAGGAAACTGAAGAGATACATCCCATAATCCAATCCATCCAATCCTTAGAGAAACCAAATTGCCTCAAAACTTTGATAAGGAAGTGCCAATCCACTCTGTCATAAGCTTTGGATAAGTCTAACCGGATGAACATAGAAGGAGAATTTTGCATATCCATGGAATGGATGGCTTCCTGAGCAAGAACTATCTCATCTACTATTTGACGTCCTTCCACATATCCCCCTTGCTCTGGGGAAATAATCTTATGTAAAAGAGGCTTCAACCTTTTTGCCATGATTTTAGTAATAATTTTGAGAAGAACATTACATAAAGCAATAGGTCTAAAAGCTGAGATATGATCAACCTCTTGAGCTTTTGGAACAAGAGTAATATAAGTTTTATTGATAACCTTCAAAATTTCTTTGGATTTCCTGGCTTCTTCCACCACCTCTAATAAATCAACATGAAGGATATCCCAGAACTCTTGGTAGAACTCAATAGGAAAACCATCAGGACCTAGGGTTTTCCATTTTTGCATTTTAAAAACTACTTGTTGAAGCTCATTGATAGTAACAAGAGCAGATAAAAATATAGTTCTCCTCGAAGTGATAAGAGAAGGGATTGCTTGAAGAACATTTTGTTGAGAAGCTGAGTCAAGAGGAGTAGCAACAAAAATATTGGAAAAGTAATCAACAACAATAGAGTTCATGCCATCCCAAGTATAAACAACATCTCCAGAATCTGATTTTAAGGAAGAAATAAAGTTGTGAGATCTTCGAGCTAGAAGAGATTTGTGGAAGAAATTTATGTTTCGATCTCCTTCTTTGAGCCATTGAATTCTAGATTTTTGCTTCCATAAGATTTCTTCTCTTTTTTCCCATTCCTCTAACTGAGTTGTGAGTTTAATTTCATCCGCACTTCTCTTCTCTGTGAGGCCATCTAAACGGATTTTCTTATTCAAATTTTCAAGATGAGCAATAACTTCATGTTTTTTTTATGAACATCCCCAAACTCTTTCCAGTTCCAAGTCTTGATTTTGGATTTAATGTATTGCAGTATTTTGGCAAAATAGAACATCTTAGTCCCATGCCTAGGTTTACCTTCCTTCCACCATTGTTGCACATGAGGTCTGAAGGAAATGTCTCTAAGCCACATTAATTGAAAACGAAAAGGAGAGAAACTCACATTGGTTTTCCACATTTCCACCATGATCGGCCAATGATCTGAACCAACATTATTAAGAGTCTTCACTTTAGGAATGTGACCATGGATTAAGAAATTTTTAGAGATCAGAAACCTATCCAATATCTCCATTATACAAGCTAAGCCTTGCCTTCGTTAGACCAAGTCATAAGGCCATTATCTCGGTTGGATATCCACAAGATGGAGGTTTGCAATATATTCGCTCATGAGGTCAGTACTTTTGTCCAAATTTCTATTTCCCCCCTTTTCTCATCTAGAGAGAGGATGGTATTGAAATCTCCTCCGATCAAGATCCAAGCTTTAGGAAAATGAGAGATAATATGAGTAATATCCTTCCACTATCTTCTTTTTTCCTCCAAAGAAGTTGGGGCATAAACAATAATGTAGAGCATAATCTGGTTGGAATGTCTACTTTGAATAGCTATAGCCAACAAACCCCAACTGCCAACCATATGGTGAATAACTACCTCTTTTGGGTCCCAAAGACAAGCAATGCCACCCGAAGTCCCTTGGGAACTGAGGGAAACCACTTTTCCAGTGGCCAAATTTTATCGGCAATTAAGTCCATATCCTCCATTGACATTTTTGTTTCTTGAAGGAAAACAAGATGTGGATGATTTATCTGAATCATTCTTCTAATTTCATTTTTGTTTTGAAAGACTCCCTTTGAGTCCTCTAATATTCCAAGTGATGATCTTCATTAATACCAGGGCTAAAAATGTTGGGAAGGGCATTAATCTTACCTTCCTCTACAAGCTTTTCACCTTCTTTTACCATATGATATTGATTGGTCTTGCGACCTACTTTTTGATTAGAATCCATCTTCAATTTTTTTTTCCCTGTTTCTTGACTTATTCCAATTGAATCTGAGATGGCTTCTAACCTTGAAGAATGCTCATACACAACCAAAATTTTACTAGATGGTTCAATGGAGTCTATATTGGGACCTGCATTATTTGAAGTTTTGACATTTGAAATATTGTTTTTCTTGTGTAAATTTTCTCCTCTTTTTTCTCGTTGAAAACCTTTGATTTGTTGGTTTGTCTCTGAGTTCTTTCCTTCATATTTAAACTGTGTTTCTAAGATTTTAGTTTCCATTATTTCCTCTTCCTCACTTGGGACATCATTTGTGGAAAGGATTTCAAACATATTAGCAAATGACTTTGATTGATCCTTCATTACTGGTTTTTTCTGAGTGTTCTTCTTCTTAGGTATTTGGAAACCTGCTGAGTTTATATCTTCTTTCTTTTGATCAGGAATTTTATTTGGGCAAGCACCGGCCAAATGACCATATTCATGGCAAATTCTACAATGAAAAGGAATGTTCTCATAGTCCACTACTTGCTCCCAAGTGTCTTCCCCAAATTGTAATGTGATATTTTTAGGTAGGGGTTTGTCAAAATCCATTAAAACACAAATTCGAGCATAAATAATATGTTCAAAATTTTGAGTACAATCAGTAGTCATCATAAAAGTTCCTAAAGAGTTTCCAATTGAAGAAAAAATAGTAGGATTCCAAAATTCAATAGGGAGGCCAAAGAGTCTAACCCACATGGGAGCTATAGAAGGCATCTCTTCTTCGTATTTAAATTTAGTATGCCAGGGCTTCATGAAAAGCCCTGCCCTTCTAAAAAACCAAGGACCCCCTTGAAAAGTTTTCTCTCTATCTTCATTATTAGCAAATAAAACAAGAAAATAACCATTTGGATAAATAGATATTTGTAACTCACCTTTAGTTTTCTAGATTTTTGCAGCCCAGACTTTGAAAGAAGATAGACTCGGACGAAAACCCACGAATCGACAAATTAGTCCTCTTTTTTCCAAAGAAAACTGCCTTTTTAAGTAATTACTAGTTTTGGCAAATTATATTTTTATAAAAATTTGCCTTTGTTAGTAATTAAAATTTTTGACAAATTATTTTTGCATCAAAGAATTCCATTTTGAGTAATAAAAAAATTATTTTAAAACTTCTTTAAAAAACCCTCTAAAAATAGGCTTTTGCATCATTCTACCTTCCACCCATTTTCCAAAAATATAGGCCTTTTCGGTATATCTCTAATTATGCTAGTGGAAATAAAACTATTTTTTGCACCACTATCAATTAAAATGCACATCCTTATTAAATAATTTACCTTTCAAAAAGAAAGGCATAGTCTACTCATCTAGGGCAGAAATACCTGTTGTTGCATAGATGCAATGGGGTTGAGATTCAAGTGATTTCTTACTATTTGCTCTCTAGGGGAATTTATTTGTAAAATGAGGGCCACCACATACGCAACAACCTGATTTTAGTGACCTATCATCTCCTTTGTTTCCTTTAGTTTTATTAACTAGTGTTGCCCTAACATATGTTCTCTGAAAAGAAGGTCTTTGGTCATTTCTTCCTAAATAGTTTCTCCTATCTCTATCATTTTAGGACTTATTACTATTTCTTGTTTTTGCCTTAGGTATTTCCTTTACCCCTTATTTAGGATTTTTAATTTTTTCCTTATCCTATTTTATAAAGTTTAAACTTTTTTTCTCATTTTCTCTTTCTCCTTATCTGCCATATTTTGATAATTGAAATAATATCAATCTTTTTGTTGATTGGTATCTTTATATCAAGTCAATTTGTATACTTTTTGAATATTATCAGGAATAAGCATGTTAATAATTGTTCTTACTTTAGGATGAACTGCTAGTATAAATTTGTGTACCGTTTTTTGCTCATTATTCTTGTATTTAAAAATATACTTTAGCAGTTTAACAAACTTATGGTAGTATTCTTCAATATATAAGGATTCCTGTTGTAAGGTAGATAATTCTTCAAAATTCTCCACATAGAATTGCTTAGTCAATAATATTTTCTTAGACTCCCCTACAAACTTCCATTTCATATCAGAGGTTTGAATTTTATTTCCTTCTTTATATATATTCCACCATTCTAAGGTTGTATCTACTAGGTGGAGGGTAGCCCAAATAGTTTGGTACTAAAATGATAAGGTCTTCATAGAGAAGTATGTATATATTTCACTTAACTATATCTCTACAGTATTCCTACCTTATTTTCCATTAAATTTAGAAATTTTTACATTCTTCATGTCTTTTGCCAATTCTACCCCTATGTGAGTTCTAAAAGCACGAGATTCCAGGCAAAGGAAACACTAATTGCAATATAACCAAAACCAAATGCGCTTAAGTCCTAGAAACGTAAAGTGCATGAAATGGAAAAGAAACGCATTGGAAGAGACACAAGAAAATGGAGAAAACACAAACCTTTCATTAATATCCCTTGATCTCTGTTACAATGACGTCTCCTCCCTTTTCGAGGGCTAGGAGCGTTAAAAGAATTCGATTACAATCACTCAATGTTCCTATTTCCGCGTGCCCACGATTGCAATGGGCGGGCCAAGATGATGCTGTCGCTGATGTCAAAGAGTTATTAACCTCTGCTGCTTATCCTACGAACAAAGAAACAACCAAGATGTCAGTAGCACCTGCTGCAAATGAAAGGTGTTTGTTCTTTAAAATTAATGAAATATGCATGCAAACATCTATCTAAAACAGTAAACAAAATGATTCTAAACAACCTGAAAACTTGCCAGAAGACAGTAAATGTTACCAACAGGCCATTGCCACTGATACAGTTGGCCAATCTGCTTTCAACTGGAAATCGTCCCTGGGTAGGATGATTTTTGACTGTAAATCATCCCTGGGTGGGACGATTTCTTCTATGTTGGGGAAGCCGAACTGACATGCTCCAATGTCGACTCTCGAGGTCTCCAAAACACCTGCAGACAGAGGGGTTATGTAATTGGGGCCATTTTGGGATGACCCAGATGGTCGGATTCTCCCAATTTGGCCTCTACCCTCGAGAATTTGATATCGCCTCCTGCAAGTTAGTGAAACTACAAAACGACACAAAACATACTAGAATCCGATCAAAGGTTACGAAATTGCAGCTATGAATTCACCAAACAGAAAACACAATATGCGGCATGAGAAAATAAACTAGAATGCTTCTGAAATAAAACTTAAGAAAAGTGCGGGGATGCCCAAGTGGGCCTCCCACCGTTGGCACTTGATTCCAGCGCCAATCCACTAGGGATGGGCCCAAAACCTCTTAGGATTGGGGGGGTCGGCGAATTGGTTGATTCAGGTGTCCATGTGTTGGATTTAGGTCCGATTCAAGCTTCCAAAATCCACCCAACAACCTCCCTTGCAAAAGAGATTGGTGGATGTGGGAAGGTGAACCAAAAGGGATGCAAGTGGGTCTTCAACTCGGCAGCACTTCATTGCTTGAAAACTCCTTCAACCTATCTCTTTTGGGTGAGAAAAGTCCCACCTTTTATAGACCCATGGGGTCTCTTTTGGGAGGGAAGCACAAATGCCATGTGTTGGTCATAGGTGCCATGTGGCAGTCTTGTCTTCCCAAGAGGGAGGGGAGTCCTCCATTGACTTGGGATTTCATAACTGCCCTTGTGACAGTCCTCAAATGGCCTATTTGTCCACTCACACATGCGTGCGAGGCAGGAGTCATCAACTGACTGTTCTGGGCTGCCACTTGGCCTCATTTGTCTTTTTGCCCGTTAAACTTGGAAATCGTCTCACCCAGGGACGATTTCAGAAATCGTCCCTGGGTGAGACGATTTCAAGTTAGCAATCGTCCCTGGGTGAGATGATTTCAGAAATCATCCCTGGGTGAGACGATTACTAGGCAAAGTGTCTAAGTGTGCCAAATTGCATCTTGACCTCACAAAATTGCTATGAAAGTGGTTAAGACCATTGTTTGACCTTTGAGGGCTGCCCTTGGGGCTGTGTTTGTCAAAGCGATCAGTGTTTGCAGTCACATAATTGGATTGGTGCTATTTTAGTGTCTACATATGCCCCTTTTTGGGAAGCGCTGCGGGTGATGCAGTGCTGAGCAAAAAAAAATAGATAACCAAAGCACTACTGATTAGGGTTTCTTGGTAACCTAACCAAATTTTGATGCCACAAGTATGGAAAGGGCATGCATTCTTGAATCCTTGCTTCTGACGATCTAAGGAATTTGATTTCAAGTATTAACCTGTTTTGGTGAGGTGTGACTTGAACTTAGACATTGATCAGTCATGAACAGGCAAAGGGCGTTTTTATCCTCAGGGGGAACCTTGTGTTCATGATTCACGAAATGCCAAGTGTTTGATTGATTTGATTGTTGCTTGTTTACTAGCCCCAAGCAGGAGCGTGATTGTCTTTGTCAATTATTCTTTGAATGCATGTCGTTTTCATTAATTGGGTGTGTGATTGTTGGTTGGTGACTAAGTGTGACTACCCCCTCAAGCGACGAATCGATGAGGGAATGACCTTTGTGAGAGAAGCGACGAGTCGCTTGACCCAAGATGACTTGTGCAAGGGTGCCTTTAGAGGGTTTACCGTTAAGCGTGTGCAATTTTTCCAACATTTGGACCTATTTTTGGTGGGTGTTAACCCTTTTGGTGATGCCGTAATGAGGTGAAATCATCGAAAATCTAACTTCCCGTGGAGCGGTCCGACTATTGTAGCCTTCTTGGGGAAGTAGGAGAGCGATAATTTGGACCTCGACATCGATTTTATTTGCTCGGAGTTTAAGTGAAAGAGCACTTGTGTCCGACAATGTTTTTTTTTTTTTTGTTGTCTGTTTTTGTTTAATTTTTTTTATTGTTTTTGTTGTTTTGTGTGACGCATGTGGTGATAAAATTGTTGTAATCTTCTTCCCGTGGAGTGGTCCGGCTATGGTAGCCTTCTTGGGAAGTGAGATAGCGACAATATATGACCCCAATGTCTATTTTGATTGCCTTGTATTGCGAGTGTAACAACATTCTATTAGGCAACTTTATTTGTTGTTTTTAGTGCATTTTTGTTGATTTTTTGGTGTTTTGACTTTTCTGGCTGAAATAGTCCCTGGGTGGGACGATTTCCAATTGCAAAAATCGTCCCTGGGTGGGACGAGCGCTGACCAGAGTGCTCATCCCAGCCAAGGATGATTTTTGGATGATTTCCAATTGGTAGGCTTATTTAAGGCCCAAAACTTGGATTTGGGCTCATTTGTGTCATTTTTTTCTGTGATTTGTGAGTTCTGGGAGGAGGAGGTAATTATGCGAAGCGAAGCGCTACCGAAATTATCTCTGTCATCATGAGTGCACAAATTGGTTCAAGCGGCGGAGCGGAGGCAAAACCCGTAAATGCAATTTTTTTTTTTTGTAATTATCAGTTAAGCTTAGGAACCCTAAATTTGAAAATTAATTTTGAATTTTTGTGTGTTATTGTTTTGCAGGTTAGGAGCTGGTACCGTGTACCTGTCGCATTCACTGAGGTGCGGTCAGTGATGACTGATGTTGACTGGCAGTGGCTTGATGCCCTTGGGCTCAAGCAGGTTGCTCGACTGGAGCCTGTGGTCCCGGATCAGGCCTATCTGACGACCCTGATCAAAGTTTGGGATCCACGGACCAACACTTTCCATCTTCCGATAGGGGAGATGACTGTGACACTAGAGGACGTTTATCGGTTGCTTCGGATTTCGATAGATGGATTGCCCATTAGGACATCACCGCGTGATCAGCGGACTATTGTACTGACGAGATGTTTTGGGCATGCGGAGCGGCTGGGTGTAACGAACCCAGTGGAGATAGCCGAGGTTGACTGTCAGGCTAGCGAGATTTTTGTTAGCTGGTGGCAGGAGAGGGGTGTGTTAGGAGTGAGGCACGCATTCTTGATGGGCCTCATTTCTAACATGCTTCTACATGATTCATCAGGCAGGAGGTTCCCGTGGAACTTGCTAGAGTTGGTATGGCAGTTGGTAGAGTGCCCGATAGAGGCACCGCTAATTTATGGATGGGGACAGACATTGTTGGCACAGATCTACGAGGAGCTGTACGACGTCTGTTTTCGGTAGCGGAAGGGGGTAACATAGACGAAATGTAACACTTTAACCTTATGCACAAAAACAAAGAAAAGAGACAATTTGGAAAGGAAAGAAAAGATGTAAAGAAATCACAACCATCTTTATTCAAATATCTTATCCTCGGTTACATAGACGTCTCCTCCCTTTTTAGGGGCTAGGAGCGTTAAATTTGTCTTTGTTACAATGTTTGACTTAGTCTTCCTCCTTTCGCGTGCCCACGATTACAATGGGCGGGCCAAGATGATGTCGCCGCTGATGTCGATGAGTTCTTCACCTCTGCTGCTTCTCCTGCGAACAAAGAAACAACCAAGATGTCAGTAGCACCTACTGCCAGTGAAAAGTGTTTGTTCTTCTAAAATCATCAAAAGAACTCATAATAGGGTTTTTGTGTTTTATGTTTTATACGTACATTTTTTTGCAGACTGTTAATCATCTCTGACTGTTACGATTACTTTACTGGAAATCGTCTCACCTTGAGACGATTTTAAAATCGTCTCTGCCAGGGACGATTTTTGTTCTGTAAATTGTCTCACCAGGGGACGATTTTCTGTCTGTAGATTTTCAGAGCAGTAAATTCAGAGGCAACTGGAGCAGCAGAGAAGAGGTAGGGATTTTATCATCTCTCGTTAAATTTTTTGTTTCGTTTTCTCGTTTCTTTGACTGTTTTCATTTTATCCTGCATACTTAGGGAAAATCATTCATGCTTGTTTCATTTTTGTTAAATAAAATGAACCTCACACACTCCACGCAACAATTTTAAACCAAGGAGCTGGTCGTAAGACCCCAGCCCTTGATCAAGACCATCGGTGGATTTCATCACCACCTTGGCTTGATTTGCATCCATTTCTCGATTGTCAACTGTTGTTAGGCGTAAATCTTGACAAAGACAGACCGAGTGTCGCTGGGGTGATTCCCATGCATGCGAGGATAAGTTTTCTATGGTATATGCCATTAACAGGACAATCCCCATTCTGTACCACCTACGTACCATGTACCTTATGATCTCACGTACCTATAGTCTCCCTCTCGTAAGGACGGGTATATAGAGAGGTTGGTATATCGGCCTGGTTGGTATATTGAAGGGGCTACCGTTTTGGGAGTTATATGAGCCATCATAATGCATTTAAACGATCTTCACAACCTATAAAAACAAAACAAAACATCAAAATGCACTAAACCAGTTTAGGACACACCATTTAATCCTTAAAAGAGATAATCACGGTTTTGTGAATGTGTGTGCTTAATTCTGCTTAGTGTAGACAAACAAAGTCATAAATGAGATAAAAACTTATTTAGATAGCATAGAAGCACCACAATGGTGTATACCCGCAGTCAAGCCCAATCAAGGGCAGAAGCTTCGGAAGGTACACAAAAAGCAGGCACAAGTCACCTTCACTTCAGTCCAGAGGATTTGGTCATACCGCCTTATAGGTCTAACCTACAAAATAATCCAATTCGAAATCCTCGGTGGGGTATGCCTATTCAAAGCAGCCCCTTTCGGGAAGATGCCTTACATGTAGACCTTGACATAAATAGAGAATCACCTCTTGAAGTTAGGCATGAGTGGCCACCGCACGATGAAGCACTAGACAGGCACACCGTCCATTTGGAGGGGCAACATGGATATGGTGTCCCTTCTTTACCTATCATCAGAACAGAGAGACCAAATCCGGAGTGCAAGGCTCCTTACATAGGGCGACCTAACTCCGCCCACCCCCTTTACACCCGTGAAAGGGAGTACGAGGAAAGCCATCACATTCCTCGAGGGCAACAAACAATGCGGGAACCTTGCATTTCCGCACCAGCAGGATATCATGATCACCCCTTGAGGCCAGAACCTCGAGCACATACCGCTTACCTCGACAGAGGGAAGCGACCCATTGAAACCTTAGACCAACAAACTCGAGGTAAACATATAGGAGAAACATTTGAACCTCCTAAGCAAAATAGGGCAGACCAAATTGACCTAGCTATCACCAAATATACCACCTGTCAAGCCCAAACCATGCGACTTAAACCAAGTTATCAGGAAATAGAGTACCGACACCGCTTGGATAGAGAACGCATGCAACGCGAAGCGGATGAGTTACGCTATGAAATACCTAAGAGGGGGCCAACCCCTCACATCCAAAGAGCTGAACAATATGAGAGGCGTAATCCGTTGGTGTAGGACAGGTCTCCATGACCTCGTCAAGCTCTGCCTCCAAGACCTCATAGATTCGAGAGGGAGGCAACTCCCCGAAACAATGATGGGTACCTTCAGCAGGAGCTTGATCAGGGTCATAGGTTTCGCCCAGAGACTCCTCAAGAATTTTACAAGGAGTATGACCCAGAATAGGAATATGTTGAAACTCCCCATCAAGGTAGGAGGGATGCCATTCGGCCACCCCTCCATAGGCCTCTAGTTTACCGTAACTTGCAACAAGAGCGAACAAGAGAGGAAGAAATAAAATCTTCCGATGCATACCAAGCGCTATTGGAGCGTTTGGAGTCTGTGGAGACAAAAGCTTCTAGGCATCAAAAACACACATTACGTCTACTCCGTAGTAATCCAGTGCATCCTTCAGTGCCTACACCTCTTTACCCCGAACACTTCAAGTTGCCTCAATTGGCAGTTTTTAAAGGTGAAGAGGATGCACAGGAACATGTTACATGATTTCTAAGCCAATGCTTCGGCATCCAAGATAATGACGCACTATTGCTTAGAACATTCATAACCACATTCGCAGGCCCCGCCTCGGATTGGTTCACACAATCGCCCAAACACAAAGATAAGCAATTTAGATCAATTAGTAGACGCGTTTCTTGAACGCTTTGCCTTCAACACAAGGAAGAAGGCATCACTAAGTTATTTAGCGAGCCTAAAGCAATTTGAAGAGGAAGCAATGGCAGCGTATGGGAATCGATGGAGAGCTTTGCTTTCTAGGTTACCCTACCGTCCTCCTATGTCTGATCTCACGTAGATGTTCGCAAAAAGTTGCTTAAAATCAATCTCCGGTCTATTGTTACTATGACAATATGATAGCTTAGAAGACGCTTTGGTGCAAGCCAGAGTCATAGAAGAGATTAAGATAGGCGAAGGCGCAATTGCCAAGCCTAAGAAGAAAGAGTGGAATAAAACCACTAAAACTGGGACAATGCAACCACAACACGCTGCAGTCAACCAAGTTGCAATAAATGTTCTCGTGCCTATGCAAGAAATGTAGCCTCAAAAGGCTAACTACCAGGCAGTGCCTCCTGCTTATGAAAGAGATAATAGAAGACAGGAGCAGAATTACCCGCGTCGCCCTAGGCGAAATTTCACCCCATATGCGGAGTCTAGGGACTCCTTATTTGACCGCTTGTCAGCGGAAAATTTAGTCACTCTAACAAAAATCCAAATTATAGACCCTAACATTACCAAGCCTAAGGGGTACAGAGAGGAATTGTATTGTAGATTTCATAGGCACAAAGGACATGACTTGAATGGGTGCTGGAAATTCAAAGACCTAGTCCAGGATTTGATTGACAATAGAACATTGGTTGTGGACAACTCCATCGCACCAAAAAACCAACAAATTGGGGTATTCAAGGATCCCTTGCTAGCCCATGAGGCATAGATAAAACCACTCCAGATTAACGAGGTGCGACAAGATCTTCCCACACAGGGATTTGTGGGAATGATTAGCATAGTAACAAGGAATAGAAGGTACCCGACAGCTACCCCTGAGGTAGCTACGAGGGAAGTTCCAGCAACATCGCATCCTCAACAATGCCCAACGCAGTTACCTCTGCCTAGACCTGAGGTCACGATACGAACCAAACTCATGCAGAGTTTGCGGACCACGTCGCCTAAGGCTGTCCATCTACGAGCTTATTCAACAATCAGATCCCCATAGAGAAGCTCTTATGGACATTTTAAAAGCCATTGAATTACAACCCCACGAGGCAAATTATTTCAACGCCTTCGTGGGACATGTGAAACAATGTACGGAGCCGGTCATCACATTCAGAGAAGATGAGGTCAAAATGATATCAAATGACATGGCAGATCCACCCCTGCATGTTATCGCACGGGTCAATGGGATTCCATACAAGAGAGTGCTGATAGATACTGGCTCATCCAGTAACATCATAACCACTGTAGCCTTGAAGCATTTGAAGCTGCCATCCTCTCACATCACAGCCTCCACGTACACACTCTGAGCTTTCAATGATGCAATATGCTCGACGATCGGCACGATAGCTGCTCGCCGATCCGGTAGGACAAAAGTCAATACCTACACCGTGCCACGTGTCTGGAAGGTGAAATGGCTTATAATATATTGCTAGGGTGGCCTTGGATCAGGGATATGAAATGTGTCCCTTCGATCGCCCACCGGTGCTTGAAGTATGCTTATGAAGGAGAAATACATGTAGTCCCAATGGACTTAGAGCCCTTCAAGTATTGCAATGCGATACAATTCATACCTCAATCGACCCTCCCTTCAACACATTTGGATTTCCAATTAAATCCATCTAAACAAGGTCCAATACCGCAGGCACCACTGGTGGCCAACAAGGCAAAATCCCATCCGGGTGAGACTCCATTATCGGCTCCTTCATCATCAACGTCACCTATCATGGCCCAACAGAAGGACAAGGGAAAACAAATCATGGAAAAGGTTAAACCCTTAGAAGAAAGGTTGCCCACAATTTCAACAATAACAACAGAGGAAGCGCCCAACGCAACGGAAACCAAGATTCCTGAACCACCAAACATGGAATGGACTTAGGAAGGACTACTGTTTCCTCCCACCCAATCATCAACAATCACTGTTGAAATGGCCAGTACAGGCCTGGGGGAATACTTAGTGCAAAATGTTGTGGCAACCCCCACATTGGAGTCAGTACAGGACATGGGAAGACCTCACCTTCCCATAGGGACAATTTTTCCTCTAGGCTACCAACCGAACCAGACAAATTTTATGTATGGGGGCCTTGATCATGGTCTTGAACCATGCCAAAAAAAGGAAACAGACGAAGAACCTTTTGTGGAAAACATCAATTATCTATCAAACCCAGAATTTGCCCTAAAATATCTAGGCCAATGCAATTGGCATGGATACGGGTTAGGCAGATATGAGCAAGGGATGCAGATCCTTTGCCAACCAAGATATCAGATGCCATATGACAAGTCAGGGGTAGGGTTCAACCATCCCTTGCCATTAGACATCTTGGTTGAAAATATGCAAGGCCTAGAAATAGGCAACAAGGGGGGATTGGCACAAGACCCGTATGCCAATCCAAATATAGAATACACATTGGGAGACTACCTCCCATGGTCAACAAACACCCCTGGAAACAACAATAATCCCTCTCCTTTGCTAGAGAGAGGTGAAAGTTCAGATAGAAATCCTCAAAGAGAACATCAATGGCTGTCGGACATATTTCTGAAGCTGTTCCCCTTTGAGGTTCCAGATGAAACAATACAGTCTCAAGAGAATCAGGTCCCTCCACCAAGAGTAGAACAACTGCAATGGGACCATATTAATTCACTAAAACAGGAAGAGTCCTCAACGTCGCAAGCAACAGATGCTGAAGAGAATGAACAATTTTGGATCTATGAAAGTGATTCAGAATATGAGACTGAGATGATCTATCTTAGACATGCACGACAAAATCACCATGCTCTAACTCATGAAGATCTAATGGGACAGATGGGTATACTGTTAGGACATGAATGGCACGTAGACCCAGTGAGGTGGGACCAAGTATTAGACCTATGGCTCCAAATTCAAGATGAGCATCGTCCACCTCGATATCCCATCATGATAATAGTGCCGAGGGAAGACCCCGCCTTCATTTTCACACATAGAGATGAATTTGCACCTAGAGAGGATCCATTCGTGCCCGTTCCCGTAGAGCCAGATCCAGAGTATAGGGAGCATCTAGAAGAAACAAGTTATCACACCCGCGGTTCTGGAGACCAAATTCATTCCATCCACATGATCTCCATTGATTTGATCGCACCCATCCGCAATCCGATCGATCCATCATGGTCATTGCATCTAGACATGGATGCCATTGACTGGGATCGTGTCAATTCACCATTGTCACCATCAGAGTACTGGCCTTGGGGTGAAATGCTTCATTTTACCCCAAGGACAACTCAGGATATTTTTCAAGCTGAAGAGGAACCCGAGGTTCCAAACGCAGATCTTAACTCAACTGATGATATCCATTTGATCCCAACTCCACATCAGTTGGAGGAAGGATCCCACATGTCAGTCGAGGAGACGAATGACGTAGACATCGGCACAGATCCAATGAATCCACGGATTCTCAAGCTGGGGGTAAGCCTTTCCCCCGAAGAGCAAGCTGATTACATTACCCTTCTTAAAGAAAAGAAGGAGGTTTTTGCATGGTCGTACAAGGATATGCCAGGACTAGACCCACAGCTAGTCATGCACAATTTAATGCTTGATCCGACAATCAAGCCTGTAAAGAAAAAACTAAGAAAGATGCACCCAACAGTGGCCTTGATGGTCAAAGACGAATTGCAAAAGATGTTGGATGCACAATTTGTCATTTGCATGGATTATCCGCCATGGTTGTCCAACATGGTTCCTATCAAGAAGCCCGACGGGAGGATTCACATATGCATCAACTTTCGAGACCTAAACAAAGCGAGTCCTAAGGATGATTTCCCCTTGCCAAGCATCGACGCATTGGTAGACGCTACAGCAGGTCACGAAATGCTCTCCCTAATGGACGGTTTCTCGAGATACAATAAAATTTGTATCAATCCTGAAGACCAACTCAAAACGGCATTCACAATGCCTTGGGGGACATTTTTCTATAAGGTCATGCCTTTTGGCCTTAAAAACACTGGCACTACATACCAACATGCTATGACGTATATCTTCCACGATTACATGCACAAAACTTTAGAAGATTACATGGATGATTTGTTAGCCAAGTCTCTCTTGCGCTCAGATCATCTTGGTGACTTAAGAAAGATTCTCGATCGCCTCATAGAGCATAAGGTCAGACTGAATCCCAAGAAGTGCGTGTTCGGCGACACATCTGGAAAACTCTTGGGTTTTATAGTCTCAAAGAGAGGCATCAAAGTGGACCCAAACAAAGTCAAGGCAATCCTTGAAATGGCTCCCCCAACCACTATCAAGCACCTCAGAAGTCTGTAAGGAAAGGTCACGTCGATTAAACGCTTCATAGCTCAATTATCTGACAAATGCCGACCAATGAACAAATTATTGCACAAGGGGGTCACATTTCATTGGGATGACGAGTGCCAGTCAACCTTTGATGAAATAAAATAGTACTTGGCTTCGCCACCAGTATTGGCACCACCTAGACCAGGTGTGCCGTTCTACTTATACATCTTAGCTACTGAGGTGGCACTGGGCGCAATGCTAGCCCAAAAGAATGAACTTCACAAAGAACAGGCTACTTACTATCTTAGCCGCACCCTGGTCAGTTACGAACTTAACTATGCATACGTTGAAAAACTCTGCTTGGCAGTGGTGTTTGCTACCAAAAGGCTATGCCACTACATGCTGAGAAACACTATGTATGTTGTGTCTAAGGAGAATCCATTGCGATACATGATGAGTCGTACTTATCATAGTAGTCGCACGACGAAATGGATCATGTTGTTGACAAAATTTTACATTAAGTTTATTGGGAAAAAATCTATAAAAGGAAAAGTCATAGCCGATCAACTAGCAGAGGCTCCTATTGAAGATGATCAGCATCTGGTCATAGAACTACCCAATGATGGGGTCTTCCATGTCTCAGAATCGCCAGATTCTGATGAGCCTGAGTCTCAAGCCGACATAACCTTATTTTTCGATGGTTCTAAATGCGAGCAAGGGGGTGGCACAGGAATTGTATTCTTCACACCGCAGGGCGCTCCAATGCCCTCGTCATTTAAATTAAACTTCCAAAGGCACCAAAAACAATGCAGAATATGAAGCCTTGCTCCTAGGTCTTCAGACAACAATCGCCATGAACATCAAAAGATTGAACATCTTTGGCGATTCGTTGTTAATCGTCAATCAAGCCAAAGGAGTATATCAATGTAAATGCCCAGTTCTAAAGGCCTATAAAGCCCTCATGGACAAATTATTGGCAAAACTTGAGTGGTATGACATCGAGGCACTCCCTCGATCATCGAATCATTTTGCGAACACAATGGCCTCCTTGGGGTCACTAATCCCGCAAGACCTTTCCGGTGATATAACAACCATTCAGGTCAAAACCTTATCGCAACCCGTGATGGAGCGCGCAAGCTCAGACTTGACACCAGGAGTCCACATGATCCAGATCGAACCATCTTCGGATAAGTTCTTTCGAATCCGAGACTGTTTGAAATGTGCCAACTGGGGGTATTTGTTTTCCCCCACTCCCATTAATAGCAACACAACGCTATTCTTACAAGTTCTATCCCAATCAACATTTGTTAGGGAAGAAATCCAAAAGGGATTGGCTGTTCAAACTGTCGAGGTATCCAATAAATAGGACTGGTATTTACCCATAAGAGACTACCTCAAGGTAGGTAATCTACCCTTTGGATTGACGTATGCCACAAAACGAACATTCAAACAGAAAGCGGCAAAATATGTCTTGATAGGAGAAATTTTGTATCGTCGCAGCTACGACGAAATTCTTCTTCATTGCTTGGACTAGCAAGAGTCCACTTGGGTAGTCACCCAAGCGCATGACGGTACATGTGGCAGCAACTTCAGTGGTATGGCCATTGCAAAGCGCATTCTTCGCATGGGCTATTATTGACCATCTTTAGAGCGATATTGCTACACGTATGTCAAGAGATGCGTGAAATGTCAACATCATGCCAATTTAATGCACACACCTTCCCAGGCCCTACAGACATTCTAGTCTGCTTGGCCATTTTCACAGTGGGGCCTTGATCTAATCGGAAAGATCTCCCCTGCATCATCAGGCCGTCAAACGTTTATCATAACGGCCACAAAATATTTTACCAAATGGGTGGAAGCAATTCTGTTAACCTCTACGACAAGACCCCGCGTTGCGGAATTCATTTTGCATTACATCATATGTCGTTTTGGTATTCCATCCAAAATAATCTCGGATAATGGGCCATCATTCAAGAACAAAGACGTGCGTGCTTTAACCACAAAGTACAAAATTCAGTATAGCTTTTCAACACCCTATTATCCGTAAGAAAATGGGCAAGCAGAGGCGTCAAACAAAATGCTAATCACCATCCTTAAAAAGACCATCGCAGACAGTCATAAGGATTGGCACATACAAATCCCACTTGCCCTTTGGGCTTATCGCACTAGCATTCGGACGCCCACTGGGGCAACTTTGTTTTCACTGGTGTATGGCTCAGAGGCAATAATGCCTCTCGAGTTGGAAATTCCTTCCCTGCGCATATCAATGCAGGAGTTCATCGATGATAACACTGTGCGGCAAGCCCAATTAGACCAACTTACGTTTCTTGATGAACGATGCGTTAATGCTCTCGAGCACTTACGTATCTATAAAGAGCGGCTTAAGAAAGCTTACAACATGAAAGTTCACCTAAGAGACTTTCGGGTTGGTGATTTGGTTCTGAAGGAAAACCAACAAAACTCTAATTTGCCGTCCCATATGAGGGACAAATTTGTGGCAAATTGGCTAGGTCCTTATGTCATTGATAAAAAAATAGGACCCAGGATGTACCGGCTAGCTTCTCTTGATGGTATCAAGGAAACAGAACCCTTGAATATCAGTCATTTGCGACCATTTCATATCTAAAAAAAAAAAAAACTCCAAGGATTATCGCAATTTCTTGGTCAACCCAAAAAGCTCCAAGGATTATCGCAATCTTTTGGTCACCCAAAAAAGCTCCAAGGATTATCGCAATCTCTTGGTCACCCAAAAAAGCTCCAAGGATTATCGCAATCTCTTGGTCACCCAAAAAAGCTCCAAGGATTATCGCAATCTCTTGGTCACCCAAAAATCTCCAAGGATTATCGCAATCTCTTGGTCACCCAAAAAGCTCCAAGGATTATCGCAATCTCTTGGTCACCCAAAAAGCTCCAAGGATTATCGCAATCTCTTGGTCAATCCAAAAAGCTCCAAGGATTATCGAAATCTCTTGGTCACCCAAAAAGCTCCAAGGATTATCGCAATCTCTTGGTCACCAAAAAGCTCCAAGGATTATCGCAATCTCTGGGTCACCCAAAAAGCTCCAAGGATTATCGCAATCTCTTGGTCACCAAAAAGCTCCAAGGATTATCGCAATCTCTTGGTCAATACAAAAATCTCCAAGGATTATCATAATCTCTTGGTCAACCCAAAAAGCTCCAACGATTATCGCAATCGCTTGGTAAAAAAAATCAAGAAATTCAAAAAAAAAAACAACAAAAATCATCAAAAACAACAAATATTTGCATCTCAATTCTAGGCATACTCAAATTCATCAAAAAATTCATATTCTCGCACCTCATCTTAACCTTCACCAAAAACAATTCATCAAAATTACAAAAATACATAGCTGCATTAAGCATTGCATCCATACATTGCATATTTGTAGTCATACAGGTCAAAAGCACCATAAGCTGCAATAGCTCTGATAGTCCATCTTGTTTCGCATTGTATCATGTTACAAAAACAACAAAAACACCAAGCATAACTTTTACCACACTATAGTCAGTGGTCTGGGAATGTACCAAGAGTTTCAATAATTCAGTCATCATTTTCCTCTTTAGCCATGTAGTGTATCAAGTCGAACAGATTTTACGAAGGTAGAGTCATACTTGAAATACACCTTGTTACGTAACATCCCAACACAAATCAAAACACTAAAATTCCCAAATTGTGTGAACGAAAGACGAAACCCTGCAAAATAATCTAGGTCACCATAAGCGAAACGGTTATCTTGCTCATCCCCCCGTGCGAATGACCCCTAGAATGCTCGAGAGTTGGCAAAAGGACAAGCATCCTCCCTACCCAATTCCCTAAGAATCCCTAAAGTTCTCAACAATGCAAAACACAAAAAATTTGCAAAATGTCAAAACTCCAAAATTTGACAAACTACAAGTGCACACATCAAAAGGCACAAACAACAGCTTATTTTGGTCACTCCATAACCCCAATCCCTTGCTCGAAAGAAAAACAAATCAAAATAAACAGTGATATCATCACTACAATGAGCAAGTATCCCAATACAATTGAAGAAAAGAAGGGAGTTGACCTTGAATCCCTGGAACTCTCAGCATTCTATAGGTCATAAGGCAAGCTTCAGTACCAATTTGGTTGATAGCCTATCGATAACAGAAGTAAACCTCCCGCATGACAATATATCTGTCACATTAACTTGCATACAGATCAATATTTGCATGTGGATGAGCTAGCTTATGGCATCCTAGATTACACCGCAGATTAATCTTAGTACATACAACAAAGGAATTCATGGAGCTAATTAGGTGATCCTCGATACGAGTTCGGTTGAAAGCCCATCTGGCACTGGCGGTATCCTAACAAATACCACTAAATGAACTCAATTGCACACACAGGGATATGAAATAATTGGGTCAAAAACAAGTCTGATTCATACCTTGGTCAAAAAGTCTTGTAAGATAATGTACAGTGATGGATGGTGAGTTAAAACTGACTGAATCTCAGAAAACCTTACATTCATTCCAAAACCATCTGCGCTACTTATCATCCTTATGATACCATCAGAAAATACAAAAAAAAAAAAAAAAAAAAAAAACCATGTAAATAAAGAGCTTCTTAAACAGCCTATAGTGCAATCATCACAAATGTCATTCATCAATTTCACCTCGCATATCACATAGACATCAAAAACATTTACATTTATCATAACATCTGAATTCATCAAAATAAATAAACATGCATAACAAAAATCACATCATCACATGTACAAAACCAAAAATAAAACCGGTATATATATATATATATCGTCAAAAATATGCCCACAGGCTACAAAAATGGTCCTCAGACCCCGCAATCATATCCAAAAACCCAACCTAAGGCGTCGACTACCATGATCACGCAGGATCGGTGCGACGGGAACTACCCCCCGTGGTGTGGGTCCTACGGGACCCTGTAGGGCGGCTACTACTAGTCCCCGCATCATGCCTGCTACCACCCCCCTCATCTAACCGCCTCCGACGAGATGATGCTGACTGCTCAGTTAGACTATCCCTTGTCTACCGTGAAGATCCACCGATCGAAGGCTCAGGTAGCCGCCCACCAAGGCGGATGACCTCCCTCTCCAAGTCTATCCGGTACAGACACCACTCTGCCTCTCGTCGATGATAAATAGACAATGCATCATCGCGCTGTGCCAAAACTCTATCCCGCTCTACCAACTGAGCCCGCAGAAGATCCCTCTCCCTGCCGCGCATCCCCAGCCTCTCGCCTCGCATCCCCCAACTCCAGATCCCGCATCCGCAGCAGCTCTGTCAGTCGTGCAATCTCAATGCCTACATCCGACCCCACCTCCTCTGTATCTGCCGAACGCAAACACAAGCAAATGGAGAAAACACAGCCCTTTCATTAATATCCCTTGATCTCTGTTACAATGACGTCTCCTCCCTTTTCGGGGGCTAGGAGCGTTAAAAGAATTCAATTACAATCACTCAATGTTCCTATTTTTGCGTGCCCATGATTGCAATGGGCGGGCCAAGATGATGTCGTCGCTGATGTCGATGAGTTCTTAACCTCTGCTGCTTCTCTTGTGAACAAAGAAACAACCAAGATGTCAGTAGCACCTGCTGCAAATGAAAGGTGTTTGTTCTTTAAAATTAACGAAATATGCATGCAAACATCTATCTAAAACAGTAAACAAAATGATTCTAAATAGCCTAAAAACTTGCCAGAAGACAGAAAATGTTACCAACAGGCCATTGCCACTGAGACAGTTGGCCAATCTGCTTTCAACTGGAAATCGTCCCCGGGTAGGACGATTTCGATCGTAAATCGTCCCCGGGTGGGACGATTTCTTCTGTGTTGGGGAAGCCAAACTGACACGCTTCAAAGTCGACTCCCGAGGTATCCAAAACACCTGTAGACAGAGGGGTTATGTAATTGGGGCCATTTTGGGACGACCCAGATGGTCGGATTCTCCCAATTTGGCCTCTACCCTTGGGAATTTGATATCACCTCCTGCAAGTTAGTGAAACTACAAAACGACACAAAACATACTAGAATCTAATCAAAGGTTACGAAATTGTAGCTATGAATTCACCAAACAGAAAACACAATATGCAGCATGATAAAATAAACTAGAATGCTTCTGAAATAAAACTTAAGAAAAGTACGGGGATTCCCAAGTGGGCCTCCCACCGTTGGCACTTGATTCCAGCGCCAATCCACTAGGGATGGGCCCAAAACTTCTTAGGATTGGGGGGGGTCGGCAAATTGGTTGATTCAGGTGTCCATGTGTTGGATTTAGGTCCGATTCAAGCTTCCAAAAGCCACCCAACAACCTCCATTGCAAAAGAGATTGGTGGATGTGGGAAGGTGAACCAAAAGGGATGCAAGTGGGTCTTCAACTCGGCAGCACTTCGTTGCTTGAAAACTCCTTCAACCTGTCTCTTTTGGGTGAGAAAAGTCCCACCTTTTATAGACCCATGGGGTCTCTTTTGGGAGGGAAGCACAAATTCCATGTGTTGGTCATAGGTGCCATGTGGCAGTCTTGTCTTCCCAAGAGGGAGGGGAGTCCTCCATTGACTTGGGATTTCATAACTGCCCTTGTGACAGTCCTCAAACGACCTATTTGTCCACTCACACACGCGTGCGAGGCAGGAGTCATCAACCGATCGTGCTGGGCTGCAACTTGGCCTCATTTGTCTTTTTGCCCGTTAAACTTGGAAATCGTCTCACCCAGGGACGATTTCAGAAATCGTCTCTGGGTGAGACGATTTCAAGTTAGCAATCGTCCCTGGGTGAGACGATTTCATAAATCGTCCCTGGGTGAGACGATTACTAGGCAAAGTGTCTAAGTGTGCCAAATTGCATCTTGACCTCACAAAATTGCTATGAAAGTGGTTAAGACCACTGTTTGACCTCTGAGGGCTGCCCTGGGGGCTGTGTTTGTCAAAGCGATCAGTGTTTGCAGTCACATAATCGGATTGGTGCTGTTTTGGTGTCTACAAGTTCTACCACTTTCTACTTGTCTATCGGAATTTTTTTCTTGTTTGGCTTTAGGATATTTCCCCTAGATTGCTTAGCTAAATTTTCTATAATTTTCTATTGTTGATATATTAACTCACACTATTCATCCATCTTCTCTCTTTTTTGTTGCATCTGTTCCTTGAAGCAGTTGAACTATGAGAGTCGGATTCCCAAATTTTTTGATAGGTTCATTTATATATTTAAGTTTCCTTTGTATTCGATTTTGAATGGTAACTTACTCCTAATTAGTAGGTGTAGATCTCTTAGATGATCCTCCATAAAGCATTGGTGTCATTTTATCTAGGTACAAAATGAGCTATGACAGTTTTAATGTTCTTGGCTACCTTAAAGGTATCTAAGGTTAAATTTTATTTACGGAAGTCCTTGGGTATTAGAGCCTAGGAATATCACAACCTAGGCTTTAATACCAAATGTAACAACTTGAGTATGACTTAGCGGTTGTAAAAACCCAGACTAGCTTACTAGTTTAACAAGGCAATTTTTTTTGTTTATTTAAATATTTCGACTTATCTCAAGGTAAAACTTTTGAGTTATGATTACCCAGTTTTTAATTGGTATGAGGTATAGATAACCACTTTTGGGTTATGGTCACTATAGATGACCCGCAAGTAGACTTGATTAGCCAAATTCTATAAATGGTAGCTTTAGTGGTTTCTCCATTCTCACCCAATAGCTCATTGTGAGGCAATAAACCACAACTTGGGTTTATCCTCTAAGGCCCATAATACTTAGAGGGAGACGCTTTCTTCCCTAATCCTAACTTGATATCTCAAACTTAGATTCAAGTAAGATTCATTTAACGTGTATACCTAGTGCTTAGTTGATATCCAATACCTTGTAGTCAACAAAGGCCATGCCACTCTCCTAGATCTGGTCCTAGTCTCACTAGACATATTTATGAGTAAACAAGGAGTTATCCTATTCCAACCATCATAGATTTATCTAGCTCCTTTTTTTCTACTAGATTAATTCCTATTGATAATTTGACCAAGGAACAAACACCATACCACTTTCTTGATTACCTCGAGGGATATCCCATATTGTTCACCCTTACCAACTCATTACATCCTATCTCACCAAAAATAACCATTCATCGATTTCCAGTTGTTACCTATACATAACCACTGGTATTGGGTATTTAATTATTTTATTGTCCATCCTCTCTGATGACCCCAACTATAGATGCATAAGTTTGGCTTCTTTTTTAAGAAGATTCCTCCTTTTAGGTTACGATTTCTAAATCTTATGACATCAAATTTAGTTTACTTAGAATTTATATAAACCTCTATTAGCATCAAATAAATAAATTCAATTATTTATTCTACATTCTATTAAGAAATTCAACTCATAATATCAACAATGAGATCATCATCTCATTTATCAAAGATATAGTTAAAAACAAAAATAAAACAACATTTTCCCTTAACCTTATGGTTTCCTTTCCCTAAAAAGGTAGATCCTCTTTAGTTCACTAAAAGCTTCCCTTAACCTTACATAGTTGACTAACTTAATTCCTCTTTAGTTCCCTTAACCTTACATAGTTGACTAATTTAATCGAACATATTATTGTCTACCTTCCTAGTTAAAGGTAACATTTTAATCACTACTATATTCTTCAGCATAAAGATGAATTAAATGTTAAAAACAATATAACTAAAACCATATTTGGGTTGTAAGCAATAAATGAATGATTACAAAAATAGAACATCATAGATTAAATGAATTCTTCTATCAAATTTCTTCCTCTGATTAATATAACATATGTTGACTGTTGTAAAGAAATGATATGCAAAAAACATAATTTAGAATATGATATCTTTATCTAATTAATTTCTACTTAATTATTAATTGTGTCTTCACCAGTATGCACAACTTAAATAATCAGTCCAAGTTATACATTTCAAGAAGTATTAGTATATTTTACGAGAAATAAATTTATATCAAAATGGAACTTTTTAAAAGAATCATAATATTTTCATTTCGATATTCAAGAGAGGAAAGACGTTTTACAACACTATTCTATTCTCAGGAGTTTATAATCATCCGAAGCTCTTACGTATAAATGTTTTATAGAAACAAAGGTTTTTTTAGCTTTAAAAAGAATAATGCTCATATGAATGTAGGATATTTTCCTCGTTTTTCGGTCAGGCAAAGATAGACTTGTTTGGTAAGCTGAAGACCTAGGCAACATCCAAATCATGCTCAGACTGAATCTTTGTAGGATCATAATGGCCCAATGATGGTTAAATGAAGAATGCAACTACAAATGCTAGCAATAAATTTTAAAACAAAGATGAATTCCAATTCAAAGCATTATTAAAGACTCATTGATCTTACAAATTTTATCTTATTCAACTAAGCATCAACTTAAAGGTGGAAAATACCAATAGATGTTCTTTTTCAAAAATTAACCTCCATTCAAACTTTTAATTATAAGATTTGAACTATTTCCTTCTATTTTTGAAGTAGAAAGAAGAGCTATATAAAAAAAAATTAAGCACTTCATTAATACCGATACCCATTCAACAATAACGGACTAGTAGTTTCCAACACTATTAAATCAATTTTTAAGGAAACACGGCATAATATATGGGTAAAACGTGTGAGCACGAATTACAAATACATACATCTATGTTCGTATTTCCTCATAGTGAACCAGTGGAGAGAGAAAAAAATAATATTAAATAAAAAATATCGCAAGACAATCTCAAGTTAACCTAACATGGGAACACAATACAGTTTAAAATAGTAACATTGCATAGAAATTCCCGAATAATGAAGTAACCAAACAACAATATGGATTCTAAGCAGAAGATATAACAACGAAATATAAAAGAAAAGAATACTTGCAAATCTGTTCAATTATAGATAGGAGAAAACATGTAACTAAGTTGTGACCAACATGAATTATGAAAACACCCACAATTGCATTTGTATTTCCTCATAGTGAATTAGTGGAAAGAAAAAACTATTAAAGAAAAAAATCGTAAGATAATCTCAGGACATCTTAACATGGGAACACAATATAGTTTAAAAGTAACATTGCCTAGATATGCCGGAATAAGGAAATAGTCAAACAACAATATGGCTTCTATGCAGAATATATAACAACAAAAAATAAAAGAAACTAATGCTTGTGAACTTGTTCAATTATAGAGGAGAAAACACATAACTAATTTGTAACCTAGTTTAAATATTCAGGGAAAAGTATTCATATATAAAAGTGCAATCAATTGGATTGAAAAAAGAAAGAAAAAACTATTAAAGAAAAAAATCGTAAGATAATCTCAGGACATCTTAACATGGGAACACGATATAGTTTAAAAGTAACATTGCCTAGATATGCCGGAATAAGGAAATAGTCAAACAACAATATGGCTTCTATGCAGAATATATAACAACAAAAATAAAAGAAAATAATGCTTGTGAGCTTGTTCAATTATAGAGGAGAAAACACATAACTAATTTGTAACCTAGTTTAAATATTCAGGGAAAAGTATTCATATATAAAAGTGCAATCAATTGGATTGAAAAAAGACAACCTCCTTTCTGGAGGTCTGATTTTACCTAATCATTGCATCTTGTGTTCCTATGAGTGGGATTCATTTTCCCACCTCTTACTCTCTTGTTCATTCTCGTATTTAGTGTTGTATTCTCTATTTTTGTCTCTCTATCTCTGGTGGGACCAACCCAATTTTATTTTTGGCTTGTTTGTCTAATGGTCTAATCCTTTCTTTCATCAATGCTTCAGATCACTCTAGGCATTCTATTATACTTACTTTCTATGAAGTTTTGGTTAGAAATAAATAACAAGGTTTTCAATTATTTGGCTTGTGACCCTATTTTTGTTCATCATTGGATCTTGAATGCTACCATCAATAATGCTCTTCTTATCCCTTCAACTAAGGCCCCCAGGCAGAGTTTAGAGTCAAGGCGTGTTGCTTCCTTCAACCCCTCTAGAAATCTCCCTTAACTGGTGGCCCCTCTCATGGACTATACTATCTTAAGGTGGTCACCCCCTCCCCCGACTTGTTGGATTAAACTCAACTTTGATATAACAACTAAAGTCCATCCAAATAAATATGTCTACAAAGGCATAGTAAAAGATAACCTTACCAAGATTATTTTAGGGTTTTTCAAAAAATTAGGATTCCAAACTAGGTGACTAAATACAGAGGCTTATACCAGGGATTATCCACCCTTGATGATATACCTTTCAACAACATCATCATAGAGGGTAATTCCTTGAACATCATCAAAAATCTTAGAGGAACCAAGGCCTTTGAAGGGATCATATCTAACATGATCAAGGAGTCAAGAAGATTTATGAGCAAATATGACAATGTGATCATCCAACACACATACAAAGATGGAAACAAGGCTATGGATGTTGTCCAAACTTGCTCTCTTTGAGGATAATATTCAAATTTGGGTTGATAATTTTCCTTATGGCCTTTTCAACAACATCATTTCCAATGATTCCACATTGTTTTAGCTTAGGTTTCCATTCTCAAAGGCTTTTTAGCCAACCTAGAAAGCATGTCTAGCCAATATTATTTTTTGGTTTACACGTCATAATCCAATACCTTATCCAATCTAATAGATAGTATTTGATCCCAAGTGGCTATCACCCTTTCTAGTTGAAGCATCATAATCATAACACTTCATGTGACCTATTCAACATCTTCGTGCTCATGTGTCACTCCAATATGATGATCATCCACTTCATACATGTGATCTTTCTTATTTTCATCTTCAAATGCACCCATGCTAGGTTTTTGTGTTGATGTGTCACTCCAATTTAATTCATACTTGCTTTTGGTATGTTATTTCATGCAAATTTTTAACCACAAAGGTCTAGTTTGGTATCTTTGTGCTTATGTAGCATCCAAGCTTGACTCTTGCATGCTCTATATTATGGAGATCCTGTGCTAGTTAACCCTTCCAAAGCACTCATAGCCCTAATAATTTCCAAAAAAGGGATAAATCTATCATGAGTTATTTCCTCATGATGTAAACTGATAGAGGGAAGACCCTTTTTATTTGGCTTGATATCATCATTGACTATTATAGTTCCATGACTGATAAGGCACATCCAACTAGAATCTTTAGGCATGAGTCAAACAATCTATGGCTATCCTTCCTAGATGGCATAAATCTTCCAAAATATTCTAATGATCCTACTTTCTAGAAGGCTTTTATCCACATCATGAAAGGCACTAGTAATCCTATGATTGATGTCATGTTCTTGAGGTGGTGTAAGAGTAGAGTTTCAAAGAATATGGTTTGTTGGTAGCTTGACGTGAAGAGGGTTACCTAGATCTTGAGGTCACATTTCTAAAAGTGGATCGTGTGGCTACATGATAAGCGGGCTATCAATAGAATGAAACTAATTGAACCTAAGTCCCTCCAAGTTGATCCCTTTGTGAAAGAATTTTTGAGAATTCACAACTTCTTTCCTTTCATTCATAAGTTCAAGGGCCATGATCCTAGTTTATCCAAAGAGTTCACCTCCTCCTAGGATAGAGGTCGTGTGATACTTTGAGGGCTCTTGTTCAAAGTCAATACTTATTTTTTGGTTGTCGTGACTGATTTACCCAATGACGATGATATTGTGCATATGTAAAAACATTCTCTTACTACTAATATCCTTTACTTAAATTAAAAAGAGAAAAAATTGGATAGTAAAAAAGGTGGTATTGTGATAAGGACCCTCCCAAAATGATCAAATAGGGTGATGGTAATAATTATGAAGTTTTTCACTATCGACGAATCAATTCATCATTTTGTAGTTTTCATATGGTGTTTTTGAATCACATGTGTGCAGTTAGGGATATCAACATTCCTGAGTACCTCTTCAAATAATTGGAGCTCTCAGTCTTGAATTTTAGTGATGGCTCATGTACCTACCCAAAACACAAAGGCCTCCACCTCATTTTGTATCACAATACTATTAAAAAAGTGACTGAGAATGTGACCTTAGCCAATGTTGGTAACTTGATTGATAACCTATTTATTTTGGATCTCTATGATGATGATACATACAACAACTCAATAAGTGCAACCAAATATGGAATTATTACCCCTACTGACACTCCATCCTCATAAATCATATACATGTCATCGCTCGTCTAGAAGCAAGGCCTCAGGGGGGGAAGCATAAATTTTTTACCATTGACCAATATAAAACCACTCTAAAAAATACCCCTATAAAGCTCAATAAATTCAAGACCAAAGATGATATTGATCAACTCTATTCATTGATTTCCAAGAAGACTCAGAATAAAACTAAGCCTAATTCCTAGGCTACCCTGGGGAACTATTAATTTTTGCCTTAGCTATGCTCCTCTAGGATAGAAATATGATTAACACTATGAAAGATCAAAATACCCAAGTTTTGAATGATGGGATCAGTTCTAACTCTACTAAGCAAGATCACCCTGAAGACTAACTTGATCTTCACTTATTTTTGTTAGAGTGGTACCTTTCCTCGATTATCTGTGCTCTATTTCATTGGGCTGGTCCTACTCTATTTTCCCTTTGGTTTGTTTGTATGTCAAGGCCATCTCTATTGAAATGGTCTTCATTTGGTTTGTTCAGGTCATATTTGCTGAGTTGATCTTTTATTCTAAACTATGGTAGTTTTATCTGCTCCTTTATAAACTATTTGGGGTCCCTTTCAAAACCTCCTTTATCAATCTATCAAAAAATTGCTATGATAAGAAAGAAGAATATTTCATTTAAGAATTCAATACTACAAAAAAAATATAATTCATTCATTATCCTACATTCAAAATAGTTACCTACAATAAAGTAAGATCCAAATTTCAACACTAACCTTTCTTACTTCTTCCTATTTGATTGCCTTTGTAGCTGTAATTTTTCCTCATTTAACCATATTATATCGTAAATCCCCTCTTTCTACCCCACACTTTTCCTTATTTTATAGCAATTGTTAAAAAAGAATTACTAAAAACTGGATTTGAATGCACAATTCTATAATTCTCCTACTTTTCTTTGCTAGATGGCCTATACAAATTCTTACGAAGCTACGTCTATTCATACAAAAGTTCAATTTAAATTACTAAAAAAAATAGGAATTTATTTAATTATTTATTTAAATTAGAATTAATTATTTATTCAAAATTCTATTCTATAAGTCCTTCTTAATAACTAAGAACCCCAAGCAATTCTTATGTAAAAAGAAGAGAAAAAAAGCCATTCAATAATATATATATATTTATATTTTTTGGATTGATAACAGCCATTCAATTCTTATGTTAGGGCTAGGGCATTAGAAGAAAAGGATATTGAGGTAGATGTGGGTGGACCTTCAGGAAACATTGAAAAAGAATAGAAGTTTTTTATGTTGCATTTGAAGTGAAACAAAAACTCTTTATATTTTTTTAAATTATTTAAGACTTGTATTTTTTTTAAATTGAAATCAATGATAGAGGCAATTTATGAAAAAATCATATTATCATTTTGAAATTTTATTTTTAATTATTTTTATGTTTTAATTTGAAGTGGAAGAAATAATGTTTGATATGTTTTGTAAATTGCGAATGAATGGTATCCTTTTTTAAAATTGAAATCAATGAATGAGACTATTTTTGAAAAATATGTTATCTATTGGAAATTTTGTTTTGAATGTTGTTATGTTATTATTATATGTTTTAATGTATTAAGTAATTTGAAGTGGAAGAAATAATATTTGATATGTTTTGTAAATTGCTTTCAATGAAAGAGACTATTTGCAAAAAATATGTATTATCCCTTCGAAATTTTATTTTAATTATTACTATTTTTTGATTAATTATGATTATGTTGAAGTTTGTTGTTTTTAATTTGAAGTGGAAGAAATAATGCTTGATATGTTTTGTAAATTGTGAATGAATGGTAAAATTTTTGAAAATTGAAATCAATGAAAGAGAAAATTTTCAAAAAAATGTGTTATCTCTAGGAAACTTTGTTTTGAATGTTGTTATGTTTTGATTGTTTGTGTTGATATATTAAGTAATTTTTAAGTATGTGGATGAATTTCCAGCACCTAAAGCAACAAGTCGGTACCATGAAAATTTTGATCAAGACTCCCAAAATTGGCATTAATAATGCTATTGAATTGAAGAAGAGGTTAAAGCAGAAAGTTAGAGAAAATAATTTGTAGAAGAATATTATCAGAGATAGGGGCCTAGATGTCGAGGCTAAACTGAAATAAAATGAGAAGGAGCTGAATGCACCTTTCAAAGAAGATCCAGTTAATGAAGAGAGTGCCTTGTTATCGGGGATCAACACTATAGCAAAAAGTTTGGTTAGGGCTAGGGCATTAGAAGAATAGGATATTGAGGTAAATGTGGGTCGACCTTAAGGAAACATTGAAAAATAATAGAAGTTTGTTGTGTTGCATTTGAAGTGAAACAAAAACTCTTTATATTTTTTTAAATTATTTAAGACTTGTATTTTTTTTTAAATTGAAATCAATGATAGGGACAATTTCTAAAAAAAATATTTTTTTCATTTTGAAATTTTATTTTTAATTATTGTTATGTTTTAATTTGAAGTGAAAAAAATAATGTTTGATATGTTTTGTAAATTGTGAATGAATGGTATTCTTTTCAAAAATTTAAATAAATGAATGAGACTATTTTCAAAAAATATGTTATCTATTGGAAATTTTGTTTTTAATGTTGTTATTCTATTATTATATGTTTTAATGTATTAATTAATTTGAAGTGGAAGAAATAATGTTTGATATGTTTTGTAAATTTCTTTCAATGAAAGGGACTATTTGCAAAAAATACGTATTATCTCTTGGAAATTTTGTTTTAATTATTACTATTTTTTATTATTTATGATAATGTAGAATTTTATTGTTTTTAATTTGAAGTGGAAGAAATAATGTTTGATATGTTTTGTAAATTGTGAATGAATGGTAAATTTTTTGAAAATTGAAAACAATGAAAGATAAATTTTTCAAAAGAATGTGTTATCTCTAGGAAACTTTGTTTTGAATGTTGTTATGTGTTGATTGTTTGTGTTGATATATTAAGTAATTTTTATGTATGTGGATGAATTTTCAGCACCTAAAGCAACAAGTCGGTGCCATGTAAATTTTGATCAATATTGCTAAAATTAGCATTAATAATGCTATTGAATTGAAGAAGAGGTTAAAGCAGACATTTAGAGAAAATAATTTGTTGAAGAAGATTATTAGAAATAGGGGTTTGGATGTCGAAGCTAAACTGAAATAAAATGAGAAGGAGCTGAATGCACCTTTCAAAGAAGATCCAGTTAAGGAAGAGAGTGCCTTGTTATCGAGGATCAACACTATAGCTAAAATTTTGGTTAGGGCTAGGGCACTAGAAGAAAAGGATATTGAGGTAGATGTGGGTGGACCTTCAGGAAACATTGAAAAATAATAGAAGTTTTTTGTGTTGCATTTGAAGTGAAACAAAAACTCTTTATATTTTTATAAATTATTTAAGACTGGTATTTTTTTTTAAATTGAAATCAATGATAGAGGCAATTTATGAAAAAATTGTATTATCATTTTGAAATTTTATTTTTAATTATTTTTATGTTTTAATTTGAAGTGGAAGAAATAATGTTTGATATGTTTTGTAAATTGCGAATGAATGATATCCTTTTTTAAAATTGAAATCAATGAATAAGACTATTTTCGAAAAATATGTTATCTATTGGAAATTTTGTTTTGAATGTTGTTATGTTATTATTATATGTTTTAATGATTTAAGTAATTTGAAGTGGAAGAAATAATATTTGATATGTTTTGTAAATTGCTTTCAACGAAAGAGACTATTTGCAAAAAATATGTATTATCTCTTGGAAATTTTATTTTAATTCTTACTATTTTTTGATTATTTATGATTATATAGAAGTTTGTTGTTTTTAATTTGAAGTGGAAGAAATAATGCTTGATATGTTTTGTAAATTGTGAATGAATGGTAATTTTTTTGAAAATTGAAATCAATGAAAGAGAAAATTTCCAAAAAAATGTGTTATCTCTAGGAAACTTTGTTTTGAATGTTGTTATGTTTTGATTGTTTGTGTTGATATATTAGGTAATTTTGAAGTATGTGGATGAATTTCTAGCACCTAAAGCAACAAGTCAGTGCCATGAAAATTTTGATCAAGACTGCCAAAATTAGCATTAATAATGCTATTGAATTGAAGAAGAGGTTAAAGCAGATGGTTAGAGAAAATAATTTTTTGAAGAAGATTATCAGATACAGGGGCCTGGATGTCGAGGCTAAACTAAAAGAAAAAGAGGAGGTGAATGCACCTTTCAAAGAAGATCCAACGAAGGAAGAGAGTGCCTTGTTACTGGGGATTAACACTACAACAAAAATTGTGGTTTGGGTTGGGGCATTAGAAGAAAAGGATATTGAGGTAGATGTGGGTGGACATTTAGGAAACATTGAAAAATAATACAAGTTTGTTGTGTTGCATTTAAAGTGACACAAAAACTCTTTATATTTTTATAAATTATTGAAGACTGGTATTTTTTTTTTAATTAAAATCAATGATAAATGCAATTTATGAAAAATTCGTATTATCATTTTGAAATTTTATTTTTAATTATTTTTATGTTTTAATTTGAAGTGGAAGAAATAATTCTTGATATGTTTTGTAAATTGCGAATGAATGGTATCCTTTTTGAAAATTGAAATAAATGAATGAGACGATTTTCGAAAAATATGCTATCTATTGGAAATTTTGTTTTTAATGTTGTTATGTTATTATTATATGTTTGAATGAGATTATTTATGTGGATATTATAATTAATGAAGTTGTAATATATATTTCATGAAGTTGTATAATTAGATTATTGTTAGGGTGAATATTTTACCACACAATATTATTTGGTCTTTTTCGAGAATAAAGGACATATGGTTATGTGTTTTTAAATAAAGGGGTAAAAATTTATTGATAAAAAGTCTAGATTACAAAGTATAGCTGAGCCCCCACCCAGGACTCAAATAAGCAACAAGATAGGCTAAATCACTAGACAAGGTCAACTCCCAAAGAAAACAAAAAAAAAAACAAACCACATTAAGTCTGAAAATCCCTATGGATCAACTCCCGTAGGTGTTGAGAATCCCCAGACGGGAGACTCTCCTAGTTATCAATACTCTATCATGAATAAAAACCACATCCGGAGAATGAACACGAATCAAATCACGAACAACTTTTTGTCTGGGGATGTTGTTCAACCCCTTACATTCCATGAAAGTATAATAATTTTTGGGGGTTATAAAAATGGGAGTCCAATGTTCTCACCAAACTTGACTCTACCAAAGTCTCCCCCATTAACTTAATTTTATCCTGGTCTTTCTTTCGACCCACCTTCATATTCTTATCTAAAGCATTTTTTTAATTATTTTATGCTGCAATCCCAACATCGTAGGAGTTTTACAGTCCATGGATGACTGCATCAGTGCCTGGGTAGGAGAGGGCACATCTAAATATGTGCCATTTTCTAAGATAACTTCACTTCCAAGGCTAGGGCCAACCATATCACCTATACTCGAAACCAAAGCCCTTTGTTCTTCATTTAAACCCCTTGTATCTGGTTCCCTTGGTTCCACCTCATGAAGAGACAACTAATTTGGTCCTGTTATATCTATAACAGGTAGCGATGTTTCAGGTATCTCCACGCATTAATCAAGATTCTCTAAAATTTCAAAATGATTGAGCTGAGCATCTGGCTGGTTATCCTTAATGTCTCTTTTTGCATTTCTTCCTTTGTTCTGAGGTTTTACCATAACAAATCCTTCCTTATCTTGATCCCCCTCCTTTATCGAGGCTTTTCCTTTATCCATATTTTGTACAGCTTGAGAGGGCCCAGGATTTGAAGCCACAGGTAGGACAAACTTAGGGCATTTTCTTTGTAAGTGGCCATATTCATGGCAAATCCGACAATGAAATGGAAGAGCTTCATAATCAAGTTTTTGAACCCATGTGGTTGATCCGAACTGTATTTCAATAGAATCTAGAATAGGATTTTTTAAATCAATTTCAACATAGATACGGGCAATAGAGATTACCTTTTTATCCAGCGTCTGTCCTGACAACCCAACTACTTGGTTATGTGTTATATATTATGAAATATCTAATTTATCATTGTTTTGTTAGGTTAGTTCATAAAGTGCCACTTGGAACACTTAGGTTGTTTATTGAGTCCAAGAAGAATTAGGAATTGTGTTGGTTTATATTAGTTTTGTTAGTGCATAGTTGTTGCATTATCAAGTCCACAACTCCACATGGCAAAATACGTGGAATAATATTACTTAGAATTGTACAAGTCACAATATAAATTACATAGGGAGACCTTTGTTAAATATGTTTTTTTTATAAATATTAACCTTTTTTATTTTCTATTTTGTAGTCTAATTTCTAGCACCTAAAGCAACAAGTCAGTGCTAGAAATTAGACTACAAGAATATTTACCAAAAGCAACAAGTCGGTGCTGGAAGTTAACCAAAAGCATTAACTATTTGTTTTCTTTAATATATCAAAAGTTAAAGAATCCCATACTTCTTTCCCAAAAATATTTTCCACAAATATTTTAAATCCCAAGCCTTGCATTCCTATGCAAATAAATTCAATATAGCAACACTCAAGTAAAAGGAGCCCATATTTATTTCCAAAATATTTTCCACAAATATGTAAATGCAAAGACATACATCAATTCCATAACTAATTAATCCATCGTTAGTTATAAATCAATCCATCATTAGCAAGTCTTTGTCATTCATTTACAAGATTAAATATTAATCAATTATTTGATTAAATACCAATCTAATCTATCTTTTGGTTAATTGCAAATCTAAATATTGAGATAAATTAATCTTACATTTTTTTTTGTAGTCTAATTTCTAGCACCTAAAGCAACAAGTCGGTGCCATGAAAATTTTGATCAAGACTACAAAAATTAGAATTAATAATGCTATTGAATTGAAGAAGAGCTTAAAGCAGATGATTAGAGAAAATAGTTTGTTGAAGAAGATTATCAGAGATAGGGGCCTCGATGTTGAGGCTAAACTAAAAGAAAATGAGCAGGAGCTGAATACACCTTTCAAAGAAGATCCAGTGAAGGAAGAGAGTGTCTTGTTATCGGGGATCAACACTACAACAAAAATTTTGGTTACGGTTGGGGCATTAGAAGAAAAGGATATTGAGGTAGATGTGGGTGGACCTTCATGAAACATTGAAAAAGAATAGAAGTTTGTTGTGTTGCATTTGAAGTGAAACAAAAATTCTTTATATTTTTATAAATTATTTAAGACTGGTATTTTTTTTTAAATTGAAATAAATGATAGAGGCAATTTATGAAAAAATCGTATTATCATTTTGAAATTTTATTTTTAATTTTTTTTATGTTTTAATTTGAAGTGGAAGAAATAATGTTTGATATGTTTTGTAAATTGCGAATGAATGGTATCCTTTTTTAAAATTGAAATCAATGAATGAGACTATTTCCGAAAAATATGTTATCTATTGGAAATTTTGTTTTGAATGTTGTTATGTTATTATTATATGTTTTAATGTATTAAGTAATTTGAAGTGGAAGAAATAATATTTCATATGTTTTGTAAATTGCTTTCAATGAAAGAGACTATTTGAAAAAAATATGTATTATCTCTTGGAAATTTTGTTTTAATTATTACTATTTTTTTATTATTTATGATTATGTAGAATTTTGTTCTTTTTAATTTGAAGTGGAAGAAATAATGCTTGATATGTTTTGTAAATTGTGAATGAATGGTAAAATTTTTGAAAATTGAAATCAATGAAAGAGAAAATTTCCAAAAAAATGTGTTATCTCTAGGAAACTTTGTTTTGAATGTTGTTATGTTTTGATTGTTTGTGTTGATATATTAGGTAATTTTGAAGTATGTGGATGAATTTCTAGCACCTAAAGCAACAAGTCGGTGCCATGAAAATTTTGATCAAGACTGCAAAAATTAGCATTAATAATGCTATTGAATTGAAGAAGACGTTAAAGTAGACGGTTAGAGAAAATAATTTTTTGAAGAAGATTATCAGATACTGGGGCCTGGATGTCGAGGATAAACTAAAAGAAAAAGAGGAGCTGAATGCACCTTTCAAAGAAGATCCAGTGAAGTAAAAGAGTGCCTTGTTATTGGGGATTAAAACTACAACAAAAACTGTGGTTAGGATTGGGGCATTAGAAGAAAAGGATATTGAGGTAGATTTTGGTGGACCTTCAGGAAACATTGAATAATAATAGCAGTTTGTTGTGTTGCATTTAAAGTGAAACAAAAACTCGTTATATTTTTATAAATTATTTAAGACTGGTATTTCTTTTTTAAATTGAAATCAATGATAGAGGCAATTTATGAAAAAATCGTATTATCATTTTGAAATTTTATTTTTAATTATTTTTATGTTTTAATTTGATGTGGAAGAAATAATGTTTGATATGTTTTGTAAATTGTGAATGAATGGTATCCTTTTTGAAAATTGAAATAAATGAATGAGACTATTTCCGAAAAATATGTTATCTATTGGAAATTTTGTTTTTAATGTTGTTATGTTATTATTATATGTTTGAATGTATTAATTAATTTGAAGTGGAAGAAATAATGTTTGATATGTTTTGTAAATTGCTTTCAATGAAAGAGACTATTTGCAAAAAATATGTATTATCTCTTGGAATTTTTCTTTTAATCATTACTATTTTTTTATTATTTATGATGATGTACACGTTTGTTGTTTTTAATTTGAAGTGGAAGAAACAATGCTTGATATGTTTTGTAAATTGTGAATGAATGGTAAATTTTTTGAAAATTGAAATCAATGAAAGAGAAAATTTTCAAAAAAATATGTTATCTCTAGGAAACTTTGTTTTGAATGTTGTTATGTTTTGATTGTTTGTGTTGATATATTAAGTAATTTTTAAGTATGTGGATGAATTTACGACACATAAAGCAACAAGTCGGTGCCTTGAAAATGTTGATCAAGACTACCAAAATTAGCATTAATAATGCTATTGAATTAAAGAAGAGGTTAAAGTAGACGGTTAGAGAAAATAATTTTTTGAAGAAGATTATCAGATACAGGGGCCTGGATTTCGGGGATAAACTTAAAAAAAAGAGGAGCTGAATTATCCTTTGAAAGAATATCCAGCGAAGTAAGAGAGTGCCTTGTTATTGGGCATTAATACTATAACAAAAATTGTGGTTAGGGCTGGGGCATTAGAAGAAAAGGATATTGAGGTAGATGTGGGTGGACCTTGAGGAAACATTGAAAAATAATAGAAGATTGTTGTGTTGCATTGGAAGTGAAACAAAAACTCTTTATATTTTTATAAATTATTTAAGACTGGTATTTTTTTTTTAAAATTGAAATCAATGATAGAGGCAATTTATGAAAAATTCGAATTATCATTTTGAAATTTTATTTTTAATTATTTTTATGTTTTAATTTGAAGTGGAAGAAATAATATTTGATATGTTTTGTAAATTGCGAATGAATGGTATCCTTTTTGAAAATTGAAATAAATGAATGAGACTACTTCCGAAAAATATGTTATCTATTGGAAATTTTGTTTTTAATGTTGTTATGTTATTATTATATGTTTTAATGTATTAATTAATTTGAAGTGGAAGAAATAATGTTTGATATGTTTTGTAAATTGCTTTCAGTGAAAGAGACTATTTGCAAAAAATATGTATTATCTCTTGGAAATTTTGTTTTAATTATTACTATTTTTGTATTATTCATGATGATGTAGAAGTTTGTTGTTTTTAATTTGAAGTGGAAGAAATAATGTTTGATATGTTTTGTAAATTGTGAATGAATGGTAAATTTTTTGATAATTGAAATCACTGAAAGAGAAAATTTTCAAAAAAATGTGTTATCTCTAGGAAATTTTGTTTTGAATGTTGTTATGTTTTGATTGTTTGTGCTGATATATTAAGTAATTTTGAAGTATATAGATGAATTTCTAGCACCTAAAGCGACAAGTCGATGCCATGAAAATTTTGATCAAGACTCCCAAAATTAGCATTAATAATGCTATTGAATTGAAAAAGAGGTTAAAGCAGACAATTAGAGAAAATAATTTGTAGAAGAATATTATCAGAGATAGGGGCCTAGATGTCGAGGCTAAACTGAAATAAAATGAGAAGGAGCTAAATGCATCTTTCAAAGAAGATGCAGTTAATGAAGAGAGTGCCTTGTTATCGGGGATCAACAATATAGCAAAAAGTTTGGTTAGGGCTAGGGCATTAGAAGAATAGGATATTGAGGTAGATGTGGGTCGACCTTCAAGAAACATTGAAAAATAATAGAAGTTTGTTGCATTGCATTTGAAGTGAAATAAAAACTCTTTATATTTTTTTAAATTATTTAAGACTTGTTTTTTTTTTAAATTGAAATCAATGATAGGGGCAATTTCTAAAAAAATCATTTTTTCATTTTTAAATTTTACTTTTAATTATTGTTATGTTTTAATTTGAAGTCGAAAAAATAATGTTTGATATGTTTTTTAAATTGTGAATGAATGGTATCCTTTTTGAAAATTGAAATAAATAAATGAGACTATTTTCAAAAAATATGTTATCTATTGGAAATTTTGTTTTTAATGTTTTTATGTTATTATTATATGTTTGAATGTATTAATTAATTTGAAGTGGAAGAAATAATGTTTGATATGTTTTGTAAATTGCTTTCAATGAAAGAGACTATTTGCAAAAAATATGTATTATCTCTTGAATTTTTTTTTTTAATTATTACTATTTTTTATTATTTATGCTAATGTAGAAGTTTATTGTTTTTAATTTGAAGTGGAAGAAATAATGTTTGATATGTTTTGTAAATTGTAAATGAATGGTAAATTTTTTGAAAATTGAAATCAATGAAAGAGAAAATTTTCAAAAAAATGTGTTATCTCTAGGAAACTTTGTTTTGAATGTTGTTATGTTTTTATTGTTTGTGTTGATATATTAAGTAATTTTTATGTATGTGGATGAATTTCCAGCACCTAAAGCAACAAGTCGGTTCCATAAAAATTTTGATGAAGACTGCCAAAATTAGCATTAATAATGCTATTGAATTGAAGAAGAGGTTAAAGCAGACGATTAGAGAAAATAATTTGTTGAAGAAGATTATCAGAGATAGGGGCCTGGATGTCAAGGCTAAACTAAAATAAAATGAGAAGGAGCTGAATACACCTTTCAATGAAGATCCAGTTAAGGAAGAGAGTGCCTTGTTATCTGGCATCAACACTACAACACAAATTTTGGTTAGGGCTAGGGCATTAGAAGAAAAGGATATTGAGGTAGATGTGGGTGGACCTTCAGGAAACATTGAAAAAGAATAGAAGTTTGTTGTGTTGCATTTGAAGTGAAACAAAAACTCTTTATATTTTTTAAAATTATATAAGACTTGTATTTTTTTTTAAATTGAAATCAATGATAGAGGCAATTTCTAAAAAAATCATATTTTCATTTTGAAAATTTATTTTTAATTATTTTTATATTTTAATTTGAAGTGGAAAAAATAATATTTGATATGTTTTGTAAATTGTGAATGAATGGTATCCTTTTTGAAAATTGAAATAAATGAATGAGACTATTTCTAATAAATATGTTATCTATTGGAAATTTTGTTTTTAATGTTGTTATGTTATTATTATATGTTTTAATGTATTAATTAATTTGAAGTGGAAGAAATAATGTTTGATATGTTTTGTAAATTGCTTTCAATGAAAGAGACTATTTGCAAAAACTATGTATTATCTCTTGGAAATTTTGTTTTAATTATTACTATTTTTTGATTAATTATGATTATGTAGAAGTTTGTTGTTTTTAATTTGAAGTGGAAGAAATAATGCTTGATATGTTTTGTAAATTGTGAATGAATGGTAAATTTTTTGAAAATTGAAATCAATGAAAGAGAAATTTTCTAAAAAATGTGTTATCTCTAGGAAACTTTGTTTTGAATGTTGTTATGTTTTGATTATTTGTGTTGATATATTAAGTAATTTTGAAGTATGTGGATGAATTTCTGGCACCTAAAGCAACAAGTCGGTGCCATGAAATTTTTTGTCAAGACTACCAAAATTAGCATTTATAATGCTATTGAATTGAAGAAGAGGTTAAAGCAGACAGTTAGAGAAAATAATTTTTTGAAGAAGATTATCAAATACATGGGCCTGGATGTTGAGGCTAAACTGAAATAAAAAGAGGACCTGAATGCACCTTTCAAAGAAGATCAAGTGAAGTAAGAGAGTGCCTTGTTATTGGGGATTAACACTAAAACAAAAATTGTGGTTAGGATTGGGGCATTAGAAGAGAAGGATATTGAGGTAGATGTGGGTGGACCTTAAGGAAACATTGAAAAATAATAGAAGTTTGTTGTTTTGCATTTAAAGTGAAACAAAAACTCTTTATATTTTTATAAATTATTTAAGACTGGTATTTTTTTTTAAATTGAAATAAATGATATAGGCAATTTATGAAAATTTCGTATTATCATTTTGAAATTTTATTTTTAATTATTTTTATGTTTTAATTTGAAGTGGAAGAAATAATGTTTGATATGTTTTGTAAATTGTGAATGAATGGTATCCTTTTTGAAAATTGAAATAAATGAATGAGACTATTTCCGAAAAATATGGTATCTATTGGAAATTTTGTTTTTAATGTTGTTATGTTATTATTATATGTTTTAATGAGATTATTTATGTGGATATTATAATTAGTGAAGTTGTTGTAATATATATTTCATGAAGTTGTATAATTAGATTATTGTTAGGGTGAATAGATTACCACACAATATTATTTGGTCTTTTTCGAGAATAAAGTACATATGGTTATGTGTTATATATTATGAAATATCTAATTTATCATTGTTTTGTTAGGTTAGTTCATAAAGTGCCACTTGGACCACTTAGGTTTTTTATTGAGTCCAAGAAGAATTAGGAATTGTGTTGGTTTATATTAGTTTTTTTAGTGCATAGTTGTTGCATTATCAAGTCCACAACTCCACATGGAAAAATACGTGGAATAATATTACTTAGAATAATATGAAGTTGTATAATTAGAAGTTTGTTGTTTTTAATTTGAAGTGGAAGAAATAATGCTTGATATGTTTTATAAATTGTGAATGAATGGTAAATTTTTTGAAAATTGAAATCAATAAAGAGAAAACTTCCAAAAAAACGTGTTATCTCTAGGAAACTTTGTTTTGAATGTTGTTATGTTTTGATTGTTTGTGTTAATATATTAAGTAATTTTGAAGTATGTGGATGAATTTTCAGCACCTAAAGAAAAAAGTCGGTGCCATTAAAATTTTGATCAAGACTGCCAAAATTAGCATTAATAATGCTATTGAATTGAAGAAGAGGTTAAAGCAGATGGTTTGAGAAAATAATTATTTGAAGAATATTATCAGATACAGGGGCCTGGATTTCGAGGCTAAACTAAAAGAAAAAGAGGAGTTGAATGCACCTTTCAAAGAAAATCCAGTGAAGTAAAAGAGCGCCTTATTATTGGGTATTAACACTACAACAAAAATTGTGGTTAGGACTGGGGCATTAGAAGAAAAGGATATTGAGGTAGATGTTGGTGGACCTTCAGGAAACATTGAAAAAAAATAGAATTTTGTTGTGTTGCATTTAAAGTGAAACAAAAACTCTATATTTTTATAAATTATTTAGTACTGGTATTTTTTTTTAAATTGAAATCAATGATAGAGGCAATTTATGAAAAATTTGTATTATCATTTTGAAATTTTATTTTTAATTATTTTTATGTTTTAATTTGAAGTGGAAGAAATAATGTTTGATATTTTTTTTAAATTGTGAATGAATGGTATCCTTTTTGAAAATTGAAATAAATGAATGAGACTATTTCCGAAAAATATGTTATCTATTGGAAATTTTGTTTTTAATGTTGTTATGTTATTATTATATGTTTAAATGTATTAATTAATTTGAAGTGGAAGAAATAATGTTTGATATGTTTTGTATATTTTTTTAAATGAAAGAGACTATTTGCAAAAAATATGTATTATCTCTTAGAATTTTTTTTAAATTCTTACTATTTTTTATTATTTATGATGATGTAGAAGTTTGTTGTTTTTAATTTGAATTTGAAGAAATAATGTTTGATATGTTTTGTAAATTGTGAATGAATGGTATATTTTTTGAAAATTGAAATCAATGAAAGAGAAAATTTTCGAAAAAATGTGTTATCTCTAGGAAACTTTGTTTTGAATGTTGTTATGTTTTGATTATTTGTGTTGATATATTAAGTAATTTTGAAGTATGTGGATGAATTTTCAGCACCTAAAGCAACAATTCGGTGCCATGAAAATTTTGATCAAGACTGCAAAAATTAGCATTAATAATGCTATTGAATTGAAGAAGAGGTTAAAGCAGACGGTTAGAGAAAATAATTTTTTGAAGAAGATTATCATTTACAGGGGCTTGGATTTTGAGGCTAAATTGAAAGAAAAATAGGAGCTGAAATAATCTTTCAAAGAATATCCAGTGAAGTAAGAGAGTGCCTTGTTATTGGGGATTAATACTACAACAAAAATTGTGGTTAGGGCTGGGGCATTAGAAGAAAAGGATATTGAGATAGATGTGGGTGGACCTTCAGGAAACATTGAAAAATAATAGAAGTTTGTTGTGTTGCATTGGAAGTGAAACAAAACTCTTTATATTTTTATAAATTATTTTAGACTGGTATTTTTTTTTTTTAAATTGAAATCAATGATACAGGCAATTTATGAAAAATTCATATTATCATTTTGAAATTTTATTTTTAATTATTTTTATGTTTTAATTTAAAGTGGAAGAAATAATGTTTGATATGTTTTGTAAATTGCGAATGAATGATATCCTTTTTGAAAATTGAAATAAATGAATGAGACTATTTCTGAAAAATATGTTATCTATTTGAAATTTTGTTTTTAATGTTGTTATGCTATATTATATGTTTTAATGTATTAATTAATTTGAAGTGGAAGAAATAATGTTTGATATTTTTTGTAAATTGCTTTCAATGAAAGAGACTATTTGCAAAGAATATGTATTATCTCTTGGAAATTTTGTTTTAATTATTACTATTTTTGTATTATTCATGATGATGTAGAAGTTTGTTGTTTTTAATTTGAAGTGGAAGAAATAATTTTTGATATGTTTTGTAAATTGCGAATGAATTGTATCCTTTTTGAAAATTGAAATAAATGAATGAGACTACTTCCGAAAAATATGTTATCTATTGGAATTTTTTTTTTTAATGTTGTTCTGTTATTATTATATGTTTTAATGTATTAATTAATTTGAAGTGGAAGAAATAATGTTTGATATGTTTTGTAAATTGCTTTCAATGAAAGAGACTATTTGCAAAAAATATGTATTATCTCTTGGAAATTTTGTTTTAATTATTACTATTTTTGTATTATTCATGTTGATGTAGAAGTTTGTTGTTTTTAATTTGAAGTGGAAGAAATAATGTTTGATATGTTTTGTAAATTGTGAATGAATGGTAAATTTTTTGATAATTGAAATCACTGAAAGAGAAAATTTTCAAAAAAATGTGTTATCTCTAGGAAACATTGTTTTGAATGTTGTTATGTTTTGATTGTTTGTGCTGATATATTAAGTAATTTTGAAGTATATAGATGAATTTCTAGCACCTAAAGCGACAAGTCGATGCCATGAAAATTTTGATCAAGACTCCCAAAATTAGCATTAATAATGCTATTGAATTGAAGAAGAGGTTAAAGCAGACAGTTAGAGAAAATAATTTGTAGAAGAAAATTATCAGAGATAGGGGCCTAGATGTCGAGGCTAAACTGAAATAAAATGAGGAGCTAAATGCATCTTTCAAAGAAGATCCAGTTAATGAAGAGAGTGCCTTGTTATCGGGGATCAACAATATAGCAAAAAGTTTGGTTAGGGCTAGGGCATTAGAAGAATAGGATATTGAGGTAGATGTGGGTCGACCTTCAAGAAACATTGAAAAATAATAGAAGTTTGTTGCATTGCATTTGAAGTGAAATAAAAACTCTTTATATTTTTTTAAATTATTTAAGACTTGTTTTTTTTTTTAAATTGAAATCAATGATAGGGGCAATTTCTAAAAAAATCATTTTTTCATTTTTAAATTTTATTTTTAATTATTGTTATATTTTAATTTGAAGTCGAAAAAATAATGTTTGATATGTTTTGTAAATTGTGAATGAATGGTATCCTTTTTGAAAATTGAAATAAATAAATGAGACTATTTCCAAAAAATATGTTATCTATTGGAAATTTTGTTTTTAATGTTGTTATGCTATTATTATATGTTTGAATGTATTAATTAATTTGAAGTGGAAGAAATAATTTTTGATATGTTTTGTAAATTGCTTTCAATGAAAGAGACTATTTGCAAAAAATATGTATTATCTCTTGGAATTTTTTTTTTAATTATTACTATTTTTTATTATTTATGCTAATGTAGAAGTTTATTGTTTTTAATTTGAAGTGGAAGAAATAATGTTTGATATGTTTTGTAAATTGTAAATGAATGGTAAATTTTTTGAAAATTGAAATCAATGAAAGAGAAAATTTTCAAAAAAATGTGTTATCTCTAGGAAACTTTGTTTTGAATGTTGTTATGTTTTTATTGTTTGTGTTGATATATTAAGTAATTTTTATGTATGTGGATGAATTTATAGCACCTAAAGCAACAAGTCGGTGCAATAAAAATTTTGATGAAGACTGCCAAAATTAGAATTAATAATGCTACTGAATTCAAGAAGAGGTTAAAGCAGACGATTAGAGAAAATAATTTGTTGAAGAAGATTATCAGAGATAGGGGCCTGGATGTCGAGGCTAAACTAAAATAAAATGAGAATGAGCTGAATACACCTTTCAATGAAGATCCAGTTAAGAAAGAGAGTGCCTTGTTATCTGGCATCAACACTACAACACAAATTTTGGTTAGGGCTAGGGCATTAGAAGAAAAATATATTGAGGTAGATGTGGGTGGACCTTCAGGAAACATTGAAAAAGAATAGAAGTTTGTTGTGTTGCATTTGAAGTGAAACAAAACTCTTTATATTTTTTAAAATTATATAAGACTTGTATTTTTTTTTAAAATTGAAATCAATGATAGAGGCAATTTCTAAAAAAATCATATTTTCATTTTGAAAATTTATTTTTAATTATTTTTATATTTTAATTTGAAGTGGAAAAAATAATATTTGATATGTTTTGTAAATTGTGAATGAATGGTATCCTTTTTGAAAATTGAAATAAATGAATCATACTATTTCTGAAAAATATGTTATCTATTGGAAATTTTGTTTTTAATGTTGTTATGTTATTATTATATGTTTTAATGTATTAATTAATTTGAAGTGGAAGAAATAATGTTTGATATGTTTTGTAAATTGCTTTCAATGAAAGAGACTATTTGCAAAAACTATGTATTATCTCTTGGAAATTTTGTTTTAATTATTACTATTTTTTGATTAATTATGATTATGTAGAAGTTTGTTGTTTTTAATTTGAAGTGGAAGAAATAATGCTTGATATGTTTTGTAAATTGTGAATGAATGGTAAATTTTTTGAAAATTGAAATCAATGAAAGAGAAATTTTCTAAAAAAAGTGTTATCTCTAGGAAACTTTGTTTTGAATGTTGTTATGTTTTGATTGTTTGTGTTGATATATTAAGTAATTTTGAAGTATGTGGATGAATTTCTGGCACCTAAAGCAACAAGTCGGTGCCATGAAAATTTTTGTCAAGACTACCAAAATTAGCATTTATAATGCTATTGAATTGAAGAAGAGGTTAAAGTAGACGGTTAGAGAAAATAATTTTTTGAAGAAGATTATCAAATACATGGGCCTGGATGTTGAGGCTAAACTGAAATAAAAAGAGGACCTGAATGCACCTTTCAAAGAAGATCAAGTGAAGTAAGAGAGTGCCTTGTTATTGGGGATTAACACTAAAAAAAAAATTGTGGTTAGGATTGGGGCATTAGAAGAGAAGGATATTGAGGTAGATGTGGGTGGACCTTAAGGAAACATTGAAAAATAATAGAAGTTTGTTGTTTTGCATTTAAAGTGAAACAAAAACTCTTTATATTTTTATAAATTATTTAAGACTGGTATTTTTTTTTAAATTGAAATAAATGATATAGGAAATTTATGAAAATTTCGTATTATCATTTTGAAATTTTATTTTTAATTATTTTTATGTTTTAATTTGAAGTGGAAGAAATAATTTTTGATATGTTTTGTAAATTGTGAATGAATGGTATCCTTTTTGAAAATTGAAATAAATGAATGAGACTATTTCCGAAAAATATGGTATCTATTGGAAATTTTGTTTTTAATGTTGTTATGTTATTATTATATGTTTGAATGAGATTATTTATGTGGATATTATAATTAGTGAAGTTGTTGTAATATATATTTCATGAATTTGTATAATTAGATTATTGTTAGGGTGAATAGATTACCACACAATATTATTTGGTCTTTTTCGAGAATAAAGGACATATGGTTATATGTTATATATTATGAAATATCTAATTTATCATTGTTTTGTTAGGTTAGTTCATAAAGTGCCACTTGGACCACTTAGGTTTTTTATTGAGTCCAAGAAGAATTAGGAATTGTGTTGGTTTATATTAGTTTTTTTAGTGCATAGTTGTTGCATTATCAAGTCCACAACTCCACATGGCAAAATACGTGGAATAATATTACTTAGAATAATATGAAGTTGTATAATTAGAAGTTTGTTGTTTTTAATTTGAAGTGGAAGAAATAATGCTTGATATGTTTTATAAATTGTGAATGAATGGTAAATTTTTTGAAAATTGAAATCGATGAAAGAGAAAACTTCCAAAAAAACGTGTTATCTCTAGGAAACTTTGTTTTGAATGTTGTTATGTTTTGATTGTTTGTGTTGATATATTAAGTAATTTTGAAGTATGTGGATGAATTTTTGGCACCTAAAGAAAAAAGTCGGTGCCATGAAAATTTTGATCAAGACTGCCAAAACTAGCATTAATAATGCTATTGAATTGAAGAAGAGGTTAAAGCGAACATTTAGAGAAAATAATTATTTGAAGAATATTATCAGATACAGGGGCCTGGATTTCGAGGCTAAACTAAAAGAAAAAGAGGAGCTGAATGCACCTTTCAAAGAAAATCCAGCGAAGTAAAAGAGCGCCTTATTATTGGGTATTAACACTACAACAAAAATTATGGTTACGACTGAGGCATTAGAAGAAAAGGATATTGAGGTAGATGTTGGTGGACCTTCAGGAAACATTGAAAAATAATAGAAGTTTGTTGTGTTGCATTTAAAGTGAAACAAAAACTCTATATTTTTAAAAATTATTTAGTACTGGTATTTTTTTTTAAATTGAAATCAATGATAGAGGCAATTTATGAAAAATTTGTATTATCATTTTGAAATTTTATTTTTAATTATTTTTATGTTTTAATTTGAAGTGGAAGAAATAATGTTTGATATGTTTTGTAAATTGTGAATGAATGGTATCCTTTTTGAAAATTGAAATAAATGAATGAGACTATTTCCGAAAAATATGTTATCTATTGGAAATTTTGTTTTTAATGTTGTTATGTTATTATTATATGTTTAAATGTATTAATTAATTTGAAGTGGAAGAAATAATGTTTGATATGTTTTGTATATTTCTTTAAATGAAAGAGACTATTTGCAAAAAATATGTATTATCTCTTAGAATTTTTTTTAAATTATTACTATTTTTTATTATTTATGATGATGTAGAAGTTTGTTGTTTTTAATTTGAATTTGAAGAAAAAATGTTTGATATGTTTTGTAAATTGTGAATGAATGGTATATTTTTTGAAAATTGAAATCAATGAAAGAGAAAATTTTCGAAAAAATGTGTTATCTCTAGGAAACTTTGTTTTGAATGTTGTTATGTTTTGATTATTTGTGTTGATATATTAAGTAATTTTGAAGTATGTGGATGAATTTTCAGCACCTAAAGCAACAATTCGGTGCCATGAAAATTTTGATCATGACTGCCAAAATTAGCATTAATAATGCTATTGAATTGAAGAAGAGGTTAAAGCAGACGGTTAGAGAAAATAATTTTTTGAAGAAGATTATCAGATACATGGGCTTGGATGTCGAGGCTAAATTGAAAGAAAAATAGGAGCTGAAAGAACCTTTCAAAGAATATCCAGTGAAGTAAGAGAGTGCCTTGTTATTGGGGATTAATAGTACAACAAAAATTGTGGTTAGGGCTGGGGTATTAGAAGAAAAGGATATTGAGATAGATGTGGGTGGACCTTCAGGAAACATTGAAAAATAATAGAAGTTTGTTGTGTTGCATTGGAAGTGAAACAAAACTCTTTATATTTTTATAAATTATTTTAGACTGGTATTTTTTTTTTAAATTGAAATCAATGATACAAGCAATTTATGAAAAATTCATATTATCATTTTGAAATTTTATTTTTAATTATTTTTATGTTTTAATTTAAAGTGGAAGAAATAATGTTTGATATGTTTTGTAAATTGCGAATGAATGATATCCTTTTTGAAAATTGAAATAAATGAATGAGACTATTTCTGAAAAATATGTTATCTATTTGAATTTTTTTTTTTAATGTTGTTATGTTATATTATATGTTTTAATGTATTAATTAATTTGAAGTGGAATAAATAATGTTTGATATGTTTTGTAAATTGCTTTCAATGAAAGAGACTATTTGCAAAAAATATGTATTATCTCTTGGAAATTTTGTTTTAATTATTACTATTTTTGTATTATTCATGATGATGTAGAAGTTTGTTGTTTTTAATTTGAAGTGGAAGAAATAATGTTTGATATGTTTTGTAAATTGCGAATGAATTGTATCCTTTTTGAAAATTGAAATAAATGAATGAGACTACTTTCAAAAAATATGTTATCTATTGGAATTTTTTTTTGTAATGTTGTTCTGTTTTGATTGTTTGTGTTGATATATTAAGTAATTTTGAAGTATGTGGATGAATTTCCAGCACCTAAAGCAGACAGTTAGAGAAAATAATTTGTAGAAGAATATTATCAGAGATAGGGGCCTAGATGTCGAGGCTAAACTGAAATAAAATGAGGAGCTGAATGCACATTTCAAAGAAGATGCAGTTAATGAAGAGAGTGCCTTGTTATCGGGGATAAAAACTATAGCAAAATGTTTGGTTAGGGCTAGGGCATTAGAAGAATAGGATATTGAGGTAGATGTGGGTCGACCTTCAGGAAACATTGAAAAATAATAGAAGTTTGTTGTGTTGCATTTGAAGTGAAACAAAAACTCTTTATATTTTTTTAAATTATTTAAGACTGGTATTTTTTTTAAATTGAAATAAATGATTGAGGCAATTTCTAAAAAAATATTTTAGAAATTTCCAGCACCTAAAGCAAAAAATCAGTGCCATGAAAATTTTGATCAAGACTGCCAAAATTAGCATTAATAATGCTATTGAATTGAAGAGGAGGTTAAAGTAGACAGTTAGAGAAAATAATTTGTTAAAGAAGATTATCAGAGATAGGGGCCTAGATGTCGAGGCTAAACTGAAATAAAACGATGAGTTGAATGCACCTTTCAAAGAAGATCCAGTTAAGGAAGAGAGTGTGTTGCTATCATGGATCAACACTATAGCAAAAAGTTTGGTTAGGGCTACGACATTAGAAGAAAATGATATTGAGGTAGATGTGGGTCGACATTCAAGAAACATTGAAAAATAATAGAAGTTTTTTGTGTTGCATTTGAAGTGAAACAAAAACTCTATCTTTTTTTAAATTATTTATGAAAGCACGAGATTTCGGGCGAAGGAAACACTAATTGCGATGCATTCAAAATCAAATACGCTTAAGTCCTAAAAATGTAGAATGCATGAAATGAAAGAGACGCATTGAAATGAGATACAAGCAAATGGAGAAAACACAGCCCTTTCATTAAACTCTCTTGATCTCTGTTACAAAGACGCCTCCTCCCTTTTCAGGGGCTAGGAGCGTTAAAAGAATTTGATTACAATCAAGACTTAAGGTTCCTCTTTTCGCGTGCCCACACTTGAGATGGGCGGGCCAAGACGATGCCGCCGCTGATGTTGATGAGTCCTTGACCTCTGCTGCTCCTCCTGCGAACAAAGAAACAACGAAGATGTCAGTAGCACCTGTTGCAAATAAGAAGTGTTTGTTCTCTAAAATCGCCAAAAGATGCATATAAACATTTGTCTGAAATAGTGAGTAAAGTGAGTCCAAATGGCCTGAAAACCTGACAGAAGATAGAAGATATTACCAGAAGGCCATTGCCACTGAGACAGTCGGCCAATATGCCTTCACCTGGAATTCGTCCCTGGGCAGGACGAATTCTGACTGCAATTCGTCCCTGGGTGGGACGAATTCTACTGTGTTGGAAAAGCCGAACTGACACCGCTCCAATGTCGACTCCCGAGACCTCCAAAACACCTGCAAATAGGGGGGTTATGTAATTGGGGCCATTTTGGGATGACCCAGATGGTCGGATTCTCCCAATTTGGCCTCTATCCTCGGGAATTCGATATCGCCACCTGCAAGTTAGTAGGACAACAAAGCGACAAAAGGCATGATAAAATCTGATCAAAATGTTATGAAATTGAAGCTATGAGTTAACCAGACAGAATAACATAAGATGCAACATGAACAAATAATCTAGAATGCTTTAGAATAAAACTTAGAAAGTGCGGGGGTGCCCAAGTGGGCCTCCCACCGTTGGCACTTGATTCCGGTGCCAATCCACTAGGGATGGGCCCAAAACCTCTTAGGATTGGGATGTCTGCGAATTGGTGGTGTAAGGTGGTCAAATGTTGGATTTGGGTTGGATCCACGCCTCCAAAAGCCACCCAATAACCTCCCTTGCAAAAGAGATTAGTGGATGTGAGAAGGTGAATCAAAAGGATGCAAGTGGGTATTCAATCGGACAGCACTTCGTTGCTTGAAATCGCCTCCAATATGTCTCCGTTTGGGTGAGAAAAGTCCCACCTTTTATAGACCCATGGGGTCTCTTTTGAGAGGGAAGCATAAGCGCCATGTGTTGGTCATAGGTGCCATGTGGCGGTCATGTCTTCCCATGAGGGAGGGGAGTCCTCCATGACTTGGGCTTTCATAACTGCCCTTGTGACAGTCCTCTAACGGCCTATTTGCCCACCCACACACGCGTGCGAGGCAGGAGTCATCAACTGACTGTCTTTGGCTGCCACTTGGCGCCATTCTTCTTTTTGCCCGTTAAACTTGGAATTCGTCCCTACCAGAGACGATTTCAGAATTCGTCCCTGGGTGAGACGAATCCCAGTTAGTATTCGTCCCTGGGTGAGACGAATACTGAGCAAAGTGTCTAAATGTACCAAATTGCCTCTTGACCTTACAAAATTGCTATGAAAGTGGTTAGGACCACTGTTTGACCTCTGAGGGTTGCCCTGGGGGCTGTGTTTGTCAAAGCGATCAGTGTTTGCGGTCACATAATCGGATTGGTGTTGTTTTGGTGTCTACAGATGCCCCTTTTTGGGATGCGCTGTGCATGGCGCAGCGCCGAGCAAAAATAGATAACCAAAGCACTAATGATTAGGGTTTCTTGGTAACCTAACCAACTTTTGATGCCCCAAGCATGGAAAGGGCATGCATTCTTGAATCCTTGCTTCGACGAGCTAAGGAGTTTGATTTCAAGTGTTAACCTATTTTGGTGAGGTGTGACTTGAGCTTGGACATTGATCAGTCATGATTAGGCAAAGGGCGCAACCTTTTATCCTCAGGGGAACCTTGTGTTCATGATTCACGAAATGCCAAGTGTTTGATTGATTTGATTGTTGCTTGTTTACTGCCCCAAGCAGGAGCGTAATTGTCTTTGTCAATGATTCTTTGAATGCATGTCGTTTTCCTTAATTGGGTGTGTGATTGTTGATTGGTGACTAAGTGTGACTACCCCCTCAAGCGACGAATCGATGAGGGAATGACCTTCATGAGAAAAGCGACGAGTCGCTTGACCCAAGATGACTTGTGCAAGGGGGCCTTTAGAGGGTTTACCGTTTAGCATGTGCAATTTTTCCAACATTTGGACCTATTTTTGGTGGGTGTTAACCCTTTTGGTGATGCCGTAATGGGGTAAAATCATCGAAAACCCATCTTCCCGTGGAGCGGTCCGGCTATGGTAGCCTTCTTGGGGAAGTAGGAGAGTGAGAATTTGAACCCCGACATCGAATTTCTTTGCCCAGAGGTTAAGTGCAAGAGCACTTGTGTCCGGCAATGCTTATTGCTATTTGTTTGTGTTGCATTTTTTTATTGTTTTTGTTGTTTTTTGTGACACCATTTGGGGGTTAAATTGTCGGAAATCCGTCTTCCCGTGGAGCGGTCCGGCTATGGTAGCCTTCTTAGGGAGTAGGATAATGATAATTTTGTGACCCCAACGTCTATTTTGTATGCCCGGGATGTCAAGTGCAACAACACTCTTATCGGGCATAGTTATTGTTTGTTTTTAGTGCATTTTTTATCTTTTTTTGATGTTTTTGGAATTTTTGGCCTGAATTCGTCTCAGGGTGGGACGAATTCCACCTGCAGAATTCGTCCCTGGGTGGGACGAGCGCTAACCAGAGCGCTCATCCCAGTCAAGGACGAATTCCAGCTCAGAGGTCTATTTAAGGGCCAAAACTTGAATTTGGGCTCATTTGTGTCATTTTTTTCTTGCGATTTTGGAGCTCTGGGAGGAGGAGGTAATTCTGCGAAGCGAAGCGCTGCTGAAATTTTCCTTGCCATCATGAGTGCACAAACTGGTTCGAGCGGCGGAGCCGAAGCGAAACCTGTAAGTGTCTCCTAGAGTTTATTTTTGTTTAAATTTGCACTTGTTTTATTTAATTGTTTTTGTGATGCTGTTTTTCAAAATGTGTTTTAAAACTTAAATCCTGAAACTGGATTGAAGACAACTAAGACTTATTGTACAATTAAACGTAACGTAAAACCTAGGTAAATAATTTTGCTTACGACTAAACCCTAGGATAACGGAACGTAAAACCCTAAGACGTATTTTTTTTTTTTATGCTGTACAGTTCTTTTCCATGATTTTTAATTTTTTTTGTTGAATTGTTTTCTTTTGCCAGGTTAGGAGCCGGTACCGTGTACCTGCTTTGCTTTACTGAGGCGCGGGGTGCACTGACTGATGATGATTGGGAATGGCTTGATGCCCTTGGGCTCAAGCGGGTGTCTCGACTGGAGCCTGTGGTCCCGGATCAGGCCTATCTGACGGCCCTGATCAAACTTTGGGATCCGCGGACCAACACGTTCCATCTCCCGATAGGGGAGATGACTGTGACTTTGGAGGATGTCTATCGGTTGCTTCGGATTTCGATAGATGGACTGCCCATTAGGACATCGCCGCGTGATCAGCGGACTGCTGTACTTACGAGATGCTTTGGGCATGGGGAGCGGCTGGGTGTAACGAACCCAGTGGAGACAGCCGAGGTGGATCGCCGAGCTGGCGGGATTTTGGTTGGCTGGTGGCAGGAGAGGGGGGTGTTAGGAGTGAGGCACGCATTTTTGATGGGCCTCATTTCTAACATGCTTCTACCGATTCGTCAGGCGCGAGGTTCCCGTGGAACCTGCTTGGATTTGGTGTGGCAGTTGGTAGAGTGCCCGATAGAGGCACCGCTGATTTTGAGATGGGGACAGACATTGTTGGCACAGCTCTACGGGGAGCTGTATGGGGTCCGCTGTCGGCAGCGGAAGGGGGTCAGCTGTAGTTATCTGCTATAGTGCTGGGGTTGGCAGCACATAGCAGTTGAGAGGCCGACCGGGTTACCATGGATGACTCGGGCGGCGATGGATGATGTGGAGATAGGCTATGCAGTTTTGTGGCGGCGGTCTACGGAGTAGGGGCAGAGTCGGCGATGGGCAGGTGTTGTAGAGCACTATACTGATGCCTTCTCTCGGCTCACTCCAGGGGAGGTGGTTTGGCGCCCTTATCGGGACTGTCCAGTCTGGTCGGAGGCTGGAGAGTGGCTCCGACGGGTACACAGGGAGCGGTGGTTGATTGGGCGGCACGGGACCGAGCATGAGTTTTTCTCATATAGCCGGGTTACACGACAGTTTGGGGTGCGCCAGGGGTTGCCTGGTGAGCCCGTGGTCTATCGGCATCGGGGTGATGAGAGGGCTCTAGATCCACCGGTCACCGCGCCATTGGGCGAGGAGTCAGATGCGGTGATTGACATTCCGGACGTAGATGACGTCGGGACTACCACTGAGTATGACTCGTGGTGGGTGCTACGGCGATGGAGAGGGGAGGGGCCACTAGGAGGCGCAGAGGCGGCAGTGGAGGGTGGTGAGGCAGCAGGGGATGATTGGGGAGGTCCGTTGGATGATGCGGACATGGTGGATGTGGGGAATGAGGATGTTGATTTTGGTGCTCCGGATCAGCCGGACATGCAGGATGTGGAGGAGCGAGTGGGAGCCGGAGCGAGGCTGCTGTTCCAGAGGGTCCTGTTCGTCAGGCAGATACAGAGGAGATGGAGTCGGAGATACGTGCTGAAAATGTGTGACTGACAGAGCTGCTGTGGATGCGGGATCTGGAGCTGGGGGACGCGCTACGGGAGAGGGATCTCCTACGGGCCCAGCTAGCAGAGCGGGATAGGGTTTTGGCATAGCGTGATGATGCAGTATCGTACTATCATCGATGGGAGGCAGAGTGGTTTTGGCATCGGCTAGACTTGGAGAGGGAGGTCATCCGCCTTGGTGGGCGGCTACCTGAGCCCTCGGGTAGTGGATCTTCATGCCAGACGAGGGATAGTGCGGCGAGCGATCGAGCATCATCTCGTCGCAGGCGATTAGATGAGGGAGGTGGTAGTAGGCGTGATGCGGGGGCTAGTAGTAGCCGCCCTACAGGGTCCCATAGGACCCATACCACGGGGGGTAGTTCCCGTCGCACCGATCCTGCGTGATCATGGTGGTCGACGCCTTAGGTTGGGTTTTGTTATATGATTGCGGGGTCTTTTGACCAGTTTTGTAGCCTGCGGGCATTTTTTTTGACGATATATATATATATATATATATATATATATATATATATATACCGGTTTTGTTTTGGTTGCGCATATGTGATGATTTGATCTTTATGCATGATGGCTAATGACTATGCATGTTTATTTATTTTGATGAATGCTTATGCAAATGATGAATGCAAATGTTTTTGATTCTTATGTGATATTCAAAATGGATGAATGGAATTTGTGATTTTTGGCTATGGCACCATAGACTGTTTTAGGATGCTTTTTATTTTTGTTTTTATGCGATCGTTATGATGCATGACGTTGTATATGTAACTGTGGTTTTTCTTTTCTTGTGTATTTTTTGATGGTATTGTAAGAATGAGAGGTAGCGCAGTTGGTTTAGAAATGTAGCTAAGGTTTTCTGAGACTCAGACGGTTTTAACTCACTAGCGATGACTGTACTTTGTCGTACAAGACTTTTGAACAAGGTATTAATCAGACTTGTTTTTGACCAAGCTATTTCACATCCCTGTGTGTGCAATTGAGTTCATTATTGTGGTATTTATCAGGATACCGCCAGTGCCAGATGGGCTTTCAACCGAACCTATGTCGAGGATCACCTAATTAGCTCCACTAACTCCTTTGTTGTATTCAGTTAGATTAATCTGCGGTGTTATCCAGGATGCCGTAAGCTAGCTCATCCACATGCAAACATTGATCTGTACGCAAGTTAATGTGACAGATATATCGTCATGCGAGAGGTTTACCACCGATTCTCGATAGGCTATCAACCAAATCGGTGCTGAGGCTTGCCTTATGACCTTTTAGAATGCTGAGAGTTCCGAGGATTCAAGTTCAACTCCCTTCTTTTCTTCAATTGTATTGGGATACTTGCTCGTTTGTAGTGATAAGATCACTGTTTATTTTGATTTGTTTTCTTTTGAGCAAGGGATTGGGGACATGGAGTGATGAAAATCACTATCGTTTGTGCCCTTTGATTTGTGCACTGTAAGATGTCAAATATTTGATTTTTGACATTTTGCAAATTTTTGATGTTTTGCCATTATTGAGAACTAGGGATTCTTAAGGAATTGGGTAGGGAGGATGCTTGTCCTTTTGCCAACTCTCAGCATTCTTGGGGTCATTCGCATAGGGGGATGAGCAAGATAACCGTTTCGCTTTTGGTGACCTGGATTACTGTGCAGGTTTCATCTTTCGTTCACACAACTTAGGAATTGTTTTATGTGTTTTTATGTGTGTTGGGATGTTACGTAACAAGGTGTATTTCAAGTTTAACTCTACCTTCGTAAAATCTGTCTGACTTGATACATTACATGGCTAAAGAGGAAAATGATGACTGAATCACGAAAACTTTTAATACATTAAAAGACCACTGACTCTAGTGTGGTAAAAAGCAATGCATGGTGTTTTCGTTGTTTTTGTAAAATGGAACAGTGTGGAACAAGATGGACTAGCAGAGCAATTACAGCCTATGGTGCCTTTGACCTGTACGACCACAAATATGCAATGTACGGATGCAATGCTTAATGCAGCTACATATTTTTGTATTTTTGATGTATTGATTTTTGTGAATATGAATATGAGGTGCGAGAAGAGCTCTCTATTGATGAGTTTGAGTATGCCTAGAAATGAGATGCAAATTTTTGTTGTTTTTGATTATTTTTTATTTTTGACCAAGTGATTGTGGACATCCTTGGAGCATTTTTTGGTGACCAAGTGATTGCGATAATCCTTGGGGCTTTTGGGGTGACCAAGTGATTGCGATAATCCTTGGAGCTTTTTGGGTTGACCAAGTGATTGCGATAATCCTTGGAGCTTTTGATGTTTTGACCAAGTGATTGTGGTAATCCTTGGAGCTTTTGGGGTGACCAAGTGATTGCGATAATCCTTGGAGCATTTTTTATTTGACCAAGTGATTGCGATAATCCTTGGAGCTTTTTGTTTTGACCAAGTGATTGCGATAATCCTTGGAGCTTTTGGGTTTTGACCAAGTGATTGCGATAATCCTTGGAGATTTTTGGTTGACCAAGTGATTGCGATAATCCTTGGAGCTTTTTGGGTTTTGACCAAGTGATTGCGATAATCCTTGGAGCTTTTTGGGTTTTGACCAAGTGATTGCGATAATCCTTGGAGCTTTTTGGGTTTTGACCAAGTGATTGCGATAATCCTTGGAGCTTTTTTGGTTTGACCAAGTGATTGCGATAATCCTTGGAGCTTTTTGGGTTTTGACCAAGTGATTGCGATAATCCTTGGAGCTTTTTGTTTTGACCAAGTGATTGCGATAATCCTTGGAGCTTTTTTGGTTTGACCAAGTGATTGCGATAATCCTTGGAGCTTTTTGTTTTTTTTTTTTTGACCAAGTGATTGCGATAATCCTTGGAGCTTTTTTGTTTGACCAAGTGATTGCGATAATCCTTGGAGCTTTTGTGTTTTTGACCAAGCGATTTTATGGATCCTTGGAGCATTTTTGGGACATGGCTCTCTTATATATAAAATGGTCGCAAATGACTGATATTCAAGGGTTCTGTTTCCTTGATACCGTCAAGAGAAGCTAGCCGATACGTCCCGGGTCCTATTTTGCTATCAATGACATATGGACCTAACCAATTTGCCGTGAACTTGTCCCTTAGGTGGGACGGCAAATTAGAGTTCTGTTGGTTTTCCTTCAAAACCAAATCACCAACCCGAAAGTCCCTTAGGTGAACTTTCATGTTGTAAGCTTTCTTAAGCCGCTCTTGGTAGATACGTAAGTGCTCGAGAGCATTAACGCGTCGTTCGTCAAGCAACGTAAGTTGGTCTAACCGGGCCTGCCGCGCAGTGTCATCATCGATGAACTCCTGCATTGATATGCGCAGGGAAGGAATTTCCAACTCGAGAGGCATTACTGCCTCTGAGCCATACACCAGCAAAAACGGAGTTGCCCCAGTTGGCGTTCGAATGCTAGTGCGATAAGCCCAAAGGGCAAGTGGGATTTGGATGTGCCAATCTTTATGACTGTCTGCGACCGTCTTTTTAAGGATGGCGACTAGCATTTTGTTTGACGCCTCTGCTTGCCCATTTGCTTGCGGATAATAGGGTGTTGAAAAGCTGTGCTGAATTTTGTACTTTGTGGTCAAAGCACGCACGTCTTTGTTCTTGAATGATGGCCCATTATCCGAGATTATTTTGGATGGAATACCAAAACGACATATGATGTTATGCAAGATGAACTCCACAATGCGGGGTCCTGTCGTAGAAGTTAACGGAATTGCTTCCACCCATTTAGTAAAATACTCTGTGGCCGTTATGATAAACGTGTGACGGCCTGATGATGCAGGGGAGATCTTTCCAATTAGATCGAAGCCCCATTGCAAAAATGGCCAAGCGGACTGGATTGCCTGCAAGGCCTGGGAAGGTACGTGCATCAAATTGGCATGATGTTGACATTTCACGCACTTCTTGACATATGCGCAACAATCTCGCTCTAAAGATGGCCAATAATATCCCATGCGAAGAATGCGCTTTGCAATGGCCATACCACTAAAGTGGCCACCACATGTACCGTCGTGCGCTTGGGCGACTGCCCAAGTGGACTCTTGTTGGTCCAAACAACGAAGAAGAATTCCGTCATAGCTACGACGATACAAAATGTCTCCTATCAAGACATACTTAGCCGCTTTATGCTTGAATGTTCGTTTTGCGGCGTGCGTCAATCCAAAGGGAAGATTACCTAACTTGAGGTAGTCTCTAATGGGTAAATACCAGTCTTGTTGATCAGAAACCTCGACAGTATGAACAGCCAATCCCTTTTGAAGTTCTTCCCTAACAAATGCTGAATGGGATAGAACTTGTAAGAATAGCGTTGTGTTGCTATTAGTGGGAGTGGGGGAAAACAAGGACCCCCAGTTGGCACGTCTCAGACGATCTCGGATTCGAAAGAACTTATCCGAAGATGGTTCAATCTGGATCATGTGGATTCCTGGCGTCAAGTCTGAGCTTGCGCGCTCCATCGCGGGTTGCGATAAGGTTTTGACTTGAATGGTTGTTATATCACCGAAAAGGTCTTGCGGGATTAGTGACCCCAAGGAGGCCATTGTGTCCGCAAAATGATTCGATGATCGAGGGAGTGCCTCGATGTCATACCACTCAAGTTTTGCCAGGAATTTGTCCACAAGGGCTTTATAGGCCTTCAAAACTGGGCATTTGCATTGATATACCCCTTTGACTTGATTGACTATTAACAACGAATCACCAAAGATGTTTAGTCATTTGATGTTCATGGCGATTGTTGTCTGAAGACCTAGGAGCAAGGCTTCATATTCTGCATTATTGTTGGTGCACTAGAAGTTTAATTTAAATGACAGGGGCATTGGAGCACCCTGCGGTGTGAAGAATACAATTCCCGTGCCACCACCTTGCTCACATTTGGAACCATCAAAAAATAGGGTTATGTCGACTGTGACTCAGGCTCATCAGAATCTGGCGATTCTGAGACATGGAAGACCCCATCATCGGGTAGTTCTATGACCGGAGGCTGATCGTCTTCAAGAGGAGCCTCTGCTAGTTGATCGGCTATGACTTGTCCTTTGATAGATTTTTGTCCAATAAACTCTATGTCAAATTCCGTCAACAACATGATCCATTTCGCCGTGCGACTACTATGATAAGTACGACTCATCATGTATCGCAATGGATTCTCCTTAGACACAACATACGTAGTGTTGCTCAGCATGTAGTGGCGTAGCTTTTTGGTAGCAAACACCACTTCCAAGCAGAGTTTCTCAACGTATGCATAGTTAAGTTCGTAACTGACCAGGGTGCGGCTAAGATAATAAGTGGCCTGTTCTTTGTGAAGTTCATTCTTCGGGCTAGCATGGCGCCCGAGTGCCACCTCAGTAGCTGAGATGTATAAGTAGAACGGCACTCCTGGTCTAGGTGGTGCCAATACTGGCGACGAAGCCAAGTATTGTTTGATTTCGTCAAAGGCTGACTGGCACTCGTCATCCCAGTGAAATGCAACCCCTTTGTGCAATAATTTGTTCATGGGTCGGCATTTGTCAGATAATTGTGCTATGAAGCGTTTAATCGACGTGACCTTTCCTTGCAGACTTCTGAGCTGCTTGATAGTGGTTGGGGGAGCCATTTCAAGGATTGCCTTGACTTTGTTTGGGTCCACTTCGATGCCTCATTTTGAGACTATAAAACCCAAGAGTTTTCTAGATGTGACGCCGAATACGCACTTCTTGGGATTCAGTCTGACCTTATGCTCTATGAGGCGATCGAGAATCTTGCTTAAGTCATCGAGATGATCCGAGCGCAAAAGAGACTTGGCTAACAAATCATCCATGTAATCTTCCAAAGTTTTGTGCATGTAATCATGGAAGATGTACGTCATGGCACGTTGGTAGGTGGCGCCAGCATTTTTAAGGCCAAAAGGCATGACCTTATAACAAAATGTCCCCCAAGGCGTTGTGAACGCCGTTTTAAGTTGATCCTCAGGATTGATACGAATTTGATTGTATCCTGAGAAGCCATCCATTAGGGAGAGCATTTCGTGACCTGTTGTAGCGTCTACTAGCGCGTCGATGCTTGGCAAGGGGAAATCATCCTTAGGACTCGCTTTGTTTAGGTCTCAAAAATTGGTGCATATGCGAATCCTCCCGTCGGGCTTCTTGACGGGAACCATGTTGGACAGACCATGGCGGATAATCCACGTGAGATGACAAACTATGCATCCAACAGCTTTTGCAATTCATCTTTGACCATCAAGGCCACTGTTGGGTGCATCTTACGTAGTTTTTGCTTTACAGGCTTGATTGTCGGATCAAGCGTTAAATTGTGCGTGACTAGCTACGGGTCTAGTCCCGGCATGTCTCGGTATGACCATGCAAAAACCTCCTTCTTCTCTTTGAGAAGGGCAATGTAGTCGGCTTGCTCTTCGGGGGAAAGACTTACCCCTAGCTTGAGAATCTATGGATTCATTGGGTCTAAGCCGATGTCTACGTCAGTCATTTCCTCGACTGACATGTGGGATCCTTCCTCCAACTGATGTGGAGTCGGGATCAAATGGATATCATTGGCTGAGTTTAAATCTACGTTTGGAACCTCGGGTCCCTCTTCAGCCTAAAAAATATCTTGAGTTGTCCTTGGGGTCAAATGAGGCATTTCACCGAAAGGCCAGTACTCTGATGGTGATAAAGGTGAATTGACGCGATCCCAATCGATGGCATCTATGTCTAGATGCAATGACCGTGTTGGATCGGCCGGATTGCGGATGGGTGCGGTCAAATCAATGGAGATCATGTGGATGGAATGAATTTGGTCTCCATTACCGCGGGTGTGATAACTTGATTCTTCTAGATGCTCCCTATACTCTGGATCTGGTTCTGTAGGGACGGGCATGAACGGATCGGCCCTATGTGTTGATAGGAAGACGGGGTCTTCCCTTGGTACTGATGTCATGATGGGATCTCGGGGTGGATGGTGCTCATCGTGGATTTGGAGCCATGGATCCAATACTTGGTCCCACCTTGCAGGGTCTACCCACCATTCATGCCCTAGTAGTATGCCCATCTGTCCCATTAGATCTTCATGAGTTAAAGGGCGGTGATGTCGTCGTGCATGTCTGAGATAGTCCATCTCAGTCTCATCTTCTGAATCACTTTCGGAGACCCAAAAATGTTCATTCTCTTCAGCAACTGTTGCTTGCGACGTTGAGGGCTCTCCTTGTTCCGAGCAAGTTAATCCGGTCCCATTATGGTTGTTCCACTCTTGGTGGAGGGACCTGATTCTCTTGACACTGTGTTGGTTCAACTGGAACCTCTAAGGGGAATAGCTTCAAAAAGATGTCTGGAAGCCGTTGATGTTCTCTTTGAGGATTAATCTCCGAACTCTCGCCTCTCTCTAGCAAAGGAGAGGGATTACTACCGTTGCCAAGGGTGTTTGTTGACCATGGGAGGTAATCTCCCAATGTATATTCTGTATTTGGGTTGGCATAAAGATCCGGTGCCAATCCCCCCTTGTTGCCTATTTCTAGGCCTTGCATATTTTTGACCAAGATGTCTAAGGGTAGGGGGTGGTTGAACCCTACTCCTGACTTATCATATGGCATCCGATATCTTGGTTGGCAAAGGACCCGCATCCCTTGCTCATATCTCGCCTAGCCCGTATCCATGCCAATTGCATTGGCCGAGATATTTTAGGGCAAAGTCTGGGTTTGATAGATAGTTGATGTTTTCAACAAAAGGCTCTTCGTCTGCTTCCTTTTGTTTGCATGGTTCAAGACCATGATCAAGGCCCCCATACACAAAATTTGTCTGGTTTGGTGGGTAGCCTAGAGGAACAACTGTCCCTATGGGAAGGCGAGGTCTCCCCATGTCTTGTACTGACTCCAATGCGGGGGTTGCCACAACATTTTGCACTAAATACTCCCCCAGGCCCGTATTGGCCATTTCGACAGTGATTGTTGATGATTGGGTGGGAGGAAATGGGAGTCCTTCCTGAGTCCATTCCATGTTCGGTATTTTAGGAGTCTCCGCTTCTGCTGTGTGAGGTGTTTCTTCTGTTGATACCGTTGAAATTGTGGGCAACCCTTCTTCTAAGGGCTGAGCCTCTTCCATGATCTGTTTTCCCTTGTCCTTCTGTTTGGCCATGACAGGTGGCTTTGATGATGAAGGAGCAGATGATGAAGGCTCACCTGGCTGGGATTTTGTTGTTTTGGTCACCAGTGGTGCCTGCGGTATTGGACCCTTTTTAGATGGATTTAACTGGAAATCCAAATGCGTTGAAGGGAGGGTCGATTGAGGCATGAATTGTACCGCATTGCAATACTTGAAGGGCTCTAAGTCCATTGGGACTACATGTATTTCTCCTTCAAAAGCATACTTTAAGCAACGGTGGGCGATCGAAGGGACACACTTCATGTCCCTGATCCAAGGCCGCCCTAGCAGTATATTATAAGCCATCTCGCCTTCCAACACATGGCACAAGGTAGGTATTGTCTTTTGTCCTACACGGACGAGCGGAACAAGCGTGTCTGACTGTCGAGCATATTGCATCGTTGAAAGCTCGCAGTGTGTACGTGGAGGCTGTGATGTGAGAGGCTGGCATATTCAAATGTTTTAAGGCTGCGGTGGTAATGATGTTACTGGACGAGCCAGTATCTACCAACACTCTCTTGTACGGGATCCCGTTGACCCGCGCGATAACGTGCAGGGGTGGATCTGCCATGTCATTCGATATTGTTTTGACTTCGTCTTCTCTGAAGGTGATGACCGGCTCCGTACATCGTTTCACATGTCCCACGAAGTTGTTGAAAGAATTTGCTTCGTGAGGCTGTAATTCGATGGCTTTTAATATTTCCATAAGAGCTTCTCTATGAGGTGCTGACTGTTGGATAAGCTCGTAAATGGACAGCCTAGCCGATGTGGTCCGCAAACTCTGCGTGAGTTTGGTCCGTATCGTGACCTCGGGTCTAGGCGGAGGCAACTGCGTTGGGCGTTGTTGAGGCTGCGATGTTGTCGGAACTTCCCTCGTAGCTACCTCGGGGGCAACTGCTGGGTACTTTTTGTTCCTTGTCACTATACTAATCATTCCCACAAATCCTTGCATGGGAAGATTCTGTCGCACCTCGTTAATCCGGAGAGGTTTTGCCCGTGCTTCGTGGGCAGGCAAAGGGTCCTTGAATACCCCCATTTGTTGATTATTTGGCGCTATGGGGTTGTCCACGGCCAATGTTCTATTGTCGATCAAATCTTGGATTAATTCTTTGAATTTCTAGCATCCATTCAAGTCGTGTCCTTTGCGCCTATGGAATCTACAATACAATTCCTCTCTGTATCCCCTAGGCTTAGGAGCGTTAGGGTCTATAGTTTGGATTTACGGCAGAGTGACTAAATTTGCCGCTGACAAGCGGTCAAATAGGGAGTCCCTGGACTCCGTGTAAGGGGTGAATTGTCGCCTAGGGCGACGCTGCTGATACTGCTCCTGTCTTCTATTATCTCTTTCATAACCGGGAGAGCCTTGCACGGTAATTAGCCTTTTGGGGTTGCATTTCTTGCACAAGCACGGGAACATTTATCGCAACTTGGTTAACCGTAGCGTGTTGTGATTGCGTTGTCCCGGTTTTAGTGGTTTTATTCCACTCTTTCTTTTTAGGCTTGGCGATTGCGCCTTCGCCTATTTTGATCTCTTCTATAACTCCGGCTTGCGCCAAAGCTTCTTCTAAGTTGGCGTATTGCTCTGCAGCTACAATAGCCAGAGATCGATTTCAAGCAACTTTTTGCGAACATCTGTGTGAGATCAGACATAGGGGGACAGTAAGGTAACTTAGAAAGCAAAGCTCTCCATCGATTCCCGTATGCTGCCATTGTTTCTTCCTCAAATTGCCTGAGGCTAGCCAGATCACTCAGTGATGCCTTCTTCCTTGTGTTGAAGGCAAAGCGTTCAAGAAACGCATCTACTAATTGATCTAGGTTGCTTATGCTGTGTTTTGGTAATTGCGTGAACCAATCCGAGGCAGGGCCTGCGAATGTGGTTATGAAAGTTCTAAGCAACAATGCATCGTTATCTTGGATGCCGAAGCATTGGCTTAGAAATCTTGTTACATGTTCTTGTGCGTCCTCTTCACCTTTAAAGACTGCCAATTGAGGCAACTTGAAATGTTCGGGGTAAAGAGGTGTGGGCACTGAGGGATGCACCGGATGACTGCGGAGTTGACGTAATGTGGGTTTTTGATGCCCAGCAACTTTTGTCTCTACAGACTCTAAACGCTCTAATAGCGCTTTGTATGCATCGGAAGATTTTATTTCTTCCTCTCTTGTTTGCTCCCGTTGTAAGTTATGGGAGACTGGAGGCCTATGGAGGGGTGGCCGAATGGCAGCCCTCCTGCCTTGATGGGGAGTTTCAGCATGTTCTATTTCTGGTTCATACTCCTCATAAAATTCTTGAGGAGTCTCTGGGCGAGACCTATAACCCTGATTGGGTCCTTGCTGAAGGTACCCATCATTGTTTCGGGGAGTGGCTTCCCTCTCGGGTCTATAAGGTCTCGGAGGCAAAGCTTGACGAGGTCGTGGAGACCTGTCCTGCACCAACGGATTATGCCTCTCATATTGTTTGGCTCTTTGGGTGCGAGGGGTTGGCCCCCTCTCAGGTAGTTCATAGCGTAACTCATCCGATTCGCGTTGCATGCGCTCTCTATCCAAGCGGTGTCGATACTCTATCTCCTGATGACTTTGTTTAAGCCGCGTGATTTGGGCTTGACGGGTGGCATGTCTGGCGACTATCGGGTCAATTTGGTCTACCCTATTTTGCTCAGGAGGTTCGAATGTTTCTCCTATGTGTTTGCCTCGATCTTGATGATCTAAAATTTCAATGGGTCGCTTCCCTCTGTCGAGGTAGGCGACATTTACTCGAGGCTCTGGCCTCGATGTATGATCATGATACCTAGCAAGTGCGGAAATGCAAGGTTCCCATGCTGTTTGTTGTCCTCGAGGAATGCGATGGCTTTCCTCGTACTCCCTTTCATGGGTTTGGAAGGGGCGGGCGGAGTTAGCTCGCCCTGTGTAAGGAGCCCTGCGCTCTGGATTTTGTCTTTCTGTCCTGATGGGAGGTAAAGAAGGGACGCCATATCCACGTTGTCCCTCCAAATGGACAGTGTGCCTCTCTAGCGCTTCATCACGCTGTGGCCACTCATGTCTAACCTCAGAAGGCGATTCTCTATTTACATCAAGGTCTACATGTAAAGCGTCTTCCCGAAAGGGGCTGTTTTGAATGGGCATACCCCACCGAGGATTCTGACATGGATTCTTTTGTAGGCCAGACCGATAAGGCGGTATGACCAAGTCCTCAGGACTGAAGCGAAGGCGACTTGCGCCTGCTTCTTGTGTACCTTCCGGAGCTTCTGCCCTTGATTGGGCTTGGCTACGGGTGTACACCATTGCGGTGCTTCTCTACTATCTAAGTAGATTTTTATCTCGTTTATGATGATTTTTCTTTTTGTCTACACTAAGCAGAAATGAACACACACATACACAAACCGTGATTATCTCTTTTAAGGATTAATGGTGTGTCCTAAACTGGTTTAGTGCATTTTGATGTTTTGTTTTGTTTTTGCATGTTTTTGAAGAACGTTTAAATGCATAATGAAGGCTCATATAACTCCCAGAATGGTCGCCCCTTCAATATACCAACCAGGCCGATATACCAACCTCTCTATATACCCGCCCTTACGAGAGGGAGACTATAGGTACGTGAGAGCAAGAAGGTACGTGGTACGTAGGCGGTACGAAAGGGGATTGTCCTGTTAATGGCACCTACCATAGAAGACTTATCCTCGCGCGCATGGGAATCACCCCAGCGACACTCGGTCAGCTTTCATCAGGATTTACGCCTAACAACAGTGACAATCGGGAAATGGATGCAAAGCTAAGCCAAGGTGGTGATGAACCCACCGTTGGTCTTGCTCAAGGGCTGGGGTCTTACGACCAGCTCCTTGGTTTAATTTACCACGTGTTGTGTGTGGGATTCATTTTATTTAACGAAAATGAAACAAGCATAAATGACTTTCCCTAAGCAATGCAGGATAAAATGAAAACAATCAAAGAAACAAAAAATTTAACAGAGATTATAAAAAATCCCTACCTCTTCTCTGCCTGGGCCAGTTGCTTCTGAAATTTTGCTCTGAAAATCTACAAGTAGGAATTCGTCCCTCTGTGAGACGAATTTCAGAATAGAATTCGTCCCTGCCAGAGACGAATTTGAATTCGTCTCAGGGTCAGACGAATTACAGTAAAGAATTCGTCACAGTCGAGGACGAATAACAGTCACAAAAAAAAAATGTACCTGTCAAGCACAAAACACAAAAATTTAATCAGTTTTTGTGATCTTAAAAATAGGGGACAGGGTCCCACCGTGATCGCCACTGAAAGCACGAGATTTCGGGCGAAGGAAACACTAATTGCGATGCATTCAAAATCAAATACGCTTAAGTCCTAAAAATGTAGAATGCATGAAATGAAAGAGACGCATTGAAATGAGATACAAGCAAATGGAGAAAACACAGCCCTTTCATTAAACTCTCTTGATCTCTGTTACAAAGATGCCTCCTCCCTTTTCAGGGGCTAGGAGCGTTAAAAGAATTTGATTACAATCAAGACTTAAGGTTCCTCTTTTCGCGTGCCCACACTTGAGATGGGCGGGCCAAGACGATGCCGTCGCTGATGTTGATGAGTCCTTGACCTCTGCTGCTCCTCCTGCGAACAAAGAAACAACGAAGATGTCAGTAGCACCTGCTGCAAATAAGAAGTGTTTGTTCTCTAAAATCGCCAAAAGATGCATACAAACATTTGTCTAAAACAGTGAGTAAAGTGAGTCCAAATGGCCTGAAAACCTGACAGAAGACAGAAGATATTACCAGAAGGCCATTGCCACTGAGACAGTCGGCCAATCTGCCTTCACCTGGAATTCGTCCCTGGGCAGGACGAATTCTGACTGCAATTCGTCCCTGGGTGGGACGAATTCTATTGTGTTGGAAAAGCCGAACTGACACCGCTCCAATGTCGACTCCCGAGACCTCCAAAACACCTGCAAATAGGGGGGTTATGTAATTGGGGCCATTTTGGGATGACCCGGATGGTCGGATTCTCCCAATTTGGCCTCTATCCTCGGGAATTCGATATCGCCACCTGCAAGTTAGTAGGACAACAAAGCGACAAAAGGCATGATAAAATCTGATCAAAATGTTATGAAATTGAAGCTATGAGTTAACCAGACAGAATAACATAAGATGCAACATGAACAAATAATCTAGAATGCTTTAGAATAAAACTTAGAAAGTGCGGGGGTGCCCAAGTGGGCCTCCCACCGTTGGCACTTGATTCCGGCGCCAATCCACTAGGGATGGGCCCAAAACCTCTTAGGATTGGGATGTCTACGAATTGGTGGTGTAAGGTGGTCAAATGTTGGATTTGGGTTGGATCCACGCCTCCAAAAGCCACCCAATAACCTCTCTTGCAAAAGAGATTAGTGGATGTGAGAAGGTGAATCAAAAGGATGCAAGTGGGTATTCAATCGGACAGCACTTCGTTGCTTGAAATCGCCTCCAATATGTATCTGTTTGGGTGAGAAAAGTCCCACCTTTTATAGACCCATGGGGTCTCTTTTGAGAGGGAAGCATAAGCGCCATGTGTTGGTCATAGGTGCCATGTGGCAGTCATGTCTTCCCATGAGGGAGGGGAGTCCTCCATGACTTGGGCTTTCATAGCTGCCCTTGTGACAGTCCTCTAACGGCCTATTTGCCCACCCACACACGCGTGCGAGGCAGGAGTCATCAATTGACTGTCTTTGGCTGCCACTTGGCGCCATTCTTCTTTTTGCCCGTTAAACTTGGAATTCGTCCCTACCAGAGACGATTTCAGAATTCGTCCCTGGGTGAGACGACCGGGGAGACGAATCCCTTAGTATTCGTCCCTGGGTGAGACGAATGCGAGCAAAGTGTCTAAATGTACCAAATTGCCTCTTGACCTTACAAAATTGCTATGAAAGTGGTTAGGACCACTATTTGACCTCTGAGGGTTGCCCTGGGGGCTGTGTTTGTCAAAGCGATCAGTGTTTGCAGTCACATAATCGGATTGGTGTTGTTTTGGTGTCTACAATTTAAGACATGTATTTTTTTTTAAATTGAAATCAATGATAGAGGCAATTTCTAAAAAAATCATATTTTCATTTTGAAATTTTATTTTTAATTATTGTTATGTTTTAATTTGAAGTGGAAAAAATAATGTTTGATATGTTTTGTAAATTGTGAATGAATGGTATCCTTTTTAAAAATTGAAATCAATGAATGAGACTATTTCCAAAAAATGTGTTATCTATTGGAAATTTTGTTTTGAATGTTTTTATGTTATTATTATATGTTTTAATGTATTAAGTAATTTGAAGAGGAAGAAATAATGTTTGATATGTTTTGTAAATTTCTTTAAATGAAAGAGACAAAAATATGTATTATCTCTTGGAAATTTTATTTTAGTTATTACTATTTTTTTATTATTTAAGATGATGTAGAAGTTTGTTGTTTTTAATTTGAAGTGGAAGAAACAATGCTTGATATGTTTTGTAAATTGTGAATGAATGGTAAATTTTTTGAAAATTGAAATCAATGAAAGAGAAAATTTTCAAAAAAATATGTTATCTCTAGGAAACTTTGTTTTGAATTTTGTTATGTTTTGATTGTTTGTGTTGATATATTAAGTAATTTTTAAGTATGTGGATGAATTTACGACACCTAAAGCAACAAGTCAGTGCCATGAAAATTTTGATCAAGACTACCAAAATTAGCATTAATAATGCTATTGAATTAAAGAAGAGGTTAAAGTAGACGGTTAGAGAAAATAATTTTTTGAAGAAGATTATCAGATACAAGGGCCTGGATTTCAAGGATAAACTGAAAAAAAAGAGGAGTTGAATTATCCTTTCAAAGAATATCTAGCGAAGTAAGAGAGTGCCTTGTTATTGGGCATTAATACTACAACAAAAATTGTGGTTAGGGCTGGGGCATTAGAAGAAAAGGATATTGAGGTAGATGTGGGTGGACCTTGAGGAAACATTGAAAAATAATAGAAGATTGTTGTGTTGCATAGGAAGTGAAACAAAAACTCTTTATATTTTTATAATTTTTTTTAGACTGGTATTTTTTTTAAAATTGAAATCAATAATAGAGGCAATTTATGAAAAATTCGAATTATCATTTTGAAATTTTATTTTTAATTATTTTTATGTTTTAATTTGAAGTGGAAGAAATAATGTTTGATATGTTTTGTAAATTGTGAATGAATGGTATCCTTTTTGAAAATTGAAATAAATGAATGAGACTACTTCCGAAAAATATGTTATCTATTGGAAATTTTGTTTTTAATGTTGTTCTATTATTATTATATGTTTTAATGTATTAATTAATTTGAAGTGGAAGAAATAATGTTTGATATGTTTTGTAAATTGCTTTCAATGAAAGAGACTATTTGCAAAAAATATGTATTATCTCTTGGAAATTTTGTTTTAATTATTACTCTTTTTTTATTATTCATGATGATGTAGAAGTTTTTTGTTTTTAATTTGAAGTGGAAGAAATAATGTTTGATATTTTTTATAAATTGTGAATGAATGGTAAATTTTTTGATAATTGAAATCACTGAAAGAGAAAATTTTCAAAAAAATGTGTTATCTCTAGGAAACTTTGTTTTGAATGTTGTTATGTTTTGATTGTTTGTGTTGATATATTAAGTAATTTTGAAGTATATAGATGAATTTCTAGCACCTAAAGCGACAAGTCGATGCCATGAAAATTTTGATCAAGACTCCTAAAATTAGCATTAATAATGCTATTGAATTGAAGAAGAGGTTAAAGCAGACAGTTAGAGAAAATAATTTGTAGAAGAAGATTATTAGAGATAGGGGCCTAGATGTCGAGGCTAAACTGAAATAAAATGAGAAGGAGCTAAACGCATCTTTCAAAGAAGATCCAGTTAATGAAGAGAGTGCCTTGTTATCGGGGATCAACAATATAGCAAAAAGTTTGCTTAGGGCTACGACATTAGAAGAATAGGATATTGAGGTAGATGTGGGTCGACCTTCAAGAAACATTGAAAAATAATAGAAGTTTGTTGCGTTGCATTTGAAGTGAAATAAAAACTCTTTATATTTTTTTAAATTATTTAAGACTTGTTTTTTTTTTAAATTGAAATCAATGATAGGGGCAATTTCTAAAAAAATCATTTTTTCATTTTTAAATTTTATTTTTAATTATTGTTATGTTTTAATTTGAAGTGGAAAAAATAATGTTTGATATGTTTTGTAAATTGTGAATGAATGGTATCCTTTTTGAAAATTGAAATAAATGAATGAGACTATTTCCAAAAAATATGTTATCTATTGGAAATTTTGTTTTTAATGTTGTTATGTTATTATTATATGTTTGAATGTATTAATTAATTTGAAGTGGAAGAAATAATGTTTGATATGTTTTGTAAATTGCTTTCAATGAAAGAGACTATGTGCAAAAAATATGTATTATCTCTTGGATTTTTTTTTTAAATTATTACTATTTTTTATTATTTATGCTGATGTAGAAGTTTATTGTTTTTACTTTGAAGTGGAAGAAATAATGTTTGATATGTTTTGTAAATTGTAAATGAATGGTAAATTTTTTGAAAATTGAAATCAATGAAAGAGAAAATTTTCAAAAAAATGTGATATCTCTGGGAAACTTTGTTTTGAATGTTGTTATGTTTTGATTGTTTGTGTTGATATATAAAGTAATTTTTATGTATGTGGATGAATTTCCAGCACCTAAAGCAACAAGTCGGTGCCATAAAAATTTTGATGAAGATCGCAAAATTAGCATTAATAATGCTATTGAATTGAAGAAGAGGTTAAAGCAGACGATTAGAGAAAATAATTTGTTGAAGAAGATTATCAGAGATAGGGGCCTGGATGTCGGGGCTAAACTGAAATAAAATGAGAAGGAGCTGAATACACCTTTCAATGAAGATCCAGTTAAGGAAGAGAGTGCCTTGTTATTTGGCATCAACACTACAACACAAATTTTGGTTAGGGCTAGGGCATTAGAAGAAAAGGATATTGAGGTAGATGTGGGTGGACCTTCAAGAAACATTGAAAAAGAATAGAAGTTGGTTGTGTTGCATTTTAAGTGAAACAAAAACTCTTTATATTTTTTAAAATTATATAAGACTTGTATTTTTTTTTTAAATTGAAATCAATGATAGAGGGAATTTCTAAAAAAAATCATATTTTCATTTTGAAAATTTATTTTTAATTATTTTTATATTTTAATTTGAAGTGGAAAAAATAATATTTGATATGTTTTGTAAATTGTGAATGAATGGTATCCTTTTTGAAAATTGAAATAAATGAATGAGACTATTTCTGAAAAATATGTTATCTATTGGAAATTTTGTTTTTAATGTTGTTATGTTATTATTATATGTTTTAATGTATTAATTAATTTGAAGTGGAAGAAATAATGTTTGATATGTTTTGTAAATTGCTTTCAATGAAAGAGACTATTTGCAAAAACTATGTATTATCTCTTGGAAATTTTGTTTTAATTATTACTATTTTTTGATTAATTATGATTATGTAGAAGTTTGTTGTTTTTAATTTGAAGTGGAAGAAATAATGCTTGATATGTTTTGTAAATTGTGAATGAATGGTAAATTTTTTAAAAATTGAAATCAATGAAAGAGAAATTTTCTAAAAAAAGTGTTATCTCTAGGAAACTTTGTTTTGAATGTTGTTATGTTTTGATTGTTTGTGTTGATATATTAAGTAATTTTGAAGTATGTGGATGAATTTCTGGCACCTAAAGCAACAAGTCGGTGCCATGAAATTTTTTTTCAAGACTACCAAAATTAGCATTAATAATGCTATTGAATTGAAGAAGAGGTTAAAGCAGACGGTTAGAGAAAATAATTTTTTGAAGAATATTATCAAATACATGGGCCTGGATGTTGAGGCTAAAATGAAATAAAAAGAGGAGCTGAATGCACCTTTCAAAGAAGATCAAGTGAAGTAAGAGAGTGCCTTGTTATTGGGGATTAACACTAAAACAAAAATTGTGGTTAGGACTGGGGCATTAGAAGAGAAGGATATTGAGGTAGATGTGGGTGGACCTTAAGGAAACATTGAAAAATAATAGAAGTTTGTTGTTTTGCATTTAAAGTGAAACAAAAACTCTTTATATTTTTATAAATTATTTAAGATCGGTATTTTTTTTTAAATTGAAATAAATGATATAGGCAATTTATGAAAATTTCGTATTATCATTTTGAAATTTTATTTTTAATTATTTTTATGTTTTAATTTGAAGTGGAAGAAATAATGTTTGATATGTTTTGTAAATTGCGAATGAATGGTATCCTTTTTGAAAATTAAAATAAATGAATAAGACTATTTCCGAAAAATATGGTATCTATTGGAAATTTTGTTTTTAATGTTGTTATGTTATTATTATATGTTTGAATGAGATTATTTATGTGGATATTATAATTAGTGAAGTTGTTGTAATATATATTTCATGAAGTTGTATAATTAGATTATTGTTAGGGTGAATAGATTACCACACAATATTATTTGGTATTTTTTGAGAATAAAGGACATATGGTTATGTGTTATATATTATGAAATATCTAATTTATCATTGTTTTGTTAGGTTAGTTCATAAAGTGCCACTTGGACCACTTAGGTTTTTTATTGAGTCCAAGAAGAATTAGGAATTGTGTTGGTTTATATTAGTTTTTTTAGTGCATAGTTGTTGCATTATCAAGTCCACAACTCCACATGGCAAAATACATGGAATAATATTACTTAGAATAATATGAAGTTCTATAATTAGAAGTTTGTTGTTTTTAATTTGAAGTGGAAGAAATAATGCTTGATATGTTTTATAAATTGTGAATGAATGGTAAATTTTTTGAAAATTGAAATCAATAAAGAGAAAACTTCCAAAAAAACGTGTTATCTCTAGGAAACTTTGTTTTGAATGTTGTTATGTTTTGATTGTTTATGTTGATATATTAAGTAATTTTGAAGTATGTGGATGAATTTTCGGCACCTAAAGAAAAAAGTCGGTGCCATGAAAATTTTGATCAAGACTGCCAAAATTAGCATTAATAATGCTATTGAATTGAAGAAGAGGTTAAAGCGGACAGTTAGAGAAAATAATTATTTGAAGAAGATTATCAGATACAGGGGCCTGGATGTCGAGGCTAAACTGAAAGAAAAAGAGGAGCTGAATGCACCTTTCAAAGAAAATCCAGCGAAGTAAAAGAGCGCCTTATTATTGGGGATTAAAACTACGACAAAAATTGTGGTTAGGACTGGGGCATTAGAAGAAAAGGATATTGAGGTAGATGTTGGTGGACCTTCAGGAAACATTGAAAAATAATAGAAGTTTGTTGTGTTGCATTTAAAGTGAAACAAAAAATCTTTATATTTTTATAAATTATTTAGTACTGGTATTTTTTTTTAAATTGAAATCAATGATAGAGGCAATTTATGAAAAAATTGTATTATCATTTTGAAATTTTATTTTTAATTATTTTTATGTTTTAATTTGAAGTGGAAGAAATAATGTTTGATATGTTTTGTAAATTGTGAATGAATGGTATCCTTTTTGAAAATTGAAATAAATGAATGAGACTATTTCCAAAAATATGTTATCTATTGGAAATTTTGTTTTTAATGTTGTTATGTTATTATTATATGTTTGAATGTATTAATTAATTTGAAGTGGAAGAAATAATGTTTGATATGTTTTGTATATTTCTTTAAATGAAAGAGACTATTTGCAAAAGATATGTATTATCTCTTGGAAATTTTTTTTAATTATTACTATTTTTTATTATTTATGATGATGTAGAAGTTTGTTGTTTTTAATTTGAATTTGAAGAAATAATGTTTGATATGTTTTATAAATTGTGAATGAATGGTATATTTTTTGAAAATTGAAATCAATGAAAAAGAAAATTTTCAAAAGAATGTGTTATCTCTAGGAAACTTTGTTTTGAATGTTGTTCTGTTTTGATTGTTTGTGTTGATATATTAAGTAATTTTGAATTATGTGGATGAATTTCCAGCACCTAAAGCAGACAGTTAGAGAAAATAATTTGTAGAAGAATATTATCAGATATAGGGGCCTAGATTTCGAGGCTAAACTGAAATAAAATGAGGAGCTGATTGCACATTTCAAATAAGATGCAGTTAATGAAGAGAGTGCCTTGTTATCGGGGATCAAAACTATAGCAAAAAGTTTGGTTAGGTCTAGGGCATTAGAAGAATAGGATATTGAGGTAGATGTGGGTCGACCTTCAGGAAACATTGAAAAATAATAGAATTTTGTTGTGTTGCATTTGAAGTGAAACAAAAACTCTTTATATTTTTTTAAAATATTTAAGACTGGTAAATTTTTTTAAATTGAAATCAATGATAGAGGCAATTTCTAAAAAATTCATATTATCATTTTGAAATATTATTTTTAATTATTGTTATGTTTTAATTTGAAGTGGAAAAAATAATGTTTGATATGTTTTGTAAATTGTGAATGAATGGTATCCTTTTTGAAAATTGAAATAAATGAATGAGACTATTTCCGAAAAATATGTTATCTATTGGAAATTTTGTTTTTAATGTTGTTATGTTATTATTATATGTTTTAATGTGTTAATTAATTTGAAGTGGAAGAAATAATGTTCGATATGTTTTGTAAATTGCTTTCAATGAAAGAGACTATTTGCAAAAAATATGTATTATCTCTTGGAAATTTTGTTTTAATTATTACTATTTTTTTATTATTCATGATGATGTAGAAGTTTGTTGTTTTTAATTTGAAGTGGAAGAAATAATGTTTGATATGTTTTATAAATTGTGAATGAATGGTAAATTTTTTGATAATTGAAATCAATGAAAGAGAAAATTTTCAAAAAAATGTGTTATCTCTAGGAAACTTTGTTTTGAGTGTTGTTATGTTTTGATTGTTTGTGTTGATATATTAAGTAATTTTGAAGTATATGGATGAATTTCCAGCACCTAAAGCAACAAGTCGGTTCCATGAAAATTTTGATCAAGACTCCCAAAATTAGCATTAATAATGCTATTGAATTGAGGAAGAGGTTAAAGCAGACAGTTAGAGAAAATAATTTGTAGAAGAAGATTATCAGAGATAGGGGCCTAGATGTTGAGGCTAAACTGAAATAAAATTAGAAGGAGCTGAATGCACCTTTCAAAGAAGATCTAGTTAATGAAGAAAGTGCCTTGTTATCGGGGATCAACACTATAGAAAATTTTTTGGTTAGGGATAGGGTATTAGTAGAAAAGGATATTGAGGTAGATATGGGTTGACCTTCAGGAAACATTGAAAAAGAATAGAAGTTTGTTGTGTTGCAATTTATGAAAAATTTATAATATCATTTTGAAATTTTATTTTTAATTATTTTTATGTTTTAATTTGAAGTGGAAGAAATAATGTTTGATATGTTTTGTAAATTGTGAATGAATGGTATCCATTTTGAAAATTGAAATAAATGAAAGAGACTATTTCCGAAAAATATGTTATCTATTGGAAATTTTGTTTTTAATGTTGTTATGTTATTATTATATGTTTGAATGTATTAATTAATTTGAAGTGGAAGAAATAATGTTTGATATGTTTTGTATATTTCTTTAAATGAAAGAGACTATTTGCAAAAAATATGTATTATCTCTTGGAATTTTTTTCTAATTATTACTATTTTTTATTATTTATGATGATGTAGAAGTTTGTTGTTTTTAATTTGAATTTGAAGAAATAATGTTTGATATGTTTTGTAAATTACGAATGAATGGTATCCTTTTTGAAAATTGAAATAAATGAATGAGACTATTTCCAAAAAATATGCTATCTATTGGAAATTTTGTTTTTAATGTTGTTATGTTATTATTATATGTTTGAATGAGATTATTTATGTGGATATTATAATTAGTGAAGTTGTTGTAATATATATTTCATGAAGTTGTATAATTAGATTATTGTTAGGGTGAATAGATTACCACACAATATTATTTGGTATTTTTCGAGAATAAAGGACATATGGTTATGTGTTATATACTATGAAATATCTAATTTATCATTGTTTTGTTAGGTTAGTTCATAAAGTGCCACTTGGACCACTTAGGTTTTTTATTGAGTCCAAGAAGAATTAGGAATTGTGTTGGTTTTAATTAGTTTTGTTAGTGCATAGTTGTTGCATTATCAAGTCCACAACTCCACATGGCAAAATACGTGGAATAATATTACTTAGAATGATATGAAGTTGTATAATTAGAAGTTTGTTGTTTTTAATTTGAAGTGGAAGAAATAATGCTTGATATATTTTGTAAATTGGGAATGAATAGTAAATTTTTTTTCAAATTGAAATCAATAAAGAGAAAATTTCGAAAAAAATGTGTTATCTCTAGGAAACTTTGTTTTGAATGTTGTTATGTTTTGATTGTTTGTGTTGATATATTAAGTAATTTTGAAGTATGTGGATGAATTTATGGCACCTAAAGAAACAAGTCGGTGCCATGAAAATTTTGATCAAGACTGCAAAAATTAGCATTAATAATGTTATTGAATTGAAGAAGAGGTTAAAGCAGACGGTTAGAGAAAATATTTTTTTGAAGAAGATTATCAGATACATGGGCCTAGATGTCAAGGCTAAAATGAAATAAAAAGAGGAGTTGAATGCACCTTTCAAAGAAGATCAAGTGAAGTAAGAGAGTGCCTTGTTATTGGGGATTAACACAACAACAAAAATTGTGGTTAGGACTGGGGCATTAGAAGAGAAGGATATTGAGGTAGATGTGGGTGGACCTTCAGGAAACATTGAAAAATAATAGAAGTTTTTTGTGTTGCATTTAAAGTGAAACAAAAACTCTTTATATTTTTTAAAATTATTTCAGACTTGTATTTTTTTTTAAATTGAAATCAATGATAGAGGCAATTTCTAAAAAAATAATATTTTCATTTTGAAATTTTATTTTTAATTATTATTATGTTTTAATTTGAAGTGGAAAAAATAATGTTTGATATGTTTTGTAAATTGTGAATGAACGGTATCCTTTTTAAAAATTGAAATCAATGAATGAGTCTATTTCCAAAAAATATGTTATGTATTGAAAATTTTGTTTTGAATGTTGTTATGTTATTATTATATTTTTTAATGTATTAAGTAATTTGAAGTGGAAGAAATAATATTTGATATGTTTTGTAAATTTCTTTCAATGAAAGAGACTATTTGCAAAAAATATGTATTATCTCTTGGAAATTTTGTTTTAATTATTACTATTTTTTGATTATTTATGATTATGTAGAAGTTTGTTGTTTTTAATTTGAAGTGGAAGAAATAATTCTTGATATGTTTTGTAAATTGTGAATGAATGGTAAATTTTTTGAAAATTGAAATCACTGAAAGAGAAAATTTTCAAAAAAATGTGTTATCTCTAGGAAACTTTGTTTTGAATGTTGTTATGTTTTGATTGTTTGTGTTGATATATTAAGTAATTTTGAAGTATATAGATGAATTTCTAGCACCTAAAGCGACAAGTCGATGCCATGAAAATTTTGATCAAGACTCCTAAAATTAGCATTAATAATGCTATTGAATTGAAGAAGAGGTTAAAGCAGACAGTTAGAGAAAATAATTTGTAGAAGAAGATTATTAGAGATAGGGGCCTAGATGTCGAGGCTAAACTGAAATAAAATGAGGAGCTAAACGCATCTTTCAAAGAAGATCCAGTTAATGAAGAGAGTGCCTTGTTATCGGGGATCAACAATATAGCAAAAAGTTTGGTTAGGGCTACGACATTAGAAGAATAGGATATTGAGGTAGATGTGGGTCGACCTTCAAGAAACATTGAAAAATAATAGAAGTTTGTTGCGTTGCATTTGAAGTGAAATAAAAACTCTTTATATTTTTTTAAATTATTTAAGACTTGTTTTTTTTTTTAAATTGAAATCAATGATAGGGGCAATTTCTAAAAAAATCATTTTTTCATTTTTAAATTTTATTTTTAATTATTGTTATGTTTTAATTTGAAGTGGAAAAAATAATGTTTGATATGTTTTGTAAATTGTGAATGAATGGTATCCTTTTTGAAAATTGAAATAAATGAATGAGACTATTTCCAAAAAATATGTTATCTATTGGAAATTTTGTTTTTAATGTTGTTATGTTATTATTATATGTTTGAATGTATTAATTAATTTGAAGTGGAAGAAATAATGTTTGATATGTTTTGTAAATTGCTTTCAATGAAAGAGACTATGTGCAAAAAATATGTATTATCTCTTGGATTTTTTTTTTAAATTATTACTATTTTTTATTATTTATGCTGATGTAGAAGTTTATTGTTTTTACTTTGAAGTGGAAGAAATAATGTTTGATATGTTTTGTAAATTGTAAATGAATGGTAAATTTTTTGAAAATTGAAATCAATGAAAGAGAAAATTTTCAAAAAAATGTGATATCTCTGGGAAACTTTGTTTTGAATGTTGTTATGTTTTGATTGTTTGTGTTGATATATAAAGTAATTTTTATGTATGTGGATGAATTTCCAGCACCTAAAGCAACAAGTCGGTGCCATAAAAATTTTGATGAAGACTGCACAAAATTAGCATTAATAATGCTATTGAATTGAAGAAGAGGTTAAAGCAGACGATTAGAGAAAATAATTTGTTGAAGAAGATTATCAGAGATAGGGGCCTGGATGTCGGGGCTAAACTGAAATAAAATGAGAAGGAGCTGAATACACCTTTCAATGAAGATCCAGTTAAGGAAGAGAGTGCCTTGTTATTTGGCATCAACACTACAACACAAATTTTGGTTAGGGCTAGGGCATTAGAAGAAAAGGATATTGAGGTAGATGTGGGTGGACCTTCAAGAAACATTGAAAAAGAATAGAAGTTGGTTGTGTTGCATTTTAAGTGAAACAAAAACTCTTTATATTTTTTAAAATTATATAAGACTTGTATTTTTTTTTAAATTGAAATCAATGATAGAGGGAATTTCTAAAAAAAATCATATTTTCATTTTGAAAATTTATTTTTAATTATTTTTATATTTTAATTTGAAGTGGAAAAAATAATATTTGATATGTTTTGTAAATTGTGAATGAATGGTATCCTTTTTGAAAATTGAAATAAATGAATGAGACTATTTCCGAAAAATATGTTATCTATTGGAAATTTTGTTTTTAATGTTGTTATGTTATTATTATATGTTTTAATGTATTAATTAATTTGAAGTGGAAGAAATAATGTTTGATATGTTTTGTAAATTGCTTTCAATGAAAGAGACTATTTGCAAAAACTATGTATTATCTCTTGGAAATTTTGTTTTAATTATTACTATTTTTTGATTAATTATGATTATGTAGAAGTTTGTTGTTTTTAATTTGAAGTGGAAGAAATAATGCTTGATATGTTTTGTAAATTGTGAATGAATGGTAAATTTTTTGAAAATTGAAATCAATGAAAGAGAAATTTTCTAAAAAAAGTGTTATCTCTAGGAAACTTTGTTTTGAATGTTGTTATGTTTTGATTGTTTGTGTTGATATATTAAGTAATTTTGAAGTATGTGGATGAATTTCTGGCACCTAAAGCAACAAGTCGGTGCCATGAAATTTTTTTTCAAGACTACCAAAATTAGCATTAATAATGCTATTGAATTGAAGAAGAGGTTAAAGCAGACGGTTAGAGAAAATAATTTTTTGAAGAATATTATCAAATACATGGGCCTGGATGTTGAGGCTAAAATAAAATAAAAAGAGGAGCTGAATGCACCTTTCAAAGAAGATCAAGTGAAGTAAGAGAGTGCCTTGTTATTGGGGATTAACACTAAAACAAAAATTGTGGTTAGGATTGGGGCATTAGAAGAGAAGGATATTGAGGTAGATGTGGGTGGACCTTAAGGAAACATTGAAAAATAATAGAAGTTTGTTGTTTTGCATTTAAAGTGAAACAAAAACTCTTTATATTTTTATAAATTATTTAAGACTGGTATTTTTTTTTAAATTGAAATAAATGATATAGGCAATTTATGAAAATTTCGTATTATCATTTTGAAATTTTATTTTTAATTATTTTTATGTTTTAATTTGAAGTGGAAGAAATAATGTTTGATATGTTTTGTAAATTGCGAATGAATGGTATCCTTTTTGAAAATTAAAATAAATGAATAAGACTATTTCCGAAAAATATGGTATCTATTGGAAATTTTGTTTTTAATGTTGTTATGTTATTATTATATGTTTGAATGAGATTATTTATGTGGATATTATAATTAGTGAAGTTGTTGTAATATATATTTCATGAAGTTGTATAATTAGATTATTGTTAGGGTGAATAGATTACCACACAATATTATTTGTTATTTTTTGAGAATAAAGGACATATGGTTATGTGTTATATATTATGAAATATCTAATTTATCATTGTTTTGTTAGGTTAGTTCATAAAGTGCCACTTGGACCACTTAGGTTTTTTATTGAGTCCAAGAAGAATTAGGAATTGTGTTGGTTTATATTAGTTTTTTTAGTGCATAGTTGTTGCATTATCAAGTCCACAACTCCACATGGCAAAATACATGGAATAATATTACTTAGAATAATATGAAGTTCTATAATTAGAAGTTTGTTGTTTTTAATTTGAAGTGGAAGAAATAATGCTTGATATGTTTTATAAATTGTGAATGAATGGTAAATTTTTTGAAAATTGAAATCAATAAAGAGAAAACTTCCAAAAAAACGTGTTATCTCTAGGAAACTTTGTTTTGAATGTTGTTATGTTTTGATTGTTTATGTTGATATATTAAGTAATTTTGAAGTATGTGGATGAATTTTCGGCACCTAAAGAAAAAAGTCGGTGCCATGAAAATTTTGATCAAGATCGCCAAAATTAGCATTAATAATGCTATTGAATTGAAGAAGAGGTTAAAGCGGACAGTTAGAGAAAATAATTATTTGAAGAAGATTATCAGATACAGGGGCTTGGATGTCGAGGCTAAACTGAAAGAAAAAGAGGAGCTGAATGCACCTTTCAAAGAAAATCCAGCGAAGTAAAAGAGCGCCTTATTATTGGGGATTAAAACTACGACAAAAATTGTGGTTAGGACTGGGGCATTAGAAGAAAAGGATATTGAGGTAGATGTTGGTGGACCTTCAGGAAACATTGAAAAATAATAGAAGTTTGTTGTGTTGCATTTAAAGTGAAACAAAAAATCTTTATATTTTTATAAATTATTTAGTACTGGTATTTTTTTTTAAATTGAAATCAATGATAGAGGCAATTTATGAAAAAATTGTATTATCATTTTGAAATTTTATTTTTAATTATTTTTATGTTTTAATTTGAAGTGGAAGAAATAATGTTTGATATGTTTTGTAAATTGTGAATGAATGGTATCCTTTTTGAAAATTGAAATAAATGAATGAGACTATTTCCAAAAAATGTGTTATCTATTGGAAATTTTGTTTTTAATGTTGTTATGTTATTATTATATGTTTGAATGTATTAATTAATTTGAAGTGGAAGAAATAATGTTTGATATGTTTTGTATATTTCTTTAAATGAAAGAGACTATTTGCAAAAGATATGTATTATCTCTTGGAATTTTTTTTTAATTATTACTATTTTTTATTATTTATGATGATGTAGAAGTTTGTTGTTTTTAATTTGAATTTGAAGAAATAATGTTTGATATGTTTTATAAATTGTGAATGAATGGTATATTTTTTGAAAATTGAAATCAATGAAAAAGAAAATTTTCAAAAGAATGTGTTATCTCTAGGAAACTTTGTTTTGAATGTTGTTCTGTTTTGATTGTTTGTGTTGATATATTAAGTAATTTTGAATTATGTGGATGAATTTCCAGCACCTAAAGCAGACAGTTAGAGAAAATAATTTGTAGAAGAATATTATCAGATATAGGGGCCTAGATTTCGAGGCTAAACTGAAATAAAATGAGGAGCTGAATGCACATTTCAAATAAGATGCAGTTAATGAAGAGAGTGCCTTGTTATCGGGGATCAAAACTATAGCAAAAAGTTTGGTTAGGTCTAGGGCATTAGAAGAATAGGATATTGAGGTAGATGTGGGTCGACCTTCAGGAAACATTGAAAAATAATAGAATTTTGTTGTGTTGCATTTGAAGTGAAACAAAAACTCTTTATATTTTTTTAAAATATTTAAGACTGGTAAATTTTTTTAAATTGAAATCAATGATAGAGGCAATTTCTAAAAAATTCATATTATCATTTTGAAATATTATTTTTAATTATTGTTATGTTTTAATTTGAAGTGGAAAAAATAATGTTTGATATGTTTTGTAAATTGTGAATGAATGGTATCCTTTTTGAAAATTGAAATAAATGAATGAGACTATTTCCGAAAAATATGTTATCTATTGGAAATTTTGTTTTTAATGTTGTTATGTTATTATTATATGTTTTAATGTGTTAATTAATTTGAAGTGGAAGAAATAATGTTCGATATGTTTTGTAAATTGCTTTCAATGAAAGAGACTATTTGCAAAAAATATGTATTATCTCTTGGAAATTTTGTTTTAATTATTACTATTTTTTTATTATTCATGATGATGTAGAAGTTTGTTGTTTTTAATTTGAAGTGGAAGAAATAATGTTTGATATGTTTTATAAATTGTGAATGAATGGTAAATTTTTTGATAATTGAAATCAATGAAAGAGAAAATTTTCAAAAAAATGTGTTATCTCTAGGAAACTTTGTTTTGAGTGTTGTTATGTTTTGATTGTTTGTGTTGATATATTAAGTAATTTTGAAGTATATGGATGAATTTCCAGCACCTAAAGCAACAAGTCGGTTCCATGAAAATTTTGATCAAGACTCCCAAAATTAGCATTAATAATGCTATTGAATTGAGGAAGAGGTTAAAGCAGACAGTTAGAGAAAATAATTTGTAGAAGAAGATTATCAGAGATAGGGGCCTAGATGTTGAGGCTAAACTGAAATAAAATTAGAAGGAGCTGAATGCACCTTTCAAAGAAGATCTAGTTAATGAAGAAAGTGCCTTGTTATCGGGGATCAACACTATAGAAAATTTTTTGGTTAGGGATAGGGTATTAGTAGAAAAGGATATTGAGGTAGATATGGGTTGACCTTCAGGAAACATTGAAAAAGAATAGAAGTTTGTTGTGTTGCAATTTATGAAAAATTTATAATATCATTTTGAAATTTTATTTTTAATTATTTTTATGTTTTAATTTGAAGTGGAAGAAATAATGTTTGATATGTTTTGTAAATTGTGAATGAATGGTATCCATTTTGAAAATTGAAATAAATGAAAGAGACTATTTCCGAAAAATATGTTATCTATTGGAAATTTTGTTTTTAATGTTGTTATGTTATTATTATATGTTTGAATGTATTAATTAATTTGAAGTGGAAGAAATAATGTTTGATATGTTTTGTATATTTCTTTAAATGAAAGAGACTATTTGCAAAAAATATGTATTATCTCTTGGAATTTTTTTCTAATTATTACTATTTTTTATTATTTATGATGATGTAGAAGTTTGTTGTTTTTAATTTGAATTTGAAGAAATAATGTTTGATATGTTTTGTAAATTACGAATGAATGGTATCCTTTTTGAAAATTGAAATAAATGAATGAGACTATTTCCAAAAAATATGCTATCTATTGGAAATTTTGTTTTTAATGTTGTTATGTTATTATTATATGTTTGAATGAGATTATTTATGTGGATATTATAATTAGTGAAGTTGTTGTAATATATATTTCATGAAGTTGTATAATTAGATTATTGTTAGGGTGAATAGATTACCACACAATATTATTTGGTATTTTTCGAGAATAAAGGACATATGGTTATGTGTTATATACTATGAAATATCTAATTTATCATTGTTTTGTTAGGTTAGTTCATAAAGTGCCACTTGGACCACTTAGGTTTTTTATTGAGTCCAAGAAGAATTAGGAATTGTGTTGGTTTTAATTAGTTTTGTTAGTGCATAGTTGTTGCATTATCAAGTCCACAACTCCACATGGCAAAATACGTGGAATAATATTACTTAGAATGATATGAAGTTGTATAATTAGAAGTTTGTTGTTTTTAATTTGAAGTGGAAGAAATAATGCTTGATATATTTTGTAAATTGGGAATGAATAGTAAAATTTTTTTCAAATTGAAATCAATAAAGAGAAAATTTCGAAAAAAATGTGTTATCTCTAGGAAACTTTGTTTTGAATGTTGTTATGTTTTGATTGTTTGTGTTGATATATTAAGTAATTTTGAAGTATGTGGATGAATTTATGGCACCTAAAGAAACAAGTCGGTGCCATGAAAATTTTGATCAAGACTGCAAAAATTAGCATTAATAATGTTATTGAATTGAAGAAGAGGTTAAAGCAGACGGTTAGAGAAAATATTTTTTTGAAGAAGATTATCAGATACATGGGCCTAGATGTCAAGGCTAAAATGAAATAAAAAGAGGAGTTGAATGCACCTTTCAAAGAAGATCAAGTGAAGTAAGAGAGTGCCTTGTTATTGGGGATTAACACAACAACAAAAATTGTGGTTAGGACTGGGGCATTAGAAGAGAAGGATATTGAGGTAGATGTGGGTGGACCTTCAGGAAACATTGAAAAATAATAGAAGTTTTTTGTGTTGCATTTAAAGTGAAACAAAAACTCTTTATATTTTTTAAAATTATTTCAGACTTGTATTTTTTTTAAAATTGAAATCAATGATAGAGGCAATTTTTAAAAAAATAATATTTTCATTTTGAAATTTTATTTTTAATTATTATTATGTTTTAATTTGAAGTGGAAAAAATAATGTTTGATATGTTTTGTAAATTGTGAATGAACGGTATCCTTTTTAAAAATTGAAATCAATGAATGAGTCTATTTCCAAAAAATATGTTATGTATTGAAAATTTTGTTTTGAATGTTGTTATGTTATTATTATATTTTTTAATGTATTAAGTAATTTGAAGTGGAAGAAATAATATTTGATATGTTTTGTAAATTTCTTTCAATGAAAGAGACTATTTGCAAAAAATATGTATTATCTCTTGGAAATTTTGTTTTAATTATTACTATTTTTTGATTATTTATGATTATGTAGAAGTTTGTTGTTTTTAATTTGAAGTGGAAGAAATAATTCTTGATATGTTTTGTAAATTGTGAATGAATGGTAAATTTTTTGAAAATTGAAATCATCGAAAGAGAAAATTTTCAAAATAATGTGTTATCTCTAGGAAACTTTGTTTTGAATGTTGTTATGTTTTGATTGTTTGTGTTGATATATTAAGTAATTTTGAAGTATATAGATGAATTTCTAGCACCTAAAGCGACAAGTCGATGCCATGAAAATTTTGATCAAGACTCCTAAAATTAGCAATAATAATGCTATTGAATTGAAGAAGAGGTTAAAGCAGACAGTTAGAGAAAATAATTTGTAGAAGAAGATTATTAGATATAGGGGCCTAGATGTCGAGGCTAAACTGAAATAAAATGAGAAGGAGCTAAACGCATCTTTCAAAGAAGATCCAGTTAATGAAGAGAGTGCCTTGTTATCGGGGATCAACAATATAGCAAAAAGTTTGGTTAGGGCTACGACATTAGAAGAATAGGATATTGAGGTAGATGTGGGTCGACCTTCAAGAAACATTGAAAAATAATAGAAGTTTGTTGCGTTGCATTTGAAGTGAAATAAAAACTCTTTATATTTTTTTAAATTATTTAAGACTTGTTTTTTTTTTTAAATTGAAATCAATGATAGGGGCAATTTCTAAAAAAATCATTTTTTCATTTTTAAATTTTATTTTTAATTATTGTTATGTTTTAATTTGAAGTGGAAAAAATAATGTTTGATATGTTTTGTAAATTGTGAATGAATGGTATCCTTTTTGAAAATTGAAATAAATGAATGAGACTATTTCCAAAAAATATGTTATCTATTGGAAATTTTGTTTTTAATGTTGTTATGTTATTATTATATGTTTGAATGTATTAATTAATTTGAAGTGGAAGAAATAATGTTTGATATGTTTTGTAAATTGCTTTCAATGAAAGAGACTATGTGCAAAAAATATGTATTATCTCTTGGATTTTTTTTTTAAATTATTACTATTTTTTATTATTTATGCTGATGTAGAAGTTTATTGTTTTTACTTTGAAGTGGAAGAAATAATGTTTGATATGTTTTGTAAATTGTAAATGAATGGTAAATTTTTTGAAAATTGAAATCAATGAAAGAGAAAATTTTCAAAAAAATGTGATATCTCTGGGAAACTTTGTTTTGAATGTTGTTATGTTTTGATTGTTTGTGTTGATATATAAAGTAATTTTTATGTATGTGGATGAATTTCCAGCACCTAAAGCAACAAGTCGGTGCCATAAAAATTTTGATGAAGACTGCCAAAATTAGCATTAATAATGCTATTGAATTGAAGAAGAGGTTAAAGCAGACGATTAGAGAAAATAATTTGTTGAAGAAGATTATCAGAGATAGGGGCCTGGATGTCGGGGCTAAACTGAAATAAAATGAGAAGGAGCTGAATACACCTTTCAATGAAGATCCAGTTAAGGAAGAGAGTGCCTTGTTATTTGGCATCAACACTACAACACAAATTTTGGTTAGGGCTAGGGCATTAGAAGAAAAGGATATTGAGGTAGATGTGGGTGGACCTTCAAGAAACATTGAAAAAGAATAGAAGTTGGTTGTGTTGCATTTTAAGTGAAACAAAAACTCTTTATATTTTTTAAAATTATATAAGACTTGTATTTTTTTTTTAAATTGAAATCAATGATAGAGGGAATTTCTAAAAAAAATCATATTTTCATTTTGAAAATTTATTTTTAATTATTTTTATATTTTAATTTGAAGTGGAAAAAATAATATTTGATATGTTTTGTAAATTGTGAATGAATGGTATCCTTTTTGAAAATTGAAATAAATGAATGAGACTATTTCTGAAAAATATGTTATCTATTGGAAATTTTGTTTTTAATGTTGTTATGTTATTATTATATGTTTTAATGTATTAATTAATTTGAAGTGGAAGAAATAATGTTTGATATGTTTTGTAAATTGCTTTCAATGAAAGAGACTATTTGCAAAAACTATGTATTATCTCTTGGAAATTTTGTTTTAATTATTACTATTTTTTGATTAATTATGATTATGTAGAAGTTTGTTGTTTTTAATTTGAAGTGGAAGAAATAATGCTTGATATGTTTTGTAAATTGTGAATGAATGGTAAATTTTTTGAAAATTGAAATCAATGAAAGAGAAATTTTCTAAAAAAAGTGTTATCTCTAGGAAACTTTGTTTTGAATGTTGTTATGTTTTGATTGTTTGTGTTGATATATTAAGTAATTTTGAAGTATGTGGATGAATTTCTGGCACCTAAAGCAACAAGTCGGTGCCATGAAATTTTTTTTCAAGACTACCAAAATTAGCATTAATAATGCTATTGAATTGAAGAAGAGGTTAAAGCAGACGGTTAGAGAAAATAATTTTTTGAAGAATATTATCAAATACATGGGCCTGGATGTTGAGGCTAAAATGAAATAAAAAGAGGAGCTGAATGCACCTTTCAAAGAAGATCAAGTGAAGTAAGAGAGTGCCTTTTTATTGGGGATTAACACTAAAACAAAAATTGTGGTTAGGACTGGGGCATTAGAAGAGAAGGATATTGAGGTAGATGTGGGTGGACCTTAAGGAAACATTGAAAAATAATAGAAGTTTGTTGTTTTGCATTTAAAGTGAAACAAAAACTCTTTATATTTTTATAAATTATTTAAGACTGGTATTTTTTTTTAAATTGAAATAAATGATATAGGCAATTTATGAAAATTTCGTATTATCATTTTGAAATTTTATTTTTAATTATTTTTATGTTTTAATTTTTAAGTGGAAGAAATAATGTTTGATATGTTTTGTAAATTGCGAATGAATGGTATCCTTTTTGAAAATTAAAATAAATGAATAAGACTATTTCCGAAAAATATGGTATCTATTGGAAATTTTGTTTTTAATGTTGTTATGTTATTATTATATGTTTGAATGAGATTATTTATGTGGATATTATAATTAGTGAAGTTGTTGTAATATATATTTCATGAAGTTGTATAATTAGATTATTGTTAGGGTGAATAGATTACCACACAATATTATTTGGTATTTTTTGAGAATAAAGGACATATGGTTATGTGTTATATATTATGAAATATCTAATTTATCATTGTTTTGTTAGGTTAGTTCATAAAGTGCCACTTGGACCACTTAGGTTTTTTATTGAGTCCAAGAAGAATTAGGAATTGTGTTGGTTTATATTAGTTTTTTTAGTGCATAGTTGTTGCATTATCAAGTCCACAACTCCACATGGCAAAATACATGGAATAATATTACTTAGAATAATATGAAGTTCTATAATTAGAAGTTTGTTGTTTTTAATTTGAAGTGGAAGAAATAATGCTTGATATGTTTTATAAATTGTGAATGAATGGTAAATTTTTTGAAAATTGAAATCAATAAAGAGAAAACTTCCAAAAAAACGTGTTATCTCTAGGAAACTTTGTTTTGAATGTTGTTATGTTTTGATTGTTTATGTTGATATATTAAGTAATTTTGAAGTATGTGGATGAATTTTCGGCACCTAAAGAAAAAAGTCGGTGCCATGAAAATTTTGATCAAGACCACCAAAATTAGCATTAATAATGCTATTGAATTGAAGAAGAGGTTAAAGCGGACAGTTAGAGAAAATAATTATTTGAAGAAGATTATCAGATACAGGGGCCTGGATGTCGAGGCTAAACTGAAAGAAAAAGAGGAGCTGAATGCACCTTTCAAAGAAAATCCAGCGAAGTAAAAGAGCGCCTTATTATTGGGGATTAAAACTACGACAAAAATTGTGGTTAGGACTGGGGCATTAGAAGAAAAGGATATTGAGGTAGATGTTGGTGGACCTTCAGGAAACATTGAAAAATAATAGAAGTTTGTTGTGTTGCATTTAAAGTGAAACAAAAAATCTTTATATTTTTATAAATTATTTAGTACTGGTATTTTTTTTTAAATTGAAATCAATGATAGAGGCAATTTATGAAAAAATTGTATTATCATTTTGAAATTTTATTTTTAATTATTTTTATGTTTTAATTTGAAGTGGAAGAAATAATGTTTGATATGTTTTGTAAATTGTGAATGAATGGTATCCTTTTTGAAAATTGAAATAAATGAATGAGACTATTTCCAAAAAATATGTTATCTATTGGAAATTTTGTTTTTAATGTTGTTATGTTATTATTATATGTTTGAATGTATTAATTAATTTGAAGTGGAAGAAATAATGTTTGATATGTTTTGTATATTTCTTTAAATGAAAGAGACTATTTGCAAAAGATATGTATTATCTCTTGGAATTTTTTTTTAATTATTACTATTTTTTATTATTTATGATGATGTAGAAGTTTGTTGTTTTTAATTTGAATTTGAAGAAATAATGTTTGATATGTTTTATAAATTGTGAATGAATGGTATATTTTTTGAAAATTGAAATCAATGAAAAAGAAAATTTTCAAAAGAATGTGTTATCTCTAGGAAACTTTGTTTTGAATGTTGTTCTGTTTTGATTGTTTGTGTTGATATATTAAGTAATTTTGAATTATGTGGATGAATTTCCAGCACCTAAAGCAGACAGTTAGAGAAAATAATTTGTAGAAGAATATTATCAGATATAGGGGCCTAGATTTCGAGGCTAAACTGAAATAAAATGAGGAGCTGAATGCACATTTCAAATAAGATGCAGTTAATGAAGAGAGTGCCTTGTTATCGGGGATCAAAACTATAGCAAAAAGTTTGGTTAGGTCTAGGGCATTAGAAGAATAGGATATTGAGGTAGATGTGGGTCGACCTTCAGGAAACATTGAAAAATAATAGAATTTTGTTGTGTTGCATTTGAAGTGAAACAAAAACTCTTTATATTTTTTTAAAATATTTAAGACTGGTAAATTTTTTTAAATTGAAATCAATGATAGAGGCAATTTCTAAAAAATTCATATTATCATTTTGAAATATTATTTTTAATTATTGTTATGTTTTAATTTGAAGTGGAAAAAATAATGTTTGATATGTTTTGTAAATTGTGAATGAATGGTATCCTTTTTGAAAATTGAAATAAATGAATGAGACTATTTCCGAAAAATATGTTATCTATTGGAAATTTTGTTTTTAATGTTGTTATGTTATTATTATATGTTTTAATGTGTTAATTAATTTGAAGTGGAAGAAATAATGTTCGATATGTTTTGTAAATTGCTTTCAATGAAAGAGACTATTTGCAAAAAATATGTATTATCTCTTGGAAATTTTGTTTTAATTATTACTATTTTTTTATTATTCATGATGATGTAGAAGTTTGTTGTTTTTAATTTGAAGTGGAAGAGATAATGTTTGATATGTTTTATAAATTGTGAATGAATGGTAAATTTTTTGATAATTGAAATCAATGAAAGAGAAAATTTTCAAAAAAATGTGTTATCTCTAGGAAACTTTGTTTTGAGTGTTGTTATGTTTTGATTGTTTGTGTTGATATATTAAGTAATTTTGAAGTATATGGATGAATTTCCAGCACCTAAAGCAACAAGTCGGTTCCATGAAAATTTTGATCAAGACTCCCAAAATTAGCATTAATAATGCTATTGAATTGAGGAAGAGGTTAAAGCAGACAGTTAGAGAAAATAATTTGTAGAAGAAGATTATCAGAGATAGGGGCCTAGATGTTGAGGCTAAACTGAAATAAAATTAGAAGGAGCTGAATGCACCTTTCAAAGAAGATCTAGTTAATGAAGAAAGTGCCTTGTTATCGGGGATCAACACTATAGAAAATTTTTTGGTTAGGGATAGGGTATTAGTAGAAAAGGATATTGAGGTAGATATGGGTTGACCTTCAGGAAACATTGAAAAAGAATAGAAGTTTGTTGTGTTGCAATTTATGAAAAATTTATAATATCATTTTGAAATTTTATTTTTAATTATTTTTATGTTTTAATTTGAAGTGGAAGAAATAATGTTTGATATGTTTTGTAAATTGTGAATGAATGGTATCCATTTTGAAAATTGAAATAAATGAAAGAGACTATTTCCGAAAAATATGTTATCTATTGGAAATTTTGTTTTTAATGTTGTTATGTTATTATTATATGTTTGAATGTATTAATTAATTTGAAGTGGAAGAAATAATGTTTGATATGTTTTGTATATTTCTTTAAATGAAAGAGACTATTTGCAAAAAATATGTATTATCTCTTGGAATTTTTTTCTAATTATTACTATTTTTTATTATTTATGATGATGTAGAAGTTTGTTGTTTTTAATTTGAATTTGAAGAAATAATGTTTGATATGTTTTGTAAATTACGAATGAATGGTATCCTTTTTGAAAATTGAAATAAATGAATGAGACTATTTCCAAAAAATATGCTATCTATTGGAAATTTTGTTTTTAATGTTGTTATGTTATTATTATATGTTTGAATGAGATTATTTATGTGGATATTATAATTAGTGAAGTTGTTGTAATATATATTTCATGAAGTTGTATAATTAGATTATTGTTAGGGTGAATAGATTACCACACAATATTATTTGGTATTTTTCGAGAATAAAGGACATATGGTTATGTGTTATATACTATGAAATATCTAATTTATCATTGTTTTGTTAGGTTAGTTCATAAAGTGCCACTTGGACCACTTAGGTTTTTTATTGAGTCCAAGAAGAATTAGGAATTGTGTTGGTTTTAATTAGTTTTGTTAGTGCATAGTTGTTGCATTATCAAGTCCACAACTCCACATGGCAAAATACGTGGAATAATATTACTTAGAATGATATGAAGTTGTATAATTAGAAGTTTGTTGTTTTTAATTTGAAGTGGAAGAAATAATGCTTGATATATTTTGTAAATTGGGAATGAATAGTAAAATTTTTTTCAAATTGAAATCAATAAAGAGAAAATTTCGAAAAAAATGTGTTATCTCTAGGAAACTTTGTTTTGAATGTTGTTATGTTTTGATTGTTTGTGTTGATATATTAAGTAATTTTGAAGTATGTGGATGAATTTATGGCACCTAAAGAAACAAGTCGGTGCCATGAAAATTTTGATCAAGACTGCAAAAATTAGCATTAATAATGTTATTGAATTGAAGAAGAGGTTAAAGCAGACGGTTAGAGAAAATATTTTTTTGAAGAAGATTATCAGATACATGGGCCTAGATGTCAAGGCTAAAATGAAATAAAAAGAGGAGTTGAATGCACCTTTCAAAGAAGATCAAGTGAAGTAAGAGAGTGCCTTGTTATTGGGGATTAACACAACAACAAAAATTGTGGTTAGGACTGGGGCATTAGAAGAGAAGGATATTGAGGTAGATGTGGGTGGACCTTCAGGAAACATTGAAAAATAATAGAAGTTTTTTGTGTTGCATTTAAAGTGAAACAAAAACTCTTTATATTTTTTAAAATTATTTCAGACTTGTATTTTTTTTTAAATTGAAATCAATGATAGAGGCAATTTCTAAAAAAATAATATTTTCATTTTGAAATTTTATTTTTAATTATTATTATGTTTTAATTTGAAATGGAAAAAATAATGTTTGATATGTTTTGTAAATTGTGAATGAACGGTATCCTTTTTAAAAATTGAAATCAATGAATGAGTCTATTTCCAAAAAATATGTTATGTATTGAAAATTTTGTTTTGAATGTTGTTATGTTATTATTATATTTTTTAATGTATTAAGTAATTTGAAGTGGAAGAAATAATATTTGATATGTTTTGTAAATTTCTTTCAATGAAAGAGACTATTTGCAAAAAATATGTATTATCTCTTGGAAATTTTGTTTTAATTATTACTATTTTTTGATTATTTATGATTATGTAGAAGTTTGTTGTTTTTAATTTGAAGTGGAAGAAATAATTCTTGATATGTTTTGTAAATTGTGAATGAATGGTAAATTTTTTGAAAATTGAAATCAATGAAAGAGAAAATTTCTAAAAAAATGTGTTACTCTAGGAAACTTTGTTTTCAATGTTGTTATGTTTTGATTGTTTGTGTTGATATATTAAGTAATTTTGAAGTATGTGGATGAATTTGTGGCACCTAAAGCATCAAGTCGGTGCCATGAAATTTTTTGTCAAGACTACCAAAATTAGCATTAATAATGCTATTGAATTGAAGAAGAGGTTAAAGCAGACGGTTAGAGAAAATAATTTGTAGAAGAAGATTATTAGAGATAGGGGCCTAGATGTCGAGGCTAAACTGAAATAAAATGAGAAGGAGCTAAACGCATCTTTCAAAGAAGATCCAGTTAATGAAGAGAGTGCCTTGTTATCGGGGATCAACAATATAGCAAAAAGTTTGGTTAGGGCTACGACATTAGAAGAATAGGATATTGAGGTAGATGTGGGTCGACCTTCAAGAAACATTGAAAAATAATAGAAGTTTGTTGCGTTGCATTTGAAGTGAAATAAAAACTCTTTATATTTTTTTAAATTATTTAAGACTTGTTTTTTTTTTTAAATTGAAATCAATGATAGGGGCAATTTCTAAAAAAATCATTTTTTCATTTTTAAATTTTATTTTTAATTATTGTTATGTTTTAATTTGAAGTGGAAAAAATAATGTTTGATATGTTTTGTAAATTGTGAATGAATGGTATCCTTTTTGAAAATTGAAATAAATGAATGAGACTATTTCCAAAAAATATGTTATCTATTGGAAATTTTGTTTTTAATGTTGTTATGTTATTATTATATGTTTGAATGTATTAATTAATTTGAAGTGGAAGAAATAATGTTTGATATGTTTTGTAAATTGCTTTCAATGAAAGAGACTATGTGCAAAAAATATGTATTATCTCTTGGATTTTTTTTTTAAATTATTACTATTTTTTATTATTTATGCTGATGTAGAAGTTTATTGTTTTTACTTTGAAGTGGAAGAAATAATGTTTGATATGTTTTGTAAATTGTAAATGAATGGTAAATTTTTTGAAAATTGAAATCAATGAAAGAGAAAATTTTCAAAAAAATGTGATATCTCTGGGAAACTTTGTTTTGAATGTTGTTATGTTTTGATTGTTTGTGTTGATATATAAAGTAATTTTTATGTATGTGGATGAATTTCCAGCACCTAAAGCAACAAGTCGGTGCCATACAAATTTTGATGAAGACTGCCAAAATTAGCATTAATAATGCTATTGAATTGAAGAAGAGGTTAAAGCAGACGATTAGAGAAAATAATTTGTTGAAGAAGATTATCAGAGATAGGGGCCTGGATGTCGGGGCTAAACTGAAATAAAATGAGAAGGAGCTGAATACACCTTTCAATGAAGATCCGAGTTAAGGAAGAGAGTGCCTTGTTATTTGGGATCAACACTACAACACAAATTTTGGTTAGGGCTAGGGCATTAGAAGAAAAGGATATTGAGGTAGATGTGGGTGGACCTTCAAGAAACATTGAAAAAGAATAGAAGTTGGTTGTGTTGCATTTTAAGTGAAACAAAAACTCTTTATATTTTTTAAAATTATATAAGACTTGTATTTTTTTTTTAAATTGAAATCAATGATAGAGGGAATTTCTAAAAAAAATCATATTTTCATTTTGAAAATTTATTTTTAATTATTTTTATATTTTAATTTGAAGTGGAAAAAATAATATTTGATATGTTTTGTAAATTGTGAATGAATGGTATCCTTTTTGAAAATTGAAATAAATGAATGAGACTATTTCCGAAAAATATGTTATCTATTGGAAATTTTGTTTTTAATGTTGTTATGTTATTATTATATGTTTTAATGTATTAATTAATTTGAAGTGGAAGAAATAATGTTTGATATGTTTTGTAAATTGCTTTCAATGAAAGAGACTATTTGCAAAAACTATGTATTATCTCTTGGAAATTTTGTTTTAATTATTACTATTTTTTGATTAATTATGATTATGTAGAAGTTTGTTGTTTTTAATTTGAAGTGGAAGAAATAATGCTTGATATGTTTTGTAAATTGTGAATGAATGGTAAATTTTTTGAAAATTGAAATCAATGAAAGAGAAATTTTCTAAAAAAAGTGTTATCTCTAGGAAACTTTGTTTTGAATGTTGTTATGTTTTGATTGTTTGTGTTGATATATTAAGTAATTTTGAAGTATGTGGATGAATTTCTGGCACCTAAAGCAACAAGTCGGTGCCATGAAATTTTTTTTCAAGACTACCAAAATTAGCATTAATAATGCTATTGAATTGAAGAAGAGGTTAAAGCAGACGGTTAGAGAAAATAATTTTTTGAAGAATATTATCAAATACATGGGCCTGGATGTTGAGGCTAAAATGAAATAAAAAGAGGAGCTGAATGCACCTTTCAAAGAAGATCAAGTGAAGTAAGAGAGTGCCTTGTTATTGGGGATTAACACTAAAACAAAAATTGTGGTTAGGACTGGGGCATTAGAAGAGAAGGATATTGAGGTAGATGTGGGTGGACCTTAAGGAAACATTGAAAAATAATAGAAGTTTGTTGTTTTGCATTTAAAGTGAAACAAAAACTCTTTATATTTTTATAAATTATTTAAGACTGGTATTTTTTTTTAAATTGAAATAAATGATATAGGCAATTTATGAAAATTTCGTATTATCATTTTGAAATTTTATTTTTAATTATTTTTATGTTTTAATTTGAAGTGGAAGAAATAATGTTTGATATGTTTTGTAAATTGCGAATGAATGGTATCCTTTTTGAAAATTAAAATAAATGAATAAGACTATTTCCGAAAAATATGGTATCTATTGGAAATTTTGTTTTTAATGTTGTTATGTTATTATTATATGTTTGAATGAGATTATTTATGTGGATATTATAATTAGTGAAGTTGTTGTAATATATATTTCATGAAGTTGTATAATTAGATTATTGTTAGGGTGAATAGATTACCACACAATATTATTTGGTATTTTTTGAGAATAAAGGACATATGGTTATGTGTTATATATTATGAAATATCTAATTTATCATTGTTTTGTTAGGTTAGTTCATAAAGTGCCACTTGGACCACTTAGGTTTTTTATTGAGTCCAAGAAGAATTAGGAATTGTGTTGGTTTATATTAGTTTTTTTAGTGCATAGTTGTTGCATTATCAAGTCCACAACTCCACATGGCAAAATACATGGAATAATATTACTTAGAATAATATGAAGTTCTATAATTAGAAGTTTGTTGTTTTTAATTTGAAGTGGAAGAAATAATGCTTGATATGTTTTATAAATTGTGAATGAATGGTAAATTTTTTGAAAATTGAAATCAATAAAGAGAAAACTTCCAAAAAAACGTGTTATCTCTAGGAAAATTTGTTTTGAATGTTGTTATGTTTTGATTGTTTATGTTGATATATTAAGTAATTTTGAAGTATGTGGATGAATTTTCGGCACCTAAAGAAAAAAGTCGGTGCCATGAAAATTTTGATCAAGATCGCCAAAATTAGCATTAATAATGCTATTGAATTGAAGAAGAGGTTAAAGCGGACAGTTAGAGAAAATAATTATTTGAAGAAGATTATCAGATACAGGGGCTTGGATGTCGAGGCTAAACTGAAAGAAAAAGAGGAGCTGAATGCACCTTTCAAAGAAAATCCAGCGAAGTAAAAGAGCGCCTTATTATTGGGGATTAAAACTACGACAAAAATTGTGGTTAGGACTGGGGCATTAGAAGAAAAGGATATTGAGGTAGATGTTGGTGGACCTTCAGGAAACATTGAAAAATAATAGAAGTTTGTTGTGTTGCATTTAAAGTGAAACAAAAAATCTTTATATTTTTATAAATTATTTAGTACTGGTATTTTTTTTTAAATTGAAATCAATGATAGAGGCAATTTATGAAAAAATTGTATTATCATTTTGAAATTTTATTTTTAATTATTTTTATGTTTTAATTTGAAGTGGAAGAAATAATGTTTGATATGTTTTGTAAATTGTGAATGAATGGTATCCTTTTTGAAAATTGAAATAAATGAATGAGACTATTTCCAAAAAATGTGTTATCTATTGGAAATTTTGTTTTTAATGTTGTTATGTTATTATTATATGTTTGAATGTATTAATTAATTTGAAGTGGAAGAAATAATGTTTGATATGTTTTGTATATTTCTTTAAATGAAAGAGACTATTTGCAAAAGATATGTATTATCTCTTGGAAATTGTTTTTAATTATTACTATTTTTTATTATTTATGATGATGTAGAAGTTTGTTGTTTTTAATTTGAATTTGAAGAAATAATGTTTGATATGTTTTATAAATTGTGAATGAATGGTATATTTTTTGAAAATTGAAATCAATGAAAAAGAAAATTTTCAAAAGAATGTGTTATCTCTAGGAAACTTTGTTTTGAATGTTGTTCTGTTTTGATTGTTTGTGTTGATATATTAAGTAATTTTGAATTATGTGGATGAATTTCCAGCACCTAAAGCAGACAGTTAGAGAAAATAATTTGTAGAAGAATATTATCAGATATAGGGGCCTAGATTTCGAGGCTAAACTGAAATAAAATGAGGAGCTGAATGCACATTTCAAATAAGATGCAGTTAATGAAGAGAGTGCCTTGTTATCGGGGATCAAAACTATAGCAAAAAGTTTGGTTAGGTCTAGGGCATTAGAAGAATAGGATATTGAGGTAGATGTGGGTCGACCTTCAGGAAACATTGAAAAATAATAGAATTTTGTTGTGTTGCATTTGAAGTGAAACAAAAACTCTTTATATTTTTTTAAAATATTTAAGACTGGTAAATTTTTTTAAATTGAAATCAATGATAGAGGCAATTTCTAAAAAATTCATATTATCATTTTGAAATATTATTTTTAATTATTGTTATGTTTTAATTTGAAGTGGAAAAAATAATGTTTGATATGTTTTGTAAATTGTGAATGAATGGTATCCTTTTTGAAAATTGAAATAAATGAATGAGACTATTTCCGAAAAATATGTTATCTATTGGAAATTTTGTTTTTAATGTTGTTATGTTATTATTATATGTTTTAATGTGTTAATTAATTTGAAGTGGAAGAAATAATGTTCGATATGTTTTGTAAATTGCTTTCAATGAAAGAGACTATTTGCAAAAAATATGTATTATCTCTTGGAAATTTTGTTTTAATTATTACTATTTTTTTATTATTCATGATGATGTAGAAGTTTGTTGTTTTTAATTTGAAGTGGAAGAAATAATGTTTGATATGTTTTATAAATTGTGAATGAATGGTAAATTTTTTGATAATTGAAATCAATGAAAGAGAAAATTTTCAAAAAAATGTGTTATCTCTAGGAAACTTTTTTTGAGTGTTGTTATGTTTTGATTGTTTGTGTTGATATATTAAGTAATTTTGAAGTATATGGATGAATTTCCAGCACCTAAAGCAACAAGTCGGTTCCATGAAAATTTTGATCAAGACTCCCAAAATTAGCATTAATAATGCTATTGAATTGAGGAAGAGGTTAAAGCAGACAGTTAGAGAAAATAATTTGTAGAAGAAGATTATCAGAGATAGGGGCCTAGATGTTGAGGCTAAACTGAAATAAAATTAGAAGGAGCTGAATGCACCTTTCAAAGAAGATCTAGTTAATGAAGAAAGTGCCTTGTTATCGGGGATCAACACTATAGAAAATTTTTTGGTTAGGGATAGGGTATTAGTAGAAAAGGATATTGAGGTAGATATGGGTTGACCTTCAGGAAACATTGAAAAAGAATAGAAGTTTGTTGTGTTGCAATTTATGAAAAATTTATAATATCATTTTGAAATTTTATTTTTAATTATTTTTATGTTTTAATTTGAAGTGGAAGAAATAATGTTTGATATGTTTTGTAAATTGTGAATGAATGGTATCCATTTTGAAAATTGAAATAAATGAAAGAGACTATTTCCGAAAAATATGTTATCTATTGGAAATTTTGTTTTTAATGTTGTTATGTTATTATTATATGTTTGAATGTATTAATTAATTTGAAGTGGAAGAAATAATGTTTGATATGTTTTGTATATTTCTTTAAATGAAAGAGACTATTTGCAAAAAATATGTATTATCTCTTGGAATTTTTTTCTAATTATTACTATTTTTTATTATTTATGATGATGTAGAAGTTTGTTGTTTTTAATTTGAATTTGAAGAAATAATGTTTGATATGTTTTGTAAATTACGAATGAATGGTATCCTTTTTGAAAATTGAAATAAATGAATGAGACTATTTCCAAAAAATATGCTATCTATTGGAAATTTTGTTTTTAATGTTGTTATGTTATTATTATATGTTTGAATGAGATTATTTATGTGGATATTATAATTAGTGAAGTTGTTGTAATATATATTTCATGAAGTTGTATAATTAGATTATTGTTAGGGTGAATAGATTACCACACAATATTATTTGGTATTTTTCGAGAATAAAGGACATATGGTTATGTGTTATATACTATGAAATATCTAATTTATCATTGTTTTGTTAGGTTAGTTCATAAAGTGCCACTTGGACCACTTAGGTTTTTTATTGAGTCCAAGAAGAATTAGGAATTGTGTTGGTTTTAATTAGTTTTGTTAGTGCATAGTTGTTGCATTATCAAGTCCACAACTCCACATGGCAAAATACGTGGAATAATATTACTTAGAATGATATGAAGTTGTATAATTAGAAGTTTGTTGTTTTTAATTTGAAGTGGAAGAAATAATGCTTGATATATTTTGTAAATTGGGAATGAATAGTAAAATTTTTTTCAAATTGAAATCAATAAAGAGAAAATTTCGAAAAAAATGTGTTATCTCTAGGAAACTTTGTTTTGAATGTTGTTATGTTTTGATTGTTTGTGTTGATATATTAAGTAATTTTGAAGTATGTGGATGAATTTATGGCACCTAAAGAAACAAGTCGGTGCCATGAAAATTTTGATCAAGACTGCAAAAATTAGCATTAATAATGTTATTGAATTGAAGAAGAGGTTAAAGCAGACGGTTAGAGAAAATATTTTTTTGAAGAAGATTATCAGATACATGGGCCTAGATGTCAAGGCTAAAATGAAATAAAAAGAGGAGTTGAATGCACCTTTCAAAGAAGATCAAGTGAAGTAAGAGAGTGCCTTGTTATTGGGGATTAACACAACAACAAAAATTGTGGTTAGGACTGGGGCATTAGAAGAGAAGGATATTGAGGTAGATGTGGGTGGACCTTCAGGAAACATTGAAAAATAATAGAAGTTTTTTGTGTTGCATTTAAAGTGAAACAAAAACTCTTTATATTTTTTAAAATTATTTCAGACTTGTATTTTTTTTTAAATTGAAATCAATGATAGAGGCAATTTTTAAAAAAATAATATTTTCATTTTGAAATTTTATTTTTAATTATTATTATGTTTTAATTTGAAGTGGAAAAAATAATGTTTGATATGTTTTGTAAATTGTGAATGAACGGTATCCTTTTTAAAAATTGAAATCAATGAATGAGTCTATTTCCAAAAAATATGTTATGTATTGAAAATTTTGTTTTGAATGTTGTTATGTTATTATTATATTTTTTAATGTATTAAGTAATTTGAAGTGGAAGAAATAATATTTGATATGTTTTGTAAATTTCTTTCAATGAAAGAGACTATTTGCAAAAAATATGTATTATCTCTTGGAAATTTTGTTTTAATTATTACTATTTTTTGATTATTTATGATTATGTAGAAGTTTGTTGTTTTTAATTTGAAGTGGAAGAAATAATTCTTGATATGTTTTGTAAATTGTGAATGAATGGTAAATTTTTTGAAAATTGAAATCACTGAAAGAGAAAATTTTCAAAAAAATGTGTTATCTCTAGGAAACTTTGTTTTGAATGTTGTTATGTTTTGATTGTTTGTGTTGATATATTAAGTAATTTTGAAGTATATAGATGAATTTCTAGCACCTAAAGCGACAAGTCGATGCCATGAAAATTTTGATCAAGACTCCTAAAATTAGCATTAATAATGCTATTGAATTGAAGAAGAGGTTAAAGCAGACAGTTAGAGAAAATAATTTGTAGAAGAAGATTATTAGATATAGGGGCCTAGATGTCGAGGCTAAACTGAAATAAAATGAGAAGGAGCTAAACGCATCTTTCAAAGAAGATCCAGTTAATGAAGAGAGTGCCTTGTTATCGGGGATCAACAATATAGCAAAAAGTTTGGTTAGGGCTACGACATTAGAAGAATAGGATATTGAGGTAGATGTGGGTCGACCTTCAAGAAACATTGAAAAATAATAGAAGTTTGTTGCGTTGCATTTGAAGTGAAATAAAAACTCTTTATATTTTTTTAAATTATTTAAGACTTGTTTTTTTTTTTAAATTGAAATCAATGATAGGGGCAATTTCTAAAAAAATCATTTTTTCATTTTTAAATTTTATTTTTAATTATTGTTATGTTTTAATTTGAAGTGGAAAAAATAATGTTTGATATGTTTTGTAAATTGTGAATGAATGGTATCCTTTTTGAAAATTGAAATAAATGAATGAGACTATTTCCAAAAAATATGTTATCTATTGGAAATTTTGTTTTTAATGTTGTTATGTTATTATTATATGTTTGAATGTATTAATTAATTTGAAGTGGAAGAAATAATGTTTGATATGTTTTGTAAATTGCTTTCAATGAAAGAGACTATGTGCAAAAAATATGTATTATCTCTTGGATTTTTTTTTTAAATTATTACTATTTTTTATTATTTATGCTGATGTAGAAGTTTATTGTTTTTACTTTGAAGTGGAAGAAATAATGTTTGATATGTTTTGTAAATTGTAAATGAATGGTAAATTTTTTGAAAATTGAAATCAATGAAAGAGAAAATTTTCAAAAAAATGTGATATCTCTGGGAAACTTTGTTTTGAATGTTGTTATGTTTTGATTGTTTGTGTTGATATATAAAGTAATTTTTATGTATGTGGATGAATTTCCAGCACCTAAAGCAACAAGTCGGTGCCATAAAAATTTTGATGAAGACTGCCAAAATTAGCATTAATAATGCTATTGAATTGAAGAAGAGGTTAAAGCAGACGATTAGAGAAAATAATTTGTTGAAGAAGATTATCAGAGATAGGGGCCTGGATGTCGGGGCTAAACTGAAATAAAATGAGAAGGAGCTGAATACACCTTTCAATGAAGATCCAGTTAAGGAAGAGAGTGCCTTGTTATTTGGCATCAACACTACAACACAAATTTTGGTTAGGGCTAGGGCATTAGAAGAAAAGGATATTGAGGTAGATGTGGGTGGACCTTCAAGAAACATTGAAAAAGAATAGAAGTTGGTTGTGTTGCATTTTAAGTGAAACAAAAACTCTATATTTTTTAAAATTATATAAGACTTGTATTTTTTTTTTAAATTGAAATCAATGATAGAGGGAATTTCTAAAAAAAATCATATTTTCATTTTGAAAATTTATTTTTAATTATTTTTATATTTTAATTTGAAGTGGAAAAAATAATATTTGATATGTTTTGTAAATTGTGAATGAATGGTATCCTTTTTGAAAATTGAAATAAATGAATGAGACTATTTCTGAAAAATATGTTATCTATTGGAAATTTTGTTTTTAATGTTGTTATGTTATTATTATATGTTTTAATGTATTAATTAATTTGAAGTGGAAGAAATAATGTTTGATATGTTTTGTAAATTGCTTTCAATGAAAGAGACTATTTGCAAAAACTATGTATTATCTCTTGGAAATTTTGTTTTAATTATTACTATTTTTTGATTAATTATGATTATGTAGAAGTTTGTTGTTTTTAATTTGAAGTGGAAGAAATAATGCTTGATATGTTTTGTAAATTGTGAATGAATGGTAAATTTTTTGAAAATTGAAATCAATGAAAGAGAAATTTTCTAAAAAAAGTGTTATCTCTAGGAAACTTTGTTTTGAATGTTGTTATGTTTTGATTGTTTGTGTTGATATATTAAGTAATTTTGAAGTATGTGGATGAATTTCTGGCACCTAAAGCAACAAGTCGGTGCCATGAAATTTTTTTTCAAGACTACCAAAATTAGCATTAATAATGCTATTGAATTGAAGAAGAGGTTAAAGCAGACGGTTAGAGAAAATAATTTTTTGAAGAATATTATCAAATACATGGGCCTGGATGTTGAGGCTAAAATGAAATAAAAAGAGGAGCTGAATGCACCTTTCAAAGAAGATCAAGTGAAGTAAGAGAGTGCCTTGTTATTGGGGATTAACACTAAAACAAAAATTGTGGTTAGGACTGGGGCATTAGAAGAGAAGGATATTGAGGTAGATGTGGGTGGACCTTAAGGAAACATTGAAAAATAATAGAAGTTTGTTGTTTTGCATTTAAAGTGAAACAAAAACTCTTTATATTTTTATAAATTATTTAAGACTGGTATTTTTTTTTAAATTGAAATAAATGATATAGGCAATTTATGAAAATTTCGTATTATCATTTTGAAATTTTATTTTTAATTATTTTTATGTTTTAATTTGAAGTGGAAGAAATAATGTTTGATATGTTTTGTAAATTGCGAATGAATGGTATCCTTTTTGAAAATTAAAATAAATGAATAAGACTATTTCCGAAAAATATGGTATCTATTGGAAATTTTGTTTTTAATGTTGTTATGTTATTATTATATGTTTGAATGAGATTATTTATGTGGATATTATAATTAGTGAAGTTGTTGTAATATATATTTCATGAAGTTGTATAATTAGATTATTGTTAGGGTGAATAGATTACCACACAATATTATTTGGTATTTTTCGAGAATAAAGGACATATGGTTATGTGTTATATATTATGAAATATCTAATTTATCATTGTTTTGTTAGGTTAGTTCATAAAGTGCCACTTGGACCACTTAGGTTTTTTATTGAGTCCAAGAAGAATTAGGAATTGTGTTGGTTTATATTAGTTTTTTTAGTGCATAGTTGTTGCATTATCAAGTCCACAACTCCACATGGCAAAATACATGGAATAATATTACTTAGAATAATATGAAGTTCTATAATTAGAAGTTTGTTGTTTTTAATTTGAAGTGGAAGAAATAATGCTTGATATGTTTTATAAATTGTGAATGAATGGTAAATTTTTTGAAAATTGAAATCAATAAAGAGAAAACTTCCAAAAAAACGTGTTATCTCTAGGAAACTTTGTTTTGAATGTTGTTATGTTTTGATTGTTTATGTTGATATATTAAGTAATTTTGAAGTATGTGGATGAATTTTCGGCACCTAAAGAAAAAAGTCGGTGCCATGAAAATTTTGATCAAGACTCACAAAATTAGCATTAATAATGCTATTGAATTGAAGAAGAGGTTAAAGCGGACAGTTAGAGAAAATAATTATTTGAAGAAGATTATCAGATACAGGGGCCTGGATGTCGAGGCTAAACTGAAAGAAAAAGAGGAGCTGAATGCACCTTTCAAAGAAAATCCAGCGAAGTAAAAGAGCGCCTTATTATTGGGGATTAAAACTACGACAAAAATTGTGGTTAGGACTGGGGCATTAGAAGAAAAGGATATTGAGGTAGATGTTGGTGGACCTTCAGGAAACATTGAAAAATAATAGAAGTTTGTTGTGTTGCATTTAAAGTGAAACAAAAAATCTTTATATTTTTATAAATTATTTAGTACTGGTATTTTTTTTTAAATTGAAATCAATGATAGAGGCAATTTATGAAAAAATTGTATTATCATTTTGAAATTTTATTTTTAATTATTTTTATGTTTTAATTTGAAGTGGAAGAAATAATGTTTGATATGTTTTGTAAATTGTGAATGAATGGTATCCTTTTTGAAAATTGAAATAAATGAATGAGACTATTTCCAAAAAATATGTTATCTATTGGAAATTTTGTTTTTAATGTTGTTATGTTATTATTATATGTTTGAATGTATTAATTAATTTGAAGTGGAAGAAATAATGTTTGATATGTTTTGTATATTTCTTTAAATGAAAGAGACTATTTGCAAAAGATATGTATTATCTCTTGGAATTTTTTTTTAATTATTACTATTTTTTATTATTTATGATGATGTAGAAGTTTGTTGTTTTTAATTTGAATTTGAAGAAATAATGTTTGATATGTTTTATAAATTGTGAATGAATGGTATATTTTTTGAAAATTGAAATCAATGAAAAAGAAAATTTTCAAAAGAATGTGTTATCTCTAGGAAACTTTGTTTTGAATGTTGTTCTGTTTTGATTGTTTGTGTTGATATATTAAGTAATTTTGAATTATGTGGATGAATTTCCAGCACCTAAAGCAGACAGTTAGAGAAAATAATTTGTAGAAGAATATTATCAGATATAGGGGCCTAGATTTCGAGGCTAAACTGAAATAAAATGAGGAGCTGAATGCACATTTCAAATAAGATGCAGTTAATGAAGAGAGTGCCTTGTTATCGGGGATCAAAACTATAGCAAAAAGTTTGGTTAGGTCTAGGGCATTAGAAGAATAGGATATTGAGGTAGATGTGGGTCGACCTTCAGGAAACATTGAAAAATAATAGAATTTTGTTGTGTTGCATTTGAAGTGAAACAAAAACTCTTTATATTTTTTTAAAATATTTAAGACTGGTAAATTTTTTTAAATTGAAATCAATGATAGAGGCAATTTCTAAAAAATTCATATTATCATTTTGAAATATTATTTTTAATTATTGTTATGTTTTAATTTGAAGTGGAAAAAATAATGTTTGATATGTTTTGTAAATTGTGAATGAATGGTATCCTTTTTGAAAATTGAAATAAATGAATGAGACTATTTCCGAAAAATATGTTATCTATTGGAAATTTTGTTTTTAATGTTGTTATGTTATTATTATATGTTTTAATGTGTTAATTAATTTGAAGTGGAAGAAATAATGTTCGATATGTTTTGTAAATTGCTTTCAATGAAAGAGACTATTTGCAAAAAATATGTATTATCTCTTGGAAATTTTGTTTTAATTATTACTATTTTTTTATTATTCATGATGATGTAGAAGTTTGTTGTTTTTAATTTGAAGTGGAAGAGATAATGTTTGATATGTTTTATAAATTGTGAATGAATGGTAAATTTTTTGATAATTGAAATCAATGAAAGAGAAAATTTTCAAAAAAATGTGTTATCTCTAGGAAACTTTGTTTTGAGTGTTGTTATGTTTTGATTGTTTGTGTTGATATATTAAGTAATTTTGAAGTATATGGATGAATTTCCAGCACCTAAAGCAACAAGTCGGTTCCATGAAAATTTTGATCAAGACTCCCAAAATTAGCATTAATAATGCTATTGAATTGAGGAAGAGGTTAAAGCAGACAGTTAGAGAAAATAATTTGTAGAAGAAGATTATCAGAGATAGGGGCCTAGATGTTGAGGCTAAACTGAAATAAAATTAGAAGGAGCTGAATGCACCTTTCAAAGAAGATCTAGTTAATGAAGAAAGTGCCTTGTTATCGGGGATCAACACTATAGAAAATTTTTTGGTTAGGGATAGGGTATTAGTAGAAAAGGATATTGAGGTAGATATGGGTTGACCTTCAGGAAACATTGAAAAAGAATAGAAGTTTGTTGTGTTGCAATTTATGAAAAATTTATAATATCATTTTGAAATTTTATTTTTAATTATTTTTATGTTTTAATTTGAAGTGGAAGAAATAATGTTTGATATGTTTTGTAAATTGTGAATGAATGGTATCCATTTTGAAAATTGAAATAAATGAAAGAGACTATTTCCGAAAAATATGTTATCTATTGGAAATTTTGTTTTTAATGTTGTTATGTTATTATTATATGTTTGAATGTATTAATTAATTTGAAGTGGAAGAAATAATGTTTGATATGTTTTGTATATTTCTTTAAATGAAAGAGACTATTTGCAAAAAATATGTATTATCTCTTGGAATTTTTTTCTAATTATTACTATTTTTTATTATTTATGATGATGTAGAAGTTTGTTGTTTTTAATTTGAATTTGAAGAAATAATGTTTGATATGTTTTGTAAATTACGAATGAATGGTATCCTTTTTGAAAATTGAAATAAATGAATGAGACTATTTCCAAAAAATATGCTATCTATTGGAAATTTTGTTTTTAATGTTGTTATGTTATTATTATATGTTTGAATGAGATTATTTATGTGGATATTATAATTAGTGAAGTTGTTGTAATATATATTTCATGAAGTTGTATAATTAGATTATTGTTAGGGTGAATAGATTACCACACAATATTATTTGGTATTTTTCGAGAATAAAGGACATATGGTTATGTGTTATATACTATGAAATATCTAATTTATCATTGTTTTGTTAGGTTAGTTCATAAAGTGCCACTTGGACCACTTAGGTTTTTTATTGAGTCCAAGAAGAATTAGGAATTGTGTTGGTTTTAATTAGTTTTGTTAGTGCATAGTTGTTGCATTATCAAGTCCACAACTCCACATGGCAAAATACGTGGAATAATATTACTTAGAATGATATGAAGTTGTATAATTAGAAGTTTGTTGTTTTTAATTTGAAGTGGAAGAAATAATGCTTGATATATTTTGTAAATTGGGAATGAATAGTAAAATTTTTTTCAAATTGAAATCAATAAAGAGAAAATTTCGAAAAAAATGTGTTATCTCTAGGAAACTTTGTTTTGAATGTTGTTATGTTTTGATTGTTTGTGTTGATATATTAAGTAATTTTGAAGTATGTGGATGAATTTATGGCACCTAAAGAAACAAGTCGGTGCCATGAAAATTTTGATCAAGACTCGCAAAAATTAGCATTAATAATGTTATTGAATTGAAGAAGAGGTTAAAGCGAGACGGTTAGAGAAAATATTTTTTTGAAGAAGATTATCGGATACATGGGCCTAGATGTCAAGGCTAAAATGAAATAAAAAGAGGAGTTGAATGCACCTTTCAAAGAAGATCAAGTGAAGTAAGAGAGTGCCTTGTTATTGGGGATTAACACAACAACAAAAATTGTGGTTAGGACTGGGGCATTAGAAGAGAAGGATATTGAGGTAGATGTGGGTGGACCTTCAGGAAACATTGAAAAATAATAGAAGTTTTTTGTGTTGCATTTAAAGTGAAACAAAAACTCTTTATATTTTTTAAAATTATTTCAGACTTGTATTTTTTTTTAAATTGAAATCAATGATAGAGGCAATTTCTAAAAAAATAATATTTTAATTTTGAAATTTTATTTTTAATTATTATTATGTTTTAATTTGAAATGGAAAAAATAATGTTTGATATGTTTTGTAAATTGTGAATGAACGGTATCCTTTTTAAAAATTGAAATCAATGAATGAGTCTATTTCCAAAAAATATGTTATGTATTGAAAATTTTGTTTTGAATGTTGTTATGTTATTATTATATTTTTTAATGTATTAAGTAATTTGAAGTGGAAGAAATAATATTTGATATGTTTTGTAAATTTCTTTCAATGAAAGAGACTATTTGCAAAAAATATGTATTATCTCTTGGAAATTTTGTTTTAATTATTACTATTTTTTGATTATTTATGATTATGTAGAAGTTTGTTGTTTTTAATTTGAAGTGGAAGAAATAATTCTTGATATGTTTTGTAAATTGTGAATGAATGGTAAATTTTTTGAAAATTGAAATCAATGAAAGAGAAAATTTCTAAAAAAATGTGTTACTCTAGGAAACTTTGTTTTCAATGTTGTTATGTTTTGATTGTTTGTGTTGATATATTAAGTAATTTTGAAGTATGTGGATGAATTTGTGGCACCTAAAGCATCAAGTCGGTGCCATGAAATTTTTTGTCAAGACTACCAAAATTAGCATTAATAATGCTATTGAATTGAAGAAGAGGTTAAAGCAGACGGTTAGAGAAAATAATTTTTTGAAGAAGATTATCAGATACATGGGCCTGGATGTTGAGGCTAAACTGAAATAAAAAGAGGAGCTGAATGCACCTTTCAAAGAAGATCAAGTGAACTAAGAGAGTGCCTTGTTATTGGGGATTAACAGTACAACAAAAATTGTGGTTAGGACTAGGGCATTAGAAGAGAAGGATATTGAGGTAGATGTGGGTGGACCTTCAGGAAACATTGAAAAATAATAGATGTTTGTTGCATTGCATTTAAAGTGAAACAAAAACTCTATATTTTTTTAAATTATTTAAGACTGGTATTTTTTTTTAAATTGAAATCAATGATATAGGCAATTTATGAAAAAATCGTATTATCATTTTGAAATTTTATTTTTAATTTTTTTTTATGTTTTAATTTGAAGTGGAAGAAATAATGTTTGATATGTTTTGTAAATTGGGAATGAATGGTATCCTTTTTTAAAATTGAAATGAATGAATGAGACTATTTCCGAAAAATATGTTATCTATTGGAAATTTTGATTTGAATGTTGTTATGTTATTATTATATGTTTTAATGTATTAGGTAATTTGAAGTGGAAGAAATAATATTTGATATATTTTGTAAATTGCTTTCAATGAAAGAGACTATTTGCAAAAAATATGTATTATCTCTTGGAAATTTTGTTTTAATTATTACTATTTTTTATTATTTTTGATGATGTAGAAGTTTGTTGTTTTTAATTTGAAGTGGAAGAAATAATGTTTGATATGTTTTGTAAATTGTGAATGAATGGTATCCTTTTTTAAAATTGAAATGAATGAATGAGACTATTTCCGAAAAATATGTTATCTATTGGAAATTTTGTTTTGAATGTTGTTATGTTATTATTATATGTTTTAATGTTTTAGGTAATTTGAAGTGGAAGAAACAATATTTGATATATTTTGTAAATTGCTTTGAATGAAAGAGACTATTTGCAAAAAATATGTATTATCTCTTGGATATTTTGTTTTAATTATTACTATTTTTTATTATTTTTGATGATGTAGAAGTTTGTTTTTTTTAATTTGAAGTGGAAGAAATAATGTTTGATATGTTTTGTAAATTGTTAATGAATGGTAAATTTTTTGAAAATTGAAATCAATGAAAGAGAAAATTTTCAAAAAAATGTGTTATATCTAGGAAACTTAGTTTTGAATGTTGTTATGTTTTGATTTTTTGTGTTGATATATTAAGTAATTTTGAAGTATGTGGATGAATTTCCAACACCTAAATCAACAAGTCGGTGCCATGAAAATTTTGATCAAAACTGCCAAAATTAGCATTAATAATGCTATTGAATTAAAGAAGAGGTTAAAGCAGACGGTTAGAGAAAATAATTTTTTGAAGAAGTTTATCATATACATGGGCCTAGATGTCGAGGCTAAAATGAAAGAAAAATAGGAGCTGAATGCATCTTTCAAAGAAGATCCAATGAAGTAAGAGAGTGCCTTGTTATTGGGGATTACCACTACAACAAAAATTGTGGTTAGGACTGGGGCATTAGAAGAAAATGATATTGAGCTAGATGTGGGTGGACCTTTAGGAAACATTGAAAAATAATAGAAGTTTGTTGTGTTGCATTTAAAGTGAAACAAAAACTCTTTATATTTTTATAAATTATTTAAGACTGAATTTTTTTTTTAAATTGAAATCAATGATAGAGGCAATTTATGAAAAATTCGTATTATCATTTTGAAATTTTATTTATAATTATTGTTATGTTTTAATTTGAAGTCGAAAAAATAATTTTTGATATGTTTTGTAAATTGTGAATGAATGGTATCCTTTTTAAAAATTGAAATAAATGAATGAGACTATTTCCAAAAAATATGTTATCTATTGGAAATTTTGTTTTGAATGTTGTTATGTTATTATTATATGTTCTAATGTATTAATTAATTTTAAGTGGAAGAAATAATGTTTGATATGTTTTGTAAATTGTTTTCAATGAAAGAGACTATTTGCAAAAAATATGTATTATCTCTTGAAAATTTTGTTTTAATTATTACTATTTTTTTATTATTTATGATGATGTAGAAGTTTGTTGTTTTTAATTTGAAGTGGAAGAAATAATGTTTGATATGTTTTGTAAGTTGTGAATGAATGGTAAATATTTTGAAAATTGAAATCAATGAAAGAGAAAATTTTCAAAAAAATGTGTTATCTATAGGAAACTTTGTTTTGAATGTTGCTATGTTTTGATTTTTTTTGTTGATATATTAAGTAATTTTGAATTATGTGGATGAATTTCCAGCACCTAAAGCAACAAGTCGGTGGCATGAAAATTTTGATCAAGACTGCCAAAATTAGCATTAATAATGATATTGAATTGAAGAAGAGGTTAAAGCAGACGGTTAGAGAAAATAATTTGTTGAAGAATATTATCAGAGATGGGGGCCTTGATGTCGAGGCTAAACTGAAATAAAATGAGGAGCTGAATGCACCTTTCAAAGAAGATCCAGTTAAGGAAGAGAGTGCCTTGTTATCGAGGATCGACACTATAGCAAAAAGTTTGGTTAGGGCTACGACATTAGAAGAAAATGATACTGAGGTAGATGTGGGTGGACCTTTAGGAAACATTGAAAAATAAAAGAATTTTTTTGTGTTGCATTTGAACTGAAACAAAAACTCTTTATATTTTTTAAAATTATTTAAGATTTGTATTTTTTTTAAATTGAAATCAATGATAGAGGCAGTTTCTAAAAAAATCATATTATCATTTTGAAATTTTATTTATAATTATGTTTTAATTTGAAGTGGAAAAAATAATATTTGATATGTTTTGTAAATTGTGAACGAATGGTATCCATTTTTTAAATTGAAATCAATGAATGAGACTATTTCCGAAAAATATGTTATCTATTGGAAATTTTGTTTTGAATGTTGTTATGTTATTATTAGATGTTTTAATGTATTAAGTAATTTGAAGTGGAAGAAATAATATTTGATATGTTTTGTAAATTGCTTTCAATGAAAGAGACTATTTGAAAAAAATATGTATTATCTCTTGGAAATTTTGTTTTAATTATTACTATTTTTTGATTATTTATGATTATTTAGAAGTTTGTTGTTTTTAATTTGAAGTGGAAGAAATAATTCTTGATAAGTTTTGTAAATTGTGAATGAATGGTAAATTTTTTGAATATTGAAATCAATGAAAGAGAAAATTTTCAAAAAAATATGTTATGTCTAGGAAACTTTGTTTTGAATTTTGTTATGTTTTGATTGTTTGTGTTGATATATTAAGTAATTTTTAAGTATGTGGATGAATTTACGACACCTAAAGCAACAAGTCAATGCCATGAAAATTTTGATCAAGACTGCCAAAATTAGCATTAATAATGCTATTGAATTAAAGAAGAGGTTAAAGCAGACGGTTAGAGAAAATAATTTTCTGAAGAAGATTATCATATACATGGGCTTGGATGTCGAGGCTAAACTGAAAGAAAAAGAGGAGCTGAATGCACCTTTCAAAGAAGATCCAGTGAAGTAAGAGAGTGCCTTGTTATTGGGGATTAACACTACAACAAAAATTGTGGTTAGGACTGGGGTATTAGAAGAAAAGGATATTGAAGTAGATTTGGGTGGACCTTCAGGAAACATTGAAAAATAATAGAAGTTTGTTGTGTTGCATTTAAAGTGAAACAAAAACTCTTTATATTTTTATAAATTATTTAAGACTAAATTTTTTTTTTAAATTGAAATCAATGATAGAGGCAATTTATGAAAAATTCGTATTATCATTTTGAAATTTTATTTATAATTATTTTTATGATTTAATTTGAAGTGGAATAAATAATGTTTGATATGTTTTGTAAATTGTGAATGAATGGTATCCTTTTTGAAAATTAAAATAAATGAATGAGACTATTTCCAAAAAATATGTTATCTATTGGAAATTTTGTTTTGATGTTGTTATGTTATTATTATATGTTTTAATGTATTAATTAATTTTAAGTGCAAGAAATAATGTTTGATATGTTTTGTAAATTGCTTTCAATGAAAGAGACTATTTGCAAAAAATATGTATTATCTCTTGGAAATTTTGTTTTAGTTATTACTATTTTTTAATTATTTATGATTATGTAGAAGTTTGTTGTTTTTAATTTGAAGTGGAAGAAATAATGCTTGATATGTTTTGTAAATTTTGAATGAATTGTAAATTTTTTGAAAATTGAAATCAATGAAAGAGAAAATTTTCAAAAAAATGTGTTATCTCTAGGAAACTTTGTTTTGAATGTTGCTATGTTTTGATTGTTTTTGTTGATATATTAAGTAATTTTGAAGTATGTGGATGAATTTTCAGCACCTAAAGCAACACGTCGGTGCCATGAAAATTTTGATCAAGACTGCCAAAATTAGCATTAATAATGCTATTGAATTAAAGAAGAGGTTAAAGCATACGGTTAGAGGCAACATTGAGAAATAATAAAAAAAAATTGTGTTGCATTTAAAGTGAAACAAAAACTCTTTATATTTTTTTAAATTATTTAAGACTTGTATTTTTTTTAAATTGAAATCAATGATAGAGGCAATTTCTAAAAAAATCATATTTTCATTTTGAAATTTTATTTTTAATTATTATTATGTTTTAATTTGAAGTGGAAAAAATAATGTTTGATATGTTTTGTAAATTGTGAATGAATGGTATCTTTTTTAAAAATTGAAATCAATGAATGAGACTATTTCTAAAAAATATGTTATCTATTGGAAATTTTGTTTTGAATGTTGTTATGTGATTATTATATGTTTTAATGTATTAAGTAATTTGAAGAGGAAGAAATAATGTTTGATATGTTTTGTAAATTTCTTTAAATGAAAGAGACTATTTTCAAAAAATATGTATTATCTCTTGGAAATTTTGTTTTAATTATTACTATTTTTTATTATTTATGATGATGTAGAAGTTTGCTGTTTTTAATTTGAAGTGGAACAAATAATGTTTGATATGTTTTGTAAATTGTGAATGCATGGTAAATTTTTTGAAAATTGAAATCAATGAAAGAGAAAATTTCTAAAAAAATGTGTTATCTCTAGGAAACTTTGTTTTGAATGTTGTTATGTTTTGATTGTTTGTGTTGATATATTAAGTAATTTTTAAGTATGTGGATGAATTTGCAGCACCTAAAGCAACAAGTCGGTGCCATGAAAATTTTTATCAAGATTGCAAAAATTAGCATTAATAATGCTATTGAATTTAAGAAGAGGCTAAAGCAGACGGTTAGATAAAATAATTTGTTGAAGAAGATTATCAGAGATTGGGGCCTCGATGTCGAGGCTAAACTAAAATAAAATGAGGAGCTAAATGCACCTTTCAAAGAAGATCATGTTAAGCAAGAGAGTGCCTTGTCATCGGGGATCAACACTATAGCCAAAATTTTGGTTAGGGCTAGGGCATTAGAAGAAAAGGATATTGAGGTAGATGTGGGTCGACCTTCAGGAAACATTGAAAAAGAATAGAAGTTTGTTGTGTTGCATTTGAAGTGGAACAAAAAATCTTTATATTTTTTTAAATTATATAAGACTTGTACTTTTTTTAAATTGAAATCAATGATAGAGGCAATTTCTAAAAAAATCGTATTTTCATTTTTAAATTTTATTTTTAATTATTGTTATGTTTTAATTTGAAGTGGAAAAAATAATGTTTGATATGTTTTGTAAATTGTGAATGAATGGTAACCTTTTTGAAAATTGAAATCAATGAATGAGACTATTTCCGAAAAATATGTTATCTATTGGAAAAAATTTTTTGAATGTTTTTATGTTATTATTATATGTTTTAATGTATTAAGTAATTTGAAGAGGAAGAAATAATGTTTGATATGTTTTGTAAATTGCTTTAAATCAAAGAGACTATTTACAAAAAATATGTATTATCTCTTGGAAATTTTATTTTAATTATTACTATTTTTTGATTATTTATGATGATGTAGAAGTTTGTTGTTTTTAATTAGAAGTGGAAGAAATAATCTTTGATATGTTTTATAAATTGTGAATGAATGGCAATTTTTTTGAAAATCGAAATCAATGAAAGAGAAAATTTCCAAAAAAATGTGTTATCTCTAGGAAACTTTGTTTTGAATGTTTTTATGTTTTGATTGTTTGTGTTGATATATTAAATAATTTTGAAGTATGTGGATGCAGTAAGATGTTATTTTATGTTATATGAATTAATTTGAAATGACAAAAAATGCAGCATAGACATTTACTTAGCTTAGAACGAAACATGGCGTAGCAGTACTCTATTAAAAAAAGATGTGCTAGTTTCTGATTCACCAGATTGTATTACATTGAAAGTGAAGAGCATACTACTAGTGCTAGAGTATTTTTGGTTCACCAGACCACGTTATACGTCAAGTGAAGCGCATAATAACAACATAAAAATGTTTTTTAATGGGGTTTTTTGAGAAAGATAAAAATTATGAGTTAGGAAGGAACAAAAACACTGAAAATAATTTTTATTCTGAAAAAAGGAATTATACAACTAAAAAACTCTGAACATGTTTCGACATTTTGGGTCTCATCAATAGAGTGTGAGTCTTATAGGGGTAAAATATCCTCTTTTTATAATCCTAACTCTAGGGAGGAACCAAAAAATAATGCATGTGGGATAAAAAATTATTCCCAAACATTAAATACAAACCGCAGGTTTATAGACCAAACGGTAAAAAATATAGATTAAATATCCCAGGCTCAACCCCCAAAAAAAACACCCACCCTATTACAAAGGTGCATTAAAAAATGTGATAAAAAATATGGAGAAAAAATACCTTATTATTGCAAATACAGGATCAGAGAGGTTTGTGATTCCTCTAGCAGATGATGGCTCACACAATATGTTTAAGTTGCCTATCCTTACTCCAATTTTTGAACATGGTAGAAATAACATTTTTACCCAAGTGCAAACTCCTGACAAAATCACAATTGTCTAACTTCAAAATAAGTGGAACATGTTTGACTTTGGTGCCTTGTCTACATGCAGCTCTTTCAAGAACTCTAGCTAGGAGAGAGGGTCTTCCACCAAATTTAACTTTTTCAAATAGTGAAAGCAAAAAATTAATCTTATACCCTTTAGCTCTAAGTCTATTAAAAAACTTATTTTTAACATAAATAAAGCCTTTCTTGAGATTTATCTGACTAAGAACCTATTGAGCTCACTTAAAATGAAGGCCTTATGCTGGTGGATAGGATGATGAAAAGAAGTTGAAATGTATTGATAAGCGTTCATTGATTTCTGGAACAAATTTGTACACAAAATCCCTATATGAACAAAATTAGACCCTTTAAAAAAAATAGTATCCAGTAAAGTCACTCCTGAATTTGAAATAGATGCTTTTAATGCTCGGGTATAAAGATCCATAAGTGGCAAAAAAATTGTCAAGTTTTTCCCTTGAGCCATGCTAAACACCAATGGCATCATCAATGTATCTTTTATAGAAAAAAATATTGTCCATAGAAACATTAACAAAAACTTGCTTCTCAAGATGGCAAAGAAACAGACAAGCATAAACTACTGCAAAGTTACTCCCCATGGTTGTTCCTCTAATATTTCTATAAATTTTGCCCTTGAATTCTAGGTAGTGTTGTGTTAACACTAGTTGTGTTAAAACTCCGCTGATGAGACCCAAAATGTCAAAACACATTCAAAAATTTTTAGTTGTATATTTCCTTTTTTCAGAAAAAAAATTATTTTTCAGCATTTTTGTTCCTTCCTAACTCATTATTTTTATCTTTCTCTAAAAACCCCATTAAAAAAAAAAAAATTGTGGTTATTATGCTCTTCACTTGCCACGTAACAGGATCTGGTGAACCAAAAATACTCTAGTACTAGTAGTATGCTCTTCAGTTGCCGTGTAATATGATCTAGTGAATCAAAAACTAGTACATGTTTTTTAATAGAGTATTGCTATGCCATGTTTCCTTCTAATCTAGTTAAGAATTAGAATTTGTGAACAGTGGCTAGTTAAGGCCTAAACTTTTGAACATGGCCAATTAAAGTTTTAGAATTTATGAACAATGGCTAGTTAAGGTCCAAAATTTTGAACTTGGCCAACTAAGGCCCATAATTTTTGAATAGTAGCTAGTTGATGCCCAAAATATGTGAACAATGTTCAATTAAGACCCAAAATTTTGAACTTGGATAGTTATGGCCCAAAATTGCTAAATTGATTACATTGGCAAATGTTTGTCTAGTTAAGGCACATAAACTTGAACTTGGCTAGTTAATGCCTAAAATTTTTACACTTGGCTAATGAAAGTACAAAATTTTTTAATGTGGTTAGTGAAGGTGCAAAAATTTTGAACAATGGTTAGTTAATGCCCAATTTTTTTAACATGGCCAGTTAATATATAGGAATTTTGAACAATGGCTAGTTAAGACCTAATTTTGGGACATGGACAATTATGACCTAAAATTTTGTACATGGCCCATTAACACTTAGAATTTATGAACAATAGCTAGTTAAGGCCCAAAATTTTGAACTTGGTCAACTAAGACCCAAAATTTGTGAATAGTGGCTAGTTGAGGCCCAAAAGCTATGAATAATGGCTAATTGAGACCCATTTTTAAAACTTGATAGTTATGGCCCAAAATTGCTAAATCTTTTACATTAGCAAGCAAACATACCAAAAATGATGTACATTTGTTGATTTTATACCTAATATTAGTTACAAAAATTATGTACAGTGGTAAATTAATGCTAAAAAATTATTTACAAAAAATATATTCATTGGTGATTTGGTGCTCAAAAAGCATGTAAGTGACTAGAAAACTATAAGTTGATGATCTGGCTTAAGTATAATATGAGGGTATTTCAACTTAAGAAGTCTTAGAGTGAGAGTATTATTATTGTTTGCACCCATGCTATGATGAGATGAGAGAAGAAAGATATATAATTGTCATGATGATAAACAAGTCCAACAAGAAGACAAGAGGTTGAGAATCGAAAGACATGATTTTGAGGAACCAATCATAATATCTATTATTGGACCTAACTGACTAAAGTTCTAAGGAGATATGGTGACTATAATGATCACTATATATGGGATAATAAGACCATTATTAACTTACCAAATGTTAGTTAATAAGATCCCATCATCTCCAAGGTGCATAATTCAGTGAGAAAAAATGATATGGTAGGAAGAGGGTTATTTTATCTTGGTTGGCATAAGTGCCAATAAGAATTGGTGATCACATAGTCTAGTGCCTAGTGGGTGTATATGACTATGATATACTTGTTATATATTCAACTTATTAGAACACATCCTCTCAAAAGCCCATAAGTCAATGAGGATAATTGATACTATAAGTAGAGAATTTTGATATACAAAGTAAAGTTGGATTAGAAAATCCATGCAAAAAACTTACACTTTGATCCAACATGATTAAGTACCCATGAGAGATGGTGTATACAAATATTTTTACCTAATGGGCCAATATGATTTTGATATAATAATTAGACATCAAACTTAGTGAACCCCATCTTCTCAAGGACCCATAGGCTAGTGAGGAATATATAGAAGATGATCAATTAGTTATAGAAGGTCGCACATGAGTCCCTTAGTATCCTTTAAAATTACACATAACATCATTGATTCTTTGTTTGTAATTTATATGGGATCATACAAACTTATTATGCAAGGTACTAATTATTTATTGAGTTACCATGATTGGGGACTAATTATGATAGTCATTAGATAGATCCATGAGAAAGAGAAATAATGATGCAAATTGACATAGGGATATTCATAAAGGGAGTCTTAATTATTTACAAAGCTTTAAGTCATGAACGCTTTATACAACCAATTCTTGGAAGAAAATTATTAGAGAAATTTTGTGATAGAGGGGCTTGCTGATGAGTAATTATTTGGCATGTATTTTCTATAGTAAAATGCTTCATTTCTATCTTTTAATTATGGTTATAATATATTTTAAGTGCTTATACTTACTTATTTCCATTATTTATCAGTTAAAATGATGGATATGATTAATTTGAAAAATGTATGAATTTTATGCAAAATACACGTAAGTTGTGTATGATTATATAGGGAAATATTGAAGGATGTTCTATAGGTACATGATGCAGTAGCACAAGATTCACAATACACCTCGTACATGAGAATATGGACATAAGGATAATGTATTAAGAAGACTCTAGATGTGGTGATAGAGCAGTGGTTGATTACTATTACAGAATATTGTAGTTGGATTATGTTACTGAAGATAGTTACTGAAGTATGTTGCAAAAGGTAGTGAAGGCTATTACCAAAGACAAATTTTAGAACTAGTTATTGAAAATTTTGACCAAGTCAATTAACCGATGCTACATGCCACATCAGTGATAGCATGGCATTTTTACACAGTAGCAATAGTATTTCTAGTCAGCATGATTAGTTAACATGTCAAATATTATTCACATGGATATTATAATTAATAAATTTGTTCTAAAAAATATTCTGTGAAGTTGTATATAAAGGACATATGGTTATGGTTAGGGTGAACAAGTTATCACACAAGATCATTTGGTCCTTTTTGATAATAAAGGACATATGGTTATGTGCTATATCTTGTGAAATATCTAATTTAGTATTGTTTTGTTAAGTTAGTTCATAAAGTGCCACTTGGACCACTTAGGTTGTTTATCGAGTCCAAGAAGAATTAGGAATTGTGTTGGTTTAAATTATTTTTGTTAGTGCATAGTTGTTGCATTATCAAATACACAACTCCACATGGAAAAATGTGTGGAATAATATTACTTAGAATTTTCCAAGTCACAATATAAATTACATAGGGAGACCTTTGAAAAGTTCTAATATTCAATATTCTAATGAAAATTTGTATGATGTAGAAATAATGTTGAAATGAATATGTACAATTTATGAAGAAACGTGCCAACATGTACATTTGAATTTCAAGCAATAAAATTAGTACTTTAATATTCACATATGGTAACCGTATCATTTGTATTTAATGTTTGATTTCTTTTATGCAGTTGTAATTATAATTTTTCTTGCATCCATAGAATAGAATAATGTTAGTAGTAGTTATGCATCTTAGTTACTAAGATAAAGTAGTTTAGGGTAGAAATATTTACACTGTCCTCTGGGAGGTAGGGCCCACTCCTAAAGTCAGTCCCTAATCTCTCACCCCTATAATAGGTTAGAAATAGTTAATTAACCTTAGAATATAAAATAAATTAAACTACATTTTTATAGAATAGATAATTAAAACTAATTGCATGAGGATCCTCACCAGTAGATCAACTCATCAATATATAATTATTATTAGTTATCCTCATCAATAGATAAAATCATAAATAGATAATTATCATATTTACTACATAAATCATAACTTGCACTTTATTTTCATTTCTACATGATTTAATTTTTTATCACTACAATCATTACTTTTTTGCAAAACCTAAAACTAAAAGATATCTAAATTAATATTAGAATTGATCCCCATGGTTTAATATATACTAGATTCCTATTATTTAAATCTGTTGACAATTTTGGGTTTGAGATCCTAGCTTCTTGTCTATAAGTTGTCGTTGATGTCAAAAGGAAATGGCATTAATGTCAAGAGGATGTGTTGGCTTCAAATGTGGAAGATTCCAAGAGAATATTTTTAAGATAATCTGGAGAGATTCCATTGGCAAGGGTTTTTCATTAAAACCAAACCGATTTTTATTAAAACCAATGGAGGTTCTCTTTATTATTTATTTAATTATTATTTAAAACCCTTCAAGGTTTTAATTAATTAATTATTTAATTAATTAAGGGAGAAATTATTTTTAATTTATTAAAAATACTTAAAGGTTTTTAATATTTTTTTTATTCTTAATTTATTAAAATTATTTAAGGGTTTTTAAACCCTTTTTGAAAAGACTTTTGATTAATTTCGAAATGGTCTTTATTTTCGCTGATGTCAAGGTGTCTTCGAAGAGACTATTTATTCTCCAACTCCTAAGGTTGGAAGGCTAATTAATTTGAAATTCCTCGAATGCAATTTGTGGTGTTTGTGCTCTGTATTCGCTGCGATCGAAGGAAGACTTAGAAGCATGTGCGGTTGAAAAGTCTTTGGGAGTTTTTTCAAGGGTGAAGTGGAGGGAAGTTCACTTGTGAAGTTCATAGCCCACGTGGGCTAGTGGCAGCGAAGGCTGTTGTTGGGCGCTGCATTGGCGGAGGTCGCCGTTTGGAGTCTCGTGGGGGTGCTTTGCTAGAGTAACACACGTTTTTATTAAAACGTCTTTATGCCATGAAATTCAGAGTTTCTTGGATAGTGATTTATAAGGTGTGATTAAATTTTATGAGTTTTGTCTTTTGTGATTAGCATTGAATAAAAGCTTAGAAGAAATAAGGGCATATTTCTTTGGATGTATTTTTAAGATTATTCTTTGCTATGCTAAAATTAAAAATGGAGGTATAAGGTGTGAGTCTATGATTGTTGATTTATTGGCATGTTATGGTGGTTGTGTTTAAATAAGTGGAGCTAAAAGGTGTAATAAAGGAAGTTTATATTATTTCTCATTTCTTTTTATTCTAACCCTAACTTGGTTGGAAGTTTGAGAGTTGTGTGTGGTGACAACTTGAAGGTTCAATTATCTTCTACTCCAATAAGGTATGGGCACATTCTTCTTATGAGTATGATTGGTGTATGTTTTCTAAAATAAGGTTGGAGTGAAAAAGTATTCTACTAGGTATCCTTTGGATAGGTGTAAATCCTATTTTTTGGTTTGTTGAAGACTACTTATGCATTGTTATCCTTAAGGAGAGTTTTTGGTGAATGCATAATTTGTGGTTTGAGATAGTGGAAGCTTTGTGCACTAGGCTTTATATTTGTGAGTCTAGTTACTTGCATTGAGTTGGTGGAACCCTTGGTTGGCTGTTTTGAGTTTGATGGTTGAGTTGCTTCCATAGAGGTTGTTTGATCAAGTTATTGCTTTACTTGATTCATGATATTGGGCTTACTCCATTGAGTTGATTTGAGCAAGTTATTCTTTGCATTTGGTGATAGTGTGTTGGTGACTGTTTTGTTCAAATATCTTTGGAGGGAAAAGGATTTCTGCTTATTTATTTTTCTTGTGATGATTGGTTGAATGCTTCAAGGTTTATGTTGAGTTGAATGGTGTTAGTTGACTAAACCTTGTTTGATGAGCATTATTGTTGAAACCCTAATTGATGGTGAAAAGAACATGAGTATCATTGTTATGTGATTCTTTTCATAGTTGGCAATTGTTGGGGTTTCATGTTCTTGAAAGAAAACATTCTATCCTATCCATTTCAGATATAGAGTTGAGTTTTCAAATTTGAGATTTAGATTGAGCTGAGTTGATTTGAGTTGAGTTTTGAGATTGGGATTTTAGTATTGAACATATTGAGTCTCTAAAAATTCTCTTTATGCTTCTATGAGTTTGACAAATCACATTGGGTCTCTAACAATTCACTTTGTGATTTCCTACTAAGAAAGTTTTTCTTTGTGAGCTTGCTGAGTTTTTGGACAGGTTCTAGTGGGGACTTGTGAGCAGTTTTTGGATAGGTTTCGATGGGGACTTGTGAGCATATTTGGACAGGTCCTAGCAGAGGACTTGTGAGCTAAGTTTGATAGTTCTATCAGAGAACTTGAGGACAGAGGTGCATTGGTTCTATGAGAAGAACCTAAGGACAGATTTGGCAAGTCTTTGAGAAGGCTTGTATGCAGAGGATTGATTTGTTCAAGAGTTGGACATATCTGACTATCTATGTTTGGTACAGGTTGCTGAGCTACTGTGGAAATGATCATAGAAGGCAAAAGTCTCTTAGGCTAAGCATTGAGTACAAGAGGTCTTCAGTGGAAAGGAGTTCCACATGCTGGCAAGAGGTAGAGGTAGTTGATCTTCTAGGGGATCATTTCCAGAGCATAGGGGAAGGTATCTCCTTTGAGCAGAGGCTCATAAATTATAATTGGAGGAAGGTATCTCCTTTGAGAAGAGGCTCATAAATTCTAATTGGGGGAAGGTATCCCCTTTGGGTCGAGGCCCATAAACATTGTAATTGGGAAGGATTCCCAAAGAACTTTGAGATAACTTTTAGAGAAAAGTTTTGTGGACGTAGCCCAGCCATTCTAGGTGAACCACGTTAAAATTGGTGTCACTTTGTGAATGATATTATGCATTGCTTTGATATTTCTTTGGGTATATTGCTTTACTATTTTGAAGTATAAACGAAAAAGTAAAAAGAGGTCTTATACTATTCACCCCCCTCTCAGTATAAGCTTGTGTTCTTCAATTGGTATCAGAGCTGGTGCCTTCGAAAAGTTTAACAACTTGAAGGAAAAGCTAGTAAAGAACACTATGGATCATTCAAGTGGCAATGTAGCACCTATTCTTGATGGGTCAGATTTTGGTCTTTTGAGTGCAAGGATGAAGGTTCGTCTAATGGCACTTGGTAATGAGGTATGGGAAGTGATTGAAGATGAGTACACTATTCTTGTACATGGTCCTAATATTAAAGAAGAAAGGCTCTTACATCACAACAATTCAAAAGCAATGAATGCAATCCTGAAAGGCATATAGAAAGCAGATCTCACCAAAGTGATTCACTGCAAGACAACTAGTGAAATGTGGAAACAGTTGAAGGTGGTTCATACAGGTGATACAAATGTCATAAAGGCCAAGTTGAGACACTTCAAATGTATGTTTGAACAACTCAAGATGAATGATGATGAAAATATTAGTGACTACATGCTTCGTATGGATGAGATTGTTAACTCCATGAAAGACCTAGGTCTTGAGCTTGCTGAAAATGATGTTTGTGATAATATTTTAAGATCTCTTCCTAATAGATTTAGTGAAAATATTTTTGCTATTGATGAAGCTAAATATTTGGATAAATTGAAAAAGGATGAGCTCCATAGTATACTTGCAGCATTTGAGTTGAGAACTCAAGTGAAGGTTGATGTCAAGAAAGAGGCAGCTTTCAAGGCTACCAAGAATTCCAAGGGTAAATAGCTTCAAGATAGTGATGAGTCTTCTAGTGATGAAGATGCATATTACAACAAGAAAGGCAAGTTCTATAGAAAGCACAAAAGTATGAAAAATATAAGATGTTTCAATTGTGGAAAGTTTGGTCATTATGCTACTGACTGTATTGTTCCCAAGAATGAAAGTGATGAAGATAAACATGATTCTAAGAGCAAGGATTCTGAAAAGCACAAGAATCACAGGAAAAACAAAGATGAGCACAACAATCAAGGAAAGAGGTATTCTCACAAGCACAAGAAGAGTTTCTACCTAGACAAAGAAAGTAAGTGTTCTAGTAGTGATAGTGAAAGTTCTTCAAGTGATAATGAAAATGAGATGTTCATATCAAAAAAAGAGGAAGAACCGAAACATAGATTCATTATCATGAAATGTCTTAGATGTGGAAATTTTGGTCACCTTGAGGATGATTGCACAAATAATGATTTGGTTTCTAGTATGTATGAGGATGCTTCAGAAAACTATAAGGAAGATGCATGTATGGTTTTTGAAAAGGGTAGCACCTCTAGTGATAAGAAATCTGAAAAAGGCTTTGATGATTCAAAAAACAAACAAATAGAGGAAGATATAGAGGAAGGTGAAGTAGATATTGAAGGTGAACTTATTAGTGCTCTTAGTGCTTTGAAAAAGGAAAGAAAGAAGAATTCTAGACTCAAGGATAATTTTGATGAATTTTTTATGGAGAGAGATGATCTTATAGAAAGTCTTGACTTCTCTATGGCTAAGACACAAGAACTCAAGGATGAGTTATAGTCTAAGGTTCTTGAGTATAGTTAGTTAGAACAGAAAATGGCTTCTTTGAAATAGGAAACTAAAGAGTACAAGGATAAGCTTTACAGGTTTCAAGATATCTCCAAAAAGGTTAAGTCACTCATCAAAGGTCAAAGAAAGACAACAGATAAAACAGGCCTTGGTTTTGTTAAGCCACACAAGGAACAAGTTGGAGAGTCTAGTAAGAGACTCCAAAAGGAAGAGAGTTCTGATGAGGAAAGTATTTCAGAAAAGGAGTCCTTGAATGATAGATGCGTAGAAACATAAAACATAATTCAAAATGAGAAAAAGTTTTCAGAACTAAGAGGTCAATTAAAGGAAAGTTTCAAGGTAGATGTTTTGCTTGTCACAGGTTTGGTCACATGGCTTCACATTGCATGGATCAAGTGAAAGAGGTAAATGATAGTTTCATAAGTGCTAGTTACTTTCAAGGGTATTTCTACTCTTGTCAACATTTTGGGCACAAGGTAGTTTATTGCAAGGCAAATAACAGGAACAGGTTTGGTCAGAACAGGTTTGGTCATAATAGGTTTGGCCAAAACAGGTTTGGTCAGAACAGGTTTGGTTAGAACTGGTGGATTCAAATATCATATTTACCTCAGAGAAACAACATCGTCAAGTGTTTCAAGTGCAACAATGAAGGTCACACAATCAGACAGTGTAGAGCTAAAATTCTAGAATACAGGAACAGGAACAATGACATGATCAGGTCCAAGGATCAAGGCATGGACAAGAACAGGGATGAGAACAAGAACAATAACAGTGACAAGAATAAGAATATGGACAAAGAGTTCAATAGAAGGCCCAACAAGGAAGTTATAGACGCTGATGATGATCAGTGCCTAATGGGAGTTTTACTCCCACCCAAGAATTAATCACCTCATCAGAAGATGGGGGAGGGACTAAGCTAAGAGGCTCATTCTTAGTCCTGATCCCCAAAGGTGACCATTTGCCATTGATGACAAAGGGGGAGATATTTTAGTAAGGGGGAGAGCCTCAAGACAGGAGGAGCTGTTTATGTTGAGTTTCTGTGTTGTTGAGAAGCATGGTTTGCCATCAATGACAAAGGGGGAGATTGTTGGCAATTTTGGGTTTGAGATCCTAGCTTCTTGTCTATAAGTTGTCATTGATGTCAAAATGAAATGGAATTAATGTTAAGAGGATGTGTTGGCTTCAAAGGTGGAATATTCCAAGAGAATATTTTTAAGAGAATCCAGAGAGATTCCATTGGCAAGGGTTTTTCATTAAACCAAATCGGTTTTTATTAAAACCAAGTTAAATGGTTTTTATTAAAACTAATGGAGGTTCTCTTTATTATTTATTTAATTATTATTTAAAACCCTTCAAGGTTTTAATTAATTAATTATTTAATTAATTAAGGGAGAAATTATTTTTAATTTATTAAAAATACTTAGGTTTTTAAACATTTTTTTATTCTTAATTTGTTAAAATTATTTAAGGGTTTTTAAACCCTTTTTGAAAAGACTTTTGATTAATTTCGAAATGGTCTTTATTTCCATCGACGTCAAGGTGTCTTCGAAGAGACTATTTATTCTCCAAATCCTAAGGTTGGAAGGCTAATTAATTCGAAATTCCTTGAATGCAATTTGCGGTGTTTGTGCTCTGTATTCGTTGCGATCGAAGGAATACTTAGAAGCACGTGCGGTTGAAAAGTATTTGGGAGTTTTTTCGAGGATGAAGTGGAGGGAAGTTCACTTGTGAACTTTGTAGCCCATGTGGGCTAGTGGCAGTGAAGGTTGCTATTGGGCGTTGCATTGGCAGAGGTCATCGTTTCGAGTCTCGCGGGGGTGTTTTGCTAGAGTAACACATGATTTTATTAAAACGTATTTATGCCATGAAATTTGGAGTTTCTTGGACAGCGATTTATAAGGAGTGATTAAATTTTAAGAGTTTTGGCTTTTGTGATTAGTATTGAATAAAATATTAGGAGAAATAAGGGCATATTTCTTTAGATGTATTTTAAATATTATTCTTTGCTATGCTAAAATTAAAAATTGAGGTATAAGGTGTGAGTCTGTGATTGTTGATTTATTGGCATGTTATGGTGGTTGTGTTTAAATAAGTGGAGCTAAAAGGTGTAATAAAGGAAGTTTATATTATTGCTCATTTCTTTTTATTCTAACCCTAACTTGGTTGGAAGTTTGAGAGTTATGTGTGGTGACAGCTTGAAGGTTCAATTATCTTCTACTCCAATAAGGTATGGGCACATTCTTCTTATGAGTATGATTGGTGTATGTTTTTTGAAATAAGGTTGGAGTGAAAAGGTATTCCACTAGGTATCCTTTGGCTAGGTGTAAATCCTATTTTCTGGTTTGTTGAGGACTACTTATGCATTGTTATCCTTAAGAAGATTTTTTGGTGAATGTATAATTTTTGGTTTGAGATAGTGGAAGCTTTGTGCACTAGGGTTTATATTTGTGAATCTAGCTACTTGCATTGAGTTGGTGGAACCCTTGGTTGGCTGTTTTGAGTTTGATGGTTGAGTTGCTTCCATAGAGGTTGTTTGATCAAGTTATTGCTTTACTTGATTCATGATATTGGGCTTACTCCATTGAGTTGATTTGAGCAAGTTATTCTTTACATTTGGTGATAGTGTATTGGTGGTTGTTTTGTTCAAATATATTTGGATGGAAAATGATTTCTACTTGTTTCCTTTTCTTGTGATGATTGGTTGAATGCTTCAAGGTTGATGTTGAGTTGAATGGTGTTAGTTGACTAAACCTTGTTTGATGAGCATTGTTGTTGAAACCCTAATTGATGGTGAAAAGAACATGAGTTTCATTGTTATGTGATTCTTTGCATAGTTGGCAATTGTTGGGGTTTCATGTTCTTGAAAGAAAACATTCTATCCTATCCATTTTAGATATTGAGTTGAGTTTTTAGATTTGAGATTTAGATTTAGCTGAGTTGATTTGAGTTGAGTTTTGAGATTGGGATTTGAGTATTGAACATATTGAGTCTCTAGAAATTCTCTTTATGCTTCTATGAGTTTGAAAAATCACATTGGGTCTCTAACAATTCACTTTGTGATTTCCTACTAAGAAATTTTTTCTTTGTGAGCTTGCTAAGTTTTTGGACAGGTTCTAGTGGGGACTTGTGAGCAGTTTTTGGACAGGTTCCAATGGGGACTTGTGAGAAGATTTGGACAGGTCCTAGCAAAGGACTTGTGAGCTGAGTTTGATAGTTCTATCAGAGAACTTGAGGACAGAGGTGCATTGGTTCTATGAGAAGAACCTAAGGACAGATTTGGCAAGTCTTTGAGAAGGCTTGTATGCAGAGGATTGATTTGTTCAAGAGTTGGACAAATCTGACAGATAGAGGAAGACTTGTACTAGATCGATTGACTGTGTTTGGTACAAGTTGCCGAGCTACTATGGATGTGATCATAGAATGCAGAGGTATCTTAGGCTAAGCATTGAGGACAGGAGATCTTCGGTGGAAAGGAGTTCCACATGCTAGCAAGAGGTAGAGGTAGTTGATCTTCTGAGGTATCATTTCCATAGCAAAGGGGAAGGTATCTCCTTTGAGCAGAGGCTCATAAATTATGATTTGGGGAAGGTATCTCCTTTGAGCAGAGGCTCATAAATTCTGATTGGGGGAAGGTATCTCCTTTGGGCTGAGGCTCATAAACATTGTAATTGGGAAGGATTCCCAAAGAACTTTGAGATAACTTTTAGAGAAAAGTTTTGTGGACATAGCCTAGCCATTTTGGGTGAACCACGTTAAAATTGGTGTCACTTTGTGGATGATATTGTGCATTGCTTTGATATTGCTTTGGGTATATTGCTTTACTATTTTGAAGTATAAAGGAAAAAGTAAAAAGAGGTCTTATACTGTTGATCCCCCCCTCTCAGTATAAGCTTGTGTTCTTCAAAATCTAACCTTTATTACCATAGATTGATAAAATTAACTATTAGAACTGCTCACTTTCTAAAAAGGGATGTGAATAACCCACTAGCATCAGTTACCTAGCAATAATGCAATTCATGTGAGCTATACCTAACTAGGATCATCATTGCATCTCAATGAATACCCACAAAGAGATACGGAGAAAACTATTTTGGACAAGGTCTATATTTGTGGATTCATAGATCACCAAGAGTCAAGGGTCTAACATTTTATGGATAAACTATACATATGTCTAGTATTAAGAAGACATAACTCTCCCCCCCTAATATTCTATATGATCATAATGATAAATTAAGTGAAGATGTAATTGGAATAGAATATGTTCTTTCACCTTCATAGGTATTCTCAAAAGGTAACATAGTTACCCTATCACACAACATGGCATGCAAGGTGAGGGTCTATTATGTTGCTTTTTAGAAAGTATATACAATATGCCTTGGTGAGAAGAAGGAAATAAGATAATAATTGATGGAAATTAGGTCACAATATTAGAAAGATCTTATAGCATGAATTACCTATTTGAGGTGCAATACTAAGTGATTTATTCCTAGCTATGATCATAATCACATCATCATGAATATCCATGATGTGGGATAGAGAAAGTGGAAATATGTTTGCTATAAATAAGAACATGGTGGGGGACTAAAAAAAAGGAAATATGGTGACCATATTGACCATTGCATAAGGGGTTCATAAGACCATTATGCACTTGCTCATAATTAATTAATAGAATCCCATCATCTCATTGGACTATAATTGAATGATGATAGATAGAAAAATAGTTGATGAAAGATGTTATTAGATATTTGAGAAAGTTTGTGTTGGTTGTTTTATTCTTTGTAGAGTAGAATAAGATTTGTCATTTTATCACTTGTTGAATCCATAAAATCTTATGTACTTTCCAAGTGTTGGGATGACCTAGAATTTCCTCTTGGATATACATAAGGATGCAAGGAAAAATAAGGTTGATATCTAATCAATAAGGAAGTTTGACAAGTGGAGGACTATGAGAGAAACCTCTAGGTTAGGCACCTAATATAGGTGAAATACATTAATGAAGTACTATCCTATCTAATTGTCCTATTTGGAATAATAATGCATCACATAGAGTGAAATAGTAGGTCCTTGGCCCAAAACATGGGGTTTGGCTCAATTGATGTCCTTTAGAAGTTTTTTACAAGGTTAACTCCTTGTTATGATGTGATATTTAGGCACACTCGAACTCAAGAGAAAAAATTATGACAACCTAGTGTAACACACTGGTTGGAATGACCTAATCACACTAATAGATTTGAAAATAAGGGAGATGGTTCAATAAGGGTAATTTTTTGTGTATTTTGTATCCATTGATAAATTAGTACATAGCATTGAATACCACTTTTGGGACTATGACTACTACATGTGGCCTCCCAAGTGGACAAGACTAGCCAGGTTCCATAGAATATTTCCTTAGTAGTTCTATGCTTCTCACCCTTGGGCACATCATGAGAACTTAGAACCATGACCTAGGGTTATCCTCTATGGCCCATAACACCTAGAGGGTGGATGCAGAACCATTATACCTTACGTGTGGAATATTGAGATTAGTTTTAATCATCTATTCATGAATATCATGTAAGGGTGTTTAGCATAGAATATATAGTGCTTAATTGATGACCATTCATCTATATTAATATCTAGCACCATGGGAAATTAATATCATGCCATTCACCTAGCACCGATCATGGTATCACTTGATAAATTTACAAATAATATGGTGGTTTATCCCACACCAACCCATCATGGAATCTTATCTTAAAGTTTTGTAATACTCTCACCATGATTATTTATCTAAAAACTTCATACAAGTTACACCACCGTATTGCTCATACAATGACCTTGAAGGATGTCACATATCGCCCATCTATAGTGGCCATTCTCAAAACTTTGTTGATTGCATACACACAATTCAATGATATTGGATGACTTGTTTTTGTTCATTCCTCAAAAGGGTAACTTCATGGTTATGGTTTCATCTTTAACCAATAGTTTTATAGTTATAACAAGGTGCCCATTTTGAGATTTGACCTTCCTGATGGAAAATTTGATTTTCCTAAGGATTCTAAATAATATTTTGAAGAAGTTTAAAATTAAATTCAAAAATTATTTAAAAAAGCTTTATTTATTTTTCATTGACTAAACTCTTATTAAGAGATTCTTCTAGATAATAGTAAAGATATATTTAAATACAAAAATTTACAATTTTATTTATTTATAAGAGAAAGAATAATATTCTTCATATTCTCTAGAAAAATATCTAATATAATGTTCAATCTAGATCTTCTAACATAAAAAGTAAAAAGTAAGTTCACTTTAGTAAGGTATATAAGTAAGTTTTTCCTAAGGTATAATTATCCTATTAAAAACAAAACCATATTAAAACAAATTTGAAATACTTTCCAATAATAAAGAAAGTAGTGAAACCATAGTATAACTAAATGAAAATTCAAGGCTTATTCATACTAAAAAATTAAACTAAACCATAATACAATAAGATCAACCTTTATTTTGAAGTAAGAAAAATACATATATCAATATTGTTGCTAAAACCACTGTTTTCCTAATATATTAATAATTTCTTATAAAGAAAAATTAATACAATTTGTACTCATAATTTTATCCAACGATGATTAAATTTAAAGGATTTTATAAATTTATCCACATAGGAACTTGAATTCAATACTTTTGTCTCAAGAAAATTTGTTGACTTTGGGTAATGTGTCATTATCCTATTGTCTTCATGAATGCATCACAATACTCAAAGGTTTAATTTTTTGGATAAAAATGGCTTGATAATTGTTAATTAATTTTTAGTTTGAATGCATTTTTTTTTTTTTAAAGCAAAAAACCCATTGCAGGGCCGCCTTGTTCTGAGAGACCACGAATAGGGGACTTAAAAAATTTAAGAGTTAATTATTCTTAATAGATAGAAAAGATATATTCATAGTATAACCTCATGATAATAACAAGTAGTAACTTCTAATTCCATTTGCAATCTAGTTTAATTATTTTTATTTTACAATCAATCAAAGGCACAATACGATACTCATAAATGAGACATTCATTTATCACTAGATAAGAATGGGGTTCCGATTTAGATTGTTGGACAATTTAAAATTTTAAGATATGTAAATGCAACCACTCTCAGATATCATAAGTGAAATTATTGTCTAAATATAATTTATTTTTAGTATTTCCAATAAGAAAAAAACACAAAAACATTGATAGTGCAGGTAATTTTATCATCCTCAACAAAAATATGCCCAAATAAGGATGACTATATTGGACGTCTAAGCATATTACACAATCCTTAGTGGTTATTGAGGTACAATCACCATGCAACTTAGGGAAAATAGTTTATCGCCCATTACCCAAAGCAACTTACACCACAGGTGATAAAAGAAGACATTACAAAACTTCCAAGGGGGTTAAAACATGCTAAAAATCAATGTACATGATTTAAGATATAATATAAAGTGGCTACACTCCATAGCACATGATAATATAAGCACACTCAGTTTTGGATGACGTAACCCAATAACTCATAGTGGATTAAGCACATCAAACTAAAACTCCACAATGTATCACTTTGCAGGTTAAACATATCAAATCATGGGCCATAGCATGTCAATTCATAGGTTAAAAATATTGAACAAAAAAATTGTGATACATCAATTCACAGGTTAAACATAATCAACCAAAAATTTGCAATACATTATTTCATAGGTTTGACATATCAAACCAAAAGTCCAAAATACTTCAATTCACAGGTTTACCATATCAAACCAAAATCATGGTTATGCATAAGGGGTAGTATCAAAAAATTATTTATCAAATCGAGGTGAATCATCATGAAAAGTGTATAAACTTTGGGGCAAATTTTTTTAATTTTTTAATAATTTTTTCAAAACATGGTGATTTTTCTTTTTTTCCACTGAAATTATCAATAAAATTTTATAGGTAATGGTAGAAGCCTACTTGCATGGGGCGAGTGGCGCAAGGTGAGTGGCATAAGAAGAGTTGCATAAGACGAGTTGCATAAGGCAAGTGGAATAAGGTGAGTGGCATAAGGTGACTGATATAAGGCAACTAGTAAATGGTAAGTTACCGAGTGGCACAAGGCAACTAGCAGATGGCGAGTGGCATAAGGTGACTGGAATATGGGGAGTGGCATAAGGCAACTGGCAGATGATGAGTGACATAAGGTGATTGGAATATGGCAAGTGACATAAGGTTACTGTAATATGGCAAGTGGAATAATGCGACTTGCATATGGCGAATGGCATAAGACGACTGGAAGATGGTGAGTGGCATAAGGCGACTAGTAGATGGCAAGTGGTACAAGGCGACCGTTGTAATTCATCAATTAGATGACACCACATGTCATCTCTTCTACCACGTGTTATGCATATAATAACTTTCACCATGTAGACTTCTGTAAATTCATTTGTAGGGTCATTTTTGGCCTCTTCCATAGTGTTTTCTAGAGGAATTTTAAACCTTTTCCTAGTATTTTTAGGGCATTTTCCACAACGGTTTGGCAATATTTTTAGAGTGTTTTGGAAACATTTTCAGAGCATTTTGGCAACATTTTAAGAAGGTTTTGGCAGTTTTTTCCATGGCATTTTTGAGTATTTTCTTTGATTTCTCAAACCATTTTCCTACATCTTTTCAGATATGGCTAGATCTTCCTCTCCTCTTCACTCTAAAGTGTATTTCAAGAACATATTATGCCCCAAACTGAAGATCATTTTCAACACTCCTAGAAAATATTCCAAATGGTTTTACAATGTTGGACTTGCTGGTGTGTTGAAGATGCCACAATTGAACATTAACACTCAGTTGATACAACCATGATGTATCCACAGTTTTGATGCGACTGGATAACAAGAGCATTATTTTTCTATTAAATCCTCTAATGTGTAGTGAATAATAGGGCTACCATTTTTGGATGGTGTACTGGTAGTCTGGTGAAAAACCAGTACAGGTTAATTGATGATGATAAATCCACCATTGGAACCATTTACGATGTTCATTCTAACAATTTGAAAGGTATAATTTGAAAATTTAATTTTTATTTAACATTAAATATTGTTGTGTTGTAGTTTCATTTCTCTAATAATGTTCTGAAAGCATGAGATTCCGAGCAAAGGAAACACTATTTATGCAAGACGAAATGTAACGCTTTAACCTTATGCACCAAAACAAAGGAAAGAGACAATTTGGAAAGGAAAGAAAATATGTAAAGAAATCATAGCCCTCTTTATTCAAATATCTTATCCTCGGTTACATAGACGTCTCCTCCCTTTTTAGGGGCTAGGAGCGTTAAATTTGCCTTTGTTACAATGTGTGACTTAGTCTTCCTCCTTCCGCATGCCCACGATTGCAATGGACGGGCCAAGATGATGTCGTCGTTGATGTCGATGAGTTCTTAACCTCCACTGCTTCTCCTGCGAACAAAGAAACAACCAAGATGTCAGTAGCATCTGCCACAAATGAAAAGTGTTTGTTCTCCAAAACTAACGAAATATGCATGTAAACATTTGCGTGAAACAGTGAATACAGTGAGTCCAAATGGCTTCAAAACTTGACAGAAGATAGGAAAAGTTACCAGAAGGCCACTGCCATTGAGACAGCTGGCCAATCTACCTTCAACTAGAATTCGTCCCTGGGCAGGACAAATTTTGACTGCAATTCGTCCCTGGGTGGGACGAATTCTTCTATGTTGAAGAAACCAACCTGCTGCTACTCCAATGTCGGATCCCGAGACCTGCAAAACGCCTGCAAACAGGGGGATTATGTAATTGGGGCCATTTTGGGATGACCCAGATGGTCGGATTCTCCCAATTTGGCCTCTACCCTCGGGAATTTGACCTCGACACCTACAAGTCAGCGAAACAACAAAGTGACACAAAACATACTAGAATCTGACCAAAAGTTACAAAATTGTAGCTATGGGTTAATCAAACCTAATAACACAAAATGCAACCTGAAAAGGTAATCTAAAATGCTCTAAAACTTAAAATAGGACTTGGGAAGTGTGGAGGTGCCCAAGTGGGCCTCCCACCGTTGGCACTTGATTTTGGAGCCAATCCACTAGGGATGGGCCCAAAACCTCTTAGGATTGGGGGGTCGGCGAATTGGTTGGTTCAGGTGTCCATGTGTTGGATTTGGGTCAGGTTCGAGCTTCCAAAGGCCACCCAACAACCTCCCTTGCAAAAGATATTGGTGGATGTGGGAAGGTGAACCAAAAGGGATGCAAGTGGGTCTTCAACTCGGCAGCACTTCGTTGCTTGAAAACTCCTTCAACCTGTATATTTTGGGTGAGAAAAGTCCCACATTTTATAGACCCATGGGGTCTCTTTTGGGAGGGAAGCACAAATGCCATGTGTTGGTCATAGGCACCATGTGGCAGTATTGTCTTCCCATGAGGGAGGGGAGTCCTCCGTTGACTTGGGCTTTGATAAATGCCTTTTGTGACAGTCTTCTAACGGCCCCTCTGTCCACCTACACACGCGTGCAAGGTAGGAGTCATCAACTGACTATTCTGGGCTGCCACTTGGCACCATTTGTCTTTTTGCCCGTTAAGCTTAGAATTCGTCCCACCCAGGGATGGATTCAGAATTCGTCCTAGGGTGGGACGGATTCTATTTTGAATTTGTCCCTGGGTGAGACGAATACTGGGCAAAGTGTCCAAGTGTGCCAAATTGCTTCTTGACCTTACAAAATTGCTATGAAAGTGGTTAAGACCATTGTTTAACCTCTGAGGGCTGCCCTAGGGGCTTTGTTTGTCAAAGCGATCAGTGTTTGCAGTCACATAATCGGATTGGTGCTATTTTGGTGTCTACAGATGCCCCTTTTTGGGAAGCACTGCGGGTGACACAGTGCTGAGCAAAAATAGATAACCAAAGCACTAATGATTAGGGTTTCTTGGTAACCTAACCAACTTTTGATGCCCAAAGTATGGAAAGGGCATGCGTTCTTGAATCCTTTCTTTCTGACGAGCTAAGGAATTTGATTTCAAGTATTAACCTGTTTTGTTGAGGTGTGACATGAACTTAGACATTGATCAGTCATGAACAGGCAAAGGGCGTTTTTATCCTCAGGGGGAACCTTGTGTTCATGATTCACGAAATGCCAAGTTTTTGATTGATTTTATTGTTGCTTGTTTACTGCCCCAAGCAGGAGCGTGATTGTCTTTGTCAATGATTCTTTGAATGCATGTCGTTTTACTTAATTGGGTGTGTGATTGTTGGTTGGTGACTAAGTGTGACTACCCCCTCAAGCGACGAATCGATGAGGGAATGACCTTCGTGAGAGAAGCGACGAGTCGCTTGACCCAAGATGACTTGTGCAAGGGTACCTTTAAAGGGTTTACCGTTAAGCGTGTGCAATTTTTCCAACATTTGGATCTATTTTTGGTGGGTTTTAACCCTTTTGGTGATGCCGTAATGAGTTGTAATCATCGAAAATATAACTTCCCGTGGAGCGGTCCGGCTATTGTAGCCTTCTTTGGGAAGTAGGAGAGCGATAATTTGGACCTCGACATCGATTTTCTTTGCCTAGAGGTTAAGTGCAAGAGCACTTATGTTCGGCAATGTTTTTTTTTTTTTTTTTTTGCTGTGTTTTTGTTGAATTTTGTACTATTTTTGAGTGGGCTTTGACCCTTTTGTGATGTCGTTTTGGGATGAAATTGTCTAAAATCCGTCTTCCCGTGGAGCGGTCCGGCTATGGTAGCCTTATTAGGGAGTATGATAGTGACAATTTGTGACTCCAATGTCGATTTTGCATGCCCTTGTTGTCAGGTGCAGTAGCAATCCTGTCGAGCAATTTTATTGTCTGTTTTTAGTGCATTTTTTGTCTTTTTTTTTTTTGTGCTGGCCTGAATTCGTCCCTGGGTGGGACGAATTCCAGCTGGAGAATTCGTCCCTGGGTGGGATGAGCACTGATCAGAGCGCTCGTCCAAGTCAAGGATGAATTCCAGTGCAAAAGGCCTATTTAATGGCCAAAACTTGATTTTGGGCTCATTTGTGTCATTTTTTTCTTGCGATTTTGGAGCTCTGGGAGGAGGAGGTAATTCTGCGAAGCGAAGCGCTCACTGGAATTCTATCTGCCATCATGAGTGCACAAACTGGTTCGAGCGGCGGAGCCGAGGCGAGACCTGTAAGTGACCCTAGAGTTTATTTTGCTTTAATTTAATTCATTGTTTTTGTGTTGACGCTTTTCAAAACTTTAAGATTTTTTGTGATGTTTTTGTTTAACGGTTAAGTTTAGAAACCCTAGAACTGAAAATTTGATCTGTTATTTTTTATTTTTATTTTTTTGATTTTTTTTTTTTTGCTTTGCAGGTTGTTAGGAGCCGGTACCGTGTACCCGCTACATTTACTGAGGCGCGGTTGGCATTGACCGATGATGACTGGGGATGGCTTGATGCCCTTGGGCTCAAGCAGGTGGCTCGACTGGAGCCTGTGGTTTCGGATCAAGCCTATCTGACAGCCCTGATCAAGCTTTGGGACCCACGGACCAAAACTTTCCATCTCCCGATAGGGGAGATGACTGTGACTCTTGAGGACGTCTATCGGTTGCTTCGGATTTCGATAGATGGTCTGCCTATTAGGACATCTCCGTTTGATCAGCGGACTGCTATACTTATGAGATGTTTTGGGCATGGGGGGCAGCTGGGTGTAGCAAACCCAGTGGAGACAGCCGAGGTGGATTGCTAGGCTGGCGGGATTTTGGTTAGCTGGTGGAAGGAGAGGGGGGTGTTAGGAGTGAGGCACGCATTCTTGATGGGCCTCATTTCTAACATTCTTCTCCTTGATTCGTCAGGCGCGAGGTTCCCATGGAACCTGCTGGATTTGGTGTGGCAGTTGGCAGAGTGCCCGATAGAGGCACCGTTGATTCTGAGATGGGGATAGACTTTGTTGGCACAACTCTACGGGGAGCTGTATGGGGTCCACTGTCGACAGCGGAAGGGTGTCAGTTGCAGTTTTTTGTTGCAGTGCTAGGGTTGGCAGCACATAGCTGTTGAGAGGCCTTCCGGGTTACCGTGGATGACTCGGGCGGAGATGGAGGATGAGGAGATTGGTTACGCAGTTTTGTGGTGACGGTCTGCGGAGCAGGGGCAGAGTCGGCGATGGGCAGGTGCCGTTGAGCACTACACTGATGCCTTTTCTTGGCTCACTCTAGGGGAGGTGTTTTGGCATCCCTATCGGGACTTTCCAGCCTGGCCTGAGGCTGGAGAGTGGCTCCGACGGGTACAGAGGGAGCGATGGTTGACTGGGTGGCATGGGACGGAGCATGAGTTCTTTTCGTATCGCCGGGTTACACGATAGTTTGGGGTGTGCCAGGGATTTCTTGGTGAGCCCATAGTCTATCGACGTCGGGGAGACGAGAGGGATCTAGAGCCACCAGTCACCGCACCATTGGGTGAGGAGTTGGATGTGGTGATTGAGGTCCCGGATGTGGATGACGTCGGTACTACCACTGAGTATGACTCGTGGTGGGTATTGCGGCACTGGAGAGGAGAGGGGCCACTGGGAGGCACGGAGGCGGTAGTGGAGGATGCTGAGGCAGCAAGGGGTGATTGGGGGGGCCGTTGGATGATGCGGACATGGTGGATGTGGGAGATGAGGATGTGGGCTTGGGTGTTTCGGAGCGGTCGGACATGCAGGATGTGGAGGCGCAGTGGGAGCCTGAGTAGGTTACTGTCCTCGCGAGTCCTATGCATCCGGTAGATACAGAGGAGGTGGGGTCGGATGTAGGATACGGGATCTGGAGAGGGATCTTCTGTGGGCTCAGTTGGTAGAGCGGGATAGAGTTTTGGTGCAGCGTGATGATGCATTGTCTATCTATCATCGACGAGAGGCATATTGGTGTCTGTACCGGATAGACTTGGAGAGGGAGGTCATCCACCTTGGCGGGCGGCTACCTGAGCCTTCCATCAGTAGATCTTCTCGACGGACGAGGGATAGTTTGACTGAGCAGTCAGCATCATCTCATCGCAGATGGTTAGATGAGGGGGTGGTAGCGAGCATGATGCGGGGGCTAGTAGTAGCCGCCCGGCAGGGTCCCGTAGGACCCACACCACGGGGGGTAGTTCCCATCACATCGATCCTGCGTGATCATGGTGGTCGACGCCTTAGGTTGGGTTTTTGGATATGATTGCGGGGTCTGAGGACCGGTTTTGTAGCCTGCGGGCATCTTTTTGATGATATATATATATATATATATATATATATATATATATATATATATATATACCGATTTTATTTTTGGTTTTGTACATGTGATGATGTGATTTTTGTTATGCATGTTTATTTATTTTGATGAATGCAGATGTTATGATGAATGTAAATGTTTTTGATGTCTATGTGATATGCGAGGTGAAATGGATGAATGACATTTGTGATGATTGCACTATAGGCTGTTTAAGAAGCTCTTTATTTACATGGTTTTCTATTTTATGATAAGTAGCGCAGATGGTTTTGGGCTGAATGTAAGATTTTCTGTGATTCAGTCAGTTTTAACTCACCATCCATGACTGTACTTTATCTTACAAGACTTTTTGACCAAGGTATGAATCAGACTTGTTTTTGACCCAGTTATTTCATATCCTTGTGTGTGCAATTGAGTTCATTTAGTGGTATTTGTTAGGATACCGCCAGTGACAGATGGGCTTTCAACCGAACCTGTACTGAGGATCACCTAATTAGCTCCACGAATTCCTTTCTTGTATGTACTAAGATTAATCTGTGGTGTAATCCAGGATGCCATAAGCTAGGTCATCCACATGCAAACATTGATCTGTACGCAAGTTAATGTGACAGATATATCATCATGCGGGAGGTTTATTTATGTTACCGATAGGCTATCAACCAAATTGGTACTGAAGCTTGCCTTATGACCTATAGAATGCTGAGAGTTCCAGGGATTTAAGGTCAATTCCCTTCTTTTCTTCAATTGTATTGGGATACTTGCTCATTTTAGTGATGAGATCACTGTTTATTTTGATTTTTTTTTCTTTCGAGCAAGGGATTGGGGATATGGAGTAACAAAAATCACTGTTGTTTGTGCCTTTTGATGTGTGCACTATAGTTTGTCAAATTTGGAGTTTTGACATTTTTCTTTTGTGTTTTGCAACTGTTGAGAACTTTAGGGATTCTTAGGGAATTGGGTAGGGAGGATGCTTGTCCTTTTGCCAACTCTCAGCATTCTAGGGGTCACTCACACAGGGGGATGAGCAAGATAACCGTTTTTCTTGTGGTGACCTAGATTATTTTGCAGGTTTCGTCTTTTGTTCACACAATTTGGGAATTTTAGTGTTTTGATATGTGTTGGGATGTTGCGTAACAAGGTATATTTCAAGTATGACTCTACCTTCGTAAAATCTGTTCGACTTGATACACTACATGGCTAAAGAGGAAAATGATGACTGAATCATCGAAACTCTTGGTACATTCCCATACCACTGACTGTAGTGTGGTAAAAGTTATGCTTGGTGTTTTTGTTGTTTTTGTAACATGAGACAATGCGAACAAGGTGGACTATCAGAGCTATTGCAGCTTATGGTGCCTCTGACCTTTATGACTACAAATATGCAATGTGTGGATGCAATGCTTAATGCAGCTATGTATTTTTGTAATTTTGATGGATTGTTTTTGGTGAAGGTGAAGATGAGGTGCGAGAATTTGAATTTTTTGATGAATTTGAGTATGCCTAGAATTGAGATGCTAATCTTTGTTGTTTTTGATGATTTTTGTTGTTTTGTTTTTTGAATTTCTTGATTTTTTTGACCAAGCGATTGCGATAATCGTTGGAGCTTTTTGGGTTGACCAAGAGATTGTGATAATCCTTGGAGATTTTTGTATTGACCAAGAGATTGTGATAATCCTTGGAGCTTTTTGGTGACCAAGAGATTGCGATAATCCTTGGAGCTTTTTGGGGACCAAGAGATTGCGATAATCCTTGGAGCTTTTTGGTGACCAAGAGATTGTGATAATCCTTGGAGCTTTTTGGGGACCAAGAGATTGTGATAATCCTTGGAGCTTTTTGGGTTGACCAAGATATTGCGTTAATCCTTGGAGCTTTTTGTATTGACCAAGATATTGCGATAATCCTTGGAGCTTTTTGTATTGACCAAGAGATTGTGATAATCCTTGGAGCTTTTTGGGTTGACCAAGAGATTGCGATAATCCTTGGAGCTTTTTTGGGTGACCAAGAGATTGCGATAATCCTTGGAGCTTTTTGGGTGACCAAGAGATTGCGATAATCCTTGGAGTTTTTTTTTTTTTTTTTTTTTTTTTTAGGATATGGCTTTCTTAAATATGAAATGGTCGCAAATGACTGATATTCAAGGGTTCTGTTTCCTTGATACCGTCAAGAGAAGCTAGCCGGTACATCCCGGGTCCTATTTTGCTATCAATGACATAAGGAGCTAACCAATTTGCCTCGAATTTGTCCCTCATATGGGACGGAAAATTAGAGTTTTGTTGGTTTTCCTTCAAAACCAAATCACCAACCCAAAAGTCTCTTAGGTGAACTTTCATGTTGTAAGCTCTCTTAAGCCGCTCTTGATAGATACGTAAGTGCTCGAGAGCATTAACGCGTCGTTCATCAAGCAACGTAAGCTGGTCTAATCGGGCCTGTTGCGCAGTGTTATCATCGATGAACTCCTGCATTGATATGCGCAGGGAAGGAATTTCCAACTCGAGAGGCATTACTGCCTCTGAGCCATACACTAGTGAAAACAGAGTTGCCCCAGTGGGCGTCCGAATGCTAGTGCGATAAGCCCAAAGGGCAAGTGGGATTTGTATGTGCCAATCCTTATGACTGTCTGCAACGGTATTTTTAAGGATGGCGACTAGCGTTTTGTTTGACGCCTCTGCTTGCCCATTTGCTTGTGGATAATAGGGTGTTGAAAAGTTGTGCTGAATTTTGTACTTTGTGGTTAAAGCACGCACGTCTTTGTTCTTGAATGATGGCCCATTATCCGAGATTATTTTGGATGGAATACCAAAACGACATATGATGTAATGCAAAATGAACTCCGTAATGCGGGGTCCTATCGTAGAGGTTAACGGAATTGCTTCCACCCATTTGGTAAAATATTTTTTGGCCGTCATGATAAACGTGTGACGTCTTGACGATGCAGGGGAGATCTTTCCAATTAGATCGAGGCCCCACTGCAAAAATTTCCAAGTAGACTGGACTGTCTATAGGGCTTGGGAAGGTGCGTGCATCAAATTGGCATGATGTTGACACTTTACGCACTTCTTGACATACTCGCAACAATCTCGCTCTAAAGATGGCCAATAATAGCCCATGCGAAGAATGCGCTTTGCGATGGCCATACCGCTAAAGTGGCCACCACATGTACCGTCATGCGCTTGGGCGATTTCCCAAGTGGACTCTTGCTGGTCCAAACAACGAAGAAGAATTCCATCATAGCTTCGACAATACAAAATGTCTCCTATCAAGACATATTTTGTCGCTTTCTGTTTGAATGTTCGTTTTGCGACGTGCATCAATCCAAAGGGAAGATTACCTAACTTGAGGTAGTCTCTTATGGGTAAATACCAGTCCTGTTTATCAGAAACCTCGATAGTATGAACAACCAATCCCTTTTGAAGTTCTTCCCTAACAAATGCTGATTGGGATAGAACTTGTAAGAATAGAGTTGTGTTGCTATTAATGGGAGTGGGGGAAAACAAAGACCCCCAGTTGGCACATTTCAAACAGTCTCGAATTCGAAAGAACTTATCCAAAGATGGTTCGATCTAGATCATGTGGAATCCTAGCGTCAAGTCTGAGCTTGCGCGCTCCATCGCGGGTTGCGATAAGGTTTTGACCTGAATGGTTGTTATATCACCGGAAAGGTCTTGCGGGATTAGTGACCCCAAGGAGGCCATTGTGTCCGCAAAATGATTTGATGATCGAGGGAGTGCCTCGATGTCATACCACTCAAGTTTTGCCAAGAATTTATCCACGAGGGCTTTATAGGCCTTCGAACTCGGGCATTTGCATTGATATACCCCTTTGACTTGATTGACGATTAACAGCGAATCGCCAAAGATGTTCGATCTTTTGATGTTCATGGCGATTGTTGTTTGAAGACCTAGGAGCAAGGCTTCATATTCTGCATTGTTGTTGGTGCACTGGAAATTTAATTTAAATGACAGGGGCATTGGAGTGCCCTACGGTGTGAAGAATACAATTCCTGTGCCACCACCTTGCTCGCATTTAGAACCATCAAAAAATAAGGTTATGTCGGCCTGAGACTCGAGCTCTTCAGAATCTGGCGATTCTGAGACATGGAAGACCCCATCATTGGGTAGTTCTATGACTAGAGGTTGATCGTCTTCAAGAGGAGCCTCTGCTAGTTGATCGGCTATGACTTGTCCTTTTATAGATTTTTGCCCAATAAACTCAATGTCAAATTTCGTCAACAACATGATCCATTTCGCCGTGTGACTACTATGATAAGTATGACTCATCATGTATCGCAATGGATTCTCCTTAGACACAACATACGTAGTGTTTCTCAGCATGTAGTGGCGTAGCCTTTTGGTAGCAAACACCACTGCCAAGTAGAGTTTTTCAACGTATGCATAGTTAAGTTCGTAACTGACCAGGGTGCGGCTAAGATAGTAAATAGCCTGTTCTTTGTGAAGTTCATTCTTCTGGGCTAGCATTGCACCCAGTGCCACCTCAGTAGCTGAGATGTATAAGTAGAATGGCACACCTGGTCTAGGTGGTGCCAATACTGGCGGCGAAGCCAAGTACTGTTTGATTTCGTCAAAGGCTGACTGGCACTCGTCATCCCAATGAAATGTGACCCCCTTGTGCAATAATTTGTTCATGGGTCGGTATTTGTCAGATAATTGCGCTATGAAGCGTTTAATCGACGTGACCTTTCCTTGCAGACTTCTGAGCTGCTTGATAGTTGTTGGGGGAGCCATTTCAAGGATTGCCTTGACTTTGTTTGGGTCCACTTTGATGCCTCTCTTTGAGACTATAAAACCCAAGAGTTTTCCAGATGTGACGTCGAACACGCACTTCTTGGGATTCAGTCCGACCTTATGCTCTATGAGGCGATCGAGAATCTTGCTTAAGTCATCGAGATGATCTGAGCGCAAGAGAGACTTGGCTAACAAATCATCCATGTAATCTTCCAAAGTTTTATGCATGTAATCGTGGAAGATATACGTCATAGCATGTTGGTATGTAGCGCCAGCGTTTTTAAGGCCAAAAGGCATGACCTTATAACAAAATGTTCCCCAAGGCATTATGAATGCCGTTTTGAGTTGGTCTTCAGGATTGATATGAATTTGATTTTATCCTGAGAAATCGTCCATTAGGGAAAGCATTTCGTGACTTTCTTTAGCATCTACCAATGCGTCGATGCTTGGCAATGGGAAATCATCCTTAGGACTCGCTTTGTTTAGGTCTCGAAAGTTGGTGCATATACGAATCCTCCCATCAGGATTCTTGACGGGAACCATGTTGGACAACCATGGCGGATAATCCACGCAGATGACAAATTGTGCATCCAACAGCTTTTGCAATTCATATTTGACCATCAAGGCCACTGTTGGGTGCATCTTTCTTAGTTTTTGCTTTATAGGCTTGATTTTCGGATCAAGCGTTAAATTGTGCATGACTAGCTACGGGTCTAGTCCTGGCATATCTTTGTACGACCATGCAAAAACTTCCTTCTTCTCTTTGAGAAGGGCAATATATTCAGCTTGCTCTTTGGGGGAAAGGCTTACCCCTAGCTTGAGAATTCATGGATTCATTGGATCTGTGCCGATGTCTACGTCAGTTGTCTCCTCGACTGACATGTGGGATCCGTCCTCCAACTGATGTGGAGTTGGGATTAAATGGATATCATTAGCTGAGTTAAGATCTGCGTTTGGAACCTCGGGTCCCTCTTTAGCTTGAAAAATATCATGAGTTGTCCTTGAGGTAAAATGAAGCATTTCATCGAAAGGCCAGTACTCTGATGGTGACAATGGTGAATTGACACGATCCCAGTCGATGGCATCCATGTCTAGATGCAATGACCGTGATGGATCGATCGAATTGCGGATGGGTGCGGTTAAATCAATGGAGATCATGTGGATGGAATGAATTTGGTCTCTAGAACCGCGGGTGTGATGACTTGATTCTTTTAGATGTTCCCTATACTCTGGATCTGGCTCTACGAGAACGAGCACGAATGGATCCTCTCTAGGTGCAAATTCGTCTCTATGTGTGAAAAGGAAGGCGGGGTATTCCCTTGGCACTGCTGTCATGATGGGATCTCGAGGTGGATGATGCTCATCTTGAATTTGGAGCCATAGGTCTAACACTTGGTCCCACCTCGCTGTGTCTACGTGCCATTCATGTCCTAACAGTATACCCATCTGTCCCATTAGATCTTCATGAGTTAGAGCACGGTGATGTCGTCGCGCATGTCTGAGATAGTCCATTTCAATTTCATCTTCTGAATCGCTTTCATAGATCCAAAATTGTTCATCCTCTTCAGCATCCGTTGCTTGCGACATTGAGGACTCTTCCTGTTCCAGTGAATTAATCTGGTCCCATTGCGGTTGTTCCACTCTTAGTGGAGGGACCTGATTCTCTTGAGACTGTGTTATCTCGTCTGGAACCTCTAAGGGAACAGTTTCAGAAAGATGTTTGGCAGCTGTTGATGTTCTTTTTGAGGATTAATCTCTGAACTTTCGCTTCTCTCTAGCAAATAATAGGGATTACTGTTGCTGCCAGGGGTGTTTGTTAACCATGGGAGGTAGTCTCCCAATGTGTATTCTGTATTCGGATTGGCATAAGGATCCAATGCCAATCCCCCCTTGTTGCCTATTTCTAGGCCTTGCATATTTTCAACCAAGATGTCTAATGGCAGGGGATGGTTGAACCCTACCCCTGACTTGTCATATGGCATCTGATATATTGGTTGGCAAAGGATCCGCATCCCTTGCTCATATATGTCAAGCCCGTATCCATGCAAATTGCATTGGCCTAGATATTTTAGGGCAAATTTTGGGTTTGACAGATAATTGATGTTTTTCATAAAAGGCTCTTCGTCTGTTTCCTTTTGTTGGCATGGTTCAAGACCATGATCAAAGCCCCCATACACAAAATTTGTCTGGTTCGGTGGGTAGCCTAGAGGGATGATTGTTCCAATGGGAAGGCGAGGTCTTCCCATGTCTTGTACTGACTCCAATGTGGGGGTTGCCACAACATTTTGCACTAAGTATCCCCCCAGGCCTGTACTGGCCATTTCAACAGTGATTGTTGATGATTGTGTGGGAGGAAACGGTAGTCCTTCCTGAGTCCATTCCATGTTTGGAGGTTCAAGAATCTTGGTTTTTGTTGCGTTGGGCGCTTCCTCTGTTGTTATTGTTGAAATTGTGGGCAAATTTTCTTCTAAGGGCTTAACCTCTTCCATGATTTGTTTTCCCTTGTCCTTCTGTTAGGCCATGATAGGTGGCATTGATGATGAAGGAGTAGGTGATGGAGTCTCACCTGGCTGGGATTTTGCCTTGTTGGCCACCAGTGGTACTGCGGTATCGGACCCTGTTTAGATGGATTTAATTGAAAATCCAAATGCGTTGATGGGAGGGTCGATTGAGGTATGAATTGTACCGCATTGCAATACTTGAAGGGCTCTAAGTCCATTGGGACTACATGTATTTTCCCTTCATAGGCATACTTCAAGCACTGGTGTGCGATCGAGGGGACACACTTCATGTCCCTGATCCAAGGCCGCCCTAGCAGTATATTATAAGCCATTTTGCCTTCCAGCACATGGCACAGTGTGGGTATTGACTTTTGTCCTACCCGGATAGGCGGAACAACCGTGCCGACTGTCGAGCAAATTGCATCGTTAAAAGCTCGCAGTGTGTACGTGGAAGCGGTGATGTGAGAGGCTGGCAGTTTTAAATGTTTTAACACTGCAGTGGTTATAATGTTACTGGACGAGCCAGTATCTATCAGCACTCTCTTGTACGGGATCTCGTTGACCCACACGATAACATGCAGGGGTGGATCCGCCATGTCATTTGATATCGTTTTGACCTCGTCTTCTCTAAATGTGATGACAGGCTCCGTACATTGTTTCACATGTCCCATGAAGGCGTTGAAAGAATTTGCTTCGTGGGGTTGTACTTCAATGGCTTTTAAAATGTCCATAAGAGCTTCTCTATGGGGAGTTGATTGTTGGATAAGCTCGTAGATGGATAGCCTAGCCGACATGGTCCGCAAACTCTGCGTGAGTTTGGTTCGTATCGTGACCTCAGGTCTAGGCGGAGGTAACTGTGTTGGGCGTTGTTGAGGATGTGATGTTGTCGGAACTTCCCTCATAGCTACCTCAGGGGCAGCTGTCGGGTACCTTCTGTTCCTTGTTACTATGCTAATAATTCCCATAAATCCCTATGTAGGAAGATCTTGTCGCACCTCGTTAATCTGGAGTGGTTTTGTTTGTGCCTCGTGGGCTGGCAAGGGGTCCTTGAATACCCCCATTTGCTGGTTGTTTGGTGCGACGGAATTGTCCGCAACTAATGTTCGGTTGTCGATCAAATCCTGGACTAGTTCTTTGAATATCTAGCACCCATTCAAGTCATGTCCTCTGTGCCTATGGAATCTACAATACAATTCCTCCCTATACCCCCTAGGCTTGGGAATGTTAGGGTCAAAAATTTGGATTTCTGGCAGAGTAACTAAATTTGCCTCTGACAAGCGATCAAATAAGAAGTCCCTAGACTCCGCATACGGGGTGAAGTTTCGCCTAGGGCGACGCTGCTGATACTGCTCTTGTCTTCTGTTATCTCTTTCGTAAGCAGGAGGCACTGCCTGGTAATTAGCCCTTTGGGGCTGCGTCTCTTGCACAGGCGTGGTAAAATTTATCGCAACTTGATTGATTGCAGCGTGTTGTGGTTGCGTTGTCCCGATTTTAGTGGTTTTGTTCCACTCTTTCTTCTTAGGCTTGGCAATTGCACCTTTGCCTATCTTAATCTCTTCTATGACTCTGGCTTGTGCCAAAGCTTCTTCTAATTCATCGTATTGTCGCAGCAACAATAGACCAGAGATTGATTTTAAGAAACTTTTTGCGAACATCTGCGTGAGATCAGACATAGGAGGACGGTAGGGTAACCTAGAAAGCAAAGCTCTCCATCGATTCCCATACGCTACCATTGTTTCCTCTTCAAATTGCTTGAGGCTCGCTAAATCACTTAGTGATGCCTTCTTCCTTGTGTTGAAGGCAAAGCGTTCAAGAAACGCGTCTACTAATTGATCTAAATTGCTTATGCTGTGTTTGGGAAGTTGTGTGAACCAATCCGAGGCGGGGCCTGCGAATGTGGTTATGAATGTTCTAAGCAACAATGCATCATTATCTTGGATGCTGAAGCATTGGCTTAGAAATCATGTAACGTGTTCCTGTGCATCCTCTTCACCTTTAAAAACTGCCAATTGAGGCAACTTGAAGTGTTCGAGGTAAAGAGGTGTAGGCACTGAAGGATGCATCGGATTACTGCAGAGTAGACGTAATGTGGGTTTTTGATGCCCAGCAGCTTTTGTCTCCATAGACTCCAAATGCTCCAATAGCGCTTGGTATGCATCGAAGGATTTTACTTCTTCCTCTCTTGTTCGCTCTTGTTGCAAGTTACGATAAACTGGAGGCCTATGGAGGGGTGGCCGAATGGCATCCTTCCTGCCTTGATGGGGAGTTTCAACATATTCCTCTTCTGGTTCATACTCCTCGTAAAATTCTTGAGGAGTCTTTGGGTGAAACCTATGACCCTGATCAAGCTCTTGCTGAAGGTACCCATCATTGTTTCGGGGAGTTGCCTCCCTCTCGAATCTATGAGGTCTTGGAGGCAAAGCTTGACGAGGTCGTGGAGACCTGTACTGCACCAACGGATTACACCTCTCATCCTGTTCAGCTCTTTGGATGCGAGGGGTTGGCCCCCTCTCAAGTATTTCATAGCATAACTCATCCGCTTCGCGTTGCATGCGCTCTCTATCCAAGCGGTGTCGATACTCTATCTCCTGATGACTTTGTTTAAGCCGCATGATTTGGGCTTGACGGGCGGTATATCTGGCGACAGCTGGGTCAATTTGGTCTACCCTATTTTGCTCAGGAGGTCCGAATGTTTCTTCTATGTGTTTACCTCGAGTTTGTTGGTCTAAGGTTTCAATGGGTCGCTTCCCTCTGTCGAGGTAAGTGGTATGTGCTCGAGGTTCTGGCCTCAAGGGGTGATCATGATATCCTGCTGGTGCAGAAATGCAAGGTTACCGCATTGTTTGTTGCCCTCGAGGAATGCGATGGCTTTCCTCATACTCCATTTCACGGGTGTAAATGGGGTGGGCGGAGTTAGGTCACCCTATGTAAGGAGCCCTGCGCTCCGGATTTGGTCTCTCTGTTCTGATGATAGGTAAAGAAGGGATGCCATATCCATGTTGCCCCTCCAAATGGATGGTGTGCCTGTCTAGCGCTTCATCGCGCGGTGGCCACTCATGCCTAACTTCAAGAGGTGATTCTCTATTTATGTCAAGGTCTACATGTAAGGCATCTTCCCGAAAGGGGCTACTTTGAATAGGCATACCCCACCGAGGATTCTGAATTAGATTCTTTTGTAGGTTAGACCTATAAGGCGGTATGACCAAATCCTTGATATTGTAACGGAGGTGACTCGTGCCTCCTAGGACATTCCCCATAGCCTTCGCCCGTGATTGGGCTTGGCTACGGGTGAGCACCATGACAATGTCTCTCTAAAAAAAACCCTAAAATTGAAAATGAGTCAGATGGGGCCCAAAATTGGTGTGCGCATCCATCTTATAGTAGATAAGACAAAAATGAAGTTTCAAGTCCTAGCTCTAAATACATTAGGAGATATTGACATCCGAACAGCTCAAAAAGTGTAAAAAAATGGGCACGCAATTTTAAAACCTAATTTTGGGGCACTAGATGATGGAATTTGGCCCCGAAAACTGGATTTCTAGGGAAATACAACTCTAGGGATTTTATTTGTTTAAAATTCTCCCAACCAACTCCCTGTAAAATTTCGTGTCAAACGGAGCTACGGTTGAGAAGTTATGGCCCCGGCAAGATGCACTAAAATTTAGAGAAAAATACAAGATTTCCCATATTTTGTTGGATGGTCCTACATCATTTATGGGCACATTTGGGGTGATTTTGGGTTGACCAAAGGGTTCATGGACACCTTTGGGTCATTTTGGAGTGACCAAGCGATTACGATAATCCTTGGAGCTTTTTGGAACAAGTGACAAAATGCGTAAGTTTTTATCTTTTTGTTTATGATTTTTTTTTTTTTTGTTACACTAAGCAGAAATGAACACACACATGCGCAAACCATGATTATCTCTTTTAAGGGTTTAAATAGTGTGTCCTAAACTGGTTTAGTGCATTTTGGTGTTTTGTTTTGTTTTTGTAGGTTTTGAAGATCATTTAAATGCATTATGACGGCTCATATAACTCCCAAAACGGTAGCCCCTTCAATATACCAACCAGGCCGATATACCAACCTCTCTATATACCCGCCCTTACGAGAGGGAGACTATAGGTATGTGAGAGCAGAAGGTACGTGGTACGTAGGCGGTACGGAAGGGGGATTTTCCTATTAATGGCACCTACCATAGAAAACTTATCCTCGTGCGCATGGGAATCACCCCAGCGACACTCGGTCTGTCTTCGTCAGGATTTATGCCTAACAACATTTGACAATCGGGAAATGGATGCAAATCAAGCCAATGTGGTGATGAAATCCACCAATGGTCTTGATCAAGGGCTGGGGTCTTACGACCAGCTCATTGGTTTAAAATTGTTTCGTGATGTGTGTGGGATTCGTTTTATTCAACAAAAATGAAACAAGCATACATGACTTTTCTTATGCAATGCAGGACAAGATGAAAACAATCAAAGGAACGAAACGTAAACAAAAAATATAACAGAGATCATGAAAATCCCTACCTCTTCTCCGCTCGATCCCGTTGTCTTTGAATTTCTCGCTCGAAAATCTGCAGCGGGAATTCGTCCCTCCGGGAGACGAATTGCGAACGGAACTCGTCCCTCCCGGAGACGAATTTGAATTCGTCCCGGAGTCGGACGAATTGCAGAACGGAATTCGTCCCTATCGGATACGAATAGCGATCGCAACAAAAAAATGTACCTGTCAAGCACAAAACACAAAAATTTAATCAGTTTTTGTGATTTTAAAAATAGGGAACAGGTCCCACCGTGATCGCCACTGAAAGCACGAGATTCCGGGCAAAGGAAACACTATTTATGCAATGTAAGACGAAATGTAACGCTTTAACCTTATGCACCAAAACAAAGGAAAGAGACAATTTTGAAAGGAAAGAAAAGATGTAAATAAATCACAGCCCTCTTTATTCAAATATCTTATCCTCGGTTACATAGACGTCTCCTCCCTTTTTAGGGGCTAGGAGCATTAAATTTGTCTTTGTTACAATGTGTGACTTAGTCTTCCTCCTTCCGTGTGCCCACGATTGCAATGGGCGGGCCAAGATGATGTCGCAACTGATGTCGATGAGTTCTTAACCTCCGCTACTTCTCCTACGAACAAAGAAACAACCAAGATGTCAGTAGCATCTGCCGCAAATGAAAAGTGTTTGCCTAAAATAGTGAATACAGTGAGTCCAAATGGCTTCAAAACTTGACAGAAGATAGGAAAAGTTACCAGAAGGCCACTGCCACTGAGATACCTAGCCAATCTACCTTCAACTAGAATTTGTCCCTAGGCAGGATGAATTCTGACTGCAATTCGTCCCTGGGTGGGACGAATTCTTCTGTGTTGAAGAAACCGACCTGCTGCTGCTCCAATGTCGGATCTCGAGACCTGCAAAATGCCTACAAATAGGGGGGTTATGTAATTGGGGCCATTTTGGGACGACCCAGATGGTCGGATTCTCCCAATTTGGCCTCTACCCTCGGGAATTTGACCTCGACACCTGCAAGTCAGTGAAACAACAAAGCGACACAAAACATACTAGAATCTGACCAAAAGTTACAAAATTGCAGCTATGGGTTAATCAAACCCAATAACACAAAATGCAACCTGAAAAGGTAATCTAAAATGCTCTAAAACTTAAAATAGGACTTGGGAAGTGCGGGGGTGCCCAAGTGGGCCTCCCACCGTTGGCACTTGATTTTGGAGCCAATCCACTAGGGATGGGCCCAAAACCTCTTAGGATTGGGGGGTCGGCGAATTGGTTGGTTCGAGTGTCCGTGTGTTGGATTTGGGTCAGGTTCGAGCTTCCAAAGGCCACCCAACAACCTCCCTTGCAAAAGAGATTGGTGGATGTGGGAAGGTAAACCAAAAGGGATGCAAGTGGGTCTTCAACTTGGTAGCACTTCGTTGCTTGAAAACTCCTTCAACCTGTATATTTTGGGTGAGAAAAGTCCCACCTTTTATAGACCCATGGGGTCTCTTTTGGGAGGGAAGCACAAATTCCATGTGTTGGTCATTGGCGCCATGTGGAAGTCTTGTCTTCCCATGAGGGAGGGGAGTCCTCCGTTGACTTGGGCTTTGATAAATGCCTTTTGTGACAGTCTTCTAACGGCCCCTATGTCCACCTACACACGCGTGCAAGGAAGGAGTCATCAACTGACTGTTCTAGGCTGCCACTTGGCATCATTTGTCTTTTTGCCCGTTAAGCTTAGAATTCATCCCACCCAGGGACGGATTCAGAATTCGTCCTAGGGTGGGACGGATTCTATTTTGAATTCGTCCCTGGGTGAGACGAATACTGGGCAAAGTGTCCAAGTGTGCCAAATTGCTTCTTGACCTTACAAAATTGCTATGAAAGTGGTTAAGACCACTGTTTAACCTCTGAGGGTTGCCCTTGGGGCTATGTTTGTCAAAGCGATCAGTGTTTGCAGTCACATAATCGGATTGGTACTGTTTTTGTGTCTACACGTTCTCCTTGTACTTTTTGTTTTCTAACAATGTTGTCTCTATTTTCAGTTAATTCTTCTATGTCCAAAAGAGGCTTAAACATTTGCAATGTTAGAGACAAATTTCTATATGCTTGCATTGAATTTTTTTAGGAAAGGCTTATTCTACAGGGGTGACCTACAGAAATGATTTTTTGGGCACTTTATTTATTGATTCATTGTATTAGTGGTGTTATATTTGACTGGTCCATGTACATTTCCAACCGCCTGAAACACAACCTTTTGAGTGCCTAGAAAATTCAATCTGCTTATACAATGACTACCAACAATTTTATTCTTTGTTTATTTTTGGAAGCTTATTTCAACCTTCAACAAAGTAGTCCTACCACTGTATCTCACCCCAGTTTTTTGTCTATCGACATGTGTGATGATGAGATATAGGTAAACATATTTGTTAGAATATCTTTGTTTTTATTTTTTTTCAATCTTGTTATTCTCTAATTTTGTTTTGAAAATAGAGAAGAGCATCTCAGTATTCAAGTAAAAGGGATTCCACATTTAGGGTTCAGGAAGTATCTGCTAATTTTGATACGTAATCATAGTCATCACCAATAACTACCACAAAACATGTGAGGTCTCATTGTGATCGAATTCAGCATATACCTGCAACACCTTTTACTTCTGAAATTGTTAATGTCAGCATGGAAGAGGTTAACTCTAGCCCACAAAGTAACCTTACTCTTCAAAAATACTATTTTAAATGATTTATTTTAATGACTTAAAATTATATTTTTTAATGTGTCTTAAATATTTTTGAGATAAAGGGCAAATGGTTGAATCATCAATGGTTGTAGAGTCTAATTATGGTATGTATGGTTTAAATAAATATTTTTTAAATTCTATTGCTATTTACACAAGATTAAATTTATGTTTTTGTGTGAAATTTAATAGAGGGACCTGCTAGACTCAAAAGGCTAATGCAGAAGCCGATATTAGTTAATGCAAAAGCAAGTCCCTAGTGGGCTTCTGCACAAGATTAATTTCATCAGTTGTAACTCATGAGCTCTGACACTATGGAGGCCGAGTCTACATACAAAGATGAAATTGTAGCCATTTTTTTGAATAATTTGGAAAACCTTAATGCAGAATCCCAAGCATATTTCAATGAATGGGCACTAGATCAGAATAAAGTAGTAGTTGCAAAAACAACATGACTTACAGCTGATGAAATTTTTACATCTAACTAAATTTTTTTTGTTAAATATGTTTTGTTTATAAATATTAACCTTTTTTCATTTCTATTTTGTAGTCTAATTTCCAGCACCTAAAGCAACAATTCGGTGTCATGAAAATTTTGATCAAGACTGCCAAAATTAGCATTAATAATGCTATTGAATTGAAGAAGAGGTTAAAGCAGACAGTTGAAGAAAATAATTTGTTGAAGAATATTATCATAGATAGGGGCCTGGATGTCGAGGATAAACTGAAAGAAAATGAGGAGCTGAATGTACCTTTCAAAGAAGATCCAACAAATGAAGAGAGTGTCTTGTTATCGGGGATCAACACTACAACAAAAATTTTTGTTAGGGCTAGGGAATTAGACGAAATGGATATTGAGTTATATGTGGGTGGACCTTCAAGAAACATTGAAAAATAATAGAAGTTTGGTGTGTTGCATTTGAAGTAAAACAAAAACTCTTTATATTTTTATAAATTAGTTAAGACTAGTATTTTTTTAAATTGAAATCAATGATAGAGGGAATTTCTGAAAAATTCGTATTATCATTTTGAAATTTTGTTTTAAATTATTTTTATGTTTTAATTTGAAGTGAAAGAAATAATGTTTGATATGTCTTGTAAATTGCAAATGAATGGTATTCTTTTTGAAAATTGAAATCAATGAATGAGACTATTTCCTAAAAATATTTTATCTATTGGAAATTATGTTTTGAATGTTGTTATGTTATTATTATATGTTTTGATGTATTAAGTAATTTGAAGTGGAAGAAATTTTTTTTTATATGTTTTGAAAATTGCTTTCAATGAAAGAGACTATTTGCAAAAAATATGTATTATATCCTGGAAATTTTGTTTTAATTATTACTATTTTTTTATTATTTATGATGATATAGAAGTTTGTTGTTTTTAATTTGAAGTGGAAGAAATAATGTTTGATATGTGTTGTAAATTGTGAATGAATGGTAAATTTTTTGAAAATTGAAATCAATGAAAGATAAAATTTCCAAAAAAATGTGTTATCTCTAGGAAACTTTGTTTTGAATATTGTTATGTTTTGATTGTTTGTATTGATATATTAAGTAATTTTGAAGTATGTGGATGTAGTAAGATGTTATTTTATGTTATATGAATTAATTTGAAATGACATAAAATGCAGCATAGACATTTAATTTCACAAGTTGCCTATAACGGTTTATACATTACAAGTCTACAAAAAAAATAGAAACTTCAGACTAATACTTCAATAACAAGGCTATTGTAAAATGATATACAAAATATCTAGTAACACATTTTAGATAATCAAATAATAAAATCATGTGTATTCAAAGAATATGTGTAACACAAGTGTAATCAAATAATACATAATCAAATCAAAGGGCTATGCTATACAGAGTATCCAATGGCATCCATTCATTCTAATTTTTGAAATCAAATCAAACGATAATATGTGAAATCAAATAAAATAATAAAATGTGAACTCAAATAAAATCAAATAAAAGCATCCTTTCATTCTGATATGTGAAATTAAATCAAATTATAATATGTGAAATCAACCACATTGTTAGTTTGAGCTCCAAGATGTTCAGCAAAAGCTACAAGCACCTCACCCTTGTGGTCTCTAAGTAAGCCACCAGCCCCAGCTTCACCTAGGTTGCCCTTAGATGCCCCATAAAAATTTAACTTAATCCACCCTAAGGGGGGTGGGGTCCATGTGATCATGGTTCTAGGATAGACTTGAGGATGATTGAGGCCATCAGTGAGGGCAGTTTGGAGGAGCCTCAAGGTGGCAGAGAATTATCCAGGGAAACTATTGGTGGAAGCTGGTGGGGCACTGATATAGGTTTTTTATCTACAAATTCATGCATGGGAGACATCCGCTTTGGCCTCAAGTATTCCCCAAGGTGTGTTTGGATTCGATGTAGCAAAAAGGCCCTAGCAAGAAATAACAAAGTGTTGGAGATCCCTGACAATGAGGTACTAGACCCCACCATAATAGTCTTGGAGAAGATGACAATTTCATCAGCCTCCAACAGTATCAACTAGTTGAAGAGTCTGTCTGGCCTCATCAGTGCAGCTGTTGATTTGTGTGATTCTCTAAATCTTCTATTTTATAGCCAGCAGTTCCAGGGGCACAAGGAGTCGAAGGCAAAATCTAAAGATGTTGGCAAGGAGGATGATAAGAAGTTAGATGAGGACTACAAGGAAGACTGCTTGGCCTCTTGGCTGTCCATTCTATGGGATGTTTTTTTGACCATATTCTATTATTTTTATATGGGCACAAGATACTCTGCATGGTGCTTGCATGATTAGTTTTTGTCTTTGTTAGTTCTATTTTGCGTCTTTCTTTTCTGATGGCCATAATATTAGGCTTCCATAGTTTAGTTTGGTGGTATTCTATTGGAAGAGTAGGTCTTGGCCCTTTTTGTTGTTAGTTTAAAATTTTAGGGCTTGGCCTTTGTCCAGTTGGTCAGTGGACCCTATTTTGTAAAATGGTTTTGGGTCAACCAGTTAAAACCTGGTGTTAATTATAATATTCTCTTACTTACAAAAAAAAAGATAATATGTGAAATCAAATCAAATGATAATATGTAAACTCAAATAAAATCAAATGAAAGCATGCTTTAATTCTGATATGGGAAATAAAATCAAATCAAATGATAATATGTGTAATCAAATCAAATGAATTCATCCTTGCATCATAATTCTGGAAGCTGGAAAAAACTCCTTTTATATTATACAAAATTTTCTGCAGTCATTTCCAAAAAATTTATCGTCACAATTTGACTAATTTTACCATCATCCTCATCATCATAAATATTCATTACACCTCTTCTCTCTACCAAATAATTCTAATGTGAAATTGCTCTTTTTTAAATAAACTCCTCCACCTCATAGGTCGACACATATAATCTCAAAAAATTCTTCAAATTTTTGTTCAACGTATTCCAAAATTTAGATTTTACGTATTCCAAAATTTAGATTTTTGTTCATCTTCCATGGATCCCAAAATCATCATTTGACCTAATTCATATAAATGAAAATATTCACTCATAGTATGTTGTAAGATAGTACTTGGTTGTAATATTCTCCATAAACATGAAATAGAACCTACTTCATGACGTTTAAAGAGCTATAAAACTTGAGTAGACATTGTTGTCCCAAAATAGTTTGATTGTTTCTTCAAAATATATATGTTGAGAATGTCATTGATTTCAATACCATTGACTACAACACTTTTACTAAAATGTCCAGCAAGATTGCCCATGTATTTGGGAAACAAAGAATTAATATTTTGGTATTCATTACAAGGATCCCAAAACATCGGATTAACCACACCCATAGCCTCTAGCAATTCATTTCTAGATGATCATTTCTATTGAACTTTAGAAAGCTCTGAGGATCATTCACATTTGTTAATGCTCTCCACATTTCAAACATGGGATCCATCAAATTTTTATCATATGCGTACATCATATCAATATGCATGCAATTTTGGATTCTCACCCTAATGAAATCCACAATATAAATTGATCTTTCTTGGGAAATTTTGATCAAAGCATTTATTTTTTCCAACATTGGAAGAATTCCACACAATGTGAGAAGATTTTAAAAGTCACTGATTTGAAAAAGTAAATATTTAGCCTTATCAACTACCCTACGATTTGAATATATAAACCCTATAAAGGATTGATATTATTTAAAAACTTTTAATTTCATTTGATACATTGAAATCCACCACATCTTTCAACAATTTTTTACCTTTGGTAAGTCCTAGTGCAAATTGTTGAAACTCTGAAAATATTTTTGGACTACGTGAAAAATATTTGTGAATTTAACAGACAAGCTCTTCCACTCTCACAACATTTGTAAATGTATCTACAATTTTGTATGCAAGATTCATTCTATGAGCCATGTAATGAATAGGGATCAAATATGGGGCAACCGATGTTTGTAGTCTAACACAAATACCATTCGTGTGTCCTTGCATTGTAGTAGCACCATCATATCCTACACATATTAACTTAGTGGTTATTTCAATTTCATTCATTCCTGCTTCTTATTTTAAACTAGTTATAACAACATTGTAAATATTTTTAGCATTACAATTTTCCACCATTTTGTTTATTCCAAGTAAATGAGGTTGCCTTAAATGATTTTCCACTATGTAAACATGCATGCAAATCCAAGATGCATTGTCAATAGTAGTCACCTCATCAATATAAAGTGGCTACACTCCATAGCACATGGTAATATAAGCACACTTATTTTTGGATGACGTAACACAATAAATCATAGTGGATTAAGCACATCAAACTAAAAATCCACAATGTATCACTTTGTAGGTTAAACATATCAAATCATAGGCCATAGCACATCAATTCATAGGTTAAAAATATTGAATCAAAAATTTGTGATACATCAATTCACAGGTTAAACATAATCAACCAAAAATTTGTAATACATCAATTCATAGATGATCATTTATATTGAACTTTAGAAAGCTTCGAGGATAATTCATATTTGTTAATGCTCTCCAACTTTCAAACATGGGATCCATCAAATTTTTATCATATGTGTACATCATGTCAATATGCATGCAATTTTGGATTCTCACCCTGATGAAATCCACAATATAAATTGATCTTTCTTGTGCAATTTTGATCAAAGCATTCATTTTTTCCAACATTGGAAGAATTCCACACAATGTGAGAAGATTTTAAAAGTAACTGATTCGAAAAAGTAAATATTTAGCCTTATCAACTACCCTATGATTTGCATACATAAAACCTATAAAGGATTGATATTATTTAAAAACTTTTAATGTCATTTGATACATCGAAATTCACCACATATTTCAACAATTTTTTACCTTTGGTAAGTCCTAGTGCAAACTATTGAAACTCTAAAAATATTTTTGGACTACGTGAAAAATATTTATGAATTTAACAGACAAGCTCTTCCACTCTCACAACATTTGTAAATGTATCTACAATTTTGTATGCAAGATTCATTCTATGAGCCATGTAATGAATAGGGATCAAATATGGGGCAACCGATGTTTGTAGTCTAACACAAATACCATTCGTGTGTCCTTGCATTGTAGTAGCACCATCATATCCTACACATATTAACTTAGTGGCTATTTCAATTTCATTCATTCCTGCTTCTTATTTTAAACTAGTTATAACAACATTGTAAATATTTTTAGCATTACAATTTTCCACCATTTTGTTTATTCCAAGTAAATGAGGTTGCCTTAAATGATTTTCCACTGTGTAAACATGCATGCAAATCCAAGATGCATTGTCAATAGTAGTCACCTCATCAATTGAAAGTGAAATGAATTTTGTCTTTTTTACTTTCTCTCTAAGGTCATCCTGCTCAACCAATGAGAGATATTTTACCATTTCCAAATCACTTCGATCTGACCAATGGGTGTTGGGTAAGTTCCACACATCAGCTAGTCAAAATAGATATTTATAATCCATGAAATCGTACATAGGTCTACCCTTCATAAGAATAGAGAATGCAACAACAAACTACAAAATTTTTGAAGCTAAAGTTAACTTATTCATTTTTCAAAATTGGGCTTGAATCGTTGCACCTTTCTCAACCAATTTTTGCTTTTGTTTAATTTACTTATCATATTCTTGCACATTTCTTATATGTGTGCACTTTGATGCATCCTTACACATATGAGTTTTTGGTGTTGGTCGATCACCTTATTTTGTTTTGATATAAACCTTTCCACAATGTTTTTCTATTGTATCTTTTTAAGTTGTAATCTATGCTCCTTTCCATGTTTCCATCTACAAATTATGCATCTCAATTCTGTTATAGCATCACTACTATTCATTGGAATCACTGGCTCAATAAATGGAAATTTTGATATCCAATCAGGCTGAAATGATTTGTTAATTGTCCACCTAGATAACCTTGCACGTTTATTTATTTTTAGATGAAGATTCTCTAGAAGTAGGGACTGCATAAGAACTATTAGTTTATTTTCCACATGGCGTGTTAGATTTATAAATATCTTCATGTTGTTGTTCAATTTTATTGAGAATATTTTCATCTATGAACTGTTCATTAACGCGGATATGTGGAAGTGGAGGTATACTAGGGTTAACAATGTTTTCTATAGAGATAATACTAGTGTCAATAGTAGGTTAATTATCACTATGGCATTTAAAAGCATACCTTCTATAGATAAAAATTGACAAATCCATCAACCAAAAAGCACATTTCCTTATGAATAAAGACATTATATTTAAAATTAACAAAGTAACAAAATTAACTAGTGAGTAAATGTGTTCATACCTTCAGTCTGTGTAGATGTTTATGGCTGACCAAGTTTAGAAATATTATGAAAGTATTTGAGGATACTCCTTTTATTAGAAGACTGGCCTCCCTTATTTCCACTGCTTGTAGTTGACATTTTACCTGTATGAACATAAGAATAACATGAACAAAGAACATCATTTTTAAAAATTAAAATAGCTGGTATAAAAGAGAACTACTGCTAGATACAATAGAATATATATCCCAAGAATATCGTTCGCAAGTAGAATAAACCTCCTTATTGAGTGTCCATGAATAAAATGTTAAATAAAATTTAATGGTAAAATAAACTTACTGGTAAATTGAGTCACCTTATGCCCCTCACCTTCTGCCACTTATCGTATGCCAGTTACCTTATGCCACACACCTTCTTCTAGTCACATTTTGCTAGTCATGTTATGGCAGTCACCTTATACCACTCACCTTCAACCAGTCACCTTTTTCCACTCACCTTATGACACTCGCCTTATGTCAGTAACCTTCTGCCAGTCGCCTTATGCCAGTTGCCTTATGCTAGTTTCCTTATGCCAATTGCCTTATACCACTCACCTTATTCCAATCACCTTATGCTGGTCACCTTATGCTAGTCACCTTATGTCGGTCACCTTATGCTAGTTGCCTTATGTTGGTCACCTTATGCTGGTCACCTTATGCCAGTCGCCTTCTACTAGTCGCCTTATGTCAGTCGCCTTCCGCCATTCGCCTTATGCCGGTCACCTTATGCCAGATAAATCCAACTTGATAATAGGTTATTTCCACCTCCTCCTTATACCAATAATAATTTTCTACCCCCTCTTCCTTACTTACCATCCTCCTTTTAATGTGAGGATTATGAAAAAGTGGTCATACAAGTGTGTGACTATGCAATTGATCAACTTCTCTCTAGATTTATTGGGTGGGTGGTGTTATTCATACATAAAATTAATTTAAAATAAACTCTTATCTTTTTAATTTTTATAAATAAATAACAAAGATCCTTTTGATTTTTCTTTATTAATAATTTCTTAAAATTTAAAATTTCATAATTGACAAATAAATAAGTAAATAAATGCTTGAAAAAATGATGCATGTCTATTCCTTCGATAATTCTTCTCGTTTAGGTAATTTTTTTAAAACATAATGTTATCATCTACTAAAAAATAATAGCTCCTATGCTTTTTAGCACTTTAATTGTCATTGGAGAGTTTTGAACATAAGAATTCATTCAATTAGAGATATAAAGTATATATCATACATTCATAATACAAAAAATATACTTATAATGCAAAGCATAAATTCATAATGCACCTATATGAATGTAGTCATATGGGCTTCCATGTACCTATGATCCATTGGTGAGTGTTTCACTCTTAGGGCTATTTCACCCTTGTAAAATGAATAACCCACCATTGTGAGAATTTACAATGTCATCATTTCCAATTTCATTCTTCGAGGACATGTACCTACAAAATAGATATCATCAACAGTACCATATCCAACAATGATAAAACATAATAATTTAAGAGGAGTGAATATTATATGCAAATAGTAACATTATGAAACATGTTTTGGTAGGGTCATGACATTCTCTCCCCTAATTCTAAACATAGTCCCATGTGTTTCAAAATACAATTTAATTAAAAATATGAGAAAAAAAATTCTTCATGCAATCCACGTTCTCCCATGTAGCATTCCTTTCTAAAATTTGATCCCATTGGACCTTACATTGATTTATATTTATTTTTTTTAAATTCTTGGTATAATAAGATAATATTCAATTTGGATTAACTTCAACAGTGATGGGATCTATCATCCATAAATTAGACACATTCCAAATATGTGATGGGTTAGCAACATATTTTCTAAGTAGGGACACATGGAAGACATCATGAATATTTAGTAAATTAGGTGAATGGACAAGCCTATAGGTTTCTATGATTTCAAAAGGCCCAACAAATTTGTGTTTAAATGTGATTTATTTGATGGAGCTTTTGTTAGATCTCATCCTTAGAAATACTTTGTCTCCCACAGAGAACTATCTCGATGACCTTTTGAAATCAACATAGCTCTTTTGTCAATCAATGGTTTCTTTGAGCCACTGGTGGATCATTCTCAACTATTCCTCCACCTCCCTTATAGTATCTTTTTTGATCACTACTCAATCCTCTCAATTATCCCAAGATAAAGGATTTATGCATCATATCCCATACAAGGCCTCAAAAGGAGCCATCCCCAAGGAAGTATGATGGCTATTATTATAAGAAAATTCTACTAAGTAGAGATATTCCTCCCACTTAGTCTTTTCATCAATGCAATACATGTGTAGCATGTCCTAAAGGACCTAATTAACTCTACCATAAGTTTCTCTTATAAACCTTTTCCTTCTGCAGTTTTGACTTTGAGATTTCTTCTATGGTTTAAAGCACTAACTTATTGTTAAAACATCATACGGTCATAGCTATTTTTTTTACTTGCATTGTGTTAGTTTTAAATTGACTATTATACTTCATTAAGAAAAATATAGTACACAAATTCTACTTGATTATGGTAATACGATACCCGATTATGGTAATACGGTAGTCATGCTATATATTTATATGTATAATTTCTTGTCAGGATCCAACACAACATTACAACTAAGATAACAAATTTAACTTATTACAAATTTCTAAAAATATATTCAATGAAATAACAAGGAAGTTCTTGCATGTAGTCCACAATGGTTTAAATTTCTAACATATGACATCATGTTTATTTTTCTAACTTAGAAGGAGAATTTCTACATAGTTTCTTTCATTTCATACTAAAAAAAATGGAATTCATTTTCCCTAGTCCTCTTAATTGAAAATAACATACACCCATACAACAACAACTGCACTGAGTCAAATTAGGAAGAGGTTTCATAAGTATGAAAATATGGTGTCTTTAACTTCCTAAATCTACCATCAAGTCTTCTATATGCCTCTATTCGACTATTTCCTAAGTTCATAAATCCATGCACATGGCCTCAATCTTAAGTCTGACAACCACTAGTTTTACCATCTCCATATTTGGTGGTGAAAGGGATCTAAATTGACTCTAAAACATGAATGTAGATCTAAATATTTGTATCTACACTAACATGCATCACTTTTACAATATATCTCACAATAATAACCATATAATTCCTAATATGGTAAGCAATTCACTTGCATGTAGTTTCTTTGCTATCCATATGTGGACACCAAAACAACACCAATCCGATTATGTGACTACAAACACTGATCACATTGGCACACACAGCCCCAAGGGCAGCCCCCAGAGGTTAAACAGTGGTCCTAACCACTCTCACAATAGTTTTGGAAGGTCAAAAATCATTTTGGCACCTTCAGGCACTTTGCTCAATATCCGTTCCACCCAGGGACGAATTCAAACTAGGATTCGCTCCTCCCAGGGACGAATTCATAATTCGCTCCAGGGTGGGGCGAATTGCAGGTTTGATGGGCAAAAAGTCAAATCTTGGCAAATGGCAGCTCGGATCCACCACTTAACGCTTCCTTCATTGCATGGGAGTATAGGTGAGCATTTTCGAGCGTTAGAGGCTGTTACAAGGGCAGTCATGGAGTCCCTATTCAGGGAGGAATCTTCCCTCCCCTGGAAGGGCATGGCTGCCAAGTGGTGCCTCTGCATGCTCATCCCAAGAGACCTCCAGGTCTATAAATTGGTGGGTTTTCTCACCCCAAGATATACAGAGTAAGAGCAATTTGGAGCAATGAAGTGCTGCCATTTTATTTCCCCATACATCCTTGTGCGATTTGTGCCTTTCACATCCGTGATCTCTTTTGGAGAAGAGGTCATTGGGTGATCATTGGAAGGTCGAATCTTGAGCCCAAAACCCGACATTTGGCCATAGAATACCACCCCAATTTTCTGACAACACCTTACAAGAGATTTTGGACCCATCCCAAGTGGATTGGCGCCGAAATCAGGTCCCAACGGTGGGCGGCCTGCCCGGGCGCCCCCGCACTACCGTGAGTCTAATCGTCCCTTTTAGGAATGATTAGGAAGCTATGGCAGATTGTTCTTTCTATTATATTTATCTTGTATTTCATCTTATGCTATTTAGGTAGTTTGCAATTTTGATTTCGTAATGTTTTGAGCAAATCTTATCATGTTCTATCACTTTTTGTCTTTGCTAACTTGCAGGTAGCATCATCAAATTCCTATTAATGGAGGCCAAATTGGGAAAATATGACCATCTGGGTCTTCCCAAAATACCCCCAATTAGCTAACCCCAAGTTTGTAGGTCTTTTGGAGCTCTCTAGGTAGGACATTTGGGACAGTACCTTTTCGGCATTTTGTTGCGGTAGGTAAATTCATCCCGCCTCGGAGCGAATTCAAATCGGTGAGGAATTTCCTGACTATTTTTGCGAGTGCCCTCCTGGTGATGTCTTGATGCCCCTATCAAATTTTTAGAGCATTTGGATTCATTTTAGTTATAGTTTAATTCATTTTTCTCATTCACTGATCGTAGGCTTGGGGATTGCATGTTTTGTTTCATCCGCAGGTGCTACTAACTATTTCTTGTTCCTTTGAACGTAGGATCGGAACATCGGAGGAGCAGCAAGGAATCAAAATTCGTAGACACAAGTGGTGGTGACATTTTGGTCCGCCCATCTTACATGTGGGCACGCGAAAGAAGGATGGTTATCCATGGATGTGACCAAGAGATGAGTTTAACGCTCCTCGCCCCTGAAAAGGGAGGAGGCGAATTGTAACCGAATTGTGAAATACATCAATAAAATAAAAGGGCTGTTTGTTTCATTTGGGTTTCAATCAATCCATGTTTTTCTCCATTTCATGCATTTTTAATTCGTAGGGTTTAGCGTTAAGTTCAGTTTCATTTTTGCATCGTACTTGGAGTTTTTCCTTTTTTGTTTTCGTATCCTCGTGCTTCCAGTGGCGATCATGGTGGGACCTTGTCCTCTATTTTTGAGATCAGATATCTGATCCAAACTTGGTTGTTTTTTTCTTGCAGGTGTCGAGTTTCACACGCTGACTGTTGTTCGTTCCATCAGGAGGTGGATACAGAGCTGTAATTCGTCTTACCCAGGGACGAATGGGAATTCGCCCCACCCTGTGATGAATACAGTCCTGTAATTCATTCCCCTCAGGATGAATTTTTGTCTATGTAGTCTTCGAGCAGAAACTCAGAACCGACAGATTTGGGCAGAGAAGAGGTAAGGATTCTGAACTTTTCTTGTCTATTTTTGTCTTCAGTTTTTCTGTTCTAGGGTACTTGCTTGCTTAGGGAAATTAGTTTTCCTTTACCGCTTGCTTGTTTCCATTTGGAAAAATAAAAAGAACCCCACACACCACGTGGCAACTTAAAAACCAAGGCGCTGGTCGTAAAACCCCAGCCCTTGATCAAGACCAACGGTGGATTTCATCACCACCTTGGCTTGAATTTTGCATCCATTACCCCGATCGCAACTGTTGCTAGACGTAAATCCTGATGAAAGCTGACCGAGTGTAGCTGGGGTGATTCCCAGTGCATGAGGATAAGTCTTCTATGGTAGGTGTCATAAATAGGGTGATTCCCCTTCCGTACCGCCTACGTTCCATGTACCATCTGCTCTCACGTACCTATAGTTTCCCTCACGTAAGGGCGGGTATATAGAGAGGTTGGTATATCGGCCTGGCAATGGTATATCGAAGGGGCGACCATTTTTGGGAGCCATAAGAGCCATCATTTTGCATTTAAACATTCTTTACAAAAACCTTCAAAACCAAAAAAAAAAAACAAAAACAAAAATAAAAAACACACTAAACCAGGTCTAGGACACACTTTCAATCTTTAAACGAGATAATCACTGCTTGTGTGTGTGTATGATCATTTCTATTTAGTGTAGCATAAAAATCATAAAAAGAGATAAAAATCTACATAGCTTGTAGGAAAGCACCACCATGGTGTACACACGTAGCCAAGCCCAATCAAGGGCGAAAGCTACGAAAAGTGTACAAGGGGGCACAAGTCGCCTCCGCTATAGCCCTAAGGACTTAGTCATACCGCCTTGGTGGCCTGACCCGCAAGAGAGTCCGCATCATTCCATGTCAAGATGGAATTATAGGGACACCCCTTTGAGGGACACGCCCATTCATCATAGCCCCTTTCGGGAAGAGTCCTTACACGTGGCACTCAACATAGATAAAAAGGCTCCCTTAGAAGCTCGATATGAGTGGCCACCGCGCGATGAAGCGCTAGAGCGGCATAGTTTCCATGAGGAGAGGCCACATGATGATGGCATCCCCCCTTTGCCCCCCATCACTGTTAGAACCAATAGACAAAATCCAGAGCGCAAGGCCCTTCAAGCAGGGCGAGCTAACTCTGCCCACCCCTTTCACACATATGAAAGGGAGCCCGAGGAAGATGATTACATTCCTCAAGAGCAATATACAGCATGGGGGCCATGCGCTTCCGCACCAGCTAGATACCATGATCACCCACTGAGGCCGGAGCCTCGGGTAAATGCCACCAACCTCGATAGAGGGAAGTGACCTATTGAGATCTCAGATCATCGTGATCGAGGTAAGTGCATAGGAGAGGCATCCAGGACTCCTAGGCTCAGGATGGCGGAACAAATTGACCTGGCAGTCGCCAGACATGCCGCCCGCCAAGCGTAGATCACGCGGCTTGAGCAAGACCAGCAGCAGCTAGAGCATCTATATCGCCTTAGCAAAGAGTGCATTCGGTGCCAAATAGATGAGCTGCTCCATAACCCAGTGCTTGAGAGGGTCCCAACCCCTCGCACCCAAAGAGCGGAACCATATGAGAGGCATAATCCCTTGGTGTGAGATAGGTCTCCGTGACCTTACCAAGTGCTGCCTCCGAGACCTCCTAGACCTGAGCGGGAGGCCACTCCCTAGAACAACGATGGGTACCCTCCACGGGGACCCACCCAGGGTCATAGGTCTCGTCCAGAGACTCCTCAGGAAGCTTACGAGGAGTACGAGCAAGAAGATGAGTGGGCCGAAATGCCCTACCTAGGCGGAGGAGTTGCCATCCGGCCACCCCTTCAGAGGCCTCAAGTCTCCCACAACCCACAATGGGAGCAAACTAAAGAGGAAGAAATTAAATCCTCAGATGCATATAAAGCACTGCTAGAGCGTTTGGAGTCTATGGAGACCAAAACTTTTGGGCCCCAAAAGCCCACTTTACGCCAACTCCGTAGTCATCCTGTGCATCCGTCAGTGCCAACACCTCCTTACCATGAACACTTTAAGCTGCCTCAGTTGGCAACCTTTAGAGGTGAGGAAGATGCTCAAGAGCATGTGACGAGATTCCTGAGCCAATGCTTCGGCATTCAGGACAATGATGCTTTGTTATTGAGAACATTTATAACCACATTCGTAGGCCCTGCCTCGGATTGGTTTACTCAGTTACCAAAGCACAACATTAACAACTTAGATCAGTTAGTGGATGCGTTCCTCGAACGCTTCGCCTTCAATACCAAGAAGAAGGCGTCACTGAGTGACTTAGCCAGCCTCAGGAAGTATGAGGAGGAGACCATGGCGGCCTATGGGAATCGGTGGAGGACATTACTTTCGAAGCTGCCCTACCTCCCTCCTATGTCCGACCTCACTCAGATGTTCTCCAAGAGTTGTTTGAGATCGATCTCTATGCTATTGTAGCTACAGCAATATGCCACCTTAGAAGAAGCTCTGGCGCAAGCCAGGATCATTGAAGAGATCAAAATACAGGATGGCGAGATAGCCAAACCTAAGAAAAAAGAGTGGACTAAAAACACTAAAGCTGGGACCATGCAACAAAAACCCGTTGTGGTTAACCAAGTTGCTATCAATGTCCCTAAGCCTGCACAAGCAACACAGCCTCAAAAGGCTAACTATCAGGCAGTGCCTCCTAACAACTATGACAGAGAAAATTAGAGGCAAGAACAGAGTCAACAGTGTCGCCCTAGGCGACAATTCACACCCTACACAGAGTCCAGGGACTCCTTGTTTGACCGCTTGTTAGCGGCAAACCTGATCAACCTACCAAAGGTTCAGACTATAGATCCCAATGTGCCCAAGCCTAAGGGGTATAGAGAGGACTTGTACTACAGGTTCCATAGGCGGCAAGGACATGACCTAAATGCCTATTGGAAATTTAAGGGCTTGGTGCAAGACCTGATTGATAACAAGACACTAGCGGTGGATAATCCCGTCGCACCAAGCAATCAACAAATGGAGGTCTTCAAAGACCCCTTGCCTGCTCATGCTCCATAGGCAAAGACCCTACAAGTTAACGAGGTCACACAGAACTGCCCCATGCAAGGATATGTAGGGATGATCAGTATAGTGACTCGAAACAGGAGGTATCCGAGCACGAATGCTCCTACGACAGCGGTAGGAGAGGTGCCAACAACTTCGCAACCACAATAGCACCTTGCACAACCTCCTCTGCCTAAGCCGGTGGCCACACTTCGGACCAAACTAACTCAGAGTTTGAGGACCACCTCGGCTAGGCTCTCCATATACGAGCTTATACAACAATCTACGCCCCATCGAGAAGCTCTAATGGAGATTTTGAAAGCCATCGAGTTGCAGCCCCATGAGACAAATTCTTTCAACAACTTCGTGGGGCATGTAAAATGATGCACTGAGCCGATCATCACATTTTGGGAAGATGAATTGAGATCAGTGATTGATGACATGGTAGATCCACCCCTGCACGTTATCACGTAGGTCAACGGGATCCCATACAAGAGGGTGTTGATAGACACTGGCTCGTCCAGCAACATCATCACAACTACGGCTCTCAAACATCTGAAGTTGCCCGCATCTCACATCACAGCTTCCACCTACACTCTGCGAGCATTCAATGATGCAATCTGCTCGATAGTCAGCACAATAGTCCTACCAATCCAAGTGGGACAAAAGACCATACCCACATTGTGCCACGTATTGGAAGGTGAGATGGCCTACAACATCTTGTTGGGCCGGTCGTGGATCAGGGACATGAAGTGTGTCCCTTCGATAGCTCACCAATGTTTAAAGTATACATTTGAAGGGGAGGTGCATGTAGTCCCGGCGGACTTGGAACCCTTCAAGTATTGTAATGCGGTGCAACTGATGCCGTAATCGACCCTGCCATCAACGCATTTGGATTTCTAGTTAAATCCATCTAAATAGGGTCCGATTTCATAGGCATCCTCATTAACAAGTTCTTCAAAATCCTAGCTAGGTTCATCTTCATCGTCTGGTCCTCCACCAACGACACCATCTCTGGGGGCCAAACAGAAAGACAAAGGGAAGGAACCCCTGGAAGAGGCAAAACCTTTGGAAGAGACACTGCCATCAGTGTCAACTATCTCTACTGAGGAGATGCCTAGCCGAATGGAAGTCGAGGCTCCTAGTCCACCCGACATGGAGTGGACTCAAGGAGAACTTCCATTCCCTCCCCCTCAACCGCCAACGATCACCATTGAAATGGCCAATACAGGCCTGGGGGAGTATCTGGTGTGGAATATTGTAGCAACACCCGCACTAGAATCCATGCAAGACATGGGGAGACCTCGACTCCCCATTGGCACTATTGTTCCCCTAGGCTACCCGCCGAACCAGACAAACTTTGTGTATGGGGGCCTTGATCATGGCGTTGCACCATGCACGCAAGAGGACGAAGACGAAGAGCCTTTTGCTGAAAATGTCAACTATTTGTCTAACCCAGACTTTGCTCTGAGATACCTTGGCCAATGCAATTGGCACGGATATGGGTTAGGCCGATATGAGCAAGGGATACGTGTTCTTTGCCAACCAAGATACCAAATGCCATATGACAAGTCAGGAGTAGGGTTCAACCACCCCCTCCCCTTGGACATCTTGGTGGAGAACATGCAAGGCCTAGGGATAGGCAACAAGGGGGATTGGCATCAGATCCATATGCCAACCCTAACACCACATATACATTGAGGGATTATCTCCCATTAACGGCAATCAACCTTGTTGGCTCTAGTAATCCCTTCCCTTCGCTCGAGAGAGGAGAAAGCTCGAGAGCTCATTTTCAAGGAGGGTCTAGACAATGTCAAGAAGGGTCCTCGGAGGACGAGCCGAAGTATGAACCAGCATCGTATGACCCCTTCGAATCAGATAGCGATCACTCACAGGTGATCCCCATGGATGATTATCAAGAAAGCCTCTTGACAATGTTCCCCCTGGATGCTCCCATCGAGCAAGCGCCGCTCCAAGGAAATCAAGTCCCCACGTAGAGAGCGGAACAACCTAGGTGGGACCACATTAATTTGCTCGAGCAAGATGAGCCTGTCATACCTCAAACAGTTGTCAGAGCCAACGAGGGCTTTTGGATCTCCGATAGTGATTATGAAGATGAAACTGAGATGGCATATCTTAATCACATGCGGTAGATGCAGCATCGGCACCCCTTGGAGATTAACGACATATTCGAACAATTAAACATAGTGCCAGGGCATGAGTGGTACGTAGACCCAACGCGGTGGGACCAAGTGTTGGATCCGCTACTCTGGGCATACGAAGCATACCTTCCACCCAGAGACCCTATAGTGACATCAGTGTCGAGGGTAGACCCTATCTTCCTATCCGCACATAGGGCCGATCCATTCATGCCCATCCCTCTAGAGCCAGATCCCAAGCATAGAGAGCATCCAGGATGTCCGAGTAACCACACCCATGGTAATGGAGACCAAAATCATTTCATCAACATGATCTCCATTGACTTAACCACCCCCATCCACAATTCGATCGATCCGGCACAGTCATTGTATCTAGACATAGATGCCATAGACTGGGATCACGTCAATTCCCCTCCATCCCCATCCGAGTACTGGCCTTTCGATGAAATGCTCCATTTTACCCCTGGGCCGACTCAGGATATCTGCCATGCTGAAGAGGGACCCGAGGTTCCTAACGATGATCTAAACTCAGCAAATGATATCCACTTGATCCCAACTCCACATCAGTTGGAAGACGGATCCCACATGTCGGTCGAGGAGATGACTGACGTAGACATCGGCTCAGATCCAATGAATCCATAGATCATCAAGTCGGGGGTAAGTTTATCCCCCGAAGAGCAAGCCGACTACATTGCCCTTCTCAAAGAGAAGAAGGAGGTTTTTGCATGGTCATACAAAGACATGCCGGGACTAGACCCATAGCTAGTCATGCATAATCTAACGCTTGATCCGACAGTCAAGCTAGTTAAGTAGAAACTATGCAAGATGCACCCAACAGTGGCCTTAATGGTCAAAGACGAATTGCAAAAGCTGTTGGATGCATAGTTTGTCATCTACGTGGATTATCCACCATGGCTGTCCAACATGGTGCCCATCAAGAAGCCCGATGGGAGGATTCGCATATGCACTAATTTTTGAGATCTAAACAAAGCGAGTCCTAAGGATGATTTTCCCTTGTCGAGCATCGACGCCTTGGTAGACGCTACAGTGGGTCACGAAATGCTTTCCCTCATGGATGGTTTCTCGGGATACAATCAGATTTGTATCAGCCCCGAAGACCAGCTAAAAACGGCGTTCACAACGCCTTGGGGGACATTTTGTTATAAGGTCATGCCTTTTGGCCTTAAAAACACTGGTGCCACCTACCAACGTGCCATGACATACATCTTCCATGATTACATGCACAAGACTTTGGAAGATTACATGGATGATTTGTTGGCCAAATCTCTTTTGCGCTCGGATCATCTCGGTGATTTAAGCAAGATCCTCGATCGCCTCATGGAGCATAGAGTCAGACTGAATCCCAAGAAGTGCATTTTTGGCATCACATCTGGAAAACTCTTGGGCTTCATAGTCTCAAAATGGGGCATCGAGGTGGACCCAAACAAAGTCAAGGCAATCCTTGAAATGCATCCCCCAACTACCATCAAGCAGCTCGAAGCCTGCAGGGAAAGGTCACGTCGATCAAGCGCTTCATAGCGTAGCTATCTGACAAGTGTCGACCAATGAACAAGTTGTTGCACAAGGGGGTAGCATTTCACTGGGATGACGAGTGCCAGTCAGCCTTCGATGACATTAAACAATACTTGGCTTCGCCACCAGTATTGGCACCACCTAGACCAGGAGTGTCATTCTACTTATACATCTTAGCTACTGAGGTGGCACTAGGAGCCATGTTAGCCTAGAAGAATGAACTTCACAGGGAATAGGCTACTTACTATCTTAGCCGCACCCTAGTCAGCTATGAACTTAACTATGCATACGTTGAGAAACTCTGCTTGGCAGTGGTGTTTGCTACCAAAAAGCTGTGCCATTACATGCTGAGCAACAAGACGTATGTTGTGTCTAAGGAGAATCCATTGTGATACATGATGAGTCGTACTTATCATAGTAGTCGCACGGCGAAATGGATCATGTTGTTGACGGAATTTGACATAGATTTTATTGGACAGAAATCCATAAAAGGTCAGGTCATAGCCGATCAACTAGCAGAGGCTCCTCTCGAAGACGACCAGCCTCTGACTATAGAACTACCCGATGATGGGGTCTTCCATGTCTCAGAATCACTAGATTCTGACGAGCCTGAGTCACAGGCCGACATAACCCTATTTTTTGATGGTTCTAAATGTGAGCAAGGTGGTGGCATGGGAATAGTATTCTTCACACCGTAGGGCGCTCCTATGCCCCTATCATTTAAATTAAATTTCCCATGCACCAACAACAATGCAGAGTATGAAGCCTTGCTCATAGGTCTTCAGACAACAATCACCATGAACATTAAATGATTGAATATCTTCGATGATTCGTTGTTAATTGTCAACCAAGTCAAAGGGGTATTCCAATGCAAATGCCCAGTTCTGTAGGCCTACAAAGCCCTAGTGGATAAATTCCTGGAAAATCTTGAATGGTACGACATCGAGGCACTCCCTCGGTCATCGAATCATTTTGTGGACACTATGGCCTCTTTGGGGTCGCTAATCCCGCAAGACATTTCTGGTGATATGACCACCATTCAAGTCAAAACACTATCGCAATCCACGATGGAGCGAGCAAGCTCTGATTTAACGCCAGGAATCCACTCGATCCAGATTGAGCCATCCATGGATAGGTTCTCCCGAATCCATGATCGTCTGAAACATGCCAACTAGGGGTCCTTGTTCTCCCCTACTCCCCTTAATAGCAACACAATGCTATTCTTGCAAGTTCTCTCCTGCTCAGCTTTTGCTAGGGATGAACTTCAAGAGGGACTGGTTGTTCATACCATCGAGGCTTCTGATCAGTAGGATTGGTATTCCCCCATAAGGGACTACCTCAAGTTAGGTAACCTCCCACTTGGATTGACGCATGCCGCAAAATGTGCATTCAAGCAGAAAGTGGCAAAGCATGTCTTGTTAGGAGACATTTTGTACCATCATAGCTATGAAGGGATCCTCCTTCGATGCTTGGACCAGCAAGAGTCCACTTGGGCGATCGCCCAAGCGCACGATGGTACATGCGGTGGCCACTTCAGCGGTATGGCCATCGCAAAGTGCATTCTTTGCATGGGCTATTATTGGCCATATTTAGAGCGAGATTGTTGCGCATATGTCAGGAAGTGCATGAAGTGTCAACACCATGCTAATTTGACACACGTACCTTCCCAAGCCTTGCAGCCGATCCAATCGGCTTGGCCTTTTTTGTAGTGGGGCCTAGATCTAATCGAAAAGATCTCCCCTGCATCGTTAGGTCATCACACGTTTATCATAACGGCCACAGAGTACTTCACCAAGTGGGTGGAAGCGGTTCCGCTAACCTCTACGACTGGACCCCGCATTGTGGAGTTCATTTTGCATAACATCATATGTCATTTTGGTATTCCATCCAAGATAATTTCAGATAATGGGACGTCATTCAAAAACAAAGATGTGCATGCTTTGACCACAAAGTACAAAATTTAGCATAGTTTTTTGACACCCTATTATCCGTAGGCAAATGGGCAAGCAGAGGCGTCAAACAAAATGCTAGTCGCCATCCTCAAAAATACAGTCATAGATAATCATAAGGATTGGCACATTCAGATCCCACTTGCCCTGTGGGCCTATCGCACTAGCATTCGGACACCCACTGGGGCAACTCCATTTTTGCTCGTGTATGGCTCCGAGGCTGTCATGCCTCTCGAGTTGGAAATTCCTTCCCTACGCATATCAATGCAAGAGTTCATCGATGATGATACTGCATGGTAGGCCTGGTTAGACCAGCTTACGTTGCTTGACGAACGATGCGTTAATGCCCTCGAGCATTTACGTATCTACCAAGAGCGACTTAAGAAAGCATACAACATGAAAGTTCACTTGAGGGACTTTCAGGTCGGTGACTTGGTCTTGAAAGAAAACCAACAGAACTCTAGTCTGCCATCCCATTTAAGGGACAAATTCATGGCAAACTGGTTAGGTCCCTATGTAATTGATAGCAAAATAGGACCTGGAACATACCGGCTAGCCTCTCTTGATGGAATCAAGGAACTAGAACCCTTGAACATCAGTCATTTGCGGCCATTCCATGTTTAGAAGAGCCATAGCCCAAAAAAAATGCTCCAAGGATTTTCGTAATCGCTTGGTCAATCCCCAAAATGCTCCAAGGATTTTCGTAATCGCTTGGTCAATCCCCAAAATGCTCCAAGGATTTCCGTAATCGCTTGGTCAATCCCCAAAATGCTCCAAGGATTCCACCAATCGCTTGGTCAATCCCCAAAATGCTCCAAGGATTCCCGCAATCGCTTGGTCAAAAACAAGAAAATTCAAAAACAATAAAATCATCAAAAATAACAAAATTTGCATCTCATTTCCATACATGCTCAAAATCGTCACAAAAATAAAGAGCTCTATTTTGCATATCATCTTCATATTCACACAAATCAATCCATCAAAAACACAAAAACATATAGCCTGCATTACGCATCGCACCCACACATTGCATATTTGTGGTCATAAAGGTCAAAGCGCCATAGACTTGTCATTACTTGGCAAAACCATCATCTTCTACATTTTTTCGCTTTATCAATAGCTCATCGCCTATAACCGCCATTCACGTTATTCTCCCACATCATAGTCAGTTGTTTTCTCATGTATCGAGAGTTTTCGTCATTCAGTCATCATTAGCTGTCTAGCCACATACTGTACCAAGTCAGACAGATTTTACGCAGGTAGAATTCTACTTGGATCACACCTTGTTACGTAGCATCCCGACACAAGTTAGAACACATAAAAAATCCCAAGTTGTGTGAACGAAAGATGAACCCTGCAAAGCAATCCAGGTCACCATAAGTGAAATGGTTATCTTGCTCATCCCCCTGTGCGAATGACCCCAAGAATGCTGAGAGTTGGCAAAAGGACAAGCATCCTCCCTACCCAATTCCCCAAGAATCCCAAGTTCTCAAAAGTTGCAAAACATCAACAATTTGCAAACGTCAAAAATCCAAATTTTGACATCACAACCAAAGTGCATACATAAAAAAAAAGCACATAAAATAGTGATTCTCATCACTCCATATCCTAATCCCTTGCTCAAAAGAAATATATATATAATACAAAAATAAACAGTGATTTTTATCACTACAAAAGAGCAAGTATCCCAATACAATTGAAGAAAAGAAGGGAGTCGAACTTGAATCCCTGGAACTCTCAAACATTCCGGATAGGTCATGAGGCAAACCTCGGTACCGGTTTGGTTGATAGCCTATCGATCACTGGTGGTAAACCTCCCGCATGACGATATATCTGTCACATTAACTTGTGTGCAGATCAATGTTTGCATGTGGATGAGCTAGCTTATGGTATCCTACGATAGCACCACAGATTAATCTGACTAAATACAACAAAGGAGTTAGTGGAGCTAATCAGGTGATCCTCAGTACAGGTTTGGTTGACAACCTATCTGGCACTAGCGGTATCCTGACCAACACCACATAAATGAACTCAATTGCACACACAGGGATGTGAAATAACTTGGTCCAAGACAAGTCCGATTCATACCTTGGTCAAAAGTCTTGTATGATACAACTACAGTTTTGGCTAGATAGTTAAAACATCTGAGTCTCAGAAAACCTTAACATACATTCTCAACCAACTTGCTATCTTTCATCCTTGCATCGCCATCAGAAAATACCAAAAAAACATGTATACATAAAAAGCTATTTACCGCAGCCATCGCCTAGGACAAAAAGCCATAAAGTTCTACACAGTCTATGGTGCGACTACCAAACATCACAAATTCAATTCATCCATTCCATTTGCATATCATATAAATTAGAAACATTTGCACTCATCAACACATATGCATTCATCACTATAACTTAACATGCATACATCCATATTCATCAATCATCATGCATAAAATCAAATCATCACATGCGCATAAACAAAATAAAGTCATCTATATATATCATCAAAAATGCCCGTAGGCTACAAAGAGCTGGTCCTCTGACCCCGCAACAAAATCCAAAATCTCAAAACCCCCAAGCCTAAGGCGTCGGCCACCATGATCACGTAGGATCGGTGCGACGGGAACTACCCCCCATGGTGTGGGTCCTATGGGACCCCTCAGGGCGGTTGTTGCTAGCCCCCGCATCATGCCTACTACCCCCTCCCTCATCCAGTCGCCTACGATGAGATGATGCTGACTGCTCAGTATCACTGCCCCTCGTCTAGCGTGATGACCCACCGCCCGAGGGCTCAGGTACCCACCCCCCGAGGTGGATGATCTCTCCCTCCAAATCCATCCGGTGCCGACACCACTCTGCCTCCCACCGATGGTACATCATGACTACATCATCGCGCTGCACCAGCTGCACCCGTAGGAGATCCCTCTCCCATGCAACATCGGTATCCCCCTCCTACTTGCAGTGCATAGCCCATGCGTTCTCCCACTCTGCTAACTGAGCCCGCAAGAGATCCCTCTCTTGCAGAGCCTCCCCTAGCTCCTCATCTCACCTCCACAATAGCTCCACCAATCATGCATTCTCAGCATGCACCCCTGACTTCGTGTCCTCTGAATCTCCCTGAGGCATGGGCGCCTCTAGAACATCAACCTGCTCTAGCTCCCACTACTCCGGGACGTCCTGCATCTCCGGCTGGTTCGGAGCCCCAAAATCCATGCCCAAGTCATCCACCTCCACCATGTTCGCCTCCTCGAGCGGAGCTCCCCAATCATCTCCTAGTGCCTCGGCACCCTCCCCGCCCACTCTGCCTCCGCACCTCCCAGTGGCCCCTCTCCCCGCCATCCCGTAGAGTCCACCACTGATCGTACTCTACAGTAGTCTCGACGTCATCCACATCTAGGACGTCGATCACCGCATCCAAATCCTCGCCCAATGGCACGATGACCGGCCGATCCAGAGTCCTCTCGTCCCCCGATGCCGATAGACCACGGGCTCACCAAGCAACCCCTGGCGCACCCCAAACTATCATGTCACCCGACTGTACGGGAAGAACTCCTGCTCGGTCCCATGTCGCCCAATCAGCCACCGCTCCCTACGTACCCATCGAAGCCACTCTCCAGCCTCAGGCTAGGCTGGACAGTCCCGATAGGGGCGCCAGAACACCTCCCCGGAGCAAGCCGAGCGAAGGCATCGACATAGTGCCCTACAACACCTGCCCACCATCGACTCTATCCCTGCTCCTTCGACCACCGCCATAGAGCCGCGTAACCTATATCCTTATCTGCCATCTCCACCCGCGTCATCCATGATAACCCCCCTGGTCTCTCCACCGCTATGTGCTGCCAACCCCAGCTCTACAATAGATATAGCTGATCCCCTTCCACCTCAGCAATGGACCTCATATAGCTCCCCATAAAGCTATACCAACAACGTCTATCCCCATCTCATGACCAAAGGCTCCTACATCGAACACTCCACCAGCCGATAGACCACATCCAACAGGTTCCACGGGAACCTCGCACCTGACGAGTCAGGTAGCAGCATGTTGGAAATGAGGCCCATAAGCAATGCGTGCCTCACTCCCAACACCCCCTCTCAAACCACCATCGAACCAGAATCCCACCCATCTGGCAGTCAATCTCTGCCCTCTCCACTGGACCATCCACCCCCAACTCCTCCCCATGCCTGAAGCAGCGTGTTAGCACCGTTGTCCGCTGATCCCACGGCGTCGTCCTGATCGGCAGTCCGTCTATTGGAATCCTAAGAATCCGATAGACATCCTCCAAAGTGATTGTCATCTCCCCTATTGGGAGATGGAAAGTATTAGTCCGAGGATCCCACAAGTTGATCAGGGCCATCAAGTAGGCCCGATCCCCAATCACTGGCTCCAGCTGAGTCACCTGCTTGAGCCCCAGGGCATCAAGCCACTCCCAGTCAGCCACAACTAGCGCCTCCCGTGCTTCAGCAAAAATAGTCGGCACGCGATACCGGCTCTTCACAACCTACAACAGACAACAAAATAAGCACATTAGAATCATGAAAAATAGTGTACAGATACAAACAACATAAACGCAAAACAAAATTTAATTTGTCAACCTAGGGTTTTATACTCTCAAAATTGATAAATTAACACAAACACAAAAAAACTCAGAAATAACAAAATTTAATTTGTCAACCTAGGGTTTTATACTCTCGAAATTGATAAATTAACACAAACACAAAAAAACTCAGAAATAACAAAATTTAATTTGTCAACCTAGGGTTTTATACTCTCAAATTGATAAATTCGAACAAAAAAACTATAATACAAGAAAATAATAAAGAGGGAGTTCACTTACTGGTCTTGCTTCAGCTTTGTCTGCTCGATCCGGTTCATGCACTCATGGTGGCAAAAAATTTGGTAGCACTTCACTTCGTAGAATTGACCTCCTCCTCCTTAGAGCTCCAAATCGCTAGAAAAAACAAGTGCAAATGAGCCCAAACCCTAGTTTTGGCCTTTAAATAGGCTTTTTGAGCCTGTAATCATTCCTCCCAGGGATGAATACAGAGCAAACATTTCACAAAATAGCAAAAATGCACAAAAATGCACCAAAAACAGCAATAAAACTGTCCAATGAGAGTGCTTTTGCACTTGACATTCCGGGCATGCAAAATAGATGTCGGGGTCACAAATCCTCACTATCCTACTCCCTAAGAAGGCTACCATAGCCGGACCGCTCCACGGGAGGACGGATCTTCGAGAATTTCATCCCCAAACGGCGTCGCCAAAAGGGTCAAAACCCACCCAAAAATAGCAATAGAGTTGCCGAACGAAGGCGCCTTCATGCCTGACCTTCTTGGCATCCAAAATAGATGTCGGGGTTATAAATCGTCACCATCCTACTCCCTAAGAAGGCCACCATGGCCGGACCGCTCCATGGGAAGACGGATTTTTGACAATTTTAGCTCCAAAAGGCGTCCCCAAAAGGGTTAACACCCACCAAAAATAGGTCTAAATGTCAAAAAACTGCACACACATTCAAAGATAAATCTCTAAAGGCACCCTTACCTAAGTCATCTTGGGTCAAGCGACTCGTCGCTTTTCTCATGCAGGTCATTCCCTCATCGATTCGTCGCTTGAGGGGGTAGTCACACTTAGTCACCAATCAACAAATACACACCCAATCATGGAAATGGCATGCATTCGAAGAATCATTGGCAAAGACAAATCATGCTCCTGCTTGGGGTAGTAAACAAGCAATAATCACAAGCTGATCAATCACTTGGCATTCGTGAATCATGAACTCAAGGTTCCCACAGACAAAAGGTTGCGCCCTTTGCCTATTCATGATTGATCAATGTCCAAGCTCAAGTAACACCTCACCGAAAAAGGTTAACACTTGAACTGAGTTCCTTCGCTCAGTCAGAAGCAAGGATTCAAGAATGCATGCCCTTTTCATACTTGGGGCATCAAAATTTGGTTAGGTTACTAAGAAACCCTAATCATTAGTGCTTTGGTTATCTATTTTTGCTCGACGTTGTGCCTTGCACAACGCATCCCAAAAAGGGGCATCTGTAGACACCAAAACAACACCAATCCGATTATGTGACTGCAAACACTGATCACATTGGCACACACAGCCCCAAGGGCAGCCCCTAGAGGTTAAACAGTGGTCCTAACCACTCTCACAACAGTTTTGGAAGGTCAAAAATCATTTTGGCACCTTCAGGCACTTTGCTCAATATCCGTTCCACCCAGGGACGAATTCAAACTGGGATTCGCTCCTCCCAGGGATGAATTCATAATTCGCTCCAGGGTGGGGCGAATTGCAGGTTTGATGGGCAAAAAGTCAAATCTTGGCAAATGGCAGCTCGGATCCGCCACTTAACGCTTCCTTCATTGCATGGGAGTATAGGTGAGCGTTTTCGAGCGTTAGAGGTTGTTACAAGGGAAGTCATGGAGTCCCTATTCAGGGAGGAATCTTCCCTCCCCTGGAAGGGCATGGCTGCCAAGTGGCGCCTCTGCATGCTCATCCCAAGAGACCTCCAGGTCTATAAATTGGTGGGTTTTCTCACCCCAAGATATACAGAGTAAGAGCAATTTGGAGCAACGAAGTGCTGCCATTTTATTTCCCCATACATCCTTGTGCGATTTGTGCCTTTCACATCCGTGATCTCTTTTGGAGAAGAGGTCATTGGGTGATCATTGGAAGGTCGAATCTTGAGCCCAAAACCCGACATTTGGCCATAGAATACCACCCCAATTTGCCGACAACACCTTACAAGAGATTTTGGACCCATCCCAAGTGGATTGGCGTCGAAATCAGGTCCCAACGGTGGGCGGCCTGCCCGGGTGCCCCCGCACTACCGTGAGTCTAATCGTCCCTTTTAGGAATGATTAGGAAGCTATGGCAGATTGTTCTTTCTGTTATATTTATCTTGTATTTCATCTTATGCTGCTTAGGTAGTTTGCAATTTCGATTTCGTAATGTTTTGAGCAAATCTTATCATGTTCTATCACTTTTTGTCTTTGCTAACTTGCAGGTAGCATCATCAAATTCCTATTAATGGAGGCCAAATTGGGAAAATATGACCATCTGGGTCTTCCCAAAATACCCCCAATTAGCTAACCCCAAGTTTGCAGGTCTTTTGGAGCTCTCTAGGTAGGACATTTGGGACAGTACCTTTTCGACATTTTGTTGCAGGTAAATTCGTCCCACCCCGGAGCGAATTCAAATCGGTGAGGAATTTCCCGACTGTTATTTTTGTAGTGCCCTCCTGGTGATGTCCCGATGCCCCTATCAAATTTTTAGAGCATTTGGATTCATTTTAGTTATAGTTTAATTCATTTTTCTCATTCACTGATCGTAGGCTTGGGGATTGCATGTTTTGTTTCATCCACAGGTGCTACTAACTATTTCTTGTTCCTTTGAACGTAGGATCGGAACATCGGAGGAGCAGCAAGGAATCAACATTCGTAGACACAAGCGGCGGCGACATTTTGGTCCGCCCATCTTACATGTGGGCACGCGAAAGAAGGATGGTTATCCATGGATGTGACCAAGAGACGAGTTTAACGCTCCTCGCCCCTAAAAAGGGAGGAGGCGAATTGTAACCGAATTGTGAAATACATCAATAAAAGAAAAGGGCTGTTTGTTTCATTTGGGTTTCAATCAATTCATGTTTTTCTCCATTTCATGCATTTTTAATTCGTAGGGTTTAGCGTTAAGTTCAGTTTCGTTTTTGCATCGTACTTGGAGTTTTTCTTTTTTGTTTCCGTATCCTCGTGCTTCCACCGTATTCTCTAGACAATAGTAATAGTAATATTAAATTGTGCAACTAGAATTATTTTCCAAATTGCTGGAAAAATATTCACAATTTGATCATGCAATGCTCACGCAGTAAAATACTTTTGATTTCAATCCATTCATAAAACATCATTTAATTTTTTCCAAAATTAAAGGTAAACCATCTCATTCAAAGCTATTTCAAAATTAAGAAAATATAAAAGGTCCAACCTAAAAATCAGTCGCTATGCTCTATACTCCCAAAGTGCTCTCTAATTCTTCCCATAAACTACAAACCAATCCAAATGATAGCAATATTTTCATTTACAAAATATATCCCCAATACCCCTCTCCCTCAACCAACTTCTTCTTTTATCGTTCAAGAGAACACATGATAGGTTGAAGAAAATCATCATGACCATTACAAAACATCATCCATTCACTATCACCACCATAATCCACTATACTCATTATTTAATAAGGTAGTATACTTTATTTTAATATTTATTTATTTATATGTATATTTTTAATTTTAATTTATGTAATTTCTATTTCACTGCATAAATTCAATAATAAACATATAAATAATCTACAACTCACCAAATACATAATTAATAATGGCTACCATTTCCTCAGCACTTTCATTGCCATTAAAGGTATATATGCATCATTTTATTTTTGTTAACAATAGGCATACATTTCAAACAAACATACAATAATGTATATTATTCAAGATGCTTCTATATGATATGCAATTATGTGAGCCTCCATGTACTTACGAGTCGAATCATGACTTTCCTCTTACATTTTTCACCAAACTTCTTCTATCCATCGAAGTTATATACCTAGCCTTGCATGCACAATAACCATTAGTAGTACCATATTATAGAAAAGGTAAGTTTAAACTATCGAATTTATTTGCTATCAATGTGTGTGCGATGAGGGTTGTTACATAATGTCTAAGAAATAATACTTTGAGAATTTTTTTTGACTAATTGAGCTCATTTAATACCAAAAAATGGCATAAAGGAAAATAATCCAACTATTATCATATGGATCTAAGAAGTTTTTCAAGTATCTTGATACCATCCAAACAGAAATAAACTCTATAAACTCTACTAGATACCCAAATGAATCTATAACTTTGCTTCTCATTTCCATAACCAAATACTCCTTCTATTCCCACTCAAGTAGAAACTAGGAGGAAATGCATTGCTAACAACAATTATAACTAACAAAAATTGGACATTCACAAGTACTTTAGTGTAACAACCTAATTTTGACTCATTAGTTGTACAACCCCGTATAGCTTACTAGTTCATCAAGGTAAAATTTTTGACTAAGGTTAAATTTTTCACTAGTTTTATTGACTAATCCAAAGTAAAAATTTTGAGTTAGTTAAGCTTTAGTGATGACCCAATGTTCTATTAGGAGGAGGTATAGATAACCATTTTTGGATTAAGGTCATTGTAAAATACCCCCATGTGCATGACATTGACCAAATATCGTATATGGTTTTGTTTAGTGGTACATCTATTCTCACCATATAGCTTGGTATGAGTAATAGAACCATAGCTTGGGGTTATACTATAAGGCCCATAATACTTAGAGGGGGATGATTACATCCCATAACCTATATTTGTATTGTCAAGTAGGGTTTATTTAGCATATATACCTAGTGCTTAGTTGGTTGTCTACTACTCTAGAGTCAACTAAGTCGATGGCTCTTGACCTGGTCTCACCTATAAAGCTATGAATAATGATGAATTGTCTCATTCCAACTATTATGGATTCATATAGCTCCTTGCATCATGCTAGGTTACTCCTATTAATAACGTGTACAAGAAACCATCACAGGACTGCTCACTCAATGCCTTAGAGTGGTATCCCATACCACCCCTCCTTACCTACTTATCTTGACCTATCTCATTGAAAAATGATCATTATCAAATCTCGGTTGTTACCTTCATGTAACCATTGTTGAAAAATGATCATTATCAAATCTCGATTGTTACCTTCACGTAACCATTGTTATTAGGAATTTTGTTTCCTTCATTTTATCACTTCCCCATGATCCAACCACATATATACAAATTTATTAATGCCTACAAACTTAATGCATACATGGTATATAATTAACAGGTAACAACTAACCTAATTATCTCAGTGATTTATCAAGGCTTTAATTGATTGCATGCATTTTACTATTATTTTAAAAGGAATTTAGAGGATGATTTAAAGCGAAAAATTAAATTTTTACTATTATTTAATTACAATACAACTCCAATTATAATAGAGAAGAAACCAAGATAAATTCTACTTGAAGTCTTCACTTGTTAAAATACACATATTTATGTATTTATTTAAATAATAGTTAGGAACACCCAGGTGTGGTAGGTGAGTTGGAGAGGAGAGGGAAATCCTCCAAGGGAGGTCCCAGGTTCAAATCTCCACCCTACCAAAAATCTAAATTGGGTATCCAAAATCCAATTGATAATGTTAGTGTGGGCAGGGTCGGGTGCGACTCCTGGGTGACTTTGATAGTGTAGAACCCCATGTTTGTGGTCTATCAGACCAAGGTGGCCCCGCAAGGGGTTTCTTGCTTAAAAAAAATCAAAATAAATAAATAAAAACTAATAGTCAGGAGTTTAAAGAATGTCATTTCCTCAAGTAAATACATTCCCTTAATATTTTTATTTGTTTTTATGTTTTAAGAGGTATACAAGTACTTTTATGCCAAACCTATGATGTGGATACAATATCACAAAGACTCATATCCTATATTACTAGGTTTGTATACAACCCAAAAGGGTAATTGTCAAGCGTTCATTTAAGATAGAATTTAAAACAATTCAAATATCAGAACGACCAAATCTATATTATCATAAATTTTCTTTCACCTAGTGAGTGCAGCTAGAAGGTATGGTAATAACATAGAATTTTTGAAATGTTAAAGATATCATATCTAAGCTCATGATTCAATCATCAATAGAAGACAAATATAATAAACTTCAAAGAAAAAATGACTTGGTACAATTTTTTATTTATTCGATATATATTACAATTTCAATTATAATTTTAAACTCAAAAAGTAAACCAAAGTATCTAGTTAAAACTTATGTGAAGAGAGAACTCATATAAAATAAGAGTGAGGGCCATACCTATTTATAAGTTATAGAGCACAACCTTCCTTAAGCTTTTATCATTCTCTCTTTTTTTATCAACTCCCTTACTCCTTTCTTGTTAATGCTTTTCTTCATCTTTTTTTTCCCTTGGTTCACCTTTCTCTACCTTTTTATAAAGTGCAAGGGAGGTTTAAGCTTAACAAATGGTTAACCATGCATTCATTTAAATATACCTTCTATCATCTTGTCAGGTGGTAATCTAACATTATGATATGGAGATACGAACTTAAAGCGAAGGGGGAATTTATTATTTACTAATTTATATTTTATTATACACATACACACAAACACACATATATATATCCCTCGAATATGAGAATTATAATATACTCTATGTAGATTATCAGGTTCAAGTGCCAGTGACTCCTCCTTTTAATAGTTGGCATTGTATGACCAGTCATCACCCATCTATCAAAATTTGGTCCAGTGTGGAGCATAGGTTTTATCAAGAAATCTTACCTTTCAGCCACCTAGACAAGATGATAAAATTTTTCTTCAGGCCTTTATCACGCTTACCACTATTCTTGGCAAAGTCCATCGTGGTCTAGTCCCTAGATTTTTTTGAGACCCAATGATAACTAAGCATTCATGTGACTATTTTGGGCCATTATTTTACCCCTAGAGCTTTTCTTCCCTCTGGTGTGTTAGTTTTATCTTGTGCATCACCTTGTTTAGTGAGCCCTTGTCTACCATCCATAAACACCTCTTATCTACCATGGCCATCATTGAGCTTGACACCCTGAACCTTGATATCGATATCAAAACCATATTTAGAAACCACAGTTTCATTACCTTCCTTGGTAAGTTTAGGGGTATTGACGATGTTATCACAAGGGATTTTTTTAACTCCTGGGTTAATTGTTAGGTAACTATTAGAGGGATGAAGTTTACCGTATATGCTAACCTTTGAGATGAGGGTTTTAAGCTTCATAGGGATAACCAAACAACCATGAATCATGCAACTACAGAAGCTCACAAAATGCTTTAGGCAAAATAAAGTGCTTGGATCAGCTTATGAAGCCCATCGAATACACTATGACCAAGAGCACTGAACCTGAGATGGATCAGTCCCTCATGGATTCTAGAATTATGACTAGGTCCAAGCGTGACCCCTTAAATATCTTAACTAAAATGCTGTAAAATATTTACCAGTCTCAGTCGAAAGCCTTAATAGGCCTCCAGTATGTGATCCATGCTTCTAAGGCTATTTCTACTAGAAAAAGTGAAACTTTCAAGGCCATCCTCCCTAACCCAACCAATGATAAGAAAAGCGTAGATGTGCTAATGTCAGAGAAATTTTATTCAGTATTTCCTGGGGTTTTATGGTCTATTTTATTTTGGGTGGTTTCTAGCTTGTTTCTCCTCCCCCTGCTTTCCATTTTTGTTGGTCGGTTCCCTAGCCTTGTTGCATTTTCCCTTAGTTTTTTTATTTAATGCTATTTATGGTTTAGTTTTCGTAGTTGTATATTTGTTTGCATGGTGGCTAACCCTTTTATATTTTATCTATTTATCTTTGTACAAGGTTCAGGACCCTTTCAAAATCCTTTCTACCAATAAATATATATAAATATATTCTTATACATATTATATATATTTAATGTTAATACAAATCTCACTATAATGCAATTTTAAATCATATATATATATATATATATATATATATATATATATATATATATATATATATATATATATATATACCTCCAATATTTCTTCTTATACAAGTAAACTAATGACAACAAAATGTTGGCATCTTCCTATTAAGAATAGATCCCATGCTTTGTGGCACTTTCCTTGTCATTGGAGGATTTAAAATGCAAGCAACTATTCATATGCAAAAATATATTAGTTATGGATCTACATGAATGCATTCATAAAGGCTTCCATGTACCCTTGATCCATTGGTGAATATTTCATTATGAGGGTATTTTTTTCCTCTGGCCAATAGTGAATATTCCACCATAGGTGAAATTATTCACCTACCATTATTTATATTTTTACCCTTCAAGGACCTGTACCTACAACGCAAAACTCATCAGTAGTACTAATCCGAAATAATAAATCTTATAATAGCCATTTTATCAAAAGCATTTATATTAACAAAAGATTCATTTTAGGTAGGGTTGTGAAATTTGGTATATATTGTGATTTTATATAATTTGTATAACATAACCTAGATGTAATCCTTGTCTGATGTAAATAACCTACAATATTTCTACATAGGACCCTCTTTGTCATAACTGATTAGTCAATTCATACTACCAACTAGTCAACCAACTAATGTGCCTACTTCACTAATTAGTCATATCCCACATATTTTTTCTAATATACAAGTCGGTTCTAGTCAATCACAAGCTACATAAAGAACATCAAATAATCTACACTCTATCACTAGTTTCTCTCCATTTGGAGTAAACCAAAGATTTTTTTTTTTGAATATATCATTATTACATAGTTAATTGAGAGGACAAGTGATTTAGTTCACCATATATAATATAATTTTACCTCCTCATGGAAATTTTTCTCTACCTATATCATTGGGTGAATCAAGTCCTTTAATTTGAGTAGTGGAAAAATATATTCAAACCCTAATACTTATACTACCCATTTACAATTAGTTCCACTAAAACCTCATATGAGTTAGAGTACTATACAAAACTAGCAAGTCCAATATAGTCAACCAAGGACACAAATGACTCAAGGTATTCTCATATCAACCTTCACAATATCCAACAACCTATAGCTCCATAGAACTAGTTGATCCAAAAATGTTGTTAGCACTCATAAAATCATCAAATATGCCTAATCTACAAATGATACTAAATATCAATCCATAGGCATATTTGAATCCTTAGTATTACAAAATATTAATCCTCCAAACCTCCATATTATCATATGGTCCCTTAAAATCCAGTAGTATATTATTATTAATAAATGTATTAACATATACCACGATCATAGGTATACACGGGTGCCCCTTAGGTTGAGATGCAATATGTGCCACCAATACAATGCATACAATATCCTAGTATTATGAAGATATCTTATAGCTCAACCCATAAAACTAGCTACCTAATTGTATTTACCAAGGGCCTTTGAAACTCATGGTCTATTATCTCATTCTAATGACTTCCATGAAATATTTTCCCAATTTTTATGGGAATATAAATACTACTATGGACTATCTTGATGAGTTTTCTATGATAAAACTCATATAATTATTAAGTTATAAAACAAATCTATGGTATAAAAGCTTATCTAACACTTTATCCACCAATTGGGATTGTATAGTCATATACCTTATGAGGATATGTGGTAACATGGGTAATTGTTATTTGGTCATTTTCTAGTTAAACACCATACAAAGGAATCCTTCAAAAAATATTTATAATTACAACACAAAATTCATAAGGACATTACATTTCATCCCCCCTAATATCTTATTGTTTTATGAGCAATATTTTCCATCCTACACAAGGGGCTTATAGTTAGATTTAAGTCTTGATAGTATGAAATTCCACTTATATCACTCTATTAGCAAATTTTGAAGGAGTATCCTATGTGTAATATGTACTCATCCAACTATAAAAATTACCCTCTACTCCACCTATGGCCTATGCTACATACCCAAATATCAACCTCACAAATTTAAGGACCTCCATCACTAGTAGCACCATTTTTAGACACTCAAATTTAGCTTGCTAAAATCTATTAGAATATCCAATGAAATGCACCATATAGAATCATATTTTATAAAAAAATGTATTTAATTCCTAATTTTTTTTATTACCAACCCATCCTCAACCACCTAATACAATTAATTCTTGTTCATCATAACGGTAATATCCAAGCTTAGATGGATTAACTAAATAAAATGATGAATTTTCTCGTTAATAAGATAAATATAGGAAAGAGACAAAATAATGGTTAATAAAAAATAATATTTGGTATCAATTAGGTAATTGGACATAAAATAGGATTTTTTATATCATAAAGAATAAATCTCTCCATCAATCTATAAATCAAATGAGTAATCAATCACAAAATAACATGTTAAACATAAATTTAGAAGTCAACATCCTATGTCATTTTACCTACAATGTAGGACACAATATGGTAGTGTGTGTAGTTTCCATGAGATAGACTAAAATATACAATCAATAATTCCAAAAACAATAAGCATTTATGGATATCCAAACCCTTATGCCCATCATGAGTTAGTTGACGTTTCAACTACCCACTATGGAAAACTAGATAAAGGTAATACAATAATTGGTATAGGATATTCCTAATCCATATAATGTATATTTTTTTTTAACTTTTCAATTTTATAATATGACAAGAACTTTTATTTTGAAGATCGTATAGTATTATTTATGGAATAAGGAGTGTCAACCCAAAAAATAGAAAGGTATTTAACAAACAACTTCAATTAACGGTATCTCAAGGGACATCTAAAAAATATCTAGATGTAGAGTAATTTTAAAGACAAAGAGATAATGACATCCAATTAGCCTACCATATAGGAAAATACAAAGGAAAATGTTTCCAATCCAAGAAACACAATCTCATGATTCACAAGTGAAAGCCCTTAGTAATGATAAGGATGACATGACATTCGATAAGCAATGATAGAGGGAAATTTTGAAAAAATAAATTAAAAACAACTTGAATTAACCATCCTTAAGAAATTATGAATATGTTGTGGCAACATGCTAATATAATCAATTCATTCCAATATGGCAACAACATAATTGGAGATAGTGGAAGGATGTATTGAGAAGTATGAAAATGACTGATGTGAAAAAGCCTATGATGAGTCATGCCTCTTCATAATAGAAGATGAAATACAAAAATGTTGAATGCAAAGGATATCTAGTATTCTAGGTGACATGCATACTTAATCCATTTGAAACATTACAATAGATTTAATTATTACAAGTGGAAGGACTTCTTGGTCATCTAATTTAAAAATTCCCAACACTCCCAAGTATTTGATTTGCTCCTCAAGATTGAGTAGTTCAAAAATTATGAGTATATGTCCCTATTAGGTATAGTAGTGGTCATTGGATAAATGAATGATGAACTAGTTAGCAAGGAATAGGTATCCACGCTACATAAAATAGAGCACTACTCAAGATATTCCCATATTTTAGACTATGCTACATATATAAATGAATACATGAATTGGAAGCTTAGAAAATTCAAATAAATATGTCAATTTAATTGCACTTCATGCCTCATTTGGTTGAACCTAAACCAAAAGAATCACTTGTTACCTATGTTGTAACAAACCACTTACAATTCATGATTGTGTAATTGAGCCATTCAAAGTTGATGGTTAGGTTGCCTATAATTTCTAGAATATGGTCTACCATCTGATCATGAGGTGGTAAATAACATACCCATATTGTGCCTAAAGGTTTGCAACCTCATTAAATCTAGGTATTTTACAAATAGAGACTTTTACTTGGGTAAATACAAATACTTTATTTAAGTCTATGGATTATTAGGGGTGCCCTATGATCCATATACATTTAATCCAAACTAGTTCATTCTATAATATATGAAGCAACTAAACTAAGTTGACCAAAAATACTTCAAAGAAAAGTTAAGTAAACCTTCTATAATACAAAGGAGGCTATCATGGTAGTGAGTCTAAAAGCAAGGTGATATCATGCATTTATTAGTGGTATGCTAAATTTTTTAAAAATGACACTACTTTAGGACATCTGGTTTTATGACCCATAGTCACTCTTTGTGAATGAAATGTTGGCACATGGCATGAAAATACTTTATGTCCATGAGAAAAGACATCGAGTGGAAAAGGAAGAAAATTTGAATGAGGACACAAATCTTTCCAAGCTAGAAATACCTCATGGATATGAATATAAATTATAGCAATAAATAAATTACCCTTCTTTATGGTATATATTATATGTTAGCATGATAGTGAAGATGGATTTTGATCCTAATGTAAATAAAAATCTTCAAACCATAATATCCCTTGAGAACCAAGGATATTTAGAAAGGAATATCTTAGTTGGGAAAAATATGATATATAAAATGAATACCATGGGATATCCTATGCACCAAGGGTGGTTTGATGTATAATTCTCAAGCACACTAGAGGATGGAAACTAAAATGGAATACGCTAAATTTAATGTACCAAATAGTCCCTCAATTACCATAAATATTGATGCTTTATCTATATTGGAACTAATAAGCATTACCATATGAGAAAATACCTAATAAGAATTTATAATGATCATGTTAATGTTGGACAAGATGTTAAATAGGAAGTCTACAAGAAAATATTCCACAATTTAAAGAGTAGAAGGATAGAAAGAAGTAGAAATATTAGAGAAAAGTTATACACAACTAATCACATCAACAATTAGAGTTATGACTTAGGATTCCATAGAAACTCCCATCATAATACTTCTTACACATCCACCCCTTCTTCCCCTATCCTTATATATTCTCCACTCACACTTATTTTGCTTCATTTTATTAAATCCCTCTTATTTATTCTATCACATTCACATAACACTTGTAGTGCAACTATAGGATATCCTATAGGCATACCTCCATGAATTATAGATCTAATATTATCACCATCACCATAAATCACTTAGTTTCCTTTTCTAATATCCATAACTAAAGTCATAACAACTTATCTACTTATTGCATATTCTATTAGACCCATTACATATCTTCTTATGTTACCATTTTCCACCATGCTGACATAAATTACTAACCAAGTATCTACATCCACACATCCAAATTCCCAAGTGTCCATCACCAATCAATTTTATCCTCTCAATACTTCAACACATCCCCTCTAATTCCTACCATCCTATCCTAGTGTACTCCCAATATGGTGATGATATTACCTTTCCAAACATTATCATAGATTATTAAGTAAATATAAACCACCCAAGTGTAGTAACCCATCATAGGATGAAACTAGACATTTATCTAACAAGAGGTAGAGGTCCTTCGAAATAAAATTATCAATTAAGTCATAAATATGATGAAATAAGATAAAATTTAAATCAAGGATGATGTTTTTAATATTAAGGTCTCAGTTCCAAAAGTGTCTATGGTCCTAGATTATTAAATTATAGAGAATTGGAAGATGATTGTGATTGCATAAGTCCTTCCTATAGATACCTCCATACCAATTACTAAACTAAATTTTTGCACCACCATATCATTTGAGTTAGAACTAGAAAATGTCAATCAAATGTTGTAAATGGTAGGCCATATGCAATAGACCATGACCAATATTTCTATATTTTGGTTTTCAAGAGATATCTTGTCCTCTAATACACAAAGGGTTTCACTAGAGATATTGCTAGAGGATGTCTATCAATATCCCAGTTTTCACTCCAAGAATAATTACATAGTTTGTATAAACAAGAATATTTCCTTATTCTTATAAAGTGGAGGATGTAAGAGATGCATTCACTATAAGTTGGAGTTCCCTATGCTAAATAAAATTAGTTATGAACTCGTCTTTTGATAATGAATAACTATAAATTTTTAGATGACGTCCATTTTTCATGAGGGGAATCTTGACCACATGGATCATAAGTAGTTTGGCCACTGAATTATCATATATTATATCAATATCATATAGACCAAGCCAATATGTGTGAAGTTATACTTTAAATTTCTTGTACCAAGAATTAAAAGGAGAGATCAATAACCAATTTTAAACTTCTAATCCTTGATAAATTTATCATAAAATTGTGTTATTTAGCATTATACCATTTTGTATTTATAATAAATGTATTTATCCCACATGTGTGGGTAAGCAATAGTGGTAGGTATTTGAGTATTATATAATGTGGAAAAAATACTCATATGGATATGAAAAGGAAGACTATTATATTTTTTGGATATCAAGTTGAGATATATTGACAAGTATCTTCCTTTCAATAAGGAGGATTGTATGGTGTTGCACTATCTCAAGGGTTTGATTTATAATTTAAACATTTTCTATATCAATGTTTATATATAGGTTTCAATGTGAAATTATTAGTGTGCTTAATTTTTTTAAATGAATGTTATTGTTTTAGTAAATATGAATTATTTTCATTTAATAATTAATGAGGTTATTAACATTAAGACTCTTCACTAGTTTGATTAAGGAGCTTGGGATAAGAAGGGTTTGGAGTCAGATTTTTTTGGGAGGTGAATTATGAACATATGCATTTGGTCTAGATTTTAACTCTTCCTCTTACTCGATAATTATTGGAACTTTTCGGCTAAAAAAAATCTCTAAATGAAGTAATAATTCATTGCACCTTAATAAAATGAGATTTTATGGGAAAACTCATTGTCTCATAGTTGCAGATAGGTTGTGTAGCATTATTTTTCAGGTTGAATATAGGTTGAGTAGGTAAAGGAAGTTCTCTAGGAGGTTGTACTATAGAATTCAATGTAATAGAAATGGATTTTTTTAAATATGATTGAAATTATTGTTGTTGTTTTGGATGCCAATTTTATCAAAACAAAAATTGTTGATATCTTGGAAGCCCTAAATTATTATTGATTTTCTTATTTTTTGTAGGTATTGGTTTAGCTATAGTTTCCAACCTTGGAGAGTACCAATTTTTTAAAGGAGGTGGAGGATAATTCATTGAATTAGTAAAAAAACAATTATAAATAATTGAACTATCAATGAAAGTACCTTAAAATAATAGTCAAGGATTTTACTTTAGAGTAAAGTTAAGTAGTTACTATAGCATGTAATAAATACACAAGTGTTAGAATGTGTAATGATGTAAATGTGCACATAGTACACATGTATATAAGTCATATTATAGAGTCAAAGGTATATTAAGGGCCAAGGAACCTATCTTCCTATATAAATACCTTATAGTGAGTGAAACATGAAGGAGAGAATATATAGAGAGTGCATAGTATACATTAGTAGTGTGATACAATGTACTTCATTTAAAAATATTTTAAGGAGTGTTCATATCCTCCATTATACTATATTGTACTATTTTCATGAGCTTTCATTAATGATATATTTATGAGTTATTGCAAAATTTTATTTCCTTATTTTCCAACATATTATAGTGCCATTGTCATATAGATAACATAGCTTGCATATCTTGCATCTAGTAATGTACGAAATGTGGTACATTAATTATGTACCTAATAATGCAATATACTCTTTAACACCTCCATGTATTACATTATTTGGGTATTGAATACTTTAGTCTTCAATATGGATCTTCGATATTCAAATGCCCTTCTACTTGATCTGGTTCTTCTTCTTCTTCAGATTTAGCATTAGATTCATTATTTGTGATTTCTTCATTATACTATTTGTTTGTATCCTATTGAGTATTTTTATCTTGTTCTTTTCTACCTTATTTTATCTTCCTCCTTCTTCTTTGTCTCTGCATTATTACTAGGATTATGCATAAGGGGTTGGGCCTGAAATGTACTTGTAAAAAAATGGTGAATCCTAATCAAAATAAATGTGAATCATAAGCAAATCAAATCATTCATCTTCAAAAAAAATTTGGGCGTATTTTAAGCTCTAAAAATTAAGGTCATATTTGGGGTAAATTTTGACCTATTAAATTACCTTATACTTTATAAACACACCACCATTAGATCAGTCTTGAAAAGAGCTTTCCAACGAGTACAAATATACCTATGTTTGGATATATATTGTGGCAAATTGAACCTAAGAAACAATTAATCTAAAAAATTTTAGGCAAATGGGCCGATGTTGAGGGTTATCATATTCACCAATTTCCAATTTTGGAAATCCTAATATTCATCCAATTTGCAAATATTTTCCACTATGCATAACCCTGATTCTTAATAGAGGAATATAAGCTTCATGTTGAGTTAGTCTATCATCACAATAAAATTGACATGGATTCAAAGATTCATTACTAGTACTTACTTTTATTTGTTTCATTCCTCGAAAGAACTTAAAAGTTATTAATGAAAAATAGAATATTAAGCACTCTTCTAAGGAAAGAATAATTGCATTTTGAGTATTCCACCAAGTCCTAAATAGATTTTCATAAATATATCCAATTAATTTTGCAAAGTTCTCTTCCTTTGCATCCTTCAAAAATAAGGAGAATTTTTCTTTCAACTTTGTAGGCAAGAGTTTGAATGCATTAAAGTTTTATATAATATTTTGTAAATAGAATCTAAGTTCATGAAGTATATTTTCACTAATTTCATTGAATATATTCTTAACTATTTCCTCCATATTAATTTAAATAATAAACCCTTTGAAGTTGATTTCCTTATGTCTCCCTAGTTTAGAGTATGTGAACTACTTTGATAAAACCTTTCTAAGACTTAGGTTTTGTAGGATTCATTATGTTTCCCTAGTGATTATATTATGTTGTAAGTTTTGATAAAGTGCTTAGAAAGTATAAGTTCACCTTTTGGGTTGATTTTTTAGTGTTTCGTAAATAACAACAATATAGGCAATTTGAAAAATAAAAGAATTTTTTTGTGTTGCATTTGAACTGAAACAAAAACTCTTTATATTTTTTTAAATTATTTAAGATTTGTATTTTTTTTTAAATTGAAATCAATGATAGAGGCAATTTCTAAAAAAATCATATTATCATTTTGAAATTTTATTTATAATTATTGTTATGTTTTAATTTGAAGTGGAAAAAATAATGTTTGATATGTTTTGTAAATTGCGAATGAATGGTATCCATTTTTAAAATTGAAATCAATGAATGAGACTATTTCCGAAAAATATGTTATCTATTGGAAATTTTGTTTTGAATGTTGTTATGTTATTATTATAAGTTTTAATGTATTAAGTAATTTGAAGTGGAAGAAATAATATTTGATATGTTTTGTAAATTGCTTTCAATGAAAGAGACTATTTGCAAAAAATATGTAATATCTCTTGGAAATTTTGTTTTAATTATTACTATTTTTTGATTATTTATGATTATGTAGAAGTTTGTTGTTTTTAATTTGAAGTGGAAGAAATAATGCTTGATATGTTTTGTAAATTGTGAATGAATGGTAAATTTTTTGAATATTGAAATCAATGAAAGAGAAAATTTTCAAAAAAATGTGTTATCTCTAGGAAACTTTGTTTTGAATTTTGTTATGTTTTGATTTTTTGTGTTGATATATTAAGTAATTTTTAAGTATGTGGATGAATTTACGACACCTAAAGCAACAAGTCGGTGCCATGAAAATTTTGATGAAGACTGCCAAAATTAGCATTAATAATGCTATTGAATTAAAGAAGAGGTTAAAGAAGATGGTTAGAGAAAATAATTTTCTGAAGAAGATTATCATATACATGGGCCTGGATGTCGAGGCTAAACTGAAAGAAAAAGAGGAGTTGAATGCACCTTTCAAAGAAGATCCAGTGAAGTAAGAGAGTGTCTTGTTATTGGGGATTAACACTACAACAAAAATTGTGGTTAGGACTGGGGCATTAGAAGAAAAGGATATTGAGGTATATGTGGGTGGACCTTCAGGAAACATTGAAAAATAATAGAAGTTTGTTGTGTTGCATTTAAAGTGAAACAAAAACTCTTTATATTTTTATAAATTATTTAAGACTGAATTTTTTTTTTAAATTGAAATCAATGATAGAGGCAATTTATGAAAAAATCGTATTATCATTTTGAAATTTTATTTATAATTATTTTTATGTTTTAATTTGAAGTGGAATAAATAATGTTTGATATGTTTTGTAAATCGCGAATGAATGGTATCCTTTTTGAAAATTGAAATAAATGAATGAGACTATTTCCGAAAAATATGTTATCTATTGGAAATTTTGTTTTTAATGTTGTTATGTTATTATTATATGTTTTAATGTATTAATTAATTTTAAGTGGAAGAAATAATGTTTGATATGTTTTGTAAATTGCTTTCAATCAAAGACTCTTTGCAAAAAATATGTATTATCTCTTGGAAATTTTGTTTTAATTATTACTATTTTTTTATTATTTATGATTATGTAGAAGTTTGTTGTTTTTAATTTGAAGTGGAAGAAATAATGCTTGATATGTTTTGTAAATTGTGAATGAATGGTAAATTTTTTGAAAATTGAAATCAATGAAAGAGAAAATTTTCAAAAAAATGTGTTATCTCTAGGAAACTTTGTTTTGAATGTTGCTATGTTTTGATTGTTTTTGTTGATATATTAAGTAATTTTGAAGTATGTGGATGAATTTCAAATTTTGATCAAGACTGCCAAAATTAGCATTAATAATGCTATTGAATTAAAGAAGAGGTTAAAGCAGACGATTAGAGGCAACATTGAAAAATAATAAAAGTTTTTTGTGTTGCATTTAAAGTGAAACAAAAAATCTTTATATTTTTTTTAAATTATTTAAGACTTGTATTTTTTTTTAAATTGAAATCAATGATAGAGGCAATTTCTAAAAAAATCATATTTTCATTTTGAAATTTTATTTTTAATTATTATTATGTTTTAATTTGAAGTGGAAAAAATAATGTTTGATATGTTTTGTAAATTGTGAATGAATGGTATCCTTTTTAAAAATTGAAATCAATGAATGAGACTATTTCCAAAAAATATGTTATCTATTGGAAATTTTGTTTTGAATGTTGTTATGTGATTATTATATGTTTTAATGTATTAAGTAATTTGAAGAGGAAGAAATAATGTTTGATATGTTTTGTAAATTTCTTTAAATGAAAGAGACTATTTGCAAAAAATATGTATTATCTCTTGGAAATTTTGTTTTAATTATTACTATTTTTTATTATTTATGATGATGTAGAAGTTTGTTGTTTTTAATTTGAAGTGGAAGAAATAATGTTTGATATGTTTTGTAAATTGTGAATGCATGGTAAATTTTTTGAAAATTGAAATCAATGAAAGAGAAAATTTCTAAAAAAATGTGTTATCTCTAGGAAACTTTGTTTTGAATGTTGTTATGTTTTGATTGTTTGTGTTGATATATTAAGTAATTTTTAAGTATGTGGATGAATTTCCAGCACCTAAAGCAACAAGTCGGTGCCATGAAAATTTTGATCAAGATTGCAAAAATTAGCATTAATAATGCTATTGAATTGAAGAAGAGGTTAAAGCAGACAGTTAGAGAAAATAATTTGTTGAAGAATATTATCAGAGATTGGGGCCTCGATGTCGAGGCTAAACTAAAATAAAATGAGGAGCTAAATGCACCTTTCAAAGAAGATCCTGTTAAGGAAGAGAGTGCCTTGTCATCAGGGATCAACACTATAGCCAAATTTTTGGTTAGGGCTAGGGCATTAGAAGAAAAGGATATTGAGGTAGATGTGGGTCGACCTTTAGGAAACATTGAAAAAGAATAGAAGTTTGTTGTGTTGCATTTGAAGTGGAGCAAAAACTCTTTATATTTTTTTAAATTATATAAGACTTGTATTTTTTTAAAATTGAAATCAATGATAGAGGCAATTTCTAAAAAAATCGTATTTTCATTTTTAAATTTTATTTTAAATTATTGTTATGTTTTAATTTGAAGTGGAAAAAATAATGTTTGATATGTTTTGTAAATTGTGAATGAATGGTAACCTTTTTGAAAATTGAAATCAATGAACGAGACTATTTCCGAAAAATATGTTATCTATTGGAAATTTTGTTTTGAATGTTGTTATGTTATTATTATATGTTTTAATGTATTAAGTAATTTGAAGAGGAAGAAATAATGTTTGATATGTTTTGTAAATTGCTTTAAATCAAAGAGACTATTTACAAAAAATATGTATTATCTCTTGGAAATTTTATTTTAATTATTACTATTTTTTGATTATTTATGATGATGTAGAAGTTTGTTGTTTTTAATTTGAAGTGGAAGAAATAATCTTTGATATGTTTTGTAAATTGTGAATGAATGGCAATTTTTTTGAAAATCGAAATCAATGAAAGAGAAAATTTCCAAAAAAATGTGTTATCTCTAGGAAACTTTGTTTTGAATGTTTTTATGTTTTGATTGTTTGTGTTGATATATTAAATAATTTTGAAGTTTGTGGATGCAGTAAGATGTTATTTTATGTTATATGAATTAATTTGAAATGACAAAAAATGCAGCATAGACATTTACTTAGCTTAGAACGAAACATGGCGTAGCAGTACTCTATTAAAAAAACATGTGCTAGTTTCTGATTCACCAGATTGTATTACATGAAAAGTGAAGAGCATACTACTAGTGCTAGAGTATTTTTGGTTCACCAGACCACGTTATACGTCAAGTGAAGCGCATAATAACAACATAAAAATGTTTTTTAATGGGGTTTTTTGAGAAAGATAAAAATTATGAGTTAGGAAGGAACAAAAACATTGAAAATAATTTTTATTCTGAAAAAAGGAATTATACAACTAAAAAACTCCGAACGTGTTTCGACCTTTTGGGTCTCATCAACAAAGTGTGAGTCTTATAGGGGTAAAATATCCTCTTTTTATAATCCTAACTCTAGGGAGGAACCAAAAAATAATGCATGTGGGATAAAAAATTATTCCCAAACATTAAATACAAACCGCAGGTTTATAGACCAAACGGTAAAAAATACAGATTAAATATCCCAGGCTTAACCCCCAAAAAAAACACCCACACTATTACAAAGGTGCATTAAAAAATGTGATAAAAAATATGAAGAAAAAAAACCTTATTATTGCAAATATAAGATCAGAGAGGTTTGTGTTTCCTCTAGCAGATGATGGCTTGTGCAATATGTTTAAGTTGCCTATCCTTACTCCACTTTTTGAACATGGGAGAAATAACATTTTTACCCAAGTGCAAACTCCTGGAAAAATCACAATTGTCTAACTTCAAAATAAGTGGAACATGTTTGACTTTGGTGCCTTGTCTACATGCAGCTCTTTCAAGAACTCTAGCTATGAGAGAGGGTCTTCCACAAAATTTAAAATTTTCAAATAGTGAAAGCAAAAAATTAATATTATACCCTCTAGCTCTAAGTCTATTAAAAAACATATTTTTAACATAAATAAAGCTCTCTCTTGAGCTTTATCTGACTAAGAACCTATTGAGCTCACTTAAAATGAAGGCCTTATGCTGGTGGACAGGATGATGAGAAGAATTTGGAATGTATTGATAGGCGTTCATTGATTTCTGGAAAAAATTTGTACACAAAATCCCTATATGAACAAAATTAGACCCTTTAAAAAAAATAGTATCCAGTAAAGTCACTCCTGAATTTGAAATAGATGCTGATATTTTAATGCTCCGGTATAAAGATCCATAAGTGGCAAAAAAATCAATGACATCATCAATGTATCTTTTATAGAAAAAAATATTGTCCATAGAAACATTAACAAAAACTTGCTTCTCAAGATGGCAAAGAAACAGGCAAGCATAAACTACTACAAAGTTACTCCCCATGGTTGTTCCTCTGATTTGTCTATAAATTTTGCCCTTGAATTCTAGGTAGTGTTGTGTTAACACTAGTTGTGTTAACACTCCGCTAATGAGACCCAAAAGGTCGAAACACATTCAAAATTTTTTAGTTGTATATTTCTTTTTTTTGGAATAAAAATTAATTTTCAGCATTTTTGTTCCTTCCTAACTCATTATTTTTATCTTTCTCTAAAAACCCCATTAAAAAACATTTTGTTGTGGTTATTATGCTCTTCACTTGCCACGTAATGGGATCTGGTGAACCAAAAATACTCCAGTACTAGTAGTATGCTCTTCACTTGTCGTGTAATATGATCTAGTGAATCAGAAACTAGTACATGTTTTTTAATAGAGTATTGCTATGCCATGTTTCCTTCTAATTTAGTTAAGAATTAGAATTTGTGAACAGTGGCTAGTTAAGGCCTAAAATTTTGAACATGGCCAATTAAAGTTTTATAATTTATGAACAATGGCTAGTTAAGGTCCAAAATTTTGAACTTGGCCAACTAAGGCCTATAATTTGTGAATAGTGGCTAGTTGATGCCCAAAATATGTGAACGATGTTCAATTAAGACCCAAAATTTTGAACTTGGATAGTTATGGCCCAAAATTGCTAAATTGATTACATTGGAAAATGTTTGTCTAGTTAAGGCACATAAACTTGAACTTGGCTAGTTAAGGCCTAAAATTTTTACACTTGGCTAATGAAAGTACAAAATTTGTGAATGTGGTTAGTGAAGGTGAAAAAATTTTGAACAATGGTTAGTTAATGCCCAATTTTTTTAACATGGCCAGTTAATATCTAGGAATTTTGAACAATGGCTAGTTAAGACCCAATTTTGGGACATGGACAATTATGACCTAAAATTTTATACATGGCCAATTAACACTTAGAATTTATAAACAATAGCTAGTTAAGGCCCAAAATTTTGAACTTGGTCAACTAGCCCATAATTTGTGAATAGTGGCTAGTTGAGGCCCAAAAGCTATGAATAATGGCTAATTGAGACCCATTTTTGAAATTTGATAGTTATGGCCCAAAATTGTTAAATTTTTTACATTAGCAAGCGAACATCCCAAAAATTATGTACATTTGTTGATTTTATACCTAATATTAGTTACAAAAATTATGTACAGTGGTAAATTAATGCTAAAAAATTATTTACAAAAAATATATTCATTGGTGATTTGGTGCTCAAAAAGCATGTAAGTGACTAGCAAACTATAAGTTGATGATCATGGCTTAAGTATAATATGAGGGTATTTCAGCTTAAGAAGTCTTAGAGTGAGAGTATTATTATTGTTTGCACCCATGCTATGATGAGATGAGAGAAGAGATATGTATAATTGTCATGATGATAAACAAGTCCAACAAGAAGACAAGAGGTTGAGAATCAAAGGACATGATTTAGAGGAAAAAATCATAATATCTATTATTGGACCTAACTGACTAAAGTTCTATGGAGATATGGTGACTATAATGAACACTATCTGTGGTATAATAAGACCATTATTAACTTACCAAATGTTAGTTAATAATATCCCATCATCTCCAAGGTGCATAATTCAGTGAGAAAAATGATATGGTAGGAAGAGGGTTATTTTATCTCGGTTGGCATAAGTGCCAATAAGAATTGGTGATCACATAGTCTAGTGCCTAGTGGGTGTATATGACTATGATATAATTTTTATACATCCAACTTATTAGAACACATCCTCTCAAAAGACCATAAGTCAATGAGGAGAATTGATACTATAAGTAGAAAATTTTGATATACAAAGTAAAGTTGGATTATAAAATCCATGCAAAACACTTACATTTTGATCCAAAAATATTAAGTACCCATGAGAGATGGTGTATACAAATATTTTTACCTAATGGGCCAATATGATTTTGATATAATAATTAGACATCAAACTTAGTGAACCCCATCTTCTCAAGGACCCATAGGCTAGTGAGGAATATATAGAAGATGATCAATTAGTTATAGAAGGTCGCACATGAGTCCCTTAGTATCCTTTAAAAGTACACATAACATCATTGATTCTTTGTTTGGAATTTCTATGGGATCATACAGACTTATTATGCAAGGCACCAACAATGTTAGGTGCCTTCCTATGGCCAAAAGAGAAGATTGATAAAGGTGACTTTGTGGGTGAGAGATCATGTCTAGTAAGGAGAGTTTATATTGATGTCCTTGTGTACCATTAATAAGTAAAAACATATATATAATTACAAATTAGAGGGTTATAAAAGATCACAAAAATTTATGGTTCATAAGGACAAGGGTAAACAAGATCAATTCATGATGGTAAATTAAATTTAATGAAATCAAAAAATAGAAATAGATTGAGTTACCATGATTGGGGACTAATTATGATAGTCATTAGATAGCTCCTTGAGAAAGAGAAAGAATGATGCAAATTGACATAGGGATATTCATAAAGGGAGTCTTAATTATTTCCAAAGCTTTAAGTCATGAACACTTTATAGAACCAATCCTTGGAAGAAAATTATTAGAGAAATTTTGTGATAGAGGGGCTTGCTGATGAGTAATTATTTGGCATGTATTTTCTATAGTAAAATGCTCCATTTCTATATTTTAGTTATGGTTATAATATATTTTAAGTGTTTATTCTTACTTATTTCCATTATTTATTAGTTAAAATGATGGATGCGATTAATTTGTCAAATGTATGAATTTTATGAAAAATACATGTAAGTTGTGTATGATTATCTAGGGAAATATTGAAGGATGTTCTATAAGTACACGATGCAGTAGCACAAGCTTCAAAATACACCTCGTACATGAGAATATGGACATAAGGATAATGTATTAAGAAGACTCTAGATGTGGTGATAGAGTAGTGGTTGATTACTATTACAAAATATAGTAGTTGGATTATGTTCTTGAAGATAGTTACTGAAGTATGTTTCAAAAGGTAGTTAGTGAAGGTTGTTACCAAAGACAATTTTTAGCACTAGTTATTAAAAAAAATTGACCAAGTCAATTAACCAATGCTACATGCCACATCAGTGATAGCATGGCATTTTTACACGGTAGCAATAGTATTTCTAGTCAGCATGATTAGTTAACATGTCAAATATTATTCACATGGATATTATAATTAATAAATTTGTTGTAAAATATATTCCGTGAAGTTGTATATGAAGGACATATGATTATGGTTGGGGTTAATAGATTATCACACAATATTATTTGGTCCTTTTTGATAATAAAGAACATATGGTTATGTGTTATATCTTGTGAAATATCTAATTTAGTATTGTTTTGTTAGGTTAGTTCATAAAGTGCCACTTGGACCACTTAGGTTGTTTACTGAGTCCAAGAAGAATTAGGAATTGTGTTAGTTTAGATTATTTTTGTTAGTGCGTAGTTGTTGCATTATCAAATACACAACTCCACATGGAAAAATACGTGGAATAATATTACTTAGAATTGTCCAAGTCACAATATAAATTACATAGGGAGACCTTTGAAAATTTCTAATGTTGAATATTATAATGAAAATTTGTATGATGTGGAAATAATGTTGAAATGAATCTGTACAATTTATGAAGAAATGTTCCAACATGTACATTTGAATTTATAGCAATAAAATTAGTACTTTAATCTTCACATATTGTAACCGTATCATTTGCATTTACTGTTTGATTTCTTTTATGTAGTTGTAATTGTAATTTTTCTTGCATCCATAGAATAGAATAATGTTAGTAGTAGTTATGCATTTTAGTTACTAAGATAAAGTAGTTTAGGGTAGAAATATTTACACTGTCCTCTAGGATGAAGGGCCCACTCCTACAGTCAGTCCCTAATCTCTCACCCCTATAATAGGTTAGAAATAGTTAATTAACCTTAGAATATAAACTAAATTAAACTACATTTTTATAGAATAGATAATTAAAACTAATTGCATGAGGATCCTCACCAGTAGATCAACTCATAAATAGATAATTATTATTAGTTATCCTCATCAATAGATAAAAATCATCAATAGATAATTATCATATTTACTACATAAATCATAAATTGCACTTTATTTACATTTCTACATGATTTAATTTTTGTTCACTGCAATCATTACTTTTTTGCAAAACCTAAAACTAAAAGAGATCTAAATTAATATTAGAATTGATCCCCATGGTATAATATATACTAGATTCCTATTATTTAAGTTGGCAATTTTGGGTTTGAGATCCTAGCTTCTTGTCTATAAGTTGTCATTGATGTCAAAAGGAAATGGCATTAATGTTAAGAGGATGTGTTGGCTTCAAAGGTGGAAGATTCCAAGAGAATATTTTTAAGAGAATCCGGAGAGATTCCATTGGCAAGGGTTTTTCATTAAAACCAAACCGGTTTTATTAAAACCAAGTTAAATGGTTTTTATTAAAACCAATGGAGGTTATCTTTATTATTTATTTAATTATTATTTAAAACCCTTCAATGTTTTAATTAATTAATTATTTAATTAATTAAGGGAGAAATTATTTTTAATTTATTAAAAATACTTAAAGGTTTTTAATCCTTTTTTATTCTTAATTTATTAAAATTATTTAAGGGTTTTTAAACCCTTTTTGAAAAAACTTTTGATTAATTTCGAAATGGTCTTTATTTCCGCTGATGTCAAGGTGTCTTCGAAGAGACTATTTATTCTCCAACTCCTAAGGTTGGAAGGCTAATTAATTCAAAATTCCCCAAATGCAATTTGTGGTGTTTGTGCTCTGTATCTGTGATCGAAGGAAGACTTAGAAGCACGTGCGGTTGAAAAGTCTTGGGAGGGAGAAAAAAAAAAAAAAAAAAAAAAAAAAAAGAAAAAAAAGATGAGCGGAGAGAAAAAAAAAAAAAAAAAAAAAAAAAAAAAAAAATAAAAAAAAAAAAAAAAAAAAAAAAAAAAAAAAAGAAAAAAAAACAAAAAAAAAAGAAAAAAAAAACAAAAAAAAAAAAAAAAAAAAAAAAAAAAAAAAAAAAAAAAAAGAAAAAAGAAAAAAAAAAGAAACAAAAAAACAAACCACACACAAACAAAAAAACAAAACAAACCCCACAACAAACACACAACCCCCACAAAAAAAGGAACCTCAAAAAATTGAGCTAAACTGCCACAACAAAGGAAATTCAATCCACCCAAACCAGCAAAAGAAATGCATTAATTAAAGATCAAATGAACCAAAAAAAAACCAAAGACCAAAGCATAAACCAAACCATATAAAACCAAGTTAAATGTAAAAACTAAGAGTCTCATAATAAAATACCCAAGTAAAAAAAAAAAAAAAATATAAAAAAAAACTAAATTAAACCTTTAAAAAAAAAAGGTAAACCAAAAAAAAAAAAAACCACCAACAAACTAACCCAACTAATACAAAAAACAACCCGAGACAAACTAAAACAAAACAAAGTAAGAACACACCACCAACAGGCAACCCACCCCAAAACCCAATTAAACCACCACAAAAGCACATAAAGTTAATAAACATAAAAAAAAAACGGATAAAACCAAAAAAAAATATAAATTACAACATATTAAAGCTAAGAAAAAAAGAAAGCCTCAAACCCACTAAAATAAAATCATACCACCCAAAAACACATATCTAAATTTACAAAAAAACACACCCAAAATCCCAAACTACATCCAAAAACAATAAGAACTCACATAATATCACACCAACCCATTTTTCCCAAACATATCACACATCACCCATAACAAACACATAAGTTTTTCTCAAAAATAAAAAATCACCCTAATAACCAATTTTATCACCTTACTTGAACCAAAAACAAGTTCATATCCAATCATCATCAAAAAAACATCTACCATCCATAGTATTGTTCAAATTAAATAAAATATTACTATGAGTCTCACAATCCACACAAACATTGGCCAACAATCACTGATTCACTAAATGTGAGCAATGATAAACATAACAAAACTTAACACAAAACCAGGAAAGGAAGCTTTATTGAGGTAGTTCAATTGGACAAAATAAACACCATGCGAGAATCACCTAGGCAACATAGCTCCGTGGAAACACCAATCTCGAGGATGCAAAAACTCCTCCTAAACAGAAACCGAGAATTATACCGGGCCGGGGTCATAACATATATCCCAAAGAACTGAAAACTTTAGTTGGGATGCCATGGGTGAACCAAAAGGTCACTTGGGATAAGCATTGCTTATATGCTTTGGGCATATGCTTTACTTTGAAAAGAAAAAAAAGTCTTATCATGATCCCCCCTCTATAAGCTTGTGTTCTTCAAAATCTAACCTTGATTACCCTGGATTGATAAAATTAAATGTAAGCTATTACAACTAATCACTTGCCAAGAAGGGATGTGAAGAACCCACTAGCATCAGTTACCTAGTAATAATGCAATGCATGTGAGCTATACCTAACTAGGATCATCATTGAATCTCAATGAATACCCACAAAGAGATATGGAGAAAACTATTTTGGACAAGGTCTATATTTGTGGATTCATAGATCACCAAGAGTCAAGGGTCTAACATTTTATGGATAAACTATACATATGTCTAGTATTAAGAAGACATAACTCTCCCCCCCTAATATTCTATATGATCATAATGATAAATTAAGTGAAGATGTAATTGGAATAGAATATGTTCTTTCACCTTCATAGGTATTCTCAAAAGGTAACATAGTTACCCTATCACACAACATGGCATGCAAGGTGAGGGTCTATTATGTTGCTTTTTAGAAAGTATATACAATATGCCTTTGTGAGAAGAAGGAAATAAGATAATAATTGATGGAAATTCGGTCACAATATTAGAGAGATCTTATAGCATGAATTACCTATTTGAGGTGCAATACTAAGTGATTTATTCCTAGCTATGATCATCATCACATCATCATGAATATCCATGATGTGGGATAGATAAAGTGGAAAGATGTTTGCTATCAATAAGAACATGGTGGGGGACTAAAAAAAAGGAAATATGGTGATCATATTGAACATTGCATAAGGGGTTCATAAGACCATTATGCACTTGCTCATAATTAATTAATAGAATCCCATGATCTCATTGGACTATAAGTGAACAATTATAGATAGAAAAATAGTTGATGAAAGTTGTTATTAGATATTTGAGAAAGTTTGAGTTGGTTGTTTTATTCTTTGTAGAGTAGAATAAGATTTGTCATTTTATCACTTGTTGAATCCATAAAATCTTATGTACTTTCCAAGTGTTGGGATGACCTAGAATTTCCTCTTGGATATACATAAGGATGCAAGGAAAAATAAGGTTGATATCTAATCAATAAGGAAGTTTGACAAGTGGAGGACTATGAGAGAAACCTCTAGGTTAGGCACCTAATATAGGTGAAATACATTAATGAAATATTGTCCTATCTAATTGTCCTATTTGGAATAATAATACATCACATAGAGTGAAATAGTAGGTCCTTGGCCCAAAACATGGGGTTTGGCTCAATTGAGGTCCTTTAGAAGTTTTTTACAAGGTTAACTCCTTGTTATGATGTGATATTTAGGCACACTTGAACTCAAGAGAAAAAATTATGACAACCTAGTCTAACACACTGGTTGGAATGACCTGATGACACTAATAGATTTGAAAATAAGGGATATGGGTCAACAAGGGTAGTTTTTTGTGTATTTTGTATCCATTTATAAATTATTACATAGCATTGAAAACCACTTTTGGGACTATGACTACTACATGTGGCCTCCCAAGTGGACAAGACTAGTCAGGTTCCATAGAATATTTCCTTAGTAGTTCTATGCTTCTCATCCTTGGGCACATCATGAGAACTTAGAACCAAGACCTAGGATTATCCTCTATGGCCCATAACACCTAGAGGGTGGATGCATAACCATTATACCTTAATGTGTGGAATCTTGAGTTTAGTTTTAATCATCTATTAATGAATATAATTTAAGGGTGTTTAGCATAGAATATATAGTGCTTAATTGGTGACCATGCATCTATATTAATATCTAGCACCATGGGAAATTAAGGTCATGCCATTCACCTAGCACTGATCATGGTCTCACTTGATAAAATTACAAATAATATGGTGGTTTATCCCACACCAACCCATCATGGAATCTTATTTTAAAGTTTTGTAATACTCTCACAATGATTCCTTATCTAAAAACTTCATACAAGTTACACCACCGTACTGCTCATACAATGACCTTGAAGGACGTCACATATCGCCCATCCATAGTGGCCATTCACAAAACTTTGTTGATTGCATACACACAATTCAATGATATTGGATGACTTGGTTTTGTTCATTCCTCAAAAGGGTAACTTCATGGTTATGGTTTCATCTTTAACCAATAGTTTTATAGTTATAACAAGGTGCCCATTTTGAGATTTGACCTTCCTGATGGAAAATTTGATTTTCCTAAGGATTCTAAATAATATTTTGAAGAAAGTTTAAAATTAAATAAAAGAAATTATTTAAAAAAACTTTATTTATTTTTCATTGACTAAACTCTTATTAAGAGATTCTTCTAGATAATAGTAAAGATATATTTAAATAGAAACCTTTACAATTTTATTTATTTATAAGAGAAAGAATAAGATTCTTCATATTCTCTAGCAAAATATCTAATATAATCTTCAATCTAGAGCTTCTAACATAAAAATTAAAAAGTAAGTTCACTTTAGTAAGGTATATAAGTAAGCTTTTCCTAAGGTATCATTATCCTATTAAAAACAAAACCATATTAAAACTAATTTGAAATACTTTCTAATAATAAATAAATAAGTGAAACCATAGTATAACTAAATGAAAATTCAAGGCTTATTCATATTAAAAATTAAACTAAACCATAATACAATAAGATCAACCTTTATTTTGAAGTAATAAAAATACATATATCAATATTGTTGCTAAAACCAATGTTTTCCTAATAGATTAATAATTTCTTATAAAGAAACATTAATACAATTCGTACTCAAAAGTTTATCCAACGATGATTAAATTTAAAGTATTTTATAAATTTATCCACACAAGAACTTGAATTCAATACTTTTATCTCAAGAAAAATTGTTGCCTTCGGGTAACGTGTCATTCTCCTATTGTCTCCATGAATGCATCACAATACTCAAAGGTTTAATTTTTCAGATAAAAATGGCTTGATAATTGTTAATTCATTTTTAATTTGAATGCATCCTATATTTTTTTTTTAAGCGAAAAACCCCTTGCGAGGCCGCCTTGTTCTAAGAGACCACGAACAGGGGACTCAAAAAATTTAAAAGTTAATTATTCTTAATAGAGAGAAAATATATATTCATAGTATAACCTCATGATAATAACAAGTAGTAACTTTTAATTCCATTTGCAAGCTAATTTAATTATTTTTCTTTTACAATCAATCAAAGGCACAATACGGTACTCATAAATGAGACATTCATTTATCACTGGATAAGAATGGGGTTCCAATTTAGATTGTTGGACAATTTAAAATTTTAAGATATGTAAATACAACCACTCTTAGATATCATAAGTGAAATGATTGTCTAAATATAATTTATTTTTAGTATTTCCAATAAGAAAAAAACACAAAAATATTGATAGTGTAGGTAATTTTATCATCCTTAGAAAAAATATGACCAAATAAGGATGACTCTATTGGACGTCTAAGAATATTACACAATCCTTAGCGGTTATTGAGGTACAATCACCATGCAACTTAGGGGAAATAGTTTATCACCCACTACCCAAAGCAACTTACACCACATGTGATAAAATAAGACATTACAAAAATTCCAAGGGGGTTAAAACATGCTAAAAATCAATGTACATGATTTGAGATATAATATAAAGTGGCTACACTCCATAGCACATGGTAATATAAGCACACTCATTTGAGGATGATGTAACCCAATGACTCATAGTGGATTAAGCACATCAAACTAAAAATCCACAATGTATCACTTCGTAGGTTAAACATATCAAATCATAGGCCATAACACATCAATTCACAGGTTAAACATATCGAACAAAAAATTTGTGATACATCAATTCACAGGTTAAAAATAATCAACCAAAAATTTGTAATATATCAATTCATAGGTTTGACATATCAAACCAAGAATCCACAATACTTCAATTCACAGGTTTAACATATCAAACCAAAATCATGGTTTTGCATAAGGGGTAGTATCGAAAAATTATTTATCAAATCGAGGTGAATCATCATGAAAAGTGTATAAAATTTGGGGCAATTTTTTTAAATTTTTTAATAATTTTTTTCAAAACATGGCGATTTTTTCTTTTTTTTTTCACTAAAATTATCAATAAAATTTTATAGGTACTGGAAGAAGGCTACTTGCATGGGGCAAGTGGTACAAAGTGAGTGGCACAAGGCGAGTGGTATAAGATGAGTTGCATAAGGCGAGTGGCATAAGGCAACTAGTAGATGGTAAGTCATCGAGTGGCACAAGGCAACTAGAAGATGGCGAGTGGCATAAGGTGACTAGAATATGGTGAGTGGCATAAGGCGACTAGCATATGGTGAGTGACATAAGGTGATTGGAATATGACAAGTGGCATAAGGTTACTGGAATATGGCGAGTGGCATAACGTGACTTGCATATGGCGAATGGCATAAGGTGACTAGAAGATGGTGAGTGGCATAAGGCGACTAGCAGATGGCAAGTGGCACAAGGCAACCATTGTAATTCATCAATTAGATGACACCACGTGTCCTCTCTTCTACCATGTGTTATGCATATAATAAATTTCACCATGCAAAATTCTATAAATTCATTTGTAGGGTCATTTTTGGCCTCTTCCATAGCATTTTCCAGAGCAATTTTAAACCTTTTTCCAGTATTTTCAAGGCATTTTCCATAGCGGTTTGGAAATATTTTTAGAGCGTTTTGGTAAAATTTTCAGAGCGTTTTGGCAAAATTTTGAGAAGGTTTTAGAAGTTTTTTCCATGGCATTTTTTAGTTTTTTCCTTGTTTCTCAAACCATTTTCCTGCATCTTTCCAGAGATGGCTAGCTCTTCCTCTCCTCTTCACTCTAAAGTGTATTTCAAGAACATATTATGCCCCAAACTGAAGATCATTTTCAACACTCCTAGAAAATATTCCAAATGGTTTTACAATGTTGGACTTTCTTGTGTGTTGAAGATGCCACAATTGAACATTAACACTCAGTTGATGCAATGGATCGTTTCTTGTACAACCATGATGTATCCATAGTTTTGATGCGACTGGATAACAAGAGCATTATTTTTCTATTAAATCCTCTAATGTGTAGTGAATAATAGGGCTACCATTTTTGGATGGTGTACTTTTATTCTGGTGAAAAACTAGTACGGCTTAATCGATGATGATAAATCCACCCTTTGAACCATTTACGATGTTCATTCTAACAATTTGAAAGGTATAATTTGAAAATTTATTTTTTATTTAACATTAAATATTGTTGTGTTGTAGTTTCATTTCTCTAATAACTTTCTCCTTGTACTTTTTGTTTTCTAATAATGTTATCTCTTTTTTTAGTTAATTCTTCTATGTCCAAAAGGGGCTTAAACATTTGCAATGTTGGAGACAAATTTCTATATGCTTGCATTGAATTTTTTCAGGAAAGGCTTATTATGCAGGGGTGACCTATAGAAATGACTTTTTGGACACTTTCTTTATTGATTAATTGTATTGGTGGTGGTATATTTGACTGGTCCATGTACATTTCCAACCGCCTAAAACACAACCTTTTGAGTGCCTAGAAAATTCAATCTTCTTATACAATGACTACCAACAATTTTATTCTTTGTTTATTTTTGGAAGCTTATTTCAACCTTCAACAAAGTAGTCCTACCATTGTATCTCACCCCAGTTTTTTGTCTATTGACATGTGTGATGATGAGATATAGGTAAACATATTTCTTGGAATATCTTTGTTTTTCTTTTTTTCCATTCTATCTTGTTATTCTCTAATTTTGTTTTTAAAACAAAGAAGAGCATCTCAGTCTTCAAGTAAAAAGGATGCCAAATTTAGGGTTCAGGAAGTATCTACTAATTCTGATATGTAGTCATAGTCATCACCAATAACTACCACAAAATGTGCAAGGTCTCATTGTGATCGAATTCAGCATACACCTGTGACACCTTTTACTTCTAAAATTGTTAATGTCAACATGGAAGAGGTTACCTCTAGCCCACAAAGTAACCTTACTCTTCAAAAATACTATTTTAAATGATTTATTTTAATGACTTAAAATTATATTTTTTAATGTGTTTTAAATATTTTTTAGATAAAGGGCAAATGGTTGAATCATCAATGGCTGCAGAGTCTGATTTTGGTATGTATGGTTTAAATAAATATTTTTTAAATGCTATTGTTATTTACACAAGATTAAATTTATGTTTTTGTGTGAAATTTAATAGAGGGACCTGCTAGATTCAAAAGGCTAAAAAAGCATATCGCTCCACCGTCTGACTAGCCACAAAAATTGTCACAACAATAGCCACAACCACAACCACAGCAATAGAAAGTTCCACCATCTTTCCATTCAAAGCAAGTTCATGTCCATCCACACTAAGTTCCATCTATGATGAACCAATCACGCATGCGTGGTAAAATGTTCCTCACACCACCACCTCATCAAGAAAGAAGTGCAGAGACACAAAGTGTGTCATCATCCAATGTTTCTATTTTACCGATATTAGCCCTAGAGAATTTTTCAAATGTTGAGATTGCATCTCAAATACCCTCGGTAAATCTAGAATGTGACTTTCTTTATCAGGGTATGAATCCTAAAAATTACCCTCTGAACACAAGTGATATTCTTGAGGATGAAGATGGCATTTATGGAGAATATTATTTCAATGTAGCTGCCACCGAAGTTTCCCCCTCCACCCCATAATAAGTCGTCACCCGTAGTGTAACAAATGATGATATCCTAAACTTTTTTTAAAATGTGTTATTAGTCGATAGATGTAAAGTTGTAGTTCATAATACTCTTCTTTTGGATATTGATAAATTAAAAAAATGGGAATATCGGGACAAGGTTTTGATTAAAGCAATCAATGGCCGATATAAGAAATTTTCATAGAGAAAAGAGTTGTTTTTAAAGGTTGATAATGAGCCCTTAAATCTCGATGCTTTGCTACATAAAGCTGAATCTGAAACTATGGAGGCCGAGTCTACATACAGAGATGAAATTCTAGCCATTTTTTTGAATAATTTGGAAAACCTTAATGTAGAAGCCCAAGCATATTTCAATGAATGAGCACTAGATCAGAATAAAGTAGTAGTTGCAAAAACAACATGACTTACAACTGATGTAATTTTTACATCTAACTAATTATTTTTTTGTTAACTATGTTTTGTTTATAAATATTAACCTTTTTTCATTTCTATTTTGTAGTCTAATTTCCAGCACCTAAAGAAACAAGTCGGTGTCATGAAAATTTTGATCAAGACTGCCAAAATTAGCATTAATAATTCCTTTTGAATTGAAGAAGAGGTTAAAGGAGACAGTTGGAGAAAATAATTTGTTGAAGAATATTATCAGAGATAGGGGCCTGGATGTCGAGGATAAACTGAAAGAAAATGAGAAGGAGTTGAATGCACCTTTCAAAGAAGATCCAGCAAAGGAAGAGAGTATCTTGTTATCGAGGATCAACACTATAGAAATTTTTTTTGTTAGGGCTAGGGAATTAGACGAAATGGATATTGAGTTATATGTGGGTGGACCTTCAAGAAACATTGAAAAATAATAGAAGTTTGTTGTGTTGCATTTGAAGTGAGACAAAAATTCTTTATATTTTTATAAATTAGTTAAGACTGGTATTTTTTTAAATTGAAATCAATGATAGAGGGAATTTCTAAAAAAATTGTATTATCATTTTGAAATTTTGTTTTAAATTATTTTTATGTTTTAATTTGAAGTGAAAGAAATAATGTTTGATATGTCTTCTAAATTGCAAATGAATGGTATTATTTTTGAAAATTGAAATCAATGAATGAGACTATTTCCTAAAAATATGTTATCTATTGGAAATTTCATTTTGAATGTTGTTATGTTATTATTATATGTTTTGATATATTAAGTAATTTGAAGTTGAAGAAATAATTTTTGATATATTTTGTAAATTGCTTTCAATGAAAGAGACTATTTGCAAAAAATATATATTATCTCTTGGAAATTTTGTTTTAATTATTACTATTTTTTTATTATTTATGATGATATAGAAGTTTGTTGTTTTTAATTTGAAGTGGAAGAAATAATGTTTGATATGTGTTGTAAATTGTGAATGAATGGTAAATTTTTTTGAAAATTGAAATCAATGAAAGGGAAAATTTGTTTTGAATGTTGTTATGTTTTGATTGTTTGTATTGATATATTAAGTAATTTTGAAGTATGTAAATGCAGTAAGATGTTCTTTTACGTTATATGAATTAATTTGAAATGACATAAAATGCAGCATAGACATTTACTTTCACAAGTTTCCTATAACGGTTTATACATTACAAATCTACAAGAAAACTAGAAACGTTAGACTAATACTTCAATAACAAGGCTATTGTAAAATTATATACAAAATATCTAGTAACACATTTTAGATAATCAAATAATAAAATCATGTGTAGTCAAATAATATGTGTAACACATGTCTAATCAAATAATACATAATCAAATCAAAGGGCTATGATATACAGAGTATCCAATGGCATCCATTCATTCTAGTTTGTGAAATAAAATCAAATGATAATATGTTTAATCAAATAAAATAATAATATGTGAACTCAAATAAAATCAAATAAAAGCATCCTTTCATTCTGATATGTGAAATCAAATCAAATGATAATATGTGAAATCAAATCAAATGATAATATGTGAACTCAAATCAAATAAAATGAAAGCATGCTTTAATTCTAATATGGGAAATCAAATCAAATCAAATGATAATATGTGTAATCAAATCAAATGAATTCATCCTTGCATCATAATTCTGGAAGCTGGAAAAAAATCCTTTTATATTATACAAAATGTTCTGCACTCATTTCCAAAAAATTTGTTGTCACAATCTGACTAATGTTACCATCATCCTCATCATCATAAATATTCATTACACCTCTTCTCTCTACCAAATAATTCTAATGTGACATTGCTCTTTTTTAAATAAACACCTCAACCTCATAGGTCGACACATATAATCTCAAAAAATTCTTCAAATTTTTGTTCAACCTATTCCAAAATTTAGATTTTACATATGATAGTGCACTGAACACCCTTTCATCTTCCACGGATCCCAAAATCATCATTTGACATAATTCATATAAATGAAAATATTCACTCATAGTATGTTGTAAGATAGTACTTGGTTGTAATATTCTCCACAAACATGAAATAGAACCTACTTCATGACGTTTAAAGAGATATGAAACTTGAGTAGACATTGTTGTCCCAAAATAGTTTGATTGTTTCTTCAAAAGATACATGTTGAGAATGCCATTGATTTCAATACCATTGACTACAACACTTTTACTAAAATGGCCAACAAGATTACCCATGTATTTGGGAAACAAATAATTAATATTCTAGTATTCATTACAAGGATCCCAAAACATCGGATTAACCACACCCATAACCTCTAGCAATTCATCTCTTTGAAAATGGTCTCTTATTTATTTTGTCAATGATTTTGCTATTTGTTTTAGTTTAAGTTTTTTATCGTCTACAACTACATGAAATCTATTGTAGGTTATGGGTATTTTCTCAACTTCATTTTTAGCTATATCCATTCGTACACTATAATAATATAAATGTATTTCCTTTCCATAGATATTAATACATAGATGATCATTTATATTGAACTTCAGAAAGCTCTGAGGATCATTCACATTTGTTATTGCTATCCAAATTTCAAACATGGGATCCATCAAATTTTTATCATATGCATACATCATATCAATATGCATGCAATTTTGGATTCTCACCCTGATGAAATCCACAATATAAATTGATCTTTCTTGGGAAATTTTGATCAAAGCATTTATTTTTTCCAACATTGGAAGAATTCCACACAATGTGAGAAGATTTTAAAAGTCACTGATTCGAAAAAGTAAATATTTAGCCTTATCAACTACCCTACTATTTGCATATATAAACCCTATAAAGGATTGATATTCTTTAAAAACTTTTAATGTCATTTGATACATTGAAATCCACCACATCTTTCAACAATTTTTTACCTTTGGTAAGTCCTAGTGCAAACTGTTGAAAATCTGGAAATATTTTTGGACTATGTGAAAAATATTCATGAATTTAATGGACAAGCTCTTCCACTCTCACAACATTTGTAAATGTATCCACAATTTTGTAAGCAAGATTCATTCTATGAGCCATGTAATGAATAGGGATCAAATATGGGGAAACCGATGTTTGTAGTCTAACACAAAGACCATTCATGTGTCCTTGCATTGTAGCAGCACCATCATCTCCTACAAATATTAACTTAGTGGCTATTTCAATTTCATTCATTCCTGCTTCTTCTTTTAAACTAGTTATAACAACATTGTAAATATTTTCAGCATTACAATTTTCCACCATTTTGTGTATTCCAAGTAAATGAGGTTGCCTTAAATGATTTTCCACTATGTAAACATGCATGCAAATCCAAGATGCATTGTCAATAGTATTCACCTCATCAATATAAAGTGGCTACACTCCATAGCACATGGTAATATAAGCACACTCATTTTTGGATGACGTAACCCAATAACTCATAGTGGATTAAGCACATCAAACTAAAAATCCACAATGTATCACTTTGTAGGTTAAACATATCAAATCATAGGCCATAGCACATCAATTCATAGGTTAAAAATATTGAACCAAAAATTTGTGATACATCAATTCACAGGTTAAACATAATCAACCAAAAATTTGTAATACATAAATTCATAGATGATCATTTCTATTGAACTTTAGAAAGCTTCGAGGATCATTCACATTTTTTAATGCTCTCCAACTTTCAAACATGGGATCCATCAAATTTTTATCATATGCGTACATCATATCAATATGCATGCAATTTTGGATTCTCACCCTGATGAAATCCACAATATAAATTGATCTTTCTTGTGCAATTTTGATCAAAGCATTCATTTTTTCCAACATTGGAAGAATTCCACACAATGTGAGAAGATTTTAAAAGTAACTGATTCGAAAAAATAAATATTTAGCCTTATCAACTACCCTACGATTTGCATAAATAAACCCTATAAAGGATTGATATTATTTAAAAACTTTTAATGTCATTTGATACATCGAAATTCACATCTTTCAACAATTTTTTACCTTTGGTAAGTCCTAGTGCAAACTATTGAAACTCTAAAAATATTTTTGGACTACATGAAAAATATTTATGAATTTAACGGACAAGCTCTTCCACTCTCACAACATTTGTAAATGTATCTACAATTTTGTATGCAAGATTCATTCTATGAGCCATGTAATGAATAGGGATCAAATATGGGGCAACCGATGTTTGTAGTCTAACACAAATACCATTCGTGTGTCCTTGCATTGTAGCAGCACCATAATATCCTACACATATTAACTTAGTGGCTATTTCAATTTCATTCATTCCTGCTTCTTATTTTAAACTAGTTATAACAACATTGTAAATATTTTTAGCATTACAATTTTCCAGTATTTTTTTATTCCAAGTAAATGAGGTTGCCTTAAATTATTTTCCACTGTGTAAACATGCATGCAAATCCAAGATGCATTGTAAATAGTAGTCACCTCATCAATTGAAAGTGAAATGAATTTTGTCTTTTTTACTTTCTCTCTAAGGTCATCCTGCTCAACCAATGAGAGATATTTTACCATTTCCAAATCACTTCGATCTGACCAATGGGTGTTGGGTAAGTTCCACACATCAGCTAGTCAAAATAGAGATTTATAATCCATGAAATCGGACATAGGTCTACCCTTCATAAGAATAGAGAATACAACAACAAACTGCAAAATTTTTGAAGCTAAAGTTAACTTATTCATTTTTCGAAATTGGGCTTGAATCGTTGCACCTTTCTCAACCAATTTTTGCTTTTGTTTAATTTACTTATCATATTCTTGCACATTTCTTATATGTGTGCACTTTGATGCATCCTTACACATATGAGTTTTTGGTGTTGGTCGATCACCTTATTTTGTTTTGATATAAACCTTTCCACAATGTTTTTCTATTGTATCTTTTTTAAGTTGTAATCTATGCTCCTTTCCATGTTTCCATCTACAAATTATGCATCTCAATTCTGTTATAGCATCACTACTATTCATTGGAAGCACTGGATCAATAAATGGAAATTTTGATATCCAATCAGGCTGAAATGATTTGTTAATTGTCCACCTAGATAACCTTACATGATTATTTTTTTTTAGATGAATATTCTCTAGAAGTAGGGACTGCATAAGAACTATTAGTTTATTTTCCACATGGTGTGTTAGATTTATAAATATATTCATGTTGTTGTTCAATTTTATTGAGAATATTTTCATCTATGAACTGTTCATTAACGCGGATATGTGGAAGTGGAGGTATACCAGGGTTAATAATGTTTTCTGTAGAGATAATACTAGTGTCAATAGTAGGTTCATTATCACTATGGCATTTAAAAGAATACCTCCTATAGATAAAAATTGACAAATCCATCAACCAAAAAGCACATTTCCTTATGAATAAAAACATTATATTTAAAATTAACAAAGTAACAAAATTAACTAGTGAGTAAATGTGTTCATACCTTCAGTTTGTGTAGATGTTTATGGCTGACCAAGTTTAGAAATATTATGAAAGTATTTGAGGATACTCATTTTATTAGAATACTGGCCTCCCTTCTTTCCACTGCCTGTAGTTGACATTTTACATGTATGAACATAAGAATAACATGAACAAAGAACATCATTTTAAAAAATTAAAATAGTTGGTATAAAAGAGAACTACTGCTAGAGACAATAGAATATATATCCCAAGAATATCATTCACAAGTAGAATAAACCTCCTTATTGAGTGTCCATGAATAAAATGTTAAATAAAATTTAATGGTAAAATAAACTTACTAGTAAATTGAGTCACCTTATGCCCCTCACCCTCTGCCACTTATCGTATGCCAGTTACCTTATGCCACACAACTTCTTCTAGTCACATTTTGCTAGTCATGTTATGGCAGTCACCTTATACAACTCACCTTCAGCCAGTCACCTTTTGCCACTCACCTTATGACACTCACCTTATGTCAGTAACCTTCTGCCAGTCGTCTTATGCCAGTTGCCTTATGCTAGTTTCCTTATGCCAATTGCCTTATACCACTCACCTTATTCCAATCACCTTATGCCGGTCACATTATGCTGGTCACCTTATGCTAGTTGCCTTATGTTGGTCGTCTTATGCTGGTCACCTTATGCCAGTCGCCTTCTACTAGTCGCCTTATGCCAGTCGCCTTTCGCCATTCGCCTTATGCCGGTCACCTTATGCCAGATAAATCCAACTTGATAATAGGTTATTTCCACCTCCTCCTTATCCCAATAATAATTTTCTACCCCCTCTTCCTTACTTACCATCCTCCTTTTAATGTGACGATTACGAAAAAGTGGTCATACAAGTGTGTGACTATGCAATTGATCAACTTCTCTCTAGATTTATTGGGTGGGTGGTGTTATTCATACATAAAATTAATTTAAAATAAACTTTTATCTTTTTAATTTTTATAAATAAATAACAAATATCCTTTTGATTTTTCTTTATTAATAATTTCTTAAAATTTAAAATTTCATAATTGACAAATAAATAAGTAAATAAATGCTTGAAAAAATGATGCATGTCTATTCCTTCGATAATTCTTCTCGTTTAGGTAATTTTTTGAAAACATAATGTTATCATCTACTAAAAAATAATAGCTCCTATGCTTTTTAGCACTTTAATTGTCATTGGAGAGTTTTGAACATAAGCATTCATTCAATTAGAGATATAAAGTATATATCATACATTCATAATACAAAAAATATACTTATAATGGAAAGCATAAATTCATAATGCACCTATATGAATGTAGTCATATGGGCTTCCATGTACCTATGATCCATTGGTGAGTGTTTCACTCTTAGGGCTATTCCACCCTTGTAAAATGAATAACCCACCATTGTGAGAATTTATAATGTCATCATTTCCAATTTCATTCTTCGAGGACATGTACCTACAAAATAGATATCATCAACAGTACCATATCCAACAATGATAAAACATAATAATTTAAGAGGAGTGAATATTATATGCAAATAGTAACATTATGAAACATGTTTTGGTAGGTTCATGACATTATCTCTCCTAATTCTAAACATAGTCCCATGTGTTTCAAAATACAATTTAATTAAAAATATGAGAAAAAAATTTCTTCATGCAATCCACGTTCTCCCATGTAGCAATAAGAAAATTCTACTAAGTAGAGATATTCCTCCCACTTAGTCTTGTCGTCAATGCAATACATGTGTAGCATGTCCTAAAGGACCTAATTAACTCTACCATCAGGTTCTATTATAAACATTTTCCTTCTGCAGTTTTGACTTTGAGATTTCTTCCATGGTTTAAAGCACTAACTTATTGTTAAAACATCATACGGTCATAGCTATTTTTTTTACTTGCATTGTGTTAGTTTTAAATTGACTATTATACTTCATTAAGAAAACTATAGTACACAAATTCTACTTGATTATGGTAATACGATACTCGATTATGGTAATACGATAGTCATGCTATATATTTATATGTATAATGTCTTGTTAGGATCCAACACAACATTACAACTAAGATAACGAATTTAACTTATTACAAATTTCTAAAAATATATTCAATGAAATAACAAGGAAGTTCTTGCATGTAGTCCACAATGGTTTAAATTTCTAACATATGACATCATGTTTATTTTTCTAACTTAGAAGGAGAATTTCTACATAGTTTCTTTCATTTCATACTCAAAAAAATGGAATTCATTTTTCCCAGTCCTCTTAATTGAAAATAACATACACCCCAACAACAACTGCACTGAGTCAAATTAGGAAGAGGTTTCATAAGTATGAAAATATGGTGTCTTTAACTTCCTAAATCTACCATCAAGTCTTCTAGATGCCTCTATTCGGCTATTTCCTAAGTTCATAAATCCATGCACATGGCCTCAATCTTAAGTCTGACAACCACTAGTTTTACCATCTCCATATTTGGTGGTGAAAGGGATCTAAATTGACTCTAAAACATGAATGTAGATCTAAATATTTGTATCTACACTAACATGCATCACTTTTACAATATATCTCACAATAATAACCATATAATTCCTAATATGGTAAGCAATTCACCTGCATGTAGTTTCTTTGTTATCCATATGTAGACACCAAAACAGCACCAATCCGATTATGTGACTGCAAACACTGATCACATTGGCACACACAGCCCCAAGGGCAGCCCCCATAGGTTAAACAGTGGTCCTAACCACTCTCACAACAGTTTTGGAAGGTCAAAAATCATTTTGGCACCTTCAGGAACTTTGCTCAATATTCGTTCCACCCAGGGATAGATTCAAACTGGGATTCGCTCCTCCCAAGGACGAATTCATAATTCGCTTCAAGGTGGGGTGAATTGCAAGTTTGATAGGAAAAAAATCAAATCTTGGCAAATGGTAGCTCGGATCCACCACATCCACCACTTAACGCTTCCTTCATTGCATGGGAGTATAGATGAGCATTTTCAAGCGTTAGAGGTTGTTACAAGGGCAGTCATGGAGTCCCTATTCAGGGAGGAATCTTCCCGCCCCTAGAAGGGCATGGCTTCCAAGTGGCGTTGCTCATCCCAAGAGACCTCCAGGTCTATAAATTGGTGGGTTTTCTCACCCCAAGATATACATAGTAAGAGCAATTTGGAGCAACAAAGTGCTACTGTTTTATTTCCCCATACATCCTTGTGCGATTTGTGCCTTTCACATCCATGATATATTTTGGAGAAGAGGTCATTGGGTGATCATTGGAAGGTCGAATATTGAGCCCAAAACCCAACATTTTGCCATATAATACCACCCCAATTTTTTGACAACATATTACAAGAGATTTTGGACCCATCCCAAGTGGATTGGCACTGAAATTAGGTCCCAACAGTGGGCGGCCTGCCCGGGTGCCCCCGCACTACCGTGAGTCTAATTGTCCATTTTAGGAATGATTAGGAAGCTATGGCAGATTGTTATTTCTATTATATTTATATTGTATTTCATATTATGCTATTTAGGTAGTTTGCAATTTTGATTTCATAATGTTTTGAGCAAATCTTATCATGTTCTATCACTTTTTGTCTTTGCTAACTTGCAGGTAGCATCATCAAATTCCTGTTATTGGATGCCAAATTGGGAAAATATGACCATTTGGGTCTTCCCAAAATACCCCCAATTAGCCACCCCAAGTTTGCAGGTCTCTTGGAGCTCTCTAGGTAGGACATTTAGGATAGTTCCTTTTCGACGTATTGTTACAGGTAAATTCATCCCACCCCAGAGTGAATTCAAATCGGTGAGGAATTTCCCAACTATTATTTTTGCAGTGCCCTCCTAGTGATGTCTCTATGCCCCTATAAAATTTTTGAGCATTTGGATTCATTTTAGTTATAGTTTAATTCATTTTTCTCATTCACTGATCATAGGCTTGGGGATTGCATGTTTTGTTTCATCCACAGGTGCTACTAACTATTTCTTGTTCCTTTGAACACAGGATTGGAACATCAGAGGAGCAGCAAGGAATCAACATTTGTAGATGCAAGTGGTGGAGATGTTTTGGTCCACCCATATTACATGTGGGCACGTAGAAGAAGGATGGTTATCCATGGATGTGACCAAGAGACGAGTTTAACGCTCCTCGCCCCTGAAAAGGGAGGAGGTAAATTGTAACCGAATTGTGAAATACATAAATAAAAGAAAATGGTTGTTTATTTCATTTGGGTTTCAATCAATTCATGTTTTTCTATGTTTCATGCATTTTTAATTCGTAGGGTTTACCGTTAAGTTCAGTTTCATTTTTGCATCGTACTTGGAGTTTTTCCTTTTTTGTTTTTGTATGCTTGTGCTTCCAGTGGTGATCATGGTGGGACCTTCTCCTCTATTTTTGATATCAGATATTTGATCCAAACTTGGTTGTTTTTTTCTTGCAGGTGTCGAGTTTCACACGCTGACTGTTGTTCGTTCCATCAGGAGGTGGATATAGAGCTATAATTCGTCTTATCCAGGGACGAATGGGAATTCACCCCACCCTGTGATGAATACAGTCCTGTAATTCATTCCCCCCTGGGATGAATTTTTGTATATGCAGTCTTCGGGCAGAAACTCAGAACCAAAATATTTGGGCAGAGAAGAGGTAAGGATTATGAACTGATGCAGGAGCATCCGGAGGCAAAGGGCAATCTTGCATCACCCAAAAATGTATTTTCTTCTAAGTACTGAAACTGTCGTGATATCGCGACACTTTTTGAAGAAGGGCTCCAGCGGGCCAAAATGTCACGAAATCGTGACATGTTGCGATATCGCGACGCTTTTTGAGGAAGGGCACCAGCGGGCCAACATGTCGCAATACCGCGACGCTTTTTGAAGAAGGGCACCAGCGGGCCAACATGTTGCGATATCGTGACGCTTTTTGAAGAAGGGCTCCAGCGGGCCAACATGTCGCGATATCGCGACGCTTTTTGAAGAAGGGCACCAGCGGGCCAAAATGTCGCGACATCGCGACGCTTTTTTGAAGAAGGGCTCCAGCGGGCCAAAATGTCGTGAAATCACGACATTTCTCAAGCAGCGCAGTCAGAACGCCAAACTGTCACGAAATCACGACACTTTCGAGCCAAGATGTATGGAATGCAAAGATGTCGTGAAATCGCGACATATCCAGAGGCAAGGTTCAACAATGCAAAGATGTCGCGAAATCGCGACACTTCCAAGCCGAGGTGTACAGAACGCAAAGATGTCGTGAAATCGTGACATACCCAGAGGCAAGGTTCAACAATGCAAAGATGTCACGAAATCACGACACTTTCGAGCCAAGATGTACGGAATACAAAGATGTCACGAAATCACGATAGGTCGCGGTTTCGTGGCCCGAAACGAAGCAGCAAGTACGAAATGCAGAGACGTCACGAAATCGTGACATGTCACGGTTTCGCGGCCCAAGGGAGGAGAGCGATTAAGAAGGGCCTAGACATCACGATTTCATGACGTGTAGCGGAATCGCGGCCCCAAGGAGGAGAGAGAAGCCCAACGTCAAAACATCGCGATATCGCGACCAAGGGGGAGAGAAAAAGCCTTGGAGCAAATACATCGTGATATCGCGATAAGAACGCTCACGACGTTGACTAGCCGACAACTGTAGAGACCAATGCAAGGGGACACGTGGCATGAAGTGACAGGTGGCTCACGAGTATGGAGCGATTACAGGGACACGTGGCACCAAACGACAAGTGACCAGGCGCATTCCTTGGTATGATGTTCTGAAGGCTTGACAGGCGGCCACAGAGCACTCGGCCACCCCAGACCATGATAATACAGGGCATCTGGCTGAATATGGCATGCGACTGTAGGGCATACGTGTGGATGGTTAGAGGGAGGCCCGCACTTTGCGTAATTATGGAGAAGAAGGTGGCGGCCAAGGATAAAAAGGCACGCATGCTTTGTATTGAGGAGGCGGACAAAACTCTTGGCGATTGATTTTTCGGGGGAATTGCGGTGTATTACAGAGGGGACCTCTGTTGTTTTTTTTTATAGATAAAAAGCTTGCTGGAATTTTGCCTGTGCATGGTTAATTTTTGCATTCTTGCTGTGTGTTGTGCGTAGCCCTAGATCATGAACTTTTCTTATCTATTTATGTCTTCAATTTTTATGTTCTAGGGTACTTGCTTGCTTAGGGAGATTAGTTTTACTTTACCGCTTGCTTGTTTCCATTTGGAAAAATAAAAAGAACCCCACACACCACGTGGCAACTTAAAAGCCAAGGTGCTGGTCGTAAAACCCCAGCCCTTGACCAAGACCAACGATGGATTTCATCACCACCTTGGCTTGAATTTTACATCCATTACCCTGATCGCAACTGTTGCTAGACGTAAATCCTGATAAAAGTTGACTGAGTGTAGCTGGGGTGATTCCCAGTGCATGAGGATAAGTCTTCTATGGTAGGAGTCATAAACACGATGATTCCCCTTCCATACCACCTACGTTCTCTCTACCATCTGCTCTCACGTACCAATAGTTTCCCTTACTTAAGGGTGGGTATATAGAGAGGTTCGTATACCGGCATGGCAATGGTATATCGAAGGGGCGACCATTTTTGGGAGACATAAGATCCGTCATTTTGCATTTAAACAATATTTACAAAAACCTTCAAAACCAAAACAAAAACAAAAATAAAAAACACACTAAACTAGGTCTAGGACACACTTTCAATATTTAAATGAGATAATCACTGCTTGTGTGTGTGTGTATGATCATTTCTATTTAGTGTAGCATAAAAATCATAAAAAGAGATAAAAAACTATATAGCTTGTAGGAAAGCACCACCATGGTGTACACATGTAGCCAAGCCCAATCAAGGGTAGAAGCTACAAAAAGTGTACAAGGGGGCACAAGTCACCTCCGCTATAGCCCTAAGGACTTAGTCATACCGCCTTGGTGGCCTGACCTGCAAGAGAGTCCGCATCATTCCATGTCAATATGGAATTATAGGGATACCCCTTTAAGGGACATGCCCATTCATCATAGCCCCTTTCAGGAAGAGTCCTTACACATGGTACTCAACATAGATAAAAAGGCTCCCTTAGAAGCTCGATATGAGTGGCTATCGTGCGATGAAGTGCTAGAGCGGCATAGTTTCCATGAGGAGAGGCCACATGATGATGGCATCCCCACTTTGCTCCCCATCACTGTTAAAACCAATAGACAAAATCCATAGCACAAGGCCCTTCAAGCAGGGTGAGCTAACTCTACCCACCCCTTTCACACATATGAAAGTGAGCCCGAGGAAGATGATTACATTCCTCAAGAGCAATATACAGTGCGGGGGCCATGCACTTTTGCACCAGCTAGATACCACGATCACCCACTAAGGCCAAAGCCTCAGGTAAATGCCACCAACCTTGACAGAGGGAAGTGACCTATTGAGATCTCAAATCACCGTGATCGAGGTAAGTGCATAGGAGAGGCATCCGGGCCTCCTAGGCTCAGGATGGCAAAATAAATTAACCTAGCAATCGCCAGACATGCTGCCCGCCAAGCGTAGATCACACGGCTTGAGCAATACCAGCAGTAGCTAGAGCATCTATATCACCTTAGAAAAGAGTGCATTCAGTGCCAAACAGATGAGTTGCTCCATAACCCAATTCCTAAGAGGGTCCCAACCCCTTGCACCCAAAGAGTGGAACCATATGAGAGGCATAATCCCTTGGTGCAAGATAGGTCTCCGTGACCTTACCAAGTGTTGCCTCCGAGACCTCCTAGACCTGAGTAGGAGGCCACTCCCCAAAATAATGATGGGTACCCTCCACGGGGACCCACCTAGGTTCATAGGTCTCGTCCAAAGACTCCTCAGGAATCTTATGAGTACAAGCAAGAAGATGAGCAGGCTAAAATGTCCTACCTAGGTGGAGGAGTTGCCATCCGGCCACCCCTTCAAAGGCCTCAAGTCTCCCACAACCCATAATGGGAGCAAACTAAAGAGGAAGAAATTAAATCCTCATATGCATATAAAGCGCTGCTAGAGCATTTGGAGTCTATGCAGACCAAAACCTCTGGGCCTCAAAAGCCCACTTTACGCCAGCTCCACAGTCATCCTGTGCATCCGTCAGTGCCAACACCTCCTTACCCTAAACACTTTAAGCTATCTCAGTTGGCAACCTTTAGATGTGAGGAAGATGCTCAAGAGCATGTGACAAGATTCCTAAGACAATGCTTTGGCATTCAAGACAATGATGCTTTGTTATTGAGAACATTTATAACCACATTTGTAGGCCCTACCTCAGATTGGTTTTCTCAGTTACCAAAGCACAAAATTAAAAACTTAGATCAGTTAGTGGATGCGTTCCTCAAACACTTCACCTTCAATACCAAGAAGAATGTGTCACTGAGTGACTTAGCCAGCCTCAGGAAGTATGAGGAGGAGACCATGGCGGCCCATGGGAATCGATGGAGGACATTACTTTCGAAGCTGCCCTACCTCCCTCCTATGTTTGACCTCACTCAGATGTTCTCCAAGAGTTGTTTGAGATCGATCTCTGTGCTATTGCAGCTGCAGTAATATGCCACCTTAGAAGAAGCTCTGGCGCAAGCTAGGATCATTGAAGAAATCAAAATACAGGATGGCGAGATAGCCAAACCTAAGAAAAAAGAGTGGACTAAAAACACTAAAGCTGGGACCATGCAACAAAAACCCGTTGTGGTTAACCAAGTTGCTATCAATTTCCTTAAGCCTACACAAGAAACACAGCCTCAAAAGGCTAATTATCAGGTAGTGCCTCCTAACAACTATGATAGAGAAAATTAGAGACAATAACAGGGTCAACAGTGTCGCCCTAGGTGACAATTCACACCCTAAACAGAGTCTAGGAACTCCTTGTTTGACCACTTGTTAGTGGCAAACCTGATCAACCTACCAGAAGTTCAGACTATAGATCCCAATGTGCCCAAGCCTAAGGGGTATAGATAGGACTTGTATTGCAGGTTCCATAGGCGACAGGGACATGACCTAAATGCCTATTGGAAATTTAAGGGTTTGGTGCAATACCTTATTGATAACAAGACACTAGCAGTGGATAATCCCGTCACACCAAGCAATCAAAAAATGGAGGTCTTCAAAGACCCCTTTCCTGCTCATGCTCCATAGGCAAAGACCCTACAAGTTAATGAAGTCACACAGAACTGCCCCATGTAGGGATATGTAGGGATGATCAGTATAGTGACTTGAAATAGGAGGTATCCAAGCATGAATTCTCCTACGACAGTGGTAGGAGAGGTGCCAACAACTTTGCAACCACAATAGCACCTTCCACAACCTCCTCCGCCTAGGCCAGTGGCCACACTTCAGACCAAACTAACTCAGAGTTTGAGGACCACCTCGGTTAGGCTCTCCATATACAATCTTATACAACAATCTACACCCCATCGAGAAGATTTTGAAAGCCATCGAGTTGCAGCCCACGAGACAAATTCTTTCAACTTTGTAGGGCATGTAAAACGATGCACTAAGCTAGTCATCACATTTTGAGAAGACAAATTGAGATTAGTGATTGATGACATGGTAGATCCACCCTTGTACGTTATCACGTAGGTCAACGGGATCCCATACAAGAGGGTATTGATAGACACTGGCTTGTCTAGCAACATCATCACAACTACAGCTCTCAAACATTTGAAGTTGCTCGCATCTCATGTCATAGCTTCCACCTACACTCTGCGAGCATTCAATGATGCAATCTGCTTAATAGTCAACACAATAGTCCTACCAATCCAAGTGGGACAAAAGACCACACCCACATTGTGCCACGTATTGGAAGGTGAGATGGTCTACAACATCTTGTTGGGCTAGCCGTGGATCAGGGACATGAAGTGTGTCCCTTCGATAGCTCACCAATTATTAAAGTATACATTTGAAGGGGAGGTGCATGTAGTCCTGGTGGACTTGGAACCCTTCAAGTATTGTAATGTGGTGCGGCTGATGCCACAATCGACCCTGCCATCAATGCATTTGGATTTCCAGTTAAATCCATCTAAACAGGGTCTAATTCCGTAGGCATCCCCATTAACAAGTTCTTCAAAATCCTAGTCGGGTTCATCTTCATCGTCTAGTCCTCCACCAACGATACCATATTTGGGGGCCAAATAGAAAGACAATGGGAAGGAACCCCTGGAAGAGGCAAAACCTTTGGAAGAGACACTGCCATCAATTTCAACTATCTCTACTGAGGAGATGCCTAGCCGAATGGAAGTCAAGGCTCCTAGTCCACCCAACATGGAGTTGACTCAAGAAGAACTTCCATTCCCTCCACCTCAATCGCCAACGATCATCGTTGAAATGGCCAATAGGGGCCTAGGGGAGTATCTTGTGCAGAATATTGTAGCAACACCTACACTAGAATCCATGCAAGACATGGGGAGACCTCGACTCCCCATTGGCACTATTGTTCCCCTAGGCTACCCACCTAACCAGACAAACTTTGTTTATGGGGGTCTTGATCATGGCGTTGCACCATGCACGCAAGAGGACGAAGACAAAGAGCCTTTTGCTAAAAATGTCAACTATTTGTCTAACCTAGACTTTGCTCTAAGATACCTTGGCCAATGCAATTGGCATGGATATGGGTTAGGCCGATATGAGCAAGGGATACGTGTTATTTGCCAACCAAGATACCAAATTCCATATGAAAATTTAGGAGTAGGGTTCAACCACCCCCTCCCCTTGTACGTATTGGTGGAGAACATGCAAGGCCTAGGGATTGGCAACAATGGGGGGTTGGCATCAGATCCATATGCCAACCCTAACACCACATATACATTGAGGAATTATCTCCCATTAACGGTAATCAACCTTGTTGGCTATAGTAATCCCTTCCCTTCACTCGAGAGAGGAGAAAGCTCGAGAGCTCATTTTCAAGGAGGGTCTAGACAATGTCAAGAAGGGTCCTTGGAGGATGAGTCAAAATATGAACCAACGTTGTATGACCCCTTCAAATCAGATAGCGATCACTCACAGGTGATCCCCATGGATGATTATCAAGAAATCCTATTGAAAATGTTCCCCCTAGATGCTCCCATCGAGCAAGCACCGCTCCAAGGAAATCAAGTCCCCCTGCAGATAGTGAAATAACCTAGGTGGGACCACATTAATTTGCTTGAGTAGGATGAGCCTGTCATACCTCAGATAGTTATCAGATCCAATGAGGGCTTTTGGATATTCGATAGTGATTATGAAGATAAAACTGAGATGGCATATCTTAATCACATGCGACAGATGCAGCATCGGCACCCCTTGGAGATTAATGACATATTCGAACAATTAAACATAGTGCCAAGGCATGAGTGGTATGTACACCCAGTGTGGTGGGACAAAGTGTTGGATCTGCTACTTTGGGCATACAAATAATACCTTCTGCCCAGAGACCCTATAGTGACATCAATGTCGAGGGTAGACCCTATCTTCCTATCCGCACATAGGGCCAATCCATTCATGCCCATCCCTCTAGAGCCATATCCCGAGCATAGAGAGCATCCAAGATGTCCGAGTAACCACAGCCACGGTAATGGAGACCAAAATAATTTCATCAACATGATCTCCATTGACTTAACTACCCCCATTCATAATTTGAACGATCTGGCACAGTCATTGTATCTAGACATAGATGCCATAGACTGGGATTGTGTCAATTCCCCTCCATCCCCATTCGAGTACTAGACTTTTGGTGAAATTCTCCATTTTATCCCTGGGTTGACTCAGGATATCTACCATGCTAAAGATGGACCCGAGGTTCCTAATGATGATCTAAAATTAGCAAATGATATCCACTTGATCCCAACTCCACATTAGTTGGAATATAGATCCCACATGTCGGTTGAGGAGATGACTAATGTAGACATTGGCTCAGATCCAATGAATCCATAGATTATCAAGCTGGGGGTAAGTTTATCCCCTGAAGAGCAAGCCAACTACATTGCCCTTCTCAAAGAGAAGAAGGAGGTTTTTGCATGGTCATACAAAGACATGTCGGGACTAGACCCGTAGCTAGTCATGCATAATCTAACTCTTGATCCTACAGTCAAGCCAGTTAAGCAAAAACTACGCAAGATGCACCCAACAGTGGCCTTAATGGTCAAAGAAAAATTTCAAAAGCTATTAGATGTATAGTTTGTCATCTGCATGGATTATCCACCATGGTTGTCCAACATGGTGTCCGTCAAGAAGCTTGACGGGAGGATTCACATATGCACTAATTTTTGAGATCTAAACAAAGCGAGTCCTAAGGATGATTTTCCCTTGTTGAGCATCGATGCCTTGGTAGATGCTACAGTGGGTACCGAAATGCTTTTCCTCATGGATGGTTTCTCGGGATACAATTAGATTTGTGTCATCCCTAAAGACCAGCTAAAAACGGTGTTCACAACGCCTTGGGGGACATTTTGTTATAAGGTCATGCCTTTTGGCCTTAAAAACACTGGTTCCACCTACCAACGTGCCATGACATACATCTTCCATGATTACATGCACAAGACTTTGGAAGATTACATGAATGATTTTTTGGCCAAATCTCTTTTGCACTTCGATCATCTCGGTGATTTAAGCAAGATCCTCGATCGCCTCATGGAGCATAGAGTTATATTGAATCCCAAGAAGTGCATTTTTGGTGTCACATCTAGAAATATCTTGGGTTTCATAGTCTCAAAATGGGGTATCAAGGTGGACCCAAACAAAGTCAAGGAAATCCTTGAAATGGTTCCCCCAACTACCATCAAGCAGCTCAGAAGCTTGTAGGGAAATGTCACGTCGATCAAGCACTTCATAGCATAGCTATCTAAAAAGTGCTGACTAATGAACAAGTTGTTGCACAAGGGGGTAGCATTTCACTTGGATGACGAGTGCTAGTCAACCTTTGATGACATTAAACAATACTTGGCTTTGCCACCAGTATTGGCACCACCTAGTTCTACTTATACATCTCAGCTACTGAGGTGGCACTGGGATCCATGTTAGCCTAGAAGAACAAACTTCACAAGGAACAGGCTACTTACTATCTTAGCTACACCCTGGTTAGTTATGAACTTAACTATGCATACGTTGAGAAACTCTTCTTGGTAGTGGTGTTTGCTACCAAAAATCTATGCCATTACATGTTGAGCAACAAGATGTATGTTGTGTCTAAGGAGAATCCATTGTGATACATGATGAGTCGTACTTATCATAGTAGTCACACGGTGAAATGGATCATGTTGTTGATATAATTTTAAATAAATTTTATTGGAAAAAAATCCATAAAAGGTTAGGTCATAGCCGATCAACTAGCAAAGGCTCCTCTCAAATATGACTAGCCTCTGACTATAGAACTACCCGATGATGGGGTCTTCCATGTCTCAGAATCACCATATTCTGATGAGCCTGAGTCACAGGTCGACATAACCCTATTTTTTGATGGTTCTAAATGTGAGCAAGGTGGTGGCACGAGAATAGTATTCTTCATCAGAATCACCAGATTCTGATGAGCCTGAGTCACAGGTCGACATAACCCTATTTTTTGATGGTTCTAAATGTGAGCAAGGTGGTGGCACGAGAATAGTATTCTTCACATTGTAGGGTGCTCCTATGCCCCTATCATTTAAATTAAATTTCCCATGCACCAACAACAATGCATAGTATGAAGCCTTGCTCATAGGTCTTCAGACAACAATCACCATGAACATTAAACGATTGAATATCTTCGATGATTCGCTATTAATTGTCAACCAATTCAAAGGGGTATTTCAATGCAAATGCCCAGTTATGCAAGCCTAAAAAGCCCTAGTGGATAAATTCTTGGCAAATCTTGAATGGTATGACATCAAGGCACTCCCTCGGTCATCAAATCATTTTGTGAACACTATGGCCTCTTTGGGGTCACTAATCCTGCAAGACATTTCTAGTGATATGACCACCATTCAAGTCAAAACACTATCGCAATCCGTGATGGAGCGAGCAAGATCTGATTTAACACCAGGAATCCACTCGATCCATATTGAGCCATCCATGGATAGGTTCTCCTGAATCCATGATCGTCTGAAACATGCCAACTAGGGGTCCTTGTTCTCTTGTACACCCCTTAATAGCAACACAATTTTATTCTTACAAGTTCTCTCCCACTTAGATTTTTCTAGGGATGAACTTCAAGAGGGACTGGTTGTTCATACCATCGAGGCTTCTGATCAGTAGGATTGGTATTCCCCCATAAGAGACTACCTCAATTTAGGTAACCTCCCACTTGGATTGACGCATGCCGCAAAACGTGCATTCAAGCAGAAAGTAGCAAAGCATATCTTGTTAGGAGACATTTTCTACCATCATAACTATGAAGGGATCCTCCGATGCTTGGACAAGCAAGAGTCCACTTGGGCGGTCACCCAAGCGCACGATGGTACATGCGGTGGCCACTTTAGCGGTATGGCCATCGAAAAGCGCATTCTTCGCATGGGCTATTATTGGCCATCTTTAGAACGAGATTGTTGCGCATATGTCAGGAAGTGCATGAAGTGTCAACACCATGCTAATTTGACACACGTACCTTCCCAAGCCTTGTAGCCAATCCAATAGGCTTGGCCTTTTTTGTAGTGGGGCCTATATTTAATCAAAAATATCTCCCCTGCGTCGTCAGGTCATCACATGTTTATCATAACAGCCACAGAAGACTTCACCAAGTGGGTGGAAGCGGTTTCGCTAACCTCTACGACTGGACCCCGCATTGTGGACTTCATTTTGCATAACATCATATTTCATTTTGGTATTCCATCCAAGATAATTTTAGATAATGGGACGTCATTCAAAAACAAATATGTGCATGCTTTGACCACAAAGTAAAAAATTCAGCACAGTTTTTCGACCCCCTATTATCTAGAGGCAAATGGACAAGTAGAGGCGTAAAAAAAAATGCTAGTCACCATCCTCAAAAATATAGTCGTATATAATCATAAGGATTGGCACATTCATATCCCACTTGCCCTGTGGGCCTATCGCCCTAGCATTTGAACACCCACTAGGGCAACTCCGTTTTTTCTTGTGTATGGCTCCGAGGCTGTCATGCCTCTCGAGTTGAAAATTCCTTCCCTGCACATATCAATGCAAGAGTTCATCGATGATGATACTGCATGGTAGGCCCGGTTAGACCATCTTACGTTGCTTGATGAACGATGCATTAATGCCCTCAAGAATTTATGTATCTACTAAGAGCGACTTAAGAAAGCATACAACATGAAAGTTCACTTGAGGGACTTTCAGGTCGGTGACTTGGTCGTGAAAGAAAACCAACAGAACTCTAGTTTGCCATCCCATTTAAGGGAAAAATTCATGGAAAAATGGTTAGGTCCCTATGTAATTGATAGCAAGATAGGACCTGGAACATACCGGCTAGCCTCTCTTGATGGAATCAAGGAACTAGAACCCTTGAACATCAGTCATTTGCGGCCATTCCATGTTTAGAAGAGCCATAGCCCAAAAAAAATGCTCCAAGGATTTTCGTAATCACTTGGTTGATCCCCAAAATGCTCCAAGGATTTTCGTAATCGCTTGGTCAATCCCCAAAATGCTCCAAGGATTTCTGTCATCGCTTGGTCAACCCCAAAACGCTCCAAGGATTCCACCAACCGCTTGGTCAATCCCTAAAATGCTCCAAGGACTCCCGCAATCGCTTGGTCAAAAACAAGAAAATTCAAAAACAATAACATCATCAAAAATAACAAAATTTGCATCTCATTTCCATGCATGCTCAAAATCATCACAAAAATAAAGAGCTCTATTTTACATATCATCTTCATATTCACACAAATCAATCCATCAAAAACACAAAAACATATAGCTGCATTACGCATCGCACCCAAACATTGCATATTTGTGGTCATAAAGGTCAAAGTGCCATAGATTGTCATTACTTGGCAAAACCATCATCTTCTACATTTTTCTACTTTATCAATAGCTCATCACCTATAACCGCAATTCATGTTATTCTCCCACATCATAGTCAATTATTTTCTCATGTATCGAGAGTTTTCATCATTCAGTCATCATTAGCTATCTAGCCACATACTATACCAATTCAGATATATTTTATGCAGGTAGAATTCTAATTGGATCACACCTTGTTACGTAGCATCTCGACACAAGTTAGAACACCTTGTGTGAATGAAATATGAACCCTGCAAAGCAATCCAGGTCACCATAAGCGAAACGGTTATCTTGCTCATCCCCTTGTGCGAATGACCCCAAGAATGCTGAGAGTTGTCAAAAGGACAAGCATCCTCCCTACCCAATTCCCCAAGAATCCCAAGTTCTCAAAAGTTACAAAACATCAACAATTTGCAAACATCAAAAATCCAAATTTTGAAATCACAACCAAAGTGCATACATAAAAAAAAAGCACATAAAATAGTGATTCTCATCACTCCATATCCTAATCCCTTGCTCAAATATATATATATATATATATATATATATATATATATAAAATACAAAAATAAACAATGATTTTTATCACTACAAAAGAGCAAGTATCCCAATACAATTGAAGAAAAGAAGGGAGTCAAACTTGAATCCCTGGAACTCTCAGCATTCCGACAGGTCATGAGGCAAACCTCGTACCGGCTTGGTTGATAGCCTATCGAGTCACTAGTGGTAAACCTCTCGCATGACGATATATCCGTCACATTAACTTGTGTGCAGATCAATGTTTACATGTGGATGAGCTAGCTTATGGTATCCTACGATAGCATCACAGATTAATCTGACTAAATACAACAAAGGAGTTAATGGAGCTAATCAGGTGATCCTCGATACAGGTTTGGTTGACAGCCTATCTGGCACTAGTGGTATCCTAACCAACACCACATAAATGAACTCAATTGCACACACAGGGATGTGAAATAACTTGGTCCAAGACAAGTCCGATTCATACCTTGGTCAAAAGTCTTGTATGATACAACTATAGTTTTGGTTAGATAGTTAAAACATCTGAGTCTCAGAAAACCTTAACATACATTCTCAACCAACTTGCTATCTTTCATCCTTGCATCACCATCATAAAATACCAAAAAAATATGTATACATAAAAAGCTATTTACCGCAGCCATCGCCTAGGACAAAAAGCCATAAAGTTCTACACAGTCTATGGTGTGACTACCAAACATCACAAATTCAATTCATCCATTCCATTTGCATATCATATAAATTAGAAACATTTGCACTCATCAACACATATGCATTCATCACTATAGCTTAACATGCATACATCCATATTCATCAATCATCATGCATAAAATCAAATCATCACATGCGCATAAAAAAATAAAGTCATCTGTATATATCATCAAAAATGCCCACAGGCTACAAAGAGCTGGTCATCTAACCCCACAAAAAAATCCAAAATCTCAAAACCCCCAAGCCTAAGGCATCGTCCACCATGATCACACAGGATCGGTATGACGGGAACTACACCCCATGGTGTGGGTCCTATGGGACCCCTCAAGGTGGTTGCTACTAGCCCTCGCATCACGCCTACTACCCCCTTCATCATCCAGTTGCTTACGATGAGATGATGCTGACTGCTTAGTATCATTGCCCCTCATCCGGTGTGATGACACACCACCCAAGGGCTTAGGTACCCACCCCTCGAGGTGGATGATCTCTCCCTCCAAATCCATTTGGTGCTGACACCACTCTACCTCCCATCGATGGTACATCATGACTTCATCGTCACGCTACACCAGCTGCACTCGTAAGAGATCCCTCTCCCATGCAACATTGGTATCCCCTTCCTACTAGCAGTGCATAGACCATGCGTTCTCCCACTCTGCTAACTGAGCCTGCAAGAAATCCCTCTCTTGTAGAACCTCCCCAACTCCTCATATCGCCTCTGTAGCAGCTCCGCCAATCACGCATTCTTAGCATGCACCACTGACTCTATGTCCTCTAAATATCCCTGAGGTGTGGGTGCCTTTGGAATAGTAGCCTTCTCTAGCTCCCACTACTCCAGGATGTCTTGCATCTCTAGCTGGTTCGGAGCCCCAAAATCCATGCCCAAGTCATCCACCTCCACCATGTCTGCCTCCTCGAGCGGAGCTCCCCAATCATCTCCTAGTGCCTCGACACCCTCCCCACCCACTACTGCTGCCTTCGCACCTCCCAGTGGCCCCTCTCCTTGCCATCGTTGAGTCCACCACTGATCATAATCTGTAGTAGTCCCGACATCATCCATGTCTGGGACATCGATCACCACATCTGAATCCTCACCCAATGGCACGATGATCGATCGATCCAGAGTCCTCTTGTCCCCTCGATGCCGATAGACCATAGGCTCACCAGGCAACCCTTGGTGCACCCTAAACTATTGTGTCACCCGATTGTACGGGAAGAACTCCTGCTCGGTACCATGTCACCCAATAAGCCACTACTCCCTACGTACCCACCGAAGCCACTCTCCATCCTCAAGATAGGCTGGATAGTCCTGATAGGGGTGCCAAAACACCTCCCCCAGAGCAAGCTAAGTGAAGGCATTAGCATAGTGCCTTACAGCACCTGCCCATCGCTGACTCTGTCCCTGCTCCTTTGACCACCGTCATAGAGCCGTGTAACCTATATCCTTATCTGCCATCTCTACCCGCATCGTCCATGGTAAACCCCCTGGTCTCTCCACTACTATGTGCTACCAACTGTAGCTCTACAACAGATAATTATAGCTGATCCCCTTTCGCCTCTGGTAGCAGACCTCATATAGCTCCCCATAAAGTTGTGCTAGCAGCATCTATCCCCATCTCATGACCAAAGGCTCCTACATTGAACACTCCACCATCCAATAGAACACATCCAACAGGTTCCATAGGAACCTCGCACCTGACGAGTCAGGTAGTAGCATGTTGGAAATGAGGCCCATAAGCAATGCATGCCTCACTCTCAACACCCCCCTCTCAAACCACCATCAAACCAGAATCTAGTCAATCTCTGCCCTCTCCACTAGACCATCCATCCCCAAATCTTCCCTGTGCCTAAAGTAGCGTGTTAGCACCGCTGTCTGCTGATCTTGCAACATCGTCTTGATCGACAGTCCATCTATTGGAATCCTAAGAATCCGATAGACATCCTCCAAAGTGATTGTCATCTCCCTTGTTGGGAGATGGAATGTATTAGTCCAAGGATCACATAAGTTGATCAGGGCCATTAGGTAGGCCCGATCCCCAATCACTGGCTCTAGTCGAGTCACCTGCTTGAGCCCCAAAGCATCAAGCCACTCCCATTCAGCCACATCTAGTGCCTCCCGTGCTTCAGCAAAAATAGTTGGCATGCAATACTGACTCTTTACAACCTACAATAGACAACAAAATAAGCACATTAGAATCATGAAAAATAGTGTATAGATACAAACAACATAAACACAAAAAAAAATTTAATTTGTCAACCTAGGGTTTTATACTCTCAAAATTGATAAATTAACACAAACATTAAAAAACTCAGAAATAACAAAACTTAATTTGTCAACCTAGGGTTTTATACTCAAAATTGATAAATTAACACAAACACAAAAAAACTTAGAAATAACAAAATTTAATTTGTCAACCCAGGGTTTTATACTCTCAAATTGATAAATTCAAAAAAAAAAACTATAATACAAGAAAATAATAAAGAGGGAGTTCACTTACTGGTCTTGTTCGTGCACTCATGGTGGCAGAAAAATTTGACAGCGCTTCGCTTCGTAGAATTGACCTCCTCCTCCTTAGAGCTCCAAATTGCTAGAAAAAACAAGTGCAAATGAGCCCAAACCCTAGTTTTGACCTTTAAATAGGCTTTTTGAGCATGTAATCGTTCCTCCCTGGGATGAATACAGAGCAAACATTTCACAAAATAGCAAAAATGCACAAAAATGCACCAAAAACAACAATAAATCTGTCCAATGAGAGTGCTTTTGCACTTGACATTCCGGGCATGAAAAATAGATGTCGGGGTCACAAATCCTTACTATCCTACTCCCTAAGAAGGCTACCATATTTGAACCGCTCCACGGGAGGACGGATCTTCGAGAATCTCATCCCCAAACTGCGTCACCAAAAGGGTCAAAACCCACCCAAAAATAGCAATAGAGTTGTTGAACGAAGGCGCCTTCATGCCTGACCTTATTGGCATCCAAAAAAGATGTCAAGGTTATAAATCGTCACCATCCTACTCCCTAATAATTCCACCATGGCCGGACCGCTCTATGGGAAGACGGATTTTTGACAATTTCAACTCCAAATGGCGTCGCCAAAAGGGTTAACACCCACCAAAAATAGGTCTAAATGTCAGAAAACTACACACACATTCAAAGATAAATCTCTAAAGGCACCCTTACCTATGTCATCCTGGGTCAAGCGACTCATTGCTTTTCTCATGCAGGTCATTCCATCATCGATTCGTTGCTTGAGGGGGTAGTCACACTTCGTCACCAATCAAAAAATACACACCCAATCATGGAAATGGCATGCATTCAAAGAATAATTGGCAAATATAAATCATGCTCCTACTTGGGACAATAAACAAGCAATAATCACAAGAAGATCAATCACTTGGAATTCGTGAATCATGAACTCAAGGTTCCCATAGACAAAAGGTTGTGCCATTTGCCTATTCATGACTGATCAATGTCCAAGCTCAAGTAACACCTCACCGAAAAAGGTTAACACTTGAACTGAGTTCCTTCGCTCGTCAGAAGCAAGGATTCAAGAATGCATTCCCTTTTCATACTTGGGGCATCAAAATTTGGTTAGGTTACTAAGAAACCCTAATCATTAGTGCTTTGGTTATCTATTTTTGCTCGACGTTGTGCCTTGCACAACACATCCCAAAAAGGGGCATTTGTAGACACCAAAATAGCACCAATCCGATTATGTGACTACAAACACTGATCACATTGGCACACACAGCCCCAAGGGCAGCCCCTAGAGGTTAAACAGTGGTCCTAACCACTCTCACAACAATTTTGGAAGGTCATAAATCATTTTGGCACCTTCAGGCACTTTGCTCAATATTCGTTCCACCTAAGGACGGATTCAAACTGGGATTTGCTCCTCCTAGGGATGAATTCATAATTTTCTCCAAGGTGGGGCAAATTGCAAGTTCGATGGGAAAAAAGTCAAATCTTGGCAAATGGCAACTCGGATCCGCCACTTAACACTTCCTTCATTTCATGGGAGTATAGGTGAGCGTTTTCAAGCGTTAGAGGCTATTACAAGGGCAGTCATGGAGTCCCTATTTAAGGAGGAATCTTCCCTCCCCTGGAAGGGCATGACTGCCAAGTGGTGCCTCTACATGCTCATCCCAAGAGACCTCCAGGTCTATAAATTGGTGGGTTTTCTCACCCCAAGATAAATAGAGTAAGAGCAATTTGGAGCAACGAAGTGCTGCCATTTTATTTCCCCATACATCCTTGTGCGATTTGTGCCTTTCACATTCGTGATATCTTTTGGAGAAGAGGTCATTGGATGATCCTTGGAAGGTCAAATATTGAGCCCAAAACCCAACATTTGGCCATAGAATACCACCCCAATTTGCCGACAAAACATTACAAGATATTTTGGACCCATCCCAAGTGGATTGGCTCCGAAATCAGGTCCCAACGGTGGGCGGCCTTCCCAGGTGCCCCCGCACTATTGTGAGTCTAATAGTCCCTTTTAGGAATGATTAGGAAGCTATGGCAGATTGTTCTTTTTGTTATATTTATCTTGTGTTTCATATTATGTTGTTTAGGTAGTTTGCAATTTCAATTTCATAATGTTTTGAGCAAATCCTATCATGTTCTATAACTTTTTGTCTTTGCTAACTTGCAGGTAGCATCATCAAATTCCCATTAATGGAGGCCAAATTGGGAAAATCTGACCATCTGGGTCTTCCCAAAATACCCCCAATTAGCCAACCCCAAGTTTGCAGGTATTTTGGAGATCTCTAGGTAGGACATTTGGGACAGTACCTTTTCAGCATTTTGTTGCAGGTAAATTCGTCCCGCCCCGAAGTGAATTCAAATCGGTGAGGAATTTCCCAACTATTATTTTTACAGTGGCCTCATGGTGATGCCTCGATGCCCCTATCAAATTTTTAGAGCATTTGGATTCATTTTACTTATAGTTTAATTCATTTTTCTCATTCATTGATCGTAGGCTTGGGGATTGCATGTTTTGTTTCATCTGCAGGTGCTACTAACTATTTCTTGTTCATTTGAATGCAGGATCAGAACATCGGAGGAGTAGCAAGGAATCAACATTTGTAGACACAAGTGGTGGTGAAATTTTGGTCCGCCCATATTACATGTGGGCACGCGGAAGAAGGATGGTTATCCATGGATGTGACCAAGAGACGAGTTTAACACTCCTCACCCCTAAAAATGGAGGAGGTGAATTGTAACCGAATTGCGAAATACATCAATAAAATAAAAGGGTTGTTTTTTTCATTTGGGTTTCAATCAATTCATGTTTTTCTCCGTTTCATTCATTTTTAATTCATAGGGTTTAGCGTTAAGTTCAGTTTCGTTTTTGCATCATACTTGGAGTTTTTCCTTTTTTGTTTCCATATCCTCGTGCTGCCACCGTATTCTCTAGACAATAGTAACAATAATATTAAATTGTGCAACTAGAATTATTTTCCAAATTGCTGGAAAAATATTCACAATTTGATCATGCAATGCTCACGCAGTAAAATACTTTTGATTTCAATCCATTCATAAAACATCATTTAATTTTTTCCAAAATGAAAGGTAAACCATCTCATTCAAAGCTATTTCAAAATTAAGAAAATATAAAAGGTCCAACCTAAAAATCAATTGCTATGCTCTATACTCCCAAAGTGCTCTCTAATTCTTCCCATAAACTACAAACCAATCCAAATGATAGCAATATTTTCATATACAAAATATATCCCCAATACCCCTCTCCCTCAACCAACTTCTTCTTTTATCGTTCAATAGAACACATGATAGGTTGAAGAAAATCATCATGACCATTACAAAACATCATCCATTCACTATCACCACCATAATACACTATACTCATTATTTAATAAGGCAGTATACTTTATTTTAATATTTATTTATTTATATGTATATTTTTAATTTTAATTTATGTAATTTCTATTTCACTGCATAAATTCAATAATAAACATATAAATAATCTACAACTCACCAAATACATAATTAATAATGGCGACCATTTCTTCGGCACTTTCATTGCCATTAAAGGTATATATGCATCATTTTATTTTTGTTAACAACAGGCATACATTTCAAACAAACATACAATAATGTATATTATTCAAGATGCTTCTATATGATATGCAATTGTGTGAGCCTCCATGTACTTACGAGTCAAATCATGACTTTCCTCTTACCTTTTTCACCAACCTTCTTCTATCCATCGAAGGTATATACCTAGCCTTGCATGCACAATAACCATCAGTTGTACCATATTCTAGAAAAGGTAAGTTTAAACTATCGAATTTATTTGCTATCAATGTGTGTGCGATGAGGGTTGTTACATAATGTCTAAGAAATAATACTTTGAGAATTTTTTTTGACTAATTGAGCTCATTTAATACCAAAAAATGGCATAAAGGAAAATAATCCAACTATTATCATATGGATCTAAGAAGTTTTTCAAGTATCTTGATACCATCCAAACAGAAATAACCTCTATAAACTCTACTATATACCCAAATGAATCTATAACTTTGCTTCTCATTTCCATAACCAAATCCTCCTTCTATTCCCACTCAAGTAGAAACTAGGAGGAAATGCATTGCTAACAACAATTATAATTAACAAAAATTGGACATTCACAAGTACTTTAGTGTAACAACCTAATTTTGACTCATTAGTTGTACAACCCAGTATAGCTTACTAGTTCATCAAGGTAAAATTTTTTACTAAGGTTAAATTTTTCACTAGTTTTATTGACTAGACTTGATCCAAAGTAAAAATTTTGAGTTAGTTAAGCTTTAGTGATGACCCAATGTTCTATTAGGAGGAGGTATAGATAACCAATTTTGGATTAAGTTCATTGTAAAATACCCCCATGTGCATGACATTGACCAAATATCATATATGGTTTTGTTTAGTGGTACATCTATTCTCACCATATAGCTTGGTATGAGTAATAGAACCATAGCTTGGGGTTATACTATAAGGCCCATAATACTTAGATGGGGATTATTACCTCCCCTAACCTATATTTGTATTGTCAAGTAGGGTTTATTTAGCATATATACCTAGTGTTTAGTTGGTTGTCTACTACTCTAGAGTCAACTAAGTCGATGGCTCTTGACCTGGTCTCACCTATAAAGCTATGAATAATGATGAATTGTCTCATTCCAACTATTGTGGATTCATATAGCTCCTTGTATCATGCTAGGTTACTCCTATTAATAACTTGTACAAGAAACCATCACAGGACTGCTCACTCAATGCCTTAGAGTGGTATCCCATACCACCCCTCCTTACCTACTTATCTTGACCTATCTCATTGAAAAATGATCATTATCAAATCTTGGTTGTTACCTTCATGTAACCATTGTTGAAAAATGATCATTATCAAATCTCAGTTGTTACCTTCATGTAACCATTGTTATTAGGCATTTTGTTTCCTTCATTTTATCACTTCCCCATGATCCAACCACATATATACAAATTTATTAATGCCTACAAACTTAATGCATACATGGTATATAATTAACAGGTAACAACTAACATAATTATCTCAGTGATTTATCAAGGCTTTAACTGATTGCATGCATTTTACTATTATTTTAAAAGGAATTTAGAGGATTATTTAAAGTGAAAAATTAAATTTTTACTATTATTTAATTACAATACAACTCCAATTATAATAGAGAAGAAACCAAGATAAATTCTACTTGAAGTCTTCACTTGTTAAAATACACATATTTATGTATTTATTTAAATAATAGTTAGGAACACCCAGGTGTTGTAGATGAGTTGGAGAGGAGAGGGAAATCCTCCAAGGGAGGTCCCAGGTTCAAATATCCACCCTACCAAAAAGCTGAATTGGGTATCCAAAATCCAATTGATAATGTTGGTGTGGGCAAGGGCGGGTGCAACTCTTGGGTGACTTTGACAATGTAGAACCCCATTTTTGTGGTCTATCAGACCAAGGTGGCCCCGCAAGGGGTTTTTTCCTTAAAAAAATTAAAAATAAATAAATAAAAATAAATAAAAACTAATAGTCAGGAGTTTAAAGAATGTCATTTCCTCAAGTAAATACATTCCGTTAATATTTTTATTTGTTTTTATATTTTAAGAGGTATACAAGTACTTTTATGCCAAACCTATGATGTGGATACAATATCACAAAGACTCATATCCTATATTACTAGGTTTGTATACAACCCAAAAGGATAATTGTCAAGCGTTCATTTAAGATAGAATTTAAAACAATTCAAATATCAGAACGACCAAATCTATATTATCATAAATTTTCTTTCACCTAGTGAGTGTAGCTAGAAGGTATGGTAATAACATAGAATTTTTGAAATGTTAAAGATCTCATATCTAAGCTCAAGATTCAATCATCAATAGAAGACAAATATAATAAACTTCAAATAAAAAATGACTTGGTACAATTTTTTATTTATTCGATATATATTACAATTTCAATTATAATTTTAAACTCAAAAAGTAAACCAAAGTATCTAGTTAAAACTTATGTGAAGAGAGAACTCATATAAAAGAAGAGTGATGGCCATACCTATTTATAAGTTATAGAGCACAACCTTCCTTAAGCTTTTATCATTCTCTCTTTTTTTATCAACTCCCTTACTCCTTTCTTGTTAACGCTTTTCTTCATCTTTTTTTTCCCTTGGTTCACCTTTCTCTACCTTTTTATAAAGTGCAAGGGAGGTTTAAGCTTAACAAAGGGTTAACCATGCATTCATTTAAATATACCTTCTATCATCTTGTCAGGTGGTAGTCTAACATTATGATATGGAGATACCAACTTAAAGCGAAGGGGTAATTTATTATTTACTAATTTATATTTTATTATACACATACACACACAAACACACATATATATATCCCTCGAATATGAGAATTATAATATACTCTATGTAGATTATCAGGTTCGAGCACCAGTGACTCCTTATAATAGTTGGCATTGTATGACCAGTCATCACCCATCTATCAAAATTTGGTCCAGGGTGGAGCATAGGTTTTATCAAGAAATCTTACCTTTCAGCCACCTAGACAAGATTATAAAATTTTTCTTCAGGCCTTTATCACGCTTACCACTATTCTTGGCAAATTCCATCGTGGTCTAGTCCCTAGATTGTTTTGAGACCCAATGATGACTAAGCATTCATGTGACTATTTTGGGCCATTATTTTACCCCTAGAGCTTTGCTTCCCTCTGGTGTGTTAGTTTTATCCTATGCATCACCTTGTTCAGTGAGCCCTTGTCTACCATCCATAAACACCTCTTATCTACCATGGCCATCATTGAGCTTGACACCCTGAACCTTGATATCAATATCAAAACCATATTTAGAATCCACAGTTTCCTTACCTTCCTTGGTAAGTTTAGGGGTATTGACGATGTTATCACAAGGGATTTTTCTAACTCCTGGGTTAATTTTTAGGTAACTATTAGAGGGATGAAGTTTACCGTATATGCTAACCTTTTAGATGAGATTACTAAACTTACCATTGAGGGTTTTAAGCTTCATAGGGATAACCAAACAACCATGAATCATGCAACTACAAAATCTCACAAAATGCTTCAGGCAAAATAAAGTGCTTGGATCAGCTTATGAAGCCCATCGAATACACTACGACCAAGAGCACTGAACCTGAGATGGATCAGTCCCTCATGGATTCTAGAATTATGACTAGATCCAAGCGTGACCCCTTAAATATCTTAACTAAAATGCTGTAAAATATTTACCAGTCTCAGTCGAAAGCCTTAATAGGCCTCCAGTATGTGATCCATGCTTCTAAGGCTATTTCTACTAGAAAAAGTGAAACTTTCAAGGCCATCCTCCCTGACCCAACCAACGATAAGAAAAGCATAGATGTGCTAATGTCGGAGAAATTTTATTCGGTATTTCCTGGGGTTTTATGGTCTATTTTATTTTGGGTGGTTTCTAGCTTGTTTCTCCTCCCCCTGCTTTCCATTTTTGTTGGTCGGTTCCCTAGCTTTGTTGCATTTTCCCTTAGTTTTTTTGTTTAATGTTATTTATGGTTTAGTTTTTGTAGTTGTATATTTGTTTGCGTGGTGGCTAACCCTTTTATAGTTTCTCTATTTATCTTTGTACAAGGTTCAGGGACCCTTTCAAAATCCTTTCTACCAATCAATATATATAAATATATTCTTATACATATTATATATATTTAATGTTAATACAAATCTCACTATAATGCAATTTTAAATCATATATATATATATATATATACCTCCAACATTTCTTCTTATACAAGTAAACTAATGACAACAAAATGTTGGCATCTTCCTATTAAGAATAGATCCCATGCTTTGTTGCACTTTCCTTATCTTTGGAGGATTTAAAATGCAAGCAACTATTCATATGCAAACATATATTAGTTATGGATCTACATGAATGCATTCATAAAGGCTTCCATGTACCCTTGAGCCATTGGTAAATATTTCATTATGAGGGTATTTTTTTCCTCTGGCCAATAGTGAATATTCCACCATAGGTGAAATTATTCACCTACCATTATTTATATTTTTACCCTTCAAGGACCTGTACCTACAACACAAAACTCATCAGTAGTACTAATCCGAAATAATAAATCTTATAATAGCCATTTTATCAAAAGCATTTATATTAACAAAAGATTCATTTTAGGTAGGGTTGTGAAATTTGGTATATATTGTGATTTTATATAATTTGTATAACATAACCTAGATGTAATCCTTGTATGATGTAAATAACCTACAATATTTCTACATAGGACCCTCTATGTCATAACTGATTAGTCAATCCATACTACCAACTAGTCAACCAACTAATGTGCCTACTTCACTAATTAGTCATATCCCATATATTTTTTCTAATATACAAGTCAGTTCTAGTCAATCACAAGCTACATAAAGAACATCAAATAATATACACTCTATCACTAGTTTCTCTCCATTTGGAGTAAACCAAAGAATTTTTTTTTTGAATATATCATTATTACATAGTTAATTGAGAGGACAAGTGATTTAGTTCACCATATATAATATAATTTTACCTCGTGGAAATTTTTCTCTACCTATATCATTGGGTGAATCAAGTCCTTTAATTTGAGTAGTGGAAAAATATATTCAAACCCTAATACTTATACTAGCCATTTACAATTAGTTCCACTAAAACCTCATATGAGTTAGAGTACTACACAAAACTAGAAAGTCCATTATAGTCAACCAAGGACACAAATGACTCAAGGTATTCTCATATCAACCTTCACAATATCCAACAACCTATAGCTCCATAGAACTAGTTGATCCAAAAATGTTGTTAGCACTCATAAAATCATCAAATATGCCTAATCCACAAATGATACTAAATATCAATCCATAGGCATATTTGAATCCTCAGTATTACAAAATATTAATCCTCCAAACCTCCATATTATCATATGGTCCCTTAAAATCCAGTAGTATATTATTATTAATAAATGTATTAACATATACCATGATCATAGGTATACATGGGTCCCCCTTAGGGTGAGATGCAATATGTGCCACCAATACAATGCATACAATATCCTAGTATTATGAAGATATCTTATAGCTCAACCCATAAAACTAGCTACCTAATTGTACTTACCAAGGGCCTTTGAAACTCATGGTCTATTATCTCATTCTAATGACTTCCATGAAATATTTTCCCAATTTTTATGGGAATATAAATACTACTATGGACTATCTTGATGATTTGTCTATGATAAACTCATATAATTATTAAGTTATAAAACAAATATATGGTATAAAAGCTTATCTAACACTTTATCCACCAATTGGGATTGTATAGTCATATACCTTATGAGGAGATGTGGTAACATGGGTAATTGTTATTTGGTCATTTTCTAGTTAAACACCATACAAAGGAATCCTTCAAAAAATATTTATAATTACAACACAAGATTCATAAGGACATTACATTTCATCCCCCCTAATATCTTATTGTTTTATGAGCAATATTTTCCATCCTACACAAGGGGATTATAGTTAGATTTAAGTCTTGATAGTATGAAATGCCACTTATATCACTCTATTAGCAAATTTTGAAGGAGTATCCTATGTGTAATATGTACTCATCCAACTATAAAAATTACCCTCTACTCCACCTATGGCCTATGCTACATACCCAAATATCAACCTCACAAATTTAAGGACCTCCATCACTAGTAGCACCATTTTTAGACACTCAAATTTAGCTTGCTAAAATCTATTAGAATATCCAATGAAATGCACCATATACAATCATATTTTATAAAAAAATGTATTTAATTCCTAATTGTTTTTATTACCAACCCATCCTCAACCACCTAATACAATTAATGCTTGTTCATCATAACGGTAATATCCAAGCTTAGATGGATTAACTAAATAAAATGATGAAGTTTCTCATTAATAAGATAAATATAGGAAAGAGACAAAATAATGGTTAATAAAAAATAATATTTGGTATCAATTAGGTAATTGGACATAAAATAGGATTTTTTATATCATAAAGAATCAAGCTCTCCATCAATCTATAAATCAAATGATTAATCAATCACAAAATAACATGTTAAACATAAATTTAGAAGTCAACATCCTATGTCATTTTACCTACAATGTATGACACAATATGGTAGTGTGTGTAGTGTCCATGAGATAGACTAAAATATACAATCAATAATTCCAAACACAATAAGCATTTATGGATATCCAAACCCCTATGCCCATCATGAGTTAGTTGACGTTTCAACTACCCACTATGGAAAACTAGATAAAGGTAATACAATAATTGGTATAGGATATTCCTAATCCATATAATGTATATGTTTTTTTAACTTTTCAATTTTATAAGATGACAAGAACTTTTCTTTTGAAGATCGTATAGTATTATCCATGGAATAAGGAGTTTCAACCCAAAAAATAGAAAGATATTTAACAAACAACTTCAATTAATGGTATCTCAAGGGACATCTAAAAAATATCTAGATGTAGAGTAATTTTAAAGACAAAGAGATAATGACATCCAATTAGCCTACCATATAGGAAAATACAAAGGAAAATGTTTCCAATCCAAGATACACAATCTCATGATTCACAAGTTAAAGCCCTTAGTAATGATAAGGATGACATGACATTCGATAAGCAATGATAGAGGGAAACTTTGAAAAAATAAATTGAAAAAAACTTGAATTAACCATCCTTCAGAAATTATGAATATGTTGTGGCAACATGCTAATATAATCAATTCATTCCAATATGGCAACAACATAATTGGAAATAGTGGAAGGATGTATTGAGAAGTATGAAAATGACTGATGTGAAAAATCCTATGATGAGTCATGCCTCTTCATAATAGAATATGAAATACAAAAATGTTGAATGCAAAGGATATCTAGTATTCTAGGTGACATGCATACTTAATCCATTTGAAACATTACAATAGATTTAATTATTACAAGTGGAAGGACTTCTTGGTCATCTAATTTAAAAATTCCCAACACTCCCAAGTATTTGATTTGCTCCTCAAGATTGAGTAGTTCAAAAATTATGAGTATATGTCCCTATTAGGTATAGTAGTGGTCATTGGATAAATTAATGATGAACTAGTTAGCAAGGAATAGGTATCCATGCTACATAAAATAGAGCACTACTCAAGATATTCCCATATTTTAGACTATGCTACATATATAAATGAATACATGAATTGGAAGCTTAGAAAATTCAAATAAATATGTCAATTTAGCTGCACTTCATGCCTCATTTGGTTGAATCTAAACCAAAAGAATCACTTGTTACCTATGTTGTAACAAACCACTTACAATTCATGATTGTGTAATTGAGCCATTCAAAGTTGATGGTTAGGTTGCCTATAATTTCTAGAATATGGTCTACCATCTGATCATGAGGTGGTAAATAACATACCCATATTGTGCCTAAAGGTTTGCAACCTCATTAAATCTAGGGATTTTACAAATAGAGACTTTTACTTGGGTAAATACAAATACTTTATTTAAGTCTATGGATTATTAGGGGTGCCCTATGATCCATATACATTTAATCCAAACTAGTTCATTCTAGAATATATGAAGCAACTAAACTAGGTTGACCAAAAATACTTCAAAGAAAAGTTAAGTAAACCTTCTATAATACAAAGGAGGCTATCATGGTAGTGAGTCTAAAAGCAAGGTGATATCATGCATTTATTAGTGGTATGCTAAATTTTTAAAAAATGACACTACTCTAGGACATCTGGTTTTATGACCCATAGTCACTCTTTGTGAATGAAATGTTGGCACATGGCATGAAAATACTTTATGTCCATGAGAAAAGACATCGAATGGAAAAGGAAGAAAATTTGAATGAGACACAAATCTTTCCAAGCTAGAAATACCTCATGGATATGAATATAAATTATAGCAATAAATAAATTACCCTTCTTTATGGTATATATTATATGTTAGCATGATAGTGAAGATGGATTTTGATCCTAATGTAAATAAAAATCTTCAAACCATAATATCCCTTGAGAACCAAGGATATTTAGAAAGGAATATCTTAGTTGGGAAAAATATGATATATAAAATGAATACCATGGGATATCCTATGCACCAAGGGTGGTTTGATGTAGAATTCTCAAGCACACTAGAGGATGGAAACTAAAAGGGAATACGCTAAATTTAATGTACCAAATAGTCCCTCAATTACCATAAATATTGACGCTTTATCTATATTGGAACTAATAAGCATTACCATATGAGAAAATACCTAATAAAAATTTATAATGATCATGTTAATGTTGGACAAGATGTTAAATAGGAAGTCTACAAGAAAATCTTCCACAATTTAAAGCGTAGAAGGATAGAAAGAAGTAGAAATATTAGAGAAAAGTTATACACAACTAATCACATCAACAATTAGAGTTATGACTTAGGATTCCATAGAAACTACCATCATAATACTTCTTACACATCCACCCCATTCTTCCCCTATCCTTATATATTCTCCACTCACACTTATTTTGCTTCATTTTATTAAATCCCTCTTATTTATTCTATCACATTCACATAACACTTGTAGTGCAACTATAGGATATCCTATAGGCATACCTCCATGAATTATAGATCTAATATTATCACCATCACCATAAATCACTTCGTTTCCTTTTATAATATCCATAACTAAAGTCATAACAACTTATCTACTTGTTGAGTGTTGTTTTCACCCAATTGTGAAAGCACACTCTCCGGTAGGATCTGAGTCCAAAAATCCTCTGCTTGCAAAGAAAGTAATTTCTCCAAGGTTCCTATTATGCTGATTCTTTGTTTACCAATGATGTTGTTCAAATGAAATGCTAGGAATACCTTAGGGTTTGCAAGTGGATGTTAACAAGGGGCACTGTGGTTTATTTAATTGAATTTACAGTAGACTCAAAATGAATAAATCTATTCTAATCTTGAATTTTGATGAGCTTTCAGTTATTTATTGAAATGACTGTAAAAAATACAGGAATGAAATAAAAGATGCAAATAAAGAGAAACTACTAAACTACATCCAGAATGTTGTCATCTCAAATTGACAAAACCGAAGCTAATGAGGTTTCTGCATGCAACCTAACCTATTGAACCTGCAAATTCGCACAATCCAGGATAAGCTAGGTGCGGGTTTCGGGGTTTTTTATCTGCAATTTCAGATTTTAGGCATTCGCATGAAGCAACCAAAAACATTTGCATTAAACTTCACCTAAAAGCCTAGAAATCTGAAAGGGAAAATAAAACATTAAATCTTGCATGCATAATGACTCCTTCTTTCTTATCAATAAGATGTCAACTCTCTGTATTTCTGTATCAAAATGATGCATCAATTACAATTTACAGAATGTTCCAGGCTTAAATATTCCAGAACAAATGAAGGAAATTGCCCAAGTGCAGGCCCAGAATGGCATAAAGCCCTTGTCTCTGCAACTCTGCAAGCAGCAATTTCCAACCCTTCCTTCAATCTGCACTTCTGGCTTTATACTGTCTGGCGTGGCTCTTCGATTCTCCTTGCGTCTCTTCGTTTCACCTCCCCTTTCGAAATGCACCTTTTCAAATTCCCACCTTTTAGATGCTTTTACTTCATGCTTGATTCTGAAACGTTCGAAATCTGCCGCTGCATGTAACGCTCCTGCAACTCTGACACCTGTATGCCACGTGTCTCACGTTCTCTACGCCTTCTGTAACGTCTTTCTATGAAAATCATGACAAAAATGGCATGCAACCTGTTCACCTTCCTGGCCGTGAAAATGTGACATGTCGCGATATCGCGACGCTTTTTTGTCAGCAGCCCTTCTTGCAATCACTCCCAGTGAAAATGAGACATGTCGCGATATCGTGACATTTTTGACCAACAACATTGTTTCTCCTCCTACACAGTGAAAATGAGACATGTCATGATATCGCAACATTTTTTTGCTTCGGGCCATCTCATCACCACCTATCGCGAAATCGTGACACTTTTTCGTTCATACCCTTTCACTGTAACTTGTCACGAAATCGTGACGCCTTTTCGTTTCGGGCTGTCCAGTCGTTTTATGTCACGAAATCGTGACACCTTTTGTTTTTGGCTGTAATGCTGCCTTCTGTCATGAAATCACGATGTTTCTCTTCTTCGTACGCCTTGGCTGCTTCTTGTCATGAAATCATGACGATTTTTTCATTCGGAGTATCCTACGGATTTCTGTCGTGAAATCGTGACACTTTTCGATTCTGTGCCATTTGCCCGCAACCTGTCATGAAATCGCTACCATTTTCATCGTTCGTACACTTTGCCAAAACACGTCATGAAATCGCTACCATTTTCTCCTTCGGACCATCTCTCCACAACCTGTCGCGAAATCGCTACCATTTTCATCGTCCGTACACTTTGCCAAAACACGTCACGAAATCGCTACCATTTTCATCATTCGTACACTTTGCCAAAACACGTCACGAAATCGCTACCATTTTCTCCTTCGGGCCATCTCTCCCAACCTATCACGAAATCGCTACCATTTTCATCGTCCTTTCCCAAAATGCTACTTTTTTCTCTACATCTCTAAATCACTACCATTTTCATTCCGTACACTTTCGCAGCAACACGTCGCGAAATCGCGACACTTCTCATTTCCAAGCAGTGGCAGCTCCATACGTCACGAAATCGCGACGATTTTCATTCTTGCCTTTCTCTCTCCTGCCTGGGCCGCGACGGAGCAACATGTCGCGATTTCGTGACACCTTTTCATTTTTGCCAGCGACATGTCATGATATCGTGACAACTTTTCATTTTTTCCAGCGACATGTCGCGATATCGTGACAACTTTTCATTTTTTCCAGCGACATGTCGCGATATCGTGACAACTTTTCTTTTTTACCAGCGACGGAGCGACATGTCGCGATATCGCGATATTTTTTTATTTTCCGGCAGCGATGGCGTGACGAGTCACGATTTCGCGACATGTCGCGATTTCGCGACACTTTCAACACTTGTGCATTTTTTCTCTTTTCTTCATTTTTAGCATCTGGGTCACCGAGATTTCTTCTGCAAGCCTGCAAAAAAAAGGTGGGTCCCCAATTTTGGGGTGTGTTGTGGATTAGCCACAACAAATGGCGACTCTATTGTCAAATGCTCTTGAGCATTTTTAGTAAGAACCCAACCTGAAACATATCACAAACTCGAAAACATGTGTTAGCACATAAGCAATATAAACAAATGCCCAAAGATCAGAAGTACATGAATCATTAGGATCATCAAGTATTAGCTCAGTGTGTGCAATGGATTTCTTTTCCTATCGTTTGAAATTGATCCACACTCCATTGTCAGTTTTGCATGAATGCATATGTGAGATGGTGAATGATTTGTGTACCCTAATGAATATGCTAAGAGATTTTCCTTTCGTAAAAGGCATAGTCATTCTTCTAGTATTATGTACAAGCATTCAAGATTGCCAAACCCTCTTAGGATCCACTAATTCATTACCTTATTGTATCCCAAAGTTGGTTATGAGTCCCTACTATCTTGAACCCATGTGCAAGTGAATGTGAAATCAGAACTTTGGGGAATCAGACTCCCAACCAACCGAGATGAGAGTTTAACCCTATCCTTACTATTCTGATTTAGAGTTCATTACCTCACTTTGAGCAAAATAATTAAACCAATTATGGAAGAAATGGTCATGCTAGTCTAACCCTCTGGACAATCAGTGGTCTTGTTTTTGAGGCAAGACATGATGCCATGCATGGGCATATCTAACCCCACAATCCAAAACTTATCTTCATTTCTTTGGACCTTGGGGATGACTACCCATCCTTTGCGAGAGGACAAGTAGTACAATCCTTACAATCCAATATAAATATGAGATGGGAAAAATTTATTTTTACTTCTTGGACCTTGGGGATGACTACCCATCCTTGCTAGGGACATGTAGTACGATCCTTACAATCCAAACTTTAGATGTAAATGAAAATATTAATTTTGTTGCTTAGACCTTGGGGATGACTACCCATCCTTTGTAGAGGACAAGTAGTACGATCCTTCCAATCCAAACTTTAGATTTACTATGAAATGAGACATAAGAGCTTTGGGGAATCATATTCTCAACCTAAGCGAGATGAGAATTTATGCCCTATCCTTACTACTCCATGTGGGTCAAATCAAAGCTTTGGGGAATTGGATCCTCAACCTAAGTTCGATGAGGATTTAACCCTATCCTTACTACTCTGATTTTAGGCTTTAAGCTCTATGGAAGTGGTCAAAACCACTGTTTTAAGGATCATGTTGCATAATAGGATAGACATGAAAAACCTCTTTCGCCCAACCTTTTCCTCCAAGTTAGGTTTTGACCATTTTGCTCAAGATCCTTTTTAATGTATGAGACGTGCTTGGTTCTAGATATCTCAAGACTCAGTTTCCAACCTTAGGATTTTTCTTACATTTATGTTATAACACAACCCTAAGAGGATTTGACATACTTTAATGATTTGTACCTAAGATGCATATGCAACTAAGATGAAATGTATGTAAGGTGAGATGGAACATGAATGCATTATCTCTTGAATTGCAAATGAAATGATTTGTCATGCAAAACTGACTCTTTCATGCATCACAAAATCAAACAATATAACTTAAGATGTTTGTGTTACTTGTGGAGCTTTTACAGGACAATTCCAATATTTCATATTCTCCTAACCTTAAGCATAAGTTGACATCTCATTTTTTTTTCTTTTATTTATTTATTATTATTTTTTTAATTTTTATTTTTTTATCAAAATTAACAAAACATGTCAATTGAAATCAAATCCACCACCAAAATCCTAGCTAGACTAACAATCCTAAACAATAAAAACAAAAACTGAAAATCCCCACCAAAACCGAAAGAATAATATCAAAATCTCACAACCTAGGGGCTAAAATAATGCTTTAAAATCTGCCCATTAACCGGTAGCATGAAATCTCTCCCTTCTAAAGTTTTTAGCCTGAAGGTATTCTTCCCAAGAATCTCTGAAATCTGATATGGGCCTAACCAAAGACAATCAAACTTTTGATGATTCCCTTTTTCCTCATGTCTTTTGTCCCATAGTAATACCAAATCTGAAATTCTGAATGATTTAACTTTGGCCCTTCTGTCAAACCATCTTTTGATAACTTCCTGGTGTTTATTCATGTGATTCATGGCCTCTTCTCTCTTTTCATCAAGGTGCAGCAAATGACTTGACCTGGCTTCAACTTGATCATCTGTCCCCAAGTACTCTTGTATGAAATGTAAGGTCTGCAACTTCAAATTTGTAGGAAATATCGGGTCTTGCCCATAGACCAAATGATAGGGAGTATTCCCTATAGATTCTTTCACTCTGGTCCTATCTGCCCAAAGGGCAAACTTCAATTGGCTGTGCCAGTTCTGAGGGTTCTTTTCCAGCAATTTCTTGATGGTATTCAACAAATTCTTATTTGAAGATTCGGCCAACCCATTTCCTTGAGGATAATAATTGGATGCAAATTTTAAGCTCACTTTGTTATCATATGCCCAATCTGCAAATTGCGTAGAAATAAATGCTTTACCATTGTCATTGACAATAGAATTAGGCATTCCAAATCTTGTTATAATATGGTCCTCAAGGAATTTAATTACAACGTCTGTGGTGGCATGTTTAGTAGGAATCGCTTATGTCCACCTTGTACAGTAGTCTGTAGCTGTCAATATGAATTTATGAGAATCAAAAGAATTTGGGTTAATAACCCCGATGAAATCCAGTCCCCACTGTGCAAATGGTCTCATTTCAACTACAGGTTGTAACGGCATGGCTGCATTTCTTTCTCTACTGGCAACCACTTGACAGATATGACAAGATCGTACATGGGCATGTGCATCTTTGAAAATATGGGGCCAGTAGTATCCTGCTCTCAGGATTTGATGTGTTGTAGCATTGGCCGCACCGTGACCAGTTCCATGTTTCCCGTGAAATTCCTGCAACACCCTGGCAGCTTCTTCTTTGTTCAAGCACCTCAGGTAGATACCTTCATGATTCTTCCTGTAAAGCACACCAGATTTCATCAGATAATTGACAGACTTAAGCCTCAAAGCTCTTCTCTGTGTTGAATTCAGATTAGAAGGACACTTACCAGTCAATAAAAATTGCACAATATCAACATACCAGTCATCCTTAGCAATGTATTATGTATTCGAGCATTGGCCTGTTATTTGCGGATTATTTTCTGCGATCGCCTTCGCCAATCCCTGTCCTCGAACTAGTTTCATAGGTTGGATTTCGAGATCAAATTCTTGGATGGTGGAAATCCATTTTCCTCTCTTCTCACCTAGTTCATTTTGTAAAAACATGGTCTTGACAGCAGAGTCGGGCACGATGGCAATAACTCTGCTGTGCACAATGTAATGCCTAAATTTTTTCACCGTTTTAAAAAGTGCGTACATTTGCTTATCAAGGATTGAATACCTTAATTGAGCATCTTTCAGGGGGGCACTTAAAAATGCTATGGGTTTTTCGGCACTATCCTCGCCCTTTTGGGTTAAGACACTCGCAAAGGAGTGTTCTGATGCAAAAGCATAAATATAGAAAGGCTTGGAGTAGTCCGGACTTATAAGGACAGGGGCTCTGGAAATGGCATCTTTGATGTTCTGGAAGGCCACTCTACTTTCCTCGTTCCATTTTACATCCACATCTTTCTTGAGCATCTTGTTCAGAGGCTTGGCTATCTCAGCAAAGCTAGAGATAAACTTCCTCACAAAATTAACCTGCCCAAAGAAAGATCTCAATTCTTTCTTACTACTCGGGAGAGGTAGGTTTTGGATAGCTTGTATCCTTTCTGGGTCGATGGATATGCCCTCTTTTGAAATAATGTGACCCAGTAATTTTCCTTCTGTTACTCCGAAAATGCACTTTTTGGGATTTAAGGAAATTCCATGTTCTCTGCATCTTTGAAGCACTTTCTTTAAATCTTTGACATGTTCCTCTCTCTTTTTCGAGAAAACTGGGATATCATCCACATACACGATGATGCATTTGCCTATGAGCCCTTTGAATGCATAATCCATGGCGCGTTGAAAAGTTGCACCAGCATTTAACAGTCCGAACGACATTCTCTTATATGCAAATGTCCCCCACTTGGTAGTGAAGGCTGTTTTCATCCTGTCATCTGGATGTATAAGAATCTGGTTGTACCCAGAATACCCATCGAGAAAGGACATCATTTCAGATCCATTTACCATTTGTAGAATTTCATCGATTGATGGCAGTGGATAATTATCTTTTTGAGAGGCTTTATTAAGATTTCGAAAATCTATGCACAGCCTAATCTCTCCACTCTTTTTTCTCATTGGAACGAGGTTAGCCACCCAGGTTGAGTGCCTAACAGGAAAAATGATTTTCGCTTCCAATAATCTTTTAACCTCCTTTTCGATCAAAGGCTCCAATAGCGGGTTAACAACTCGTTGTCTTTGCCTAAAAGGCTTGGAGTCTGGCTTCAAAGGGATGGTATGTGTGATAATGTTTTGGTTGTATGTCTTCAGCTCATTGTAGTTCCAAGCAATACAATCTATGTAATGTTTCAATGCCTGCATTATATTGCTCCTTTCTTCCTCTGTACATGCCTTTGCTATGTACACCTCCTTTGGATTGTCTGCACTCCCTAGATTAATTGAATCACATGCATCTTTAGGGAGTGGGACTCTTTTTCCTTTCTTGGTCTTGCATCCCATGTCGAACATCTTTTCCAATGAAACCACGTCTTTAGGAATTTTGTTGGATTGATACGCAGTTTCAATTTCATCTTCTGTTTCATCCTGCCACCTTTGCTCCTCATCAATCACCTGATTTTCAAAAATGCCCGAGTTCGTGACAAATTTGAAAATATGCCTGTCACTTTCAAAAACCTGGAAATTCTTTACATTATCGGGTATTGATGGACAAGGAACCAGTTCAATAGAAAACTTTTTACATCTTTTTATATCAACCGGGTTTAACATGCCCGCGGTGACTGCAAGAGAGTCTGCTATTCGATTTCCTTTCCTAGAAATAAGGGCTATATTGAATGCGTCGAATTCCTCAATGAGGTCCATAACCCTAGTTCTATAAAGGCTCAGTCTTCTGTCATGGCATGTATACTGTCCTTTGATTTGCTTGACTACCAACTCAGAATCTCCCAAAACCTTCAAGCATTTAACATGCTTGCTCAATGCTAGACGTAAACCAAAAATCAATGCTTCGTACTCTGCCACATTGTTCGTGCAAGGAAATTGCAGTCTGTAAGTAGCTAATAATGGTTTACCTCCTGGACCAGTGAGCTCGACTCCAGCTCCTGCTCCTTGTCTAGATTTTGATCCATCGAACCTAAGCAACCACGTGTAATCATTTTCCTCAGAAGAGCCACCTTGACACGCCTCCTCTTTAGGCTCTTCAATAGCTTCCTCAACATCAAATGCATAAACTCCTAGTTCTGGCTCAGAAAACTGAACTTCATTCGGCTTGTTAAAATCTGTTATAATCTCCTTAAGCCTCGGTTCGTTTTCCACTCTGATTTGGTTTGCAATTCCCTTCCATGGTAGCCACATATGTGAGCAGTCTATTGAAAAATAGCCATTCAGAGTTTTCATCCAATCCCTCGCAAGTAACATTCCATACCTACTTGGGATATTAACCACCAGAATGTCCACAACCTGCTGAACCCTGGGTTCAGAATTCAATTGAATCTTGACATCATATAGAGTCCCCACTACATTTACCTCTGATCTGTCCAGTTGCAGGACTATACATTTGGATGAAACAGGTTGCAGACCTAGCATTTTACATATTTCTGCAGGCATGAGGTTGCTCGTGGCACCTGTGTCCACCAAACAGTTATGCAAATTCTTACCCGCAATTCTTAGAGTCAGTAAGAATGGCGGGACATCCCTTCTCTCCTTTCGCAAAATGAGATGGGATTCAACTCCTTTTCCTTTCCACGTTTGATCAGGTGAGTTCAAAGCTTTTATCAATGCCTCCTTTTGGCCCGGCAATCTAGCCGCGTCCAAGAATGAAAGGCTAGATTTGGACTTCTTTAGATCCTCCACTATGTCATAGTTTGGCTTTTCGAATTTGACTGTCTTCTGCACATCATTAGACATTTCTCTTCTGAGTGGAGGGGGAGGATTATTATTTGCCTTAGTATCTGGAGGAAGAATAGAATTGTTTGGAGGTGTTGATGAGGTTTTAGGGGCTTTAGATTTACTTCTCAAATGGTATCCATGATTCCCCTTCCTAAAATCTCGAAAAGCTTGCACCTCCTGTTCCAGAATTTCGTCTTCTTCTTCCTCACTCTCACCTTCTTGATGATATACGGTTTCCATCACCATAATATTATCATCTTGATGTTGTGATGGACCCTCATTTGATACCGGTTCCAAATCATCAACTTGTGCTTGAAGACAATGAGTGTATCTAGCAATTTCAGGACAATTCCTCTCATTGTGTTCTTTGGTGTTGTGCAACCTGCACCCCCTTTCCCATGCCAAATCTGAAAGATTCAAAAGAGAATTGGATTGGCTAGGTCCTACAGAAGTATCTAGTTGATTAGCAATGGGAGCGGGAACTCCCCCATTGTTTGGCTTGGTGTTCCAATGCCTCCCTCTATTGTTAAAATTTTGATTTGGGTGAGGGGCATGGGACTCATACTTCTGCTGTTGAACCCTGTCATTGCTCAGTTTATGAACTAATTTCTTGAGCTCTTCGACTTCTGAATAAATCTCCTTCGGTGGAATCACATAATTAATGGGGTCTTGATTCAACATTGGGGTCGGGTTCTGAGGAATTTGATTCCCGTATGGATTGACACTTTGAATCGGGGTTGGATTTGGAAAAGGAACTATGGCTTGAGGATTGACTTGGCTAGTTCCTTGCATAGTTGATTGACTGTTCTGCAAAAATGCAGGGACAGGTGGAATGGATGTGATTGGTTGGATTGGAATGGGTGCATACGCGGGTGCTGGTGGATACGGCTGCTGATATGGGAAGGCGTTCATGCTTGGCATTTGTGGTGCCATGAGTTGATTTGCCTGGGGAGCTTGACCATATGGAGCATACTGTCCCATCACAGGCATCTGGGTAAACCCGTAGCCTTGTGGTGTCATTTGTTGCTCGATAGTCATGGCTTCATTATAGGCCAAAGCCAGCATGGTGACCTGAGGGTTGCGTCTTGCAAACATGGCTGTCATGGGGTCCAATGCCCCAAAATATATCTGCAAAGCCACTACGGGATCAATAGCAAAGTGCCTAATTGCTCTGTTATAGCACTTTTGGAATCTCTGATTAAACATTCTGATCGGTTCCCCTTGGCCCCTTTTGCATGTAATAAACTGATTGTAAATAGTTGCGGGATCTAAGGGTGACCTAAATTGATTGACAAAGGCATTTTCCATTTGTGTCCAAGAGGTGATTGAACCAGTTGGCAAGCATATATACCATTCATATGCTATTGGATCTAAGCTCATGGGGAAAAGTCTGCAGGCCACATCTTCATATTGAACTTGTAGCCTAATTAAAACATCCCTATAGGCTTGGATATGTTCTTCTGCTGTTCTTGGGCCATCTGGTTTATATTTAGGCAAAAATATTTCAATGTTCTTGGGGATTTCATGGATATCCCCAGCAATGTTCAAAGGAGTATTGTTAGCTCCATACCAAGGAGCTGCTGGAGCTTGAGCCATTTGACTCAAAATCGATGAAGACAAACCTACAATAGCAGTAGAAATATTACTGACTATAGGCACACTAGGGGCAACTGATATTACTGGCGTAAGTCCACTCGATGTTCCTAGAGAAAACAGGTCTTTCGTGACTGGTGAACTTACGACTTGCTTGGCTTTACTCTTGGGAGTACCAGTAAGGTCATGAAAAATGGTTTCCCCGGTTGTTTGGGACCTGGTCGCAATACGACGTGGTGGGTCCAGCCTGCCTGATGAAACCCTCGATTATTTCAACGAAAACCTGCAACAAAGAAAGCTGCAGTTTAGCTATCTGCGAGATTTAAAAATTTGATTTCAAAATTAAATTAAAAAGATATTATTTATGCATGAAAATCAGAATAAAGTAAACCGATCAGGCCCTCCTTCTAGCGCCAATCTGTTGAGTGGTGTTTTCACCCAATTGTGAAAGCACACTCTCCGATAGGATCTGAGTCCAAAAATCCTCTGCTTGCAAAGAAAGTAATTTCTCCAAGGTTCCTATTATGCTGATTCTTTGTTTACCAATGATGTTGTTCAAATGAAATGCTAGGAATACCTTAGGGTTTGCAAGTGGATGTTAACAAGGGGCACTGTGGTTTATTTAATTGAATTTACAGTAGACTCAAAATGAAAAATCTATTCTAATCTTGAATTTTGATGAGCTTTCAATTATTTATTGAAATGACTGTAAAAAAATACAGGAATGAAATAAAAGATGCAAATAAAGAGAAACTACTAAACTACATCCAGAATGTTGTCATCTCAAATTGACAAAACCGAAGCTAATGAGGTTTCTGCATGCAACCTAACCTATTGAACCTGCAAATTCGCACAATCCAGATAAGCTAGGTGCGGGTTTCTGGGGTTTCTTACTGCAATTTCAGATTTTAGGCATTCGCATGAAGCAACCAAAAACATTTGCATTAAACTTCACCTAAAAGCCTAGAAATCTGAAAGGGAAAATAAAACATTAAATCTTGCATGCATAATGACTCCTTCTTTCTTATCAATAAGATGTCAACTCTCTGTATTTTTGTATCAAAATGATGCATCAATTACAATTTACAGAATGTTCCAGGCTTAAATATTCCAGAACAAATGAAGGAAATTGCCCAAGTGCAGGCCCAGAATGGCATGAAGCCCTTGTCTCTGCAACTCTACAAGCAGCAATTTCCAACCCTTTCTTCAATCTGCACTTCTGGTTTTATACTGTCTGGCGTGGCTCTTCGATTCTCCTTGCGTCTCTTCGTTTCACCTCCTCGAAATGCGTCTCTTCGTTTCCCCTCCCTTTTCAAATTCCTGCCTTTTAGATGCTTTTACTTCATGCTTGATTCTGAAACGTTCGAAATCTTCCGTTGCATGTAACGCTCCTGCAACTCTGACACCTGTATGCCACGTGTCTCATGTTCTCTGCGCCTTCTGTAACGTCTTTCTATGAAAATCATGACAAAAATGGCATGCAACCTGTTCACCTTCCTGGCCGCGAAAACGTGACATGTCGCGATATCGCGACGCTTTTCTGTCAGAAGCCCTTCTTGCAGTCACTTCTAGCAAAAATGAGACATGTCGCGATATCGCGACGTTTTTGACCAACAGCATTGTTTCTCCTCCTGCACAGTGAAAATGAGACATGTCGTGATATCGCGATGTTTTTCTGCTTCGGGCCATCTCATCACCACCTGTCGCGAAATCGTGACATTTTTCCGTTTCGTACCCTTTCGCTGTAACTTGTCACGAAATCATGACGCCTTTTCGTTTCGGGCTGTCCAGTCGTTTTATGTCACGAAATCATGACACCTTTTGTTTCTGGCTGTAATGCTGCCTTCTGTCGTGAAATCGCGACGTTTCTCTTCTTCGTACGCCTTGGCTGCTTCTTGTCGTGAAATCGCGACGATTTTTCATTCGGAGTATCCTGCGGCTTTCTGTCATGAAATCGTGACACTTTTTGATTCTGTGCCATTTTCCCGCAACCTGTCATGAAATCGCTACCATTTTCATCGTCCGTACACTTTGCCAAAACACGTCGCGAAATCGCTACCATTTTCTCCTTCGGACCATCTCTCCGCAACCTGTCGCGAAATCGCTACCATTTTCTCCTTCGGACCATCTCTCCGCAACCTGTCGCGAAATCGCTACCATTTTCATCATCCGTACACTTTGCCAAAACATGTCACGAAATCGCTACCATTTTCTTCGTCCGTACACTTTGCCAAAACACGTCACGAAATCGCTACCATTTTCTCCTTCGGACCATCTCTCCGCAACCTGTCGCGAAATCGCTACCATTTTCATCGTACTTCGCTGCAACCTGTCACGATTTCGTGATGCTTTTCTCTATAGAGCATGCTTTCCAAAAAGTTGCACGATTTCGTGACCATTTTTGTGCTTTGTGCCCTTTGGTTGATTCTGTCGTGATATCGCGGCAGTTTTACATCTTCGTACTCTTTTTTGCTTCAAAGCCGTGAAAACGTGACCTGTCACGATTTCGCGACGCCCTTCTTGCTCACACTACCTTCCTGCTTCCTATCGTGAAATCACTACCATTTTTGTTCCATACACCTTTGGCTACTTGGAGTCACGAAAATGTGACATGTCACGATATCGCGATGATTTCACGTTTCATGCCTTCCATCTGCAATCTGTTGCGATTTCGAGACGTTTTTCACTCGGCATCTCTTTGCTCAATGTTGTCACAATTTTGCAATGTTTCTCTTCTCCATACGCCATGCTATTTTCCTATCATGAAATCGTGACCATTTTTTATTCCGTACACCCTTTGCAGCAACACGTCACGAAATCGCGACACTTCTCATTTCCAAGTAGTGGCAGCTCCATATGTCATGAATCGATTTTCATTCTTGCCTTTCTCTCTCCTGCCTGGGCCGCGACGGAGCAACATGTCACGATTTTGTGACACCTTTTCATTTTTTCCAGTGACATGTCACGATTTCACAACACCTTTTCATTTTTTCCAGCGACGTGTCACGATATCGTGACAACTTTTCATTTTTGCCAACGACGTGTCGCGATATCGTGACAACTTTTCTTTTTTACCAGCGACGGAGCGACATGTCATGATATCGCGACGTTTTTCTATTTTTCGGTAGTGATGGCGTGACAAGTCGCGATTTCGCGACGTGTCGCGATTTCGTGACACTTTCAACACTTATGCATTTTTTTTCTCTTTTCTTCATTTTTAGCATCTGGGTCACTGAGATTTCTTCTGCAAGCCTGCAAAAAAAGAAGGTGGGTCCCCAATTTTGGGGTGTGTTGTGGACTAGCCACAACACTACTTATTGCATATTCTATTATACCCATTACATATCTTCTTATGTTACCATTTTCCACCATGGTGACATAAATTACTAACCAAGTATCTACATCCACACATCCAACTTCCCAAGTGTCCATCACCAATCAATTTTATCCTCTCAATACTTCAACACGTCCCCCTCTAATTCCTACCATCCTATCCTAGTGTACTCCCAATATGGTGATGATATTACCTTTCCAAACATTATCATAGATTATTAAGTCAATATAAACCACCCAAGTGTAGTAACCCATCATAGGATGAAACTAGACATTTATCTAACAAGAGGTAGAGGTCCTTGGAAATAAAATTATCAATTAAGTCATAAATATGATGAAATAAGATAAAATTTAAATCAAGGATGATGTTTTTAATCTTAAGGTCTCAGTTCCAAAAGTGTCTATGGTCCTAGAGTATTAAATTATAGAGAATTGGAAGATGATTGTGATTGCATAAGTCCTTCCTACAGATACCTCCATACCAATTACTAAACTAAATTTTTGCACCACCATATCATTTGAGTTAGAACTAGCAAATGTCAATCAAATGTTGTAAATGGTAGGCCATATGCAATAGACCATGACCAATATTTCTATATTTTTGTTTTCAAGGGATATCTTGTCCTCTAATACACATAGGGTTTCACTAGTAGAGGATGTCTATCAATATCCCAGTTTTCACTCCAAGAATAATTACATATTTTGTATAAACAAGAATATTTCCTTATTCTTATAAAGTGGAGGATGTAAGAGATGCATTCACTATAAGTTGGAGTTCCCTATGCTAAATAAAATTAGTTATGAACTCCTCTTTTGATAATGAATAACTATAAATTTTTAGATGACGTCCATTTTCCATGAGGGGAATCTTGACCACATGGATCATAAGTAGTTTGGCCACTGAATTATCATATATTATATCAATATCATATAGACCAAGCCAATATGTGTGAAGTTATACTTTAAATTTCTTGTACCAAGAATTAAATGGAGAGATCAATAACCAATTTTAAACTTCTAATCCTTGATAAATTTATCATAAAATTGTGTTATTTAGCATTGTACCATTTTGTATTTATAATAAATGTATTTATCCCACATGTGTGGGTAAGCAATAGTGGTAGGTATTTGAGTATTATATAATGTGGAAAAAATACTCATATGGATATGAAAAGGAAGACTATTATATTTTTTGGATATCAAGTTGAGATATATTGATAAGTATCTTCCTTTCAATAAGGAGGATTGTATGGTGTTGCACTATCTCAAGGGTTTGATTTATAATTTAAACATTTTCTATATCAATGTTTATATATAGGTTTCAATGTGAAATTATTAGTGTGCTTAATTTTTTTAAATGAATGTTATTGTTTTAGTAAATATGAATTATTTTCATTTAATAATTAATGAGGTTATTAACATTAAGACTCTTCACTAGTTTGATTAAGGAGCTTGGGATAAGAGGGGTTTGGAGTCAGATTTTTTTGGGAGGTGAATTATGAACATATGCATTTGGTCTAGATTTTAACTCTTCCTCTTACTCGATAATTATTGGAAGTTTTCGGCTAAAAAAAAATCTCTAAATGAAGTAATAATTCATTGCACCTTAATAAAATGAGATTTTATGGTAAAACTCATTGTCTCATAGTTGCAGATAGGTTGTGTAGCATTATTTTTCAGGTTGAATATAGGTTGAGTAGGTAGAGGAAGTTCTCTAGGAGGTTGTACTATAGAATTCAATGTAATAGAAATGGATTTTTTTAAATATGATTGAAATTATTGTTGTTGTTTTGGATGCCAATTTTATCGAAACAAAAATTGTTGATATCTTGGAAGCCCTAAATTATTATCGTTTTTCTTATTTTTTGTAGGTATTGGTTTAGCTATAGTTTCCAACCTTGGAGAGTACCAATTTTTTAAAGGAGGTGGAGGATAATTCATTGAATTAGTAAAAAACCAATTATAAATAATTGAACTATCAATGAAAGTACCTTAAAATAATAGTCAAGGATTTTACGTTAGAGTAAAGTTAAGTAGTTACTATAGCATGTAATAAATACACAAGTTTTAGAATGTGTAATGATGTAAATGTGCACATAGTACACATGTATATAAGTCATACTATAGAGTCAAAGGTATATTAAGGGCCAAGGAACCTATCTTCCTATATAAATACCTTATAGTGAGTGAAACATGAAGGAGAGAATATATAGAGAGTGCATAGTATACATTAGTAGTGTGATACAATGTAGTTCATTTAAAAATATTTTAAGGAGTGTTCATATCCTCCATTATACTACATTGTACTATTTTCATGAGCTTTCATTAATGACATATTTATGATTTATTGCAAAATTTTATTTCCTTATTTTCCAACATATTATAGTGCCATTGTCATATAGATAACATAGCTTTCATATCTTGCATCTAGTAATGTACGAAAGGTGGTACATTAATTATGTACCTAATAATGCAATATACTCTCTAACACCTCCATGTATTACATTATTTGGGTATTGAATACTTTAGTCTTCAATATGGATCTTCGATATTCAAATGCCCTTCTACTTGATCTGGTTCTTCTTCTTCTTCAGATTTAGCATTAGATTCATTATTTGTGATTTCTTCATTATACTATTTGTTTGTATGTTGTTGAGTATTTTTATCTTGTTCTTTTCTGCCTTATTTTATCTTCCTCCTTCTTTGTCTCTGCATTATTACTAGGATTATGCATAAGGGGTTGGGCCCGAAATATACTTGTAAAAAAATGGTGAATCCTAATCAAAATAAATGTGAATCATAAGCAAATCAAATCATTCATCTTTAGAAAAAATTTTGGGGGTATTTGAAGCTTTAAAAATTAAGGTCATATTTGGGGTAAATTTTGACCTATTAAATTACCTTATACTTCATAAAAACACCACCATTAGATAAGTATTGAAAAGAGCTTTCCAACGAGTACAAATATACCTATGTTTGGATATATTTTGTGGCAAATTGAACCTAAGAAACAATTAATCTAAAAAAATTTAGGCAAATGGGCCAATGTTGAGGGTTATCATATTCACCAATTTCCAATTTTGGAAATCCTAATATTCGTCCAATTTGCAAATATTTTCGACTATGCATAACCCTGATTCTTAATAGAGGAATATAAGCTTCATGTTGAGTTAGTCTATCATCACAATAAAATTGACATGGATTCAAAGATTCATTACTAGTACTTACTTTTATTTGTTTCATTCCTCGAAATAACTTAAAAGTTATTAATGAAAAATAGAATATTAAGCACTCTTCTAAGGAAATAATAATTGCATTTTGAGTATTCCACCAAGTCCTAAATAGATTTTCATAAATATATCCAATTAATTTTGTAAAGTTCTCTTCCTTTGCTTCCTTCAAAAATAAGGAGAATTTTTCTTTCAACTTTGTAGGCAAGAGTTTGAATGCATTAAAGTTTTCTATAATATTTTGTAAATAGAATCTAAGTTCATGAAGTATATTTTCACTAATTTCATTGAATATATTCTTAACTATTTCCTCCATATTACTTTAAATAATAAACCCTTTGAAGTTGATTTCCTTATGTCTCCCTAGTTTAGAGTATGTGAACTACTTTGATAAAACCCTTCTAAGACTTAGGTTTTGTAGGATTCATTATGTTTCCCTAGTGATTATATTATGTTGTAAGTTTTTACAAAGTGCTTAGAAAGTATAAGTTCACCTTTTGGGTTGATTTTGTAGTGTTTCGTAAATAACAACAATCAACTCCTATTTCACTTTATCTCTCCTAATCAACTATGCACTTATCAATTTGAAGTTCTCTACGGTTGGATTTATTTTGTCCCTTTAGTATAAGTATAAGACAAGTGTAAGTAAATAATTCCAACTCCTTTAAGTAAATAATAAAATTCCTTTTATACCCCTTAATATCCATTAGTTTAATATTTCTAAATTCCAATAATCTATGTTTGATGTAGTATACCTTATATCTCCCTAATTTTGAAATATTAGAAATTAATAATATTTGTAATAATAATATTGATTTTCCAAGAAGAAACCCTTGTATATCCTATGGTGTTCAATTGAAAATATTCCACTAAAGTCATTTAAAAAACTATGGATATAAGATCCTTTGATTTTATTTCAAATGTATTAAGGTTGATTGTTTCTCCAATATAAATGATAAATAAACTCAACCTTATGATATACCCCTTATTACTCCTAAATGAAATAAATTTTAATCAAATTAAAACATTACCTTATAATGTTGTATTTCCTTGAGAAATAGTTGTACTTCCTTGATAACGGATGTATGATAGTGGTAGTGAGTTTAATGCTCCTGTGAATCCTTGACTTCAAGCCTTGTGCCTTGAATATGCTCTCAACTATACCTTAATTCCTCATTTATTTAATGTTGGCTAAAAATATGCTTCCATACTCTAATTTGGACACCTATAAGTATGCTTCTACATTCTTGACATAGGAACCAAGTGGCATAAGTTTTTCTCTTCTATGTGCTTTATTTTAATAGGCTCTATGTCCTTCTTGATACGTTGACCACATGGTGTATGAATTATTTATGGTCATATTCCTTGATGGGAATTGGATTTAGTTGTCTTCAATGCTAATTTCTCCCTTGATCGAAGAGCTATAATTATTATGTGTTGTATCACCCAAATGATATTATTAACGCTCAATCAGTGGACATTACCTTCCTTTGAGTGTTTCCTTTCCAAATGTAAGTTAGGGAATATATGGGTACCTTAGGTGAATATGCCAAGTAGCACTCTATTATTTTGCATGGAAGACTCTCCAATGTCTCTTTCCATTTGTATATCCTCTACTAGTGAATACCATTTGTATTATGTCTAAAAATCCTTTCTTTCCAAGTTCTTGATGATACTTGTGAGGATGGCTCTAGCTAAGCAAGTTATAAAAGGTTCTATGGTGGCTATCGATATACATCTCGGTTGGTGATATGTCCAAGTGGGACCCTTGGTAATACACCTTTCTTTCGCCTTTCACTTCATTGTAATATGCTATCATTGGTGGAATAGATGATTTTCACTTTATGTAGCCCTTATTCATTGTAGGTTGTCGTCACCTTATGTATTGGACAATGGTATCTTCTAAAACCTTAACAAGCTATCTTTCGAGCCTTATGAGTGGCTCTTCACTCAAGCACCAATAAAAATATATCAAGCCCTTTTCATGGATCATATCTTAAGCACCTTTGCTAGTTCTTATCCTTTGTAAATGATGGATGTTGAGCCTCTTTTTAATGGCTCCTCTTCAAGCACCTTTGTAGTGTTGATTCCATACATTGAGCCCTTTAGGATGGGTCCTCTTTGAGAACTTTTGGTAGTGCTTCTAATTTACCAATGATGGCTACTTGTAGTTAGGATGATAGGCTACGTAGAGTGGAATTAAGATACTTTTTTCATCTCCTCTTGATGTAATAATATATAAAACTTGGTTCTTGTATAACCTTGTAATAAACCTAAGATGGCTTTTGTATTGCACCTATAATGTGAGACTCTCTTAGTCTCATTTTGTAGCTTCTTTTCCTAGTTTTTATGGTGGTTCTCTTCTCCAAACCTTGGAGGAATATAACCCTATATGGTGGCTACTCTGAGCCACAATAAGTTTTTTGTTTTATGTATCAAATAGTGTCTCTAGAAACTTTGATAGTATGCGGGTTTTGTGCTATTGATATTAACCTTAACTTAAGAATAAATGCACATAATAATCCTTTGAGAGTAACTAGTTTAATGAATACATATAATAGTGTAATTAATCCTTAATGTAAGATTAATATGTCTATATTAATGCACTTAAGGATAATAATAATTTCACCTTATGCTCCTGTAAATGAACCCTCAAAGTAAATTGAAATATACACTTAATTTTCACAACTTAAAATTGTTAGTGCACCTTTAATCTCTTTAAGAACAATTAGTATAGTGCAATATTTATCTCACCTTATTACTCCTTCAAATGAATCTTAAATCATGTGCTAGTAATTTCTCTTAAATGCACTATAACATCATTAACTTAATGTAGTATTATTTGCAGTTGCTAGATAATAGAAAAATGATATTTTATTTCTATCAAAATATATCTAACTCCTATTTTAATGTGCAGGTATAAAAATTAAAAGAAACTATCTTATGCACTCCCTTTTAAGACTTAAAATGCAACCTTCCTCCTTGCAAATTTTAAAGTCTACTAAGATTCTCAATGAAAGTAAATAATAAATTGAATATAAGTGCTAATAAAATGAACCCTTTGCACCTAAGTTGCTTACCTTTAATATCTATGAAGATGAAGGATTGCTAGGTGATTAGATTCACCTTATTTTATTTTAAATAGCTCCTCAACTCACCAGCACCAAGTTTATCTCCCAAATTTTGGTGTTCTAAATGCAATTTGCTACTCCCAAATGCAATTATGTGATGATTGAAATAGGACTATGTGCCAGAGATATTGGTGTTTTTAACACTACAGGTTTCAATATTCAATGAAGATCACCAATATCTAATATCCTCCTGGACTCATATATTGAGTCTCTTATTCCTTGAGTCTGCAATAAGTCTACTATGACCTTTTTCTCTCTTTTGTAATATGCAAGTCTACAACTCTTGTAATGGAATATTTTCTCAGGTCTCTAAAATATTCGATCTTCTACTTGCTGCTGCAAGTTTTGGAATGCTTCTAATGAAGATATTCTTCCTAGCTCTTTTGTAGGAAGCTTCCCAAATTTCTTTGAATCTCCTTTTCCTGCAACACGATGTTAGAAACTAAAATGGAAGAATCTATAATTCTAGAGATAATGAACTTCACTAGTTGATTTATCAATCTAGTGGAATATATGTCGAATCCTAGTCTTCATGAGTTTTTTGCAACCCTATGGAAAGGCTCTAGCCAAATGCAATCTCAAAAATTTTGTAAATGAGATTTTTATATTTCTCTCAATCTTACTTATGACTCTCCCTATTTTCTATTTGACCTACCATATGCTTTGATATCATTGTTAGCCTTTGATGAGCATATGCTATAGGAAATACAACCACAAGATGTAAGATATGTAAGCTCTGATATCTATATGATAATGGCACCATAATATGCAGTAAAATAAGGAAATAAAATTCTGCAATAAATAAAAAATATGCCATTAATGAAAGCTCATAAAAATAGTACAATGTAGTACAATAGAGGATAATAACACTCTATAAATTGTTTTTAAAGGAACTACATTGTATCACACTACTAATATATACTATGCACTTTCTATATATTCTCTACTTCCTGTTTCACTTACTATAAGTCCTTTATATAGGAATATTGGTTTCTTGTCCCTTAATATAACATTACCTCTATCCTATGACTTATGTACATATGGACTACATCCATATTTACATCATTGCACATTCTAACACTTGTGCATTTATTACATGTTGAAGTAACTACTTAAATTTACTCTAAAGTAAACTCCTACTCTATTAATGTATCAAATGTGGTACATTGATATGTACCCAATAATTTAATAGACTCTCTAAAAACTATGTATCCACTATAACAAAGAAGGACCAAACTTGAGATCAACACAAGGGATTAAATTTATCTTAGAGACTAGTCCTTGAGAAAAATTTGATCTTTAATTGCGAAGCCTATTGAAGTGTCTTATCCTCCTTCATAGAAGTAATTAAACCAATGGTCAATAGCTTTGGTTGTACATACAAAAACAAGAGTGACAAATTGAGCAAAAGAGTATCATGTGCTAGGGTTATGCATAAGGGGATGGAATTGAAATGTACTTGTAAAAAATGGTGAATCTTAATCGAAATCAATTCAAATCAAGGTAAATACTAAGAAAATCAAATCAATCATCCTCAAACAAAAATTTGAGGTATTTGAAGCCCTAAAAATTAAGGTAATATTTCAGATAAATTTTGATCTATTAAATCATCTTATTACTTTGTAAAAATACCACCATTATATCAGGCTCGAAAAGAGCTTTTCAATGAGTACAAATATACCTATTTCTGGATATATATTGTGCAGAGTTGACCCTAATAAAAAATTAGTCCCAAAAATTTTAGGCAAATGGGTCGATGTCGAGGATCCTCATATTCACCAATTTTAAATTTTGGAAATCCTAATATTCATCCAATTTATGAATATTCACCACTATGCATAGCCATGTTATGTGCTATGATTGTATTAGAGGTAGTAGGAGAATGAAGATGAAATTGTTAAAACTAGATAAATATTGGAAATACCCTAGGGGATTTCATCAAGGAAGGACCAACTTACTAAGGAGTGAAAGCATTATATATATACTAAAATATGTGTTGCTATGGATATTTAAAAAACTTTGCTACAATCCATTAAAATTAAATTTGAATCAAGAGAATGGGGTCAACAAGTAGATTATGAAAATATCATATTTTATTGTCACAATTGTTATGAGATTGGACACATGAAAATATTTTGGAAAGTGAAAACTATGAAAAAAGAGACAAAAAATGTTATCCTTTAGATAAAATTCAAGACAAATCAAGAAAATCATATAGTACTAGAAGCTAGATTAGATCAAGGATATTACACTCCAAAAGAAGAGGTAAAAAAATCCTATCTACAATATCATTTGGAAAGTTCACAAGGAATTAAAGGTGGAAAACAAGAAGTGGAGATAAATTCTAAAACAAATACAGCAAAGAGATCAAGTTTCTTCTAATTAAATCATCTTCATTTTCCTCAAGTAGTATATAATCCTCTATAGGTAATAAAAGTGAAAGTGGTGAATATGTTATCCCTTGCACTTTAAGGTGTGAAAAGTAGAATAATAAAGAAATAATGTTGGAGGAAACCCATAACAATTTAGGATTTCTAAGTAATAATAATAAGGTGGTTACTATAGAAGAGCATCCTTACACTTTAGGATTTATAGGGCAACATAAAGAAGATTGTACTTTTGAGGTTATTCCTTGCACTTCAGATCCTTTAGAATAATGTAAACCTAAATATATTGGATAAATTGATGAAGATGAAAGTATTTTTAGAAATGAAAAAAATAAAGGAATATAAAAAAAGAAAAAACAAAGAGAAAAACAAACCCAAAGTGAGATTTATATGGGAAAACAAAATCAAATATCACAAGTGTTAACAAGATGTATGGATAAACCAACAAATAAAAATAAAAAATAACAATGAAAATAATAAATTGGAATATTAGGGAAATGAATAAGAACCCTAAAAAAGGGTAATAAGAAATTGTGATGTTTTCATAAATAATATATTTATAGATATAGAATTTGGGTAGCAAATATTTTAGTCATTCACAGTGTTGAATTTCATCTTGATAGAATATAAATTTTAGAATGCATCTGATATAAAAAGGAGTTGGTTATGGAAACTTAGTAGTTTGAGGACAATAGAGAAGATATTTCATATAAAGGTAAATGAAAAATATCTTTGATAGAAAGGTAAAGTTGGATATTATTTAGTTAGCTTATTAGAAATATAACATTTTATTTTTGTAATGGGAGTGGATCCCAATAAAAGCCACAAATAACTTATTAAAAATTAAAATAATTCATTTTCAATTGTTATTTTCATGTGCAATATCATCCTTAATGTGATCACTATGCCATTATATGATATTTTATCAACACATAGAGACAATTTACAGCAAGTAGAAGAGGATGTAGTGTTCGAATATATAGATCCCCTAAACCACTTCACCATTTTTTTGTTGAAATGGATAAACATTTCAAAATAGGATAAATAAAAAAGACTTACACTATCTCAAAAGTATCTAGGATAACACAAAATGTGCTAATGGGATGATTATGTCATATAGGTGGTAGGTTCTAAAAATGGAAATAAAAAAATCTCAAAAGTATCCCAAAAGACCCATAAATTGAGATGAATCAAAATCATGACCTTAAAAATTGGTAGTATTTGTTAAAACTGGTGATTGCATAAAAACACTAGAAAACAAATGATCCTAGTAAAACCTAGTTTTAAAGAAAAGGAAATGATTATGCTTGCATATAAAAGGGATGATCAAGATCTTCTCCAAATAATGGTGATCTCGGTCTCAACCAGTGATCATGGTGTAAGAACAATGAGTACCCCCAAGGATAATAAACTTAGATCCCCTTGTCCTCACCTCATTATGGAAAGGGATATAGGTGTTGGGTTAAATCCTATGTTATATTTTATGATTTTAATTAAATAAAAACCAAGGGGTTCCTAAAGACACCAAAAGGCTCTCATTTTCTAAATAAGTTTCTATGACCTAACTAAACCTATGATAAAATGTAAACACACAATGTTAATGTAAGAATACAAGAACTACCCTATATGAGTTTATCTTTTAAATGAATACAAGAAAACTACAAAAGTAATATTTTTTTTAGAGATAGAGTTCAAGGAAAATGCCACCCACTTTTGGAATCACCAACTTGTCCATTTTTTTTTTTTGGTAAGTAAGAGAATATTATAATTAACACTGGGTTTTAACTGGTTGACCCAAAACCATTTTACAAAATAGGGTCCACTGACCAACTGGACAAAGGCCAAGCCCTAAAAGTTTAAACTGACAACAAAAAGGGCCAAGACCTACTCTTCCAACAGAATACAGCCAAACTAAACTATGGAAGCCTAATATTATGGCCATCAGAAAAGAAAGACGCAAAATAGAACTAACAAAGACAAAAACTAATCATGCAAGCACCATGCGGAGTAGCTTGTGCCCATATAAAAATAATAGAATATGGTCAAAAAAACATCCCATAGAATGGATAGCCAAGAGGCCAAGCAGTCTTCCTTGTAGTCCTCATCTAACTTCTTATCATCCTCCTTGCCATCATCTTTAGATTTTGCCTTCGACTCCTTGTGCCCCTGGAACTGCTGGCTATAAAATAGAAGATTTAGAGAATCACACAAATCAACAACTGCACTGATGAGGCTAGACAGACTCTTCAACTGGTTGATACTGTTGGAGGCTGATGAAATTGTCATCTTCTCCAAGACTATTATGGTGGGGTCTGGTACCTCATTGTCAGGGATCTCCAACACTTTGTTATTTCTTGCTAGGGCCTTTTTGTGACATCAAATCCAAACACACCTTGGGAAATACTTGAGGCCAAAGTGAATGTTTCCCATGCATGAATTTGTAGATAAAAAACCTATATCAGTGCCCCACCAACTGCAAAAAACACTAGTCACATGAACAAAAAAAACAAATATGACAAAAGCCATTATAAGGTTCAAAAAAATATTTTTAAAAATGCCCCCATTTTCTGTCATTGATTCACTTTGAGCCTTCCAATCTAAAATTTTTCATTATCTATCACCATTGAGACTGCATGAGGAATATTTTCAGTCCACGTGATCAAATTTTGTGCTACAATGCCTTCATTTGCCAGCCTATCAGCTGCCATGTTTGCTTCCCGAAAGGTATGCAAAATTATGGCCTCAAGTCGATCATGAATTAGAGCCCTTGCTTCGTGGATGTAGTCATCAAATCTCCAAGGAGCTCTCTTAGTGTTCTTTAGAAGATTTATAATAATAAGAGAATCACCTTCCACCAACAGTTTCCCTGGATAATTCTCTGCCACCTTGAGGCTCCTCCAAATTGCCCTCGCTTGAGCCACATTGTTAGTTTGAGCTCCAAGATGTTCAGCAAAAGCTACAAGCACCTCACACTTGTGGTCTCTAAGTAAGCCACCAGCCCCAGCTTCACCTGGGTTGCCCCTAGATGCCCCATAAAAATTTAACTTAATCCACCCTAAGGGGGGTGGGGTCCATGTGATCATGGTTCTAGGACAGACTTGAGGATGATTGAGGCCATCAGTGAGAGGTAAGTTTAATGACTGGCCTAATGAAGCTTCAAAAGGATTTGGAGGTCTAGATGTTGCAGGCACTAAACAAGCATTCTCATTAGCATATACTAAAATTTTTGACAGGACAAAGGATGACTGAGAAACCTTATCCAAGAAGGCCCGACGATTCCTTTCCAACCATATCTGCCACAAGTAGTGATGAAGGCAGATCTTCCACATATACCTAAGACACCTATTCAAAAATGGAGAAGGCCACTGGACAAATAAGTCAAAAATGGACTGAGGATGGACCCAATAAATATGAAACACTTGTAATAGACCTAACAAGATTGAGACAAAAAAATTACAATACAGAAACAAATGATCAATAGACTCCCACTCAAACATACAAAGATAACACCTATTAACAATAATCACACCTCTTTTTATTAAGTTATCCATGGTGAGGATCTTATTTTGGATGGCCGACCATGCAAAAAACCCAACCTTCGGAACAATGCTTTTGGGCCAAACTTCCAAGTGAGGGAAAGTAGGTTCATCATTATCAATAAGCATCAGATAAGTAGTCTTGACAGAAAATTCCCCATTGTCTGAAGCTTCCCAGATAATTTGGTCCTCAAGAATTCCAGAAGGGAGTAAAGAATGTCTTAATTCATTCTCAAGTATTATTGATGCCCCTGGTAGATCATTGTTCATTATTGGCTTCCAAACCCTTCTATTGTTTGACAAAGTAATAAAATCTGCAACTTTGGTACCGAAAACTTCAATTGTCCAAGCTCTAAGGGTTGAAAGGATGGGGTCTGCAGACAGGGGATAGTCCTTTAACCATTTGTGGTCCCGGAAATCAATGTTTCTTCCATTTCCCGGTTTCCAACGTAGCCCTTTGCTTAGCAAGTTTTTAGTTTGAAGGATTGATTTCCAAAAAATTGATCCCCTGGGAGGAAAGGAATAACTTAAGAATTTAGTTTCTTGCAAATAATTTCTTCTGATTATAGTAATCCATTCTGCATTTAATAGGTCATCCTTGATTACAAAATCCTTGTCATTATCAAGTTCAAACTCAACCCTTGCTCAACATTTGATACATTAGTCATACTTTTGTTGATGTTCTTTGAACTAATCAATTAAGTCAATATGATATTGAGACATAGAAGTTATGTATCTCCTTCTACTCAAGGCATATTCTATCTTATTTTCTTTTCCCTTGATGTATTCGATACCAAAATCATATTCAACAAAATATTCCATCCATAAGTGTTGTCTTGCATTTATCAGAGGTTGTGTAAAAATATATCTTAGACTTTGATGGTTTTTTTAGCTCAAATAGCCTTCCCATTAAATAATACCTCCAAAATTTGTGTACATGGATAATAGTAGCCAATTCCAAGTCATGAGTGGCATAATTTATCTCATGTTTTTTAAGCTTTCGAGATTCATAAGCGATGACTACCTTATCTTGAGTTAATACACCCCCTAAGCACTCAATAGAAGCATCAATGCATATTGTAAATATTTTTGAAGGGTTAGGTATTTTGAGTATCAGAGTAATAGTTATTTTTTCCTTCAAAATATTGAAGGCCTCCTCACACTGATTTATCCATTTGAATACCTTCCTCTTCCTTTGTAGGTTTCTAATGGAATGGGAATTTTTTGTGAAGCTTATTACAAAATACCTATAATATCCTGCTATTCCCATAAGACTATGCACTTCGGTTATTTTGGTGGGTGCAAGCCAGTTTATGATAGTTTCAATTTTCATAGGATCAAGAGCAATCCCATCTACAAATGATATGCCCTAGATATTGTAGTTGTTAAGTATAAAATTCACAATCTGATAAGTTTCTATAAATTTAATTATTTCTAAGTACTTCAAGTACAATTCTCGTGTTGATCATGATCCTCTTTAGTTTATAAATAAATCAATATATCGTATAATATTATAAGCACAAAGTGATCTAGTTGTTCCTAGAATACATTGTTCATTATGTTCATAAAGAAAGCTAAGGCATTAATCGACCCAATAGTTAGGACTATGAATTCATATTGTCCATATATTATTCTAAAAGCAGATTTATGAGTGTCCTCTTCTCAAATTCTTAACTGATGATATCTCAATATGAGGTCATTTTTTAATAAAATGGTGGCTCCTCTTAGTTGATCAAATAGATAATCAATTCATGGAAAGGAATATCTCTTTTTAGTGGTGAATTTTTGAGTAGTGGATAATTGATACATAACCTTAAATAACCATCCTTATTAATTACAAATAAAACATGAGAACCCCATGGTGATATACTAGGTTTAATTAGTCCTTTTTATAGTAAATCTTGAATATTTGTTTTTAGATCTTGTAACTCTATTGGGGTCATTCGATATGGAATCCTTGCAATAGGCTTAGATCTAGGTAAAATTTCTATGGATAAATCAAAATGTCACTAAGTTAGAAGGCTTGATAAGTATTTAGGTAATACATCTCTAAATTCATTTAGTATGGATATTTCTAAAAAAATGTTTGCATTTGCTTGAACCTCTTCCTTTTTATTTATTTATTTATTTATTTTTAATTTATGGAAAGCATCCCAAAAGGGATGCCACTTTTGGGTAAGACCCAAGGAGGCAGGGGTATCCATTTCGCCAAAAATGCCCAAGACTCGGACATGGCATACCACCTTTGACATACTCAAGGAGCAAACAAACACACAAAACTAATTTAAAAATAAGTAAATAAATAAGTAAAAAGCAACAAAAAAAATAAAATAAAATAAAAAACATGCTCCTTGAGTGTGTCAAAAATAAAAGCACAACCAAACATGCACAATAAGATAAAAGAAACCACAACACGAACCACATAGAAAAACACAAGAACCACATAACAAAACACAAAAAAGACAAAAACAATAGAACACTAAAAAGACATAACCCAAAAAAATATGAAAAATAAACACAACCAAAACCTAAAAAATAAAAAATAAAAAAAATAAAATAAAAATAAAAAACAACCAACAACAGACAATAAACAAAAACAAAAAACATATAAAAACACTCACACATAAAAAAACGAATTAACACAAACAAAGAGAAACCCAATAACAAGAATGAAAAAAAAACAAGAACAATAACAAAAAACTTAAAAAAAAAACACAAAACAACAAAAACACAAGAACAACAAAAAATAATACAAATAACCCATCCACCTTAAAAAACTAAACAAAAAAAGAAAAAAGAAAAAAAAATTGAACACAACAATGACCTATCTAGACCAGAAGACTATTAAGTCAAGAATCAACAGAGGAAACAAAAGAAAGAATAGAATGAGCTAGGGAACTAAAAAAAACTGAATGAACCAAAGAGAAGCAAAAAAAAAAAAAAAGCAAGAAGAAACTAGGTACCTTCAGAACTGGAGCCATCCAATGAAATGATAGAAAGAAGAGCTTCCCTAATTTGAGAAGCCCACCATCTAGGAGGGTGGCCATAACAAGTAAGATCATATTTTTCCAAAGCCCAATTAGCTAAATCATCGACACTCTTGTTTTGATCTTTGGCCACATGATTGTAATCAACTTTAAAAAATCCCATATGGATTAATTGAATCTTCTCAATAATTCTTTTTATTCTCTAATCCACCTTATGATTCTTAGAAGGAGTCTTCAAGAGATTAATCATAAGTTGAGAGTAAGACTCAACTAACACATTTTCCCATCCAACCTTAGTAGCCTCCTGAAGGCCTTTGAGGATACCATACCCCTCAACAAGGTTATTGGAAATAATACCCAAATTATAAGAAAAATTAAAAGCCAGGGAGCCATCTAAAAGTCTACCAATTCCTCCCACATTGGCTTTTCCAGGGTTCCCTCTAGAGGCTCCATCGGTATTGACTTTTCCAAAATCCTTGGGATGAGGTTGCCAATTTCTTGTCCTATCCATTTTACTAATACTCACATTCCATTTAATTTAGTTGCCCTTAGAATATTTAATCTTCAATATTTGCATCACTTGATCCCATATTTTGTGGGAGTTTTGGGGGTGATTAAGGAGATGATGGACTGATTCAACTAAGTTGGCTATGGTATTTAACCAAATATAGTGAATATCCTTCCTATCTTGATTAAAAAATTAGATGTTCCTTTCATTCCAAATATTCCAAAGAAGAATTGTAGAACCCATCCAAACTAACTACCTAATAAAATGATCAACACCCTCTTTATTATGCCAATCCCTCCAAAGCTGTTCAAAAGTAAAAAAAAATGGACCATTGTAAGCCATGTAAAGTGGCCATTCTCCTCCATAGCTTAGAGGCTAAAGTACACTCAATAAAAATATGGTTGAGAGTTTCTACATTCTCTTCACACATTTCACATCTAAAAGGGCCATGAAAACCATGCTTCATAAGTTTCTCACCAGTAAGCACCCTACAATGCAATAAAATCCAATTAAAGAACCTCACCTTAGGCCAGATATTTTGAGCCCACAATCAGAAGAATGGTTGGGATTATTATGGCATAAGGTCAAATAACCTTGAGCAACTGAATACTCACCCTTAGTAGTGTTGTTCCATCCAAAAATTTCTTTTTCATTGGACTAAGAGAGGGATCTCATATGAAGGATGCTTTGGATATCTTGTCTTTGCCTTTCTGGAATTTGAATAGGTCAATACTCAATAGGGATTCAATATCTACCAACCTTTGAATTACCAGTATGGTACCGACATTAATTAGCCACCTTTATCTAGTTATCTCGATGAAGCTCCTTTTTATTTATTTTGACTACATATATTGTTCCACCTCTTTTATTGTATTCTTTAGTTGTAGGGAAAAAAGTATATGTGGTTGAAATGGATTGTGATCATAATAGATTTTGATCCACTGGTTGTATTCATCAATGAATTCTAACCATATTTCTTCAAAATTAATGAAGGCTTTATGGGATCTTAGCCAATCCATTACAAGTATAACATCAAAGGCATGTAATGGGGCTACATACATGTGCCAATTGGTCTTACCCTTAGGTAGAGTTATGTGGGGGTCAAATAGACACTAGTTAACAAAATAGGTTTGTCCTAACCCATATTCTATGATGTGAATCCAACTGCAAGAGGTTAGAACAAATACCTTCCATCACATTAAAATTACGATTAATAGAAATAATTGGTAAAATACTTAATTCACATAAAAACTCAATATATAGAAATAAATCAATAAATATAGAAATAACTGGTAAAATATTTCATTCACATAAAAACTGCAATGTGTGGAAATGAATCAATAAATATTTTATTTTCTCATTCTTGGATTCACTTCCCCTTTTACAATGCAATACCAAGGGAATATATATCTCCAAAATAAACCCTAAAATAAAACCCTAAATATTGAAGCCCTAAATGAAACCATAAAAGGAAACCCTAAAGATTAAAGCCCTAAAAATAAAATTACTATTTTCAGCAAATTGATTTTTCCATAAGAAAACTACCTTTTTAAGTAATTACTATTTTTGGCAAATTATATTTTTATAAAAATTTGCCTTTGTTAGTAATTACCATTTTCGACAAATTATTTTTGCGTCAAAGAATTCCATTTTGAGTAATAAAAAAATTATTTTAAAACTTCTTTAAAAAAACCCTCTAAAAATAGGCTCTGCATCATTCTACCTTCCACCCATTTTCAAAAAATATAGGCCTTTTCGGTATATCTCTAATTATGCTAGTGGAAATAAAACTATTTGTTGCACCACTATCAATTAAAATGCACATCCTTATTACATAATTTACCTTTTAAAAGGAAAGGCATAGTCTACTTATCTAGGGCAGAAATACATGTTGTTGCATAGATGCGATGGGGTTGAGCTTCAAGTGATTTCTGACTATTTGCTCTCTAGGGGAATTTATTTGTAAAATGAGGGCCTCCACATATGCAACAACTTGATTTTAGTGACCTATCATCTCCTTTGTTTCCTTTAGTTTTATTAACTAGTGTTCCCCTAACATATGTTCTCTGAAAAGAGGTTCTTTGGTCATTTCTTCCTAAATAGTTTCTCCTATATCTATCATTTTAGGACTTATTACTATTTTTTGTTTCTACCTTAGGTCTTTCCTTTACCCCTTCTTTAGGATTTTTTATTTTTTCCTTATCCTATTTTATAAAGTATAAAATTTTTATTCTCATTTTCTCTTTCTCCTTATTTGTCATATTTTGATAATTGAAATAATATCTATCTTTTTGTTGATTGGTCTCTTTATATCAAGTCAATTTGTATAATTTTTGAAGATTAGAAGTACTAAGCATGTTAATAATTGTTCTTATTTTAGGATGAACTCCTAGTATAAATTTGTGTACCGTTTGTTGCTCATTATTCTTGTATTTAAAAATATACTTTAAAAGTTTAACAAACTTCTGGTTGTATTCTTCAATATATAAGGATTTCTAAGGTAGAGAATTCTTCAAAATTTTCCACATAGAATTGCTTAGTCAATAATATTTTCTTAGACTCCCCTAAAAACTTCCATTTCATAACAGAGGTTTGAATTTTATTTCCTTCTTTATATGTATTCCACCATTCTAAGGTCGTATCTACTATGTGGAGGGTAGCCCAGATAGTTTGGTACTAAAATGATAAGGTCTTCATAGAGAAGTATGTGTATATTTCACTTAACCATATGTCTACAGTATTCCTACCTTCTTTTCCATTAAATTTAGAAATTTTTACATTCTTCATGTCTTTTGCCAATTCTACCCCTATGTGAGTTCTACCACTTTCTACTTGTCTATCGGGATTCTCTTCTTGTTTGGCTTTAGGATATTTCCCCTGGATTGCTTACCTAAATTTTCTATAATTTTCTATTGTTGATATATTAACTCACACTGTTCATGCATCTTCTCTCTTTGCTGTTGCATTTGTTCCTTGAAGCAATTGAACTATGAGATTCAGATTCCCAAATTTTTTTATAGGTTCATTTATATATTTAAGTTGCCTTTGTCTTTGATTTTGAATTGTAACTTACTCCTAATTAGAAGGTGTGGATCTCTTAGATGATCCTCCACAAAGAATTGGTGCTATTTTATCTAGGTACAAAATGAGCTATGTTAGTTTTAATGTTCTTGGCTGCCTTAAAGGTATCTAAGGTTAAATTTTATTTACGGAAGTCCTTGGGTCTTAGATCCTAGGAATATCACAACCTAGGATTTGATACCAAATGTAACAACTCAGGTCTGACTTAGCGGTTGTAAAAACCCATACTAGCTTACTAGTGTAACAACTCAGGTCTGACTTAGCGGTTGTAAAAACATCATAATAGCCCAATGATGGTTAAATGAAGAATGCAACTACAAATGCTAGCAATAAATTTTAAAACAAAGATGAATTCCAATTGAAAGAATTATTAAAGACTCATTGATCTTATAAATTATATCGTATTCAACTAAGCATCAACTTAAAGGTGGAAAATACCAATAGATGTTCTTTTTTCAAAAATTAACCTCCATTCAAACTTTTAATTATAAGATTTGAACTCTTTCCTTCTATTTTTGAAGTAGAAAGAAGACCTATCTAAAAAAAATTAAGCACTTCATTAATACCGAGACCCATTCAACAAGAACGGACTAGTAGTTTCCAACACTATCAAGTCAATTTTTAAGGAAAAATTTGCCTCATTAATACCGAGACCCATTCAACAAGAACGGACTAGTAGTTTCCAACACTATCAAGTTAATTTTTATGGAAAATTTTGACACGGCATAATATATGGGTAAAACGTCTGAGCACGAATTACAAATACATACATCTATGCTCGTTTTTCCTCATAGTGAACCAGTGGAGAGAGAAAAAAATAATATTAAATAAAAAATATCGCAAGACAATCTCAAGTTAACTTAACATGGGAACACAATACAGTTTAAAATAGTAACATTGCATAGAAATGCCCGAATAATGAAGTAGCCAAACAACAATATGGATTCGAAGCAGAAGATATAACAACGAAATATAAAAGAAAAGAATGCTTGCAAATCTGTTCAATTATAGATAGGAGAAAACATATAACTAATATGTGACCAACATGAATTATGAAAACACCCACAATTGCATTTGTATTTCCTCATAGTGAATTAGTGGAAAGAAAAAACTATTAAAGAAAAAAATCGTAAGATAATCTCAGGACATCTTAACATGGGAACACAATATAGTTTAAAAGTAACATTGCCTAGATATGCCGGAATAAGGAAATAGTCAAACAACAATATGGCTTCTATGCAGATTATATAACAACAAAAAAAATAAAAGAAAATAATGCTTGTGAACTTGTTCAATTATAGAGGAGAAAACATATAACTAATTTGTAACCTAGTTTAAATATTCAGGGAAAAGTATTCATATATAAAAGTGCAATCAATTGGATTGAAAAAAGACAACCTCCTTTCTAGAGGTCTGATTTTACCTAATCATTGCATCTTGTGTTCTTATGAGTGGGATTCAGTTTCCCACCTCTTACTCTCTTGTTCATTCTCGTATTTAGTGTTGTATTCTCTATTTTTGTCTCTCTATCTATGGTGGGATCAACCCAATTTGATTTCTGGCTTGTTTGCCTAATGGTCTAATCCTTTCTTTCATCAATGCTTCAACTCACTCTAGGCCTTCTATTATACTTACTTTCTATGAAATATTTGGTTAGAAATAAATAACAAGGTTTTCAATGATTTGGCTCGTGACCCTATTTTTGATCATCATTGGATCTTGAATGCTACCATCAATAATGATATTCTTATCCCTTCAACTAAGGCCCCCAGGCATAGTTTAGAGTCAAGGTGTGTTGCTTCCTTCAACCTCTCTAGAAATCTCCCTTAACTGGTGGCCCCTCTCATGGACTATACTAGATTAAGGTGGTCACCCCCTCCCTCGACTTGTTGGATAAAACTCAACTTTGATATAACAACTAAAGTCCATCCAAACAAATATGTCTACAAAGGCATAGTCAAAGATAACCTTACCAAGATTATTTTAGGGTTTGCCAAAAATTTTGGATTCCAAACTACGTGACTAAATATAGAGGCTTATACCAGGGATTATCGATCCTTTATGATATGCCTTTCAACAACATCATCATAGAGTGTAATTCCTTGAACATCATCAAAAATCTTAGAGGAACCAAGGCCTTTGAAGATATCATATCCAACATGATCAAGGAGTCAAGAAGATTTATTAGCAAATATGACAATGTGATCATCCAACATACATACAAATATGAAAACAAGGCTATGGATGTTTTGTCCAACCTTGCTCTCTTTGAGGATAATATTCACATTTGGGTTGATCATTTTCCTTATGGCCTTTTCACCAACATAATTTCCAATGATTCCACATTGTTTTAGCTTAGGTGTCCATTCTCAAAGGCTTTTTAGCCAATCTGGCAAGCATGTCTAGCCAAGATTATTTGTTGGTTTACACGTCATAATCTAATACCTTATCCAATCTAATAGATAGTATTTGATCCCAAGTGGCTATCACCCTTTCTAATTGAAGCCTGATAATAATAACACTTCATGTGACCTATTCAACATCTTCGTGCTCATGTGTCACTCCAATATGATGATCATCCACTTCATGCATGTGATCTTTCTTATTTTCATCTTCAATTGCACCCATGCTAGTTTTTTGTGTTGATGTGTCACTCCAATTTAATTCATACTTGCTTTTGGTATGTTATTTCATGCAAATTTGTAACCACAAAGGTCTAGTCTAGTCTCTTTGTGCTTATGTAGCATCCAAGCTTGACTCTTGCATGCTCTATAGTTTGGATATCATGTGCTAGTTAACCCTTCCAAAGCACTCATAGCCCTAATAATTGCCAAAAAAAGGATAAATATATCATGAGTTATTTCCTCATGATGTAAATTGATAGAGGGAAACCCTTTTTATTTGGCTTGATATCATCATTGACTATGATAGTTCCATGACTGATAAGGCACATCCAACTAGAATATTTAGGCATGAGTCAAACAATCTATGGCTATCCTTCCTAGATGGCATATATCTTCCAGAATATTCTAGTGATCCTAATTTCTAGAAGGCTTTTATCCACATCATGAAAGGCACTAGTAATCCTATGATTGACATCATGTTCTTGAGGTGGTGTAAGAGTAGAGTTTCAAATAAGATGGTTTGTTGGTAGCTTGACGTGAAGAGGGTTACCAAGATCTTGAGGTCACATTTCAAAAAGTGGATCGTGTGGCTACATCATAAGTGGGATTTCAATAGAATGACACTAATTGAACCTAAGTCCCTCCAAATTGATCCCTTGGTGAAATATTTTTTGAGGATTCACAACTTCGTTCCTTTCATTCATAAGTTCAAGGGACATGATCCTAGTTTATCCAAAGAGTTCACCTCCTCCTAGGATAGGGGCCGTGTGATACTTCGAGGGCTCTTGTTCAAAGTCAATACTTATTTTTTGGTTGTGGTGACTGATTTACCCAATGACGATGATATTGTGCATATGGAAAAGCATTCTCTTACTACTAATATCCTTTACTTAAAGTAAAAGGATAAACATCTGGCTAGGAAAAAAAGTGGTATTTTGAGAAGGGCCCTCCCAAAATGATCGAATAGGGTGATGGTACTAATTATGAAGTTTTTCACTATCAACGAATCAGTTCATCATTTAGTAGTTTTCATATGATGTTTTTGAATCACATGTGTGCAGTTAGGGATATCAAAATTCCCGAGTACCTCTTCAAATTGTTTGAGCTCTTAGTCTTGAATGTTAGGGATGGATCATGTACCTACCCAAAATACAAAGGCCTCCACCTCATTTTGTATTGTAATGCTATTGAAAAGGATACTGAGAAGGTGACCTTAGCCATTGTTGGTAACTTGATTGATAACCTCTTTATTTTGGCTCTCTATGATGATGACACATAGAACAACTCAATAGGTGCAACCAAAGGTAGAATTAGTACACCTACTAACACTCCATCCTCATAAATCATATACATGTCATCGCTCATATAGGAGCAAGGCCTTAGGGGGGGAAGCATAAATTTTTTACCACTGATCAATCTAAAACCACTCTAAAAAATACCCCTGTAAAGCTCAAGAAATTCAAGACCAAAGATGATATTGATCAACTCTATTCATTGAGTTCCAAGAAGACTCGGAATAAAACTAAGCCTAATTCCTAGGATAACCTGGGGAACTATTAATTTTTGCCTTAGCTATGCTACTCTAGGCTATAAATATGCTTAACACTATGAAATATCAAAATACCCAAGTTTTGAAGGATGGGATCAGTTCTAACTCGGCTAATCAAGATCACCCTGAAGACTAACTTGATCTTCACTTATTTTTGTTAGAGTGGTACATTTCCTCAATTATCTGTGCTCTATTTCATTGGGTTGGTACTACTCTATTTTCCCTTTGGTTTGTTTCTATGTCAAGGCCATCTCTATTTAAATGGCCTTCTTTTGGTTTGTTCAGGTCATCTTTGCATAGTTGATCTTCTTTTTTTCTAAACTATGGAAGTTTTATCTACTCCTTTGTAAAAGGTTTGGGGTCCCTTTCAAAATCTCCTTTTTCAATCTATCAAAAAATTGCTATGATAATAAAGAAGAATATTTCATTTAACAATTCAATACTACAAAAAAAAATTCATTCATTCCATATCCTACATTCAAAATAGTTAGCGACAATCAAGTAAGCCCCAAAGTTCAACACTATCCTTTCTTACTTTTTCCTATCTGATTGACTTTGTAGCTGTAATTTTTCCTCATTTAACCAGATTATATCGTAAATCCCCTCTTTCTACCCCACACTTTTCCTTATTTTATAGCAATTGTTAAAAAAGAATTACTAAAAACTGGATTTGAATGCACAATTCTATAATTATCCTACTTTTATTTGATAGATGGCCTATACAAATTCTTACCAAGCTACATCTATTCATACAAAAGTTCAATTTAAATTACTAAAAAAAATAGGACTTTATTTAATTATTTATTTAAATTAGAATTATTTGCTTAATTAATTATTTATTCAAAATTCTATTCTATAAATCCTTCTTAATAACTAAGAACCCCAAGCAATTCTTATGTAAAAAGAAGAGAAAAAAAAGACATTCAATAATTTTTTTTTTTTTGATTGATAACGGGTTTTTTAAAGGGACCCAAAACCTTATAAATAGGCTGTAGAGAGGATCCCGTGAAGGTTCAACTCTCTACAGGACAAGCCAAAAGTGGACCATACACAGAGTCCATAACCCAAAAAGAAGAAGAAATCCCTAATACAGTAAAATCCCATAGGCACAAAATGGAAACCAGGAGATGCAATGAAAGCACAGGGACCATCCTGGTCAAAAAAATGGGAAAATCACCTAAGATGACCATATCCATCATTCAGGGACATAGTCCTCATATTACTTGAGGTCGTCCTCCATAGAGATGGTGTTCTTCTGCTTATTCATATGGGTGATAATATTACTAGCTCTAAGGAGCATTGAGGTAGTAAGGTTAACAATATCTTCCATACCAGTAATCTCATCCACATATCCTATCTACTGCATGAAACGAGATCCAGATGGAGATGGTCCTGATACAGTCATCTGGCTCTTGCAATTAGGGGATAGGCTTGATTTTTCATTAACATTCTTGAACCAGATAGAGCATAGTGTTGGGGTTATAGAAAACCCCGCATGGGGCAGTTCCCTAGGATGGCCAACTCTACTTGGAGTGTCATTATCCACTTCCACCACTAGAGCATCCTAAGTGCCATCTAAAATTGCCAATGGGACAGGTTCAAGGTCTCGACCAGATCTCTCTTACTCCACCATGTGTTGGTCAGGATTTTGATTGACAAATTTATAAATGATGTAATGTAGGCCCTGGTGCTTGGGGTGGGTGGATTTTCTACACCTAAAGCTATCCACATAAATATCCATTGATCGATATAGGTATTCTAGGATATTAATTTTCTTGACATCCTTGAGGTAGTTAAGGAATGCCATGTGGAAACTATGTAATTGTGATGTCGGCTCATCAATAGTTAAGTAGTACATTACATGTACCATAACTCTATTCAATGGAGGATTAATACCTTCCCTTATGTACCTATTTTATTTCTTAGTTAACGACTTTCCCTTATTTTGAAGTAGTGCCAATTCACCAGCGATGGAATTCTTACCCCTACAGACAATCTCACCTTCATCAGGGAGTTATGTGATCTTTGCTAGCATGTCAATGGTAACAACAAATGTTAATCCTTTTAATGATACAATGTCATTATCCTAGGTCTAAAAAAAATCTTAGGATATGTTAGGGTCATGGCCATCAAACTTCTTCATGAAGTTTAACAATACATGATCCATCAGGATCTCCTCTACCATTAGGTCTAGCTACAACTAGTCGGGCTCAAGCAATGCCATAAAAATTCTTTCCATTGTTTCACTGCCTCACTTGGGTTAATGAGTAATATGGTTCTCTCTGTAGCTTGGTATATAAAAAGGCTTCCTTCGCACGACTAGGGCTACTGCATGTCAAAATGCATGGCCTTGGAACTTGATTGAAATCACTAATTGGGCATTTAGAGCATGAGATATCTTAAAGCATGGTCCGATCATTGTTTGAGAATGATTAGGTTCGTAGTTTGAGCATGCACCAAAATTGGAGGTAGCTGAAGTAGTGGAAAAGTTTTATAGGAGTAGTTGGAAGTTTGATCAGTCGATAGGGTGTACCATAGGGGACCTGCCATGTTTATGACACTTCTCCATAGGTGAGCCATGAGGACATAAGCCACCATATCAGGATATAAAACAAGTATGAAACTAACAAGATTATCATCACATTTTTCAAGGTTATTATCCTGACGCGAGGTGGTAGTACCTATATGGATCGTTTCGCACATGTGAAAGGGATCTTATTTTTTTTGGTGTTTCTCCTTTGCACTTTATCCATACACACCTTTCCAATGGATGTTATTGGCATTGATATTAGGAATACCATCGATGAGTTGGTGGGACACAAGTAGTTTACACTGGTTGTTGTGCCAGGACATGGCGGTCTAAAGAGTGAAGACTCCTCGAAACACGTGTTTGCCAACTATTCCTACACAAAGGCAAATATCAATATGCCACCTTGGCATTGTAGTGTAGTGAGGTCCACCGATGTGCCTCACATGGTGGGGCAAAGGGGTCTTTGGCTTCGTGGCATTAACCATCATTGGCTATCACAAGTTCATGTCAAGAGTTGATGATGCATTGGGGAAGGTCCTCCTACCACATTGAAAAGGAGTTAAGATCCAATCCAAAGTTTACCAATGTATTTGTAGCCTTATTACCTTCCCTACACATGTGTTGAATACACCTTTCCTTATTGTTCTTAGGTGTAAACTAGTTTCTTCAATGAGCGGCCCCACATTCCATGGTGGATTCGAGACCCCTTTCAAGTAGTTTATTGTGTTCAAAGATTTGCCTTCAATGATCAGGTGTTGTATTTTGTACTTGTTGGCCATTTTAATGTCATAGAAAGCTACCCATGCCTAAAAAAAAAAAAATTGGGTTCCAATCCTTTCAGCGTAGGCTAAAATGGTTCTACCTCTATCATCTCAAATCACTCCACCACAACTCACATCACGAGAATTACCTTTGGACGTACCATATAAATTTATCTTGAACCATCGAGGGGAGGGAGAATCATAGAAACAAAGGATATATCTATAGTGAAACGAGGATGGCCAAAAACCTCAAAAGAGAGTTTAGCAGAACGTGCCACGTGGATCTCGAAAGAGGATGAAGGATAATCATCAATGAGAATGATATTGGCATTTTTAGAAGTAAACGTGATAATTCTCAGCAACACAGATTCTGGGTCGAGGCATAAGAACATAAAGTCTCTATTGTCCCTTTCCAACATTCAATAATATTACAATAATATTTGAGGCACAAGAAAAGATTCTAGATTGAGGCATTCAATAATATTGCAATAAACTATATGAATACATTATTTGATAACTTTGTTTCTCCTTATACCATTGGTGAATATTTCACCACCAGGGCTACTTTTACCTTGGGCTACTAGTGAAAATTTCAACCCTAATCATTCCCATTTTATTCTTTGAGGACCTACATATACAACAAAAAATCATCAACAATATTAGGTCTAAAATATTAAAGTGTAATATAACCATTTAATTAAAAAACACTTATAATAGTAATCTAGAAATATTTATTCCAAGGAGGGTCGTGACAACAATATTTGGCATTAGCTCTAGCTCTAGCTCATGGGCTTTGGTTTTGGCTCTTACCCTAGGACTAGCTCTACTAAATATATTTATGATCTCTAGGTTGTGTTTGTGAATCACCTCTAAATTAACAACATACTAGGTTTTCTTTCATAATATTCATTGAACATGTCTTTTATATCCATCCACTCACAATTCAACTAAAGCTTTGAGTAGTTTCTTTGATTTTGGGATATTATTTGAAGAGTGTGCCAATGATTTTTGGATGTATGTCTATATTTTTACAATGTGTACAATTTCTTATTGGAGGAGATATATATTGTGTTGTGGTAACTTCTAGTAGTTTTTTATTTTTCGCTTGTCCTAAATAATAAAAACCTTCATATTCTAGCCATAAACTAGGTAGTATGGGCTTCTTATTCCTTGTTCATTTCTTCCTATACCAATTGTTTTGTATCCAATTTCCTACATTATTTTTAAACCAATTCTTGTTGTATGCTCTTTATAATCATAGCTATCAATTTGTATAATATGTTTTGTGTCATTTATTATACAACTGCTTTTGACACCATTATTATATTATCGAATAAATTTTGCATATCTAGTACTACAAATGGATTTATTATTTTGGATGTTGCTTTTATTACAACCAATTTCTTTATGTTAGATAAGATTACCTATACCATATATAATATTTTTCATCAAGGGCTTTTTATTTATCTATGTAATTGTTTCTTCTTGTTATGTATTCTTCTCTTTAAATATATTAAATGTGAGGAGTGAAACATATATGATCTTGACTATATCATTGGGTATTGTAAAAACTTTATTACTATAGTCAACTTCTTTGTCAATATGAAGACTTATATAAGTCTTAAGTTTCATGAAAGTGTCATCATCAACCTCTTTCAAGATTACCTATAAGTTTATTGCATCATCAACTCTATTGGCAATAATGTGTATCTAAGAATTAAGCAATGTATATTTATTTTGAGAATCATCTTCTAGTTTGTTAACTACTATACCTTGATTTTTTTTCTCATTTATTTCCTTTAAACTATTCTAATTTTATATTTTCTTCCTTTCATTTTTTTCCATTAGAACTTTATATCCAGTTTCATATGCTCTATCTCTCTTCAATTTTTTCTTCTTGGAGTATATTTATGACTTTCAAATGATTATTATATTTCTTGAAGTTGGTGTGGAGGTGTAATAATATCTAAAGTAAATAGTTTACTATTGTAGGATGCATTAGCTTCCAATTTTTTATAACTTGGGATAAAACAACTTTTATATTCATTAACAACTTGAAAATCAATAGTTACTCCTTTATCCATCAATTGAGAAACTAGAAGAAAATTATTGATAAATGTACCCTACATATAGAAATTTTTCTATTTTACACTCTACAAAATGTAAGTATAGGGAAATAGTTCCTATTATTTTTATATGATAGCTTGTATTATCTACCATTATCATTGACCAACCATTTATTTCTTGAAGAGTGTTAAACTAGTGGAAATTATCAATCATATGGCTACTAGGAATGAAATCAATATGTAAGTTAGTATTCCTAATTTATTCCTTAGGGTGTGTCATCAATACCTTATGATCTACTTTTGAATATTCATCATGGTTTAACTAAAATTCTTCCTATGCTACATGACCTTCTTGTGATGGAAAGTTTGTCTATACCCCTGATTTATTCTTACTAAACTATTAGAATTTCTAGACTGGTATTGTTCTTGTTACCTTGTTTGAGAAGGAATTAATTATTAATTCCACTTATTCAAAATATTATATTTGTAAAACCTAGTATCATGACCTTTTGTCTCACATATATGATAGTATCTTTTTCTCCATTCTAAATGGTTTTGTGAAGAAGATAAGTATGAATTAGTAGGAACCTTGGTATTTCTTTGGTATATATTTATAGAAATGAAAGCATTGGTTGAAGAATAATAACTTAATTTATTTTCAAGCTCGTGTTGTTGAATATATTAATTAGTTCATCAAATGATACTTTATGATTAAAAAATTACAAAGAGGTTACCAATATTTTGTATGAATCGGGTAAAGCATGTAGTACAATTGATACTAACAAATTATCATCAATTATTTCTCCCAAATTATTTCATTTTACCTTTAATTCTACAATATTTTAAAGAAAATATTCTATACTTTCAATATATTGCATTTATAATGTATACAATTGGGATTGTATATGATGGACAATTTTTTGATTTCCACCTTTAAACCTAGTGCATAGGATTTCCCAATCCTCTTTTGATGTATTTACTTAACTAGTATGAGGTTGTATTTTATCATTTATTCCTAATAATATGATTAATTATGCTTGTCATATTTTTCATCATAGTCTATTTGTGCAGTTGGTTCTTTGGGACATATTTCATCTCTTGATATTATACCCCATAGTCTTTCTACTACAAGGATAGTTCTCATTTAATTTTTCCACAGAATAATGTTTGATATTATTAGTAATTGTGTCTCAAATAGAAATAATTTAGGAGTGTTAATTATCAATATTTACTTATTACTCCCTAAATAATATCTAAAATGCAAACCATATCAACTATAGAAGAATTTTCCTTTTAATACACATATAATATTCTATATTTTAAATTTTTTCAACTATAGAGAAATATTTTATTTTTCAAAAAATTTAAAGAAGAATTTTAAGAAATTTGAATATGGGTAGATCAATATATATCCATATCTCTTACTTGGCTACAAACAATCTCTTTCAAATATCATTGATCTTTAAAAACATTCACCCACAAAGCTTTTATTTTCACTATGTTAACCACGAAATCATTCTCATTATTCCGGTACATGGTATGAGTAGTACTAAAATAAATTCTTATATTCTAAAATATAATGCATAAAATAATACCACAATTCTTTCCTCTTTTCTTGCACTTGTAAAATAACCATTTCAGGTAAATTTACCATAGTGCATAGATTATTTCAATTTAAAATAATTTCTATTAAGAATTAATGAAGAGAATAATGTAGAGGTAATATTTACTCTAGAATACCACAATATAGCATTATTTTTAGAAAAATATATACACACTCAAACCTATAGAATAACTAAAATATTAATAAATGAGTGTTTTTCTGACCTTTTGAACAATTATTGCACAAATATTATCACTCTCTTGTATTCGATGGAAGGATTATGCTATTCAAAATGCTATCTTTTGAAAGTATAACATATTCCAACATCTTCTAGAAAATGTATTCTCTTAGCAAAACTATGGCTTGATATTTTTGGAAGGTGTGAATATAACCAAAATCTAGTCTTACCTCATGCATAAACTTACCATAAATTCTCTTTTTTTTATTAGTGTTAAATCCATGCAAAGTTGTAGGTTGGCACCATGTCATCTTGGCTACATTCACTTTTATAAAATTTCTATGGCCAAAATAAGTGTAGGCATGTAGTCTGTAAAAACTTCAATTCTCTTTGCCAATAAAATGGTTTGTACTCTTTAGATAAGGTCCCATGTCTCAATAACTCCATAACTTTTATTAGAGATGAATAATAATAAACCCATGATCAATTACATGCTTTAATGCCATATATTGGAAATAATGTATAAAGTATAATACTCTATTGATATCTCACAAATCGAAACATAAATTGCAAGTACATTATATTCTTATAAGAGAGTCTCATAGAAAAATAATCTTGTAGAAGTCATTAAAGTAATGAGACAATGGGAAATCCTAACTAGAAACTTTCTTAACTTAATTAAATATAATGGAGGCTAATATGAAAAATATAGAAATACTTTATGAAAATATAGAGAAATAGATAAAACAAAATGATTAGGGTACAAATTTGCAAAATTTTGAGTAAAAATATGTGCAAAGATAAGATTACAATAAATTAAAACAAGATGTGTTGCAAAAATAGAATTCTAAATTCTAGGGTAAACTAAAAAAATAATGAAATCACCACCTGCAATAGAGCAACAACAATTTTGTTTTTAGTGATTAAAATAGAATGTTGAAATATGGGAGCATCAACGATGTAGTTGCAAACTAATTTGGAAATGACCATAGAGTAGTTATTCAAGGGAGAGCATCTAAAAGAGCTACCATATAAGAGTTAGATGCTTATAAAATAAAGAGAACAATATTATAATGGATAAATACTATGAAAAATATTCAAATCATAAGGAAAGTACAGGAGAAACATAAATCATCCAAGTATATGTTAATAAGAAGAAAAGTCAGAGTCCAAAGAAAATAAGAAAAATAGGGAAGAGAGCTACAACCTATATGATTTGGTTCCTCATATTGCCCCATTTGTAAGCTCCCTAAATATAAATGAATCCAACTATCAAATAGGATGGAGTATGAGAGCAAGAGCAATAGTGAGATAGAAATTAGATAGAGTTTTATTAGAAAAAAAATGTATGTTGTGGAGGTCACCTCAATGCCTCAACATGGCCTTTATAGGGGGAGAAATTACATTCCTAGTGGAAGGTAAGTTTTCCAAATTTATATAATGGAGGATAAGTGAGGTAGATCACCAAAAGGTTGTATTAAAGCTTTATATTAGCTCGGATATGGCACATATCTGAGGGAAAATGATTTATAAATGGTAGGAGGCTCAAACAGATAAATAATATAATATTTTAAGATTTTGTACTTGTTGAGGTAAAATTGTAAATAAAAAATTGCTATACCAATATTTTACTAGTGATCTTGTTGACTTGACCATTGCATGTCAATGAAGCAAAAAAAGAATAAAATTAGCATGAAAAAAGAATTTCAAAGTCAATTCTATTGGTGGAAATTTTATTTCTATAGATTTTATTTTGACGTCAATGATTTTGTTATTGAGTAATAAATGCCTAATATTTGGATCAAAATAGCTAATTATATTGATTTAGATGCTTAGTAGATTATTACAAGTTTAGGTGTGCCAAAGTTGGGTGTTTATATTTGTTCCTTTTTAAAAATATTTATTGCATAATAAATAAATTAAAAATGCTAGTAGATGTCCCATTTGAAGGTATGGTGTAAAAATAGAACTTTTACAAGTAAATAAATTATCACTTTTTGAAAGCATTAATTGCACTTAAGCCCTAATTCTATGGTGTCCCCATATGTTTAGAGGGAAAATAAGAATTCCTAAGGAAAATAAAATATGATAGGGTGATAATGGGAGGAAAAATAAAAAGAATGTGTGAGGTCCCAAGGGGGTAAAAGGAGACACAAGTAAATAATTCAATTTTACCATTCATAATTGTGATTATGAGCTCAAAAAAATAGAATTTACATGCAGTATTCCATGGCTCAACATGGATGCCCAATTCATCATGCAAATGTTATATGAGGGGCAAAAAGACTAGGAGTTAAGGGAGTATATGTAAATCTCAAATATATCATCTAGAGTCTTGATTCTATTATTTACAATATAATTTTTATTTTATTTTAAAACTTTTGTGTACCTTCAATGAGATCGCTATTGTAATTTTGTTAGTCTCTAGTGAATATGTAAATTGAGATAATTTGTAAAATTGCTAGTTCTAGATGGTGATTTTGCAGTTTCAAAGAGATTTTAGACCAAAGTAATTATTTCATTATGGGGAATTCACTAGATGGTAGTAATTTTGTTATCACAATTTTAGTAGGCCAACAATGATTTTTTTGTGATAATTTTACCAAGTCATTGGTGATTTTAGCATGATAGATAAGGAAGCTAGGTTTAGGGTTTGAGGTAGACTTATGAGGCTAATGGATAGATTTGGGTGTATTTTAGAGCATTGGAGTGTTGTTATAGGTGTTCATAGATATTAGAAAAACTTTTATATTTTGTCACACTAGCAGAAATATCACACCTAGACATAATTAGGCTAACACACTTATGTTCAATGGTTTGTTGATAGCCTTAGCAAAGAGATGGTACCTAGAGAGTAACACATGTTTGTTGTTTATGGGTGACATGTTCGTCATGTTAAAGGATGACGAACATGGATAGCCTTACTACTTGGATAATAACAAGTAGTAACTTCTAATTCCATTTACAATCTAGTTTAATTATTTTTCTTTTACAATCAATCAAAGGCACAATACGGTACTCATAAATGAGACATTCATTTATCACTGGATAAGAATGGGGTTCCAATTAGGATTGTTGGACAATTTAAAATTTTAAGATATGTAAATACAACCAGTCTCAGATATCATAAGTGAAATGATTGTCTAAATATAATTTATTTTTAGTATTTCCAATAAGAAAAAATACAAAAACATTGATAGTGCAGGTAATTTTATCATCCTTAGCAAAAATATGCCCAAATAAGGATGACTATATTGGACATCTAAGCATATTACACAATCCTTAGTGGTTATTGAGGTACAATCACCATGCAACTTAGGGGAAATAGTTTATCACCCACTATCCAAAGCAACTTACACCACAGGTGATAAAAGAAGACATTACAAAAATTCCAAGGGGGTTAAAACATGCTAAAAATCAATGTACATGATTTGAGATATAATAAAAAGTGGCTACACTCCATAGCACATGGTAATATAAGCGCACTCATTTGGGGATGATGTAACCCAATGACTCATAGTGGATTAAGCACATCAAACTCAAAATCCACAATGTATCACTTCGTAGGTTAAACATATCAAATCATAGGCCATAGCACATCAATTCATAGGTTAAACATATCAAACCAAAAATTTATGATACATCAATTCACAGGTTAAACATAATCAACCAAAAATTTGTAATACATTAATTCATAGGTTTGACATATCAAACCAAAAATCCACAATACTTCAATTCACAGGTTTAACATATCAAACCAAAATCATGGTTATGCATAAGGGGTAGTACCAAAAAAGTATTTATCAAATTAGGGTGAATCATCATGAAAAGTGTATTAACTTTGGGGCAAATTTTTTTAATTTTTGAATAAATTTTTTCAAAACATGGCGATTTTTTCTTTTTTTCCACTGAAATTATCAATAAAATTTTATAGAACTAGCAGAAGGCTACTTGCATGGGGTGAGTGGCACAAGGTGAGTGGCATAAGACGAGTTGCATAAGGTGAGTGGCATAAGGTGAGTGGCATAAGGTGACTGGTACAAGGCAACTAGTAGATGGCAAGTCACCGAGTGGCACAAGGCAACTGGCAGATGGCGAGTGCCATAAGGTGACTAGAATATGGCGAGTGGCATAAGGTGACTGGCATATGGTGAGTGACATAAGGTTATTGGAAGATGGCGAGTGGCATAAGGTGACTTGCGAGTGGCATAAGGCGACTTGCATATGGCGAGTGGGATAAGGCAACTAGAAGATGGTGAGTGGCATAAGGTGACTAGTAGATGGCAAGTGGCACAAGGCAACCATTGTAATTCATCAATTAGATGACACCACATGTCCTCTCTTCTACCACTTGTTATGCATATAATAACTTTCACCATGTAGACATCTATAAATTCATTTGTAGGGTCATTTTTGGCCTCTTCCATAGCGTTTTCTAGAGCAATTTTAACCTTTTTCTAGTATTTTCAGGGCATTTTCCACAATGGTTTGGCAATATTTTTAGAGCATTTTGGCAACATTTTCAGAGCGTTTTGGAAAAAATTTTAGAGCATTTTGGAAACATTTTGAGAAGGTTTTGGCAGTGTTTTCCATGGCATTTTTGAGTGTTTTCCTGGTTTCTCAAACCATTTTCCTGCATCTTTTCAGATATGGCTAGCTCTTCCTCTCCTCTTCACTCTAAAGTGTATTTCAAGAACATATTATGCCCCAACCTGAAGAGCATTTTCAACACTCCTAGAAAATATTCCAACTGGTTTTACAATGCTGGACTTGCTGGTGTGTTGAAGATGACACAATTGAACATTAACACTCAGTTGATGCAACAGATCGTTTCTTGTTACAACCATGATGTATCCATAGTTTTGATGTGACTGGATAACAAGAGCATTATTTTTTTGTTAAATCCTCTAATGTGTAGCGAATAATAGGGCTACCATTTTTGGATGGTGTACTGGTAGTCTGATGAAAAACTAGTACGGCTTAAATGACGATGATAAATCCACCCTTGGAACTATTTACGATGTTCATTCTAACAATTTGAAAGGTATAGTTTAATTTTTTTTATTTATTTAACATTAAATATTGTTGTGTTGTAGTTTCATTTCTCTAATAATGTTCTCCTTGTACTTTTTTTTTTCTAATAATGTTGTCTCTTTTTTCAGTTAATTCTTCTATGTCCAAAAGGGTCTTAAAAATTTGCAATGTTAGAGACAAATTTCTATATGCTTGCATTGAACTTTTTCAGGAAAGGCTTATTCTGTAGGGGCGATCTATAGAAATGCCTTTTTAGGCACTTTATTTATTGATTCATTGTATTGGTGGTGGTATATTTGACTGGTCCATGTACATTTCCAACCGCCTAAAACAAAACCTTTTGAATGCCTAGAAAATTCAATCTGCTTATACAGTGAAAACCAACAATTTTATTCTTTGTTTATTTTAGGAAGCTTATTTCAACCTTCAACAAAGTAGTCCTACCACTGCATTGCACCCTACTTTGTTGTCTATTGACATGTGTGATTATGAGATATAGGTAAAAATATTTGTTGGAATATCTTTGTTTTTCTTTTTCTCCATTCTATCTTGTTATTCTCTAATTTTGTTTTGAAAATAGAGAACTACATCTCAATATTCAAGTAAAAAGGATGCCACATTTAGGGTTTAGGAAGTATCTACTGATTCTGATACGTATTCATAGTTATCACCAATAACTACCATGAAACGTGTGAGGTCTCATTGTGATCGAATTCAGCATACACCTGCGACACCTTTTACTTCTAAAATTGTCAATGTCAGCATGGAAGATGTTACCTCTAGCCCACAAAGTAACCTTACTCTTCAAAAATACTATTTTAAATTATTTATTTTAATGAATTAAAATTATATTTTTTAATCTATTTTAAATATTTTTTAGATAAAGGGCAAATGGTTGAATCATCAGTGGCTGCAGAGTCTTATTCTGGTATGTATGGTTTAAATAAATATTTTTTAAATGCTATTGTTATTTACACAAGATTAAATTTATGTTTTTGTGTGAAATTTAACAAAGGGACCTGCTAGATTCAAAAGGCTAAAAAAACATATGGCTCCACCATTTGGCCAGCCACAAAAATAGTCACAACAACAGTCACAACTATAGTAATAGCAATAGTAATAGCCACAACCACAACCACAACCATAGCAAGTTCCACCATCTGTCCATTTAAATAAAGTTCATGTCCATCCACACCAAGTTCCATCTATGAGGAACCAATCACACATGCGTGGTAAAATGTTCCTCACACCACCACCTCATCATGAAATAAGTGGTACAAAGACACAAAATGTTTCATCATCCAATGTTTCTAATTTACCGATATTAGCCGTAGAGAATTTTTCAAATGTTGAGAGTGCATCTCAAATACCCTCGAGAATTCTAGAATGTGACTTTCTTTATTAGGGTATAAATCCTAAAAATTACCCTTTGAACGCAAGTGATATTCTTGAGGATGAAGAGGGCATTGATGGAGAATATTATGTCAATGTAGTTTCCATCGAAGTTTCCCCATCCACCCCATAATAAGTCATCACTTGTAGTGTAACACATGATGATATCCTAAACTTTTTTGAAAATGTGTTATTAGTCAATAGATGTAAAGTTGTAGTTCATAATACTCTTCTTTTGGATATTGATAAATTGAAAAAATGGTAATATCGAGATAAGGTTTTGATTAAAGCAATCAATGGCTGATATAAGAAATTTTCATAGAGAAAATAGTTGTTTTTAAAGTTTGAGAATGATCCCCAAAAGCTCGATGCTTTGCTACATAAAGCTGAATCTAACAATATGGAGGCCGAGTCTATATACGAAGATGAAATTATAGCCATTGTTTTGAATCATTTGGAAAACCTTAATGCAGAATCCCAAGCATATTTCAATGAATGGGCACTATATCAGAATAAAGTAGTAGTTGCAGAAACAACATGACTTACAATTGATGGAAGTTTTACATCTAACTAATTTTTTTTTTTAATATTTTTTGTTTATAAATATTAACCTTTTTTCATTTCTATTTTGTAGTCTAATTTCCAGAACCTAAAGCAACAAGTCGGTGTCATGAAAATTTTGATCAAGACTGCCAAAATTAGCATTAATAATGCTATTGAATTGAAGAAGAGGTTAAAGAAAATAGTTAGAGAAAATAATTTGTTGAAGAATATTATCAAATATAGGGGCCTAGATGTCGAAGCTAAACTAAAATAAAATTAGAAGGAGGTAAATGCACCTTTCAAAGAGATCCAACGAAGGAAGAGAGTGTCTTGTTATCGAGGATCAACACTACAACAAAAATTTTGGCTAGGGCTAGGGCATTAGACAAAATGGATATTGAGTTAGATGTGGGTGGACCTTCAGGAAACATTGAAAAAGAATAGAAGTTTGTTGTGTTGCATTTGAAGTGAAACAAAAACTCTTTATATTTTTATAAATTATTTAAGACTGGTATTTTTTTTTAAATTGAAATCAATGATAGAGGCAATTTCTGAAAAATTCGTATTATCATTTTGAAATTTTGTTTTTAATTATTTTTATATTTTAATTTGAAGTGAAAGAAATAATGTTTGACATGTTTTGTAAATTGCGAATGAATGGTATTCTTTTTGAAAATTGAAATCAATGAATGAGACTATTTCTGAAAAATATGTTCTCTATTGAATTTTTTTTTTGAATGTTGTTATGTTATTATTATATGTTTTTATGTATTAAGTAATTTGAAGTGGAAGAAATAATTTTTGATATGTTTTGTAAATTGCTTTCAATGAAAGAGGCTATTTGCAAAAAATATGTATTATCTCTTGAAAATTTTGTTTTAATTATTACTTTTTTTTTATTATTTATGATGATGTAGAAGTTTGTTGTTTTTAATTTGAAGTGGAAGAAATAATGTTTGATATGTTTTGTAAATTGTGAATGAATGGTAATTTTTTTGAAAATTGAAATCAATGAAAGAGAAAATTTCCAAAAAAATGTGTTATCTCTAGAAAACTTTGTTTTGAATGTTGTTATGTTTTGATTGTTTGTATTGATATATTAAGTAATTTTGAAGTATGTGGATGTAGTAAGATGTTATTTTATGTTATATGGATTAATTTGAAATGACATTAAATGCAGCATAGACATTTACTTTCACAAGTTGCCTATAACGGTTTATACATTACAAATCTACAAGAAAAATAGAAACTTTAGACTAATACTTCAATAACAAGGCTATTGTAAAATGATATACAAAATATCTAGTAACACATTTTAGATAATAAAATAATCAAATCATGTGTAGTCAAAGAATATGTGTAACACATGTGTAATCAAATAATACATAATCAAATCAAAAGGCTATGCTATACAGAGTATCCAATGGCATCCATTCATTCTAATTTGTGAAATAAAATAAAACAATAATATCTGAAATCAAATCAAATAATAATATGTGAACTCAAATCAAATCAAATAAAAGCATCCTTTCATTCTGATATATGAAATCAAATCAAATGATAATATGTGAAATCAAATCAAATGAAAATATGTGAACTCAAATCAAGTCAAATGAAAGTATGCTTTAATTTTGATATGTGAAATCAAATCAAATCAAATGATAATATGTGTAATCAAACCAAATGAATTCATACTTGCATCATAATGCTGGAAGCTAGAACAAACTCTTTTTAGATTGTACAAAATGTTCTGCACTCATTTCCAAAAAAATTGTCGTCACAATATGACCAATGTTACCATCATCCTCATCATCATCAGTATTCATTACACCTCTTCTATCTGCCAAAGAATTCCAATGTGACATTGATCTTTCATAAAGAAACTCCTCCACCTCATAGGTCGACACATATAATCTCAAACAATTCTTCAAATTTTTGTTCAACCTATTCCAAACTTTAGACTTTACATGTGATAGTGCACTGAAAACACTCTCATATTCCACGGATTCCAAAATCATCATTTGACATAATTCATATAAATGAAAATATTCACTCATAATATGTTGTAAGATAGTACTTGGTTGTAATATTCTCCACAAACGTGAAATAGAACCTTCTTCATGACGTTTAAAGAGCTATGAAACTTGAGTAGAAATTGTTGTCCCAAAATAGTTTGATTGTTTCTTCAAAAGATATATGTTGAGAATGTCATTGATTTCAATACCATTGACTACAAAACTTTTACTAAAATGGCCAGCGAGATTTCCCATGTATTTGGGAAACAAAGAATTAATATTCTGGTATTCATTACAAGGATCCCAAAACATCGGATTAGCCACACCCATAGCCTCTAGAAATTCATATCTTTGAAAATGGTCTCTTATTTCTTTTGTTAATGATTTTGCTATTTGTTTTAGTTTATGTTTTGTATCGTCTACAACTACATGAAATCTATTGTAGGTTATGGGTATTTTCTCAAATCCATTTGTAGCTATATCCATTTGTACACTATAATTATATAAAGGTATTTCCTTTCCATAGACATTAATACATAGATGATCATTTATATTGAACTTCAGAAAGCTGTGAGGATCATTCATGTTTGTTAATGCTCTCCAACTTTCAAACATGGGATCCATAAAATTTTGACCAAATGCATACATCATATCAATATGGATTCAAATTTGGATTCTCGCCCTGATGAAATCCACAATATAAATTGATCGTTCTTGTGCAATTTTGATCAAAGCATTCATTTTTTCCAACATTGGAAGAATTCCACATAATGTGAAAAGAGTTTCAAAGTCACTCATTTGAAAAAGTAAATATTTAGCCTTATCAACTACCCTACGATTTGCATACATAAACCCTATAAATGATTGATATTCTTTAAAAAAATTTAATGTCAGTTGATACATCGAAATCCACCACATATTTCAACAATTTTTTACCTTTGGTAAGTCCTAATGCAAACTGTTGAAACTCTAAAAATATTTTTGAACTATGTGAAAAATATTTATGAATTTAACGGACAAGATCTCCCACTCTCACAACATTTGTAAATGTATCCACAATTTTGTATGCAAGATTCATTCTATGAGCCATTAATGAATAGGGATCAAATATGTGGTAACCGATGTTTGTTGTCTAACACAAAGACCATTCATGTGTCCTTGCATTATAGCAGCACCATCATCTCCTACCCATATTAACTTAGTGGCTATTTCAATTTCATTCATTCCTACTTCTTCTTTTAAACTAGTTATAACAACATTGTAAATATTTTCATCATTACAATTTTCCACCATTTTGTGTATTCCAAGTAAATGAGGTTGCCTTAAATGATTTTCCAATGTGTAAACATGCATGCAAATCCAAGATGTATTGTCAAAAGTAGTCACCTCATCAATTGAAAGTGAAATGAATTTTACATTTTTTACTTTCTCTCTGAGGTCATCCTGCTCAACCAATGAGATATATTGTACCATTTCCCAATCACTTTGATCTGACCAATGGGTTTTGGGTAAGTTTTGCACATCAGCTAGTAAAAATAGAGATTTATAATCCATGAAATTAGACATAGGTCTACCCTTCTTAAGAATAGAGAATACAACAACAAACTACAAACTTTTTGAAGCTAAAGTTAACTTATTCATTTTTTGAAATTGGGCTTGAATCGTTGCACCTTTCTCAACCAATTTTTGCTTTTGTTTAATTTATTTATCATATTATTGCACATTTCTTATATGTGCGCACTCTGATGCATACTTATACATATGAGTTTTTGGTGTTGGTCGATCACCTTCTTTTGTTTTGATATAAACCTTTCCATAATGTTTTTCTATTGTATCTTTATTAAGTTGTAATCTATGCTCCTTTCCATGTTTCCAACTATAAATTATGCATCTCAATTATGTTATAGCATCACTACTATTATTTGGAAGCATTGGCTCAATAAATGGAAATTCTGATATCCAATCAGGCTGAAATGATCTGTTAATTGTCCACCTAGATAACCTTGCACGTTTATTTTTTTTTAGATGAAGATTATCTGGAAGTAGGGACTGCATAAGAACTATTAGTTTATTTTCCACATGGTGTGTTAGATTTAGAAATCTCTTCATGTTGTTGTTCAATTTTATTTAGAATATTTTCATCTATGGATTGTTCATTAACGTGGATATGTGGAAGTGGAGGTATACCAGGGTTAACAATGTTTTCTGTAGAGATAATATGAGTGTCAATAGTAGGTTCATTATCACTATGGCATTTAAAAGCATAACTTCTATAGATAAAAATGGACAAAGCCATCAACCAAAAAGCATATTTCTTTATGAATAAAGACATTATATTTAAAATTAACATGAGTAAAGAACATCATTTTTAAAAATTAAAATAACTAGTATAAAAGAGAATTACTGCTAGAGACAATAGAATATCTATCCCAAGAATATCGTTTGCAAGTAGAATAAACCTACTTATTGAGTGTCCATGAATAAAATGTTAAATCAAATTAATGGTAAAATAAACTTACCGGTAAATTGAGTCACCTTATGCCACTCACCTTCTTCTAGTCATATTTTTCTAGTCACATTATGTTAGTCGCATTATACCACTCACCTTCAGCCTATCGCCTTCTGCCACTCACCTTATGACACTCGCCTTATTTCAGTCACCTTCTGCCAGTCACCTTATGCCAGTCACCTTATGCTAGTTTCCTTTTGTCAATCACCTTATGCCACTTGCCTTATTCTGGTCACCTTATGTCGGTCACCCTATGTTGATCACCTTATTCTAGTCGCCTTATGTTGATCACCTTATGTTAGTCACCTTATGTTGGTCACATTATGTCGGTCATCTTATGCCGGTCGCCTTATGCCAGTCACCTTATGCCAGTCACCTTATGTCATTTGCCTTATATTGGTCGCCTTATGCTGGTCGCCTTATGCCAGTCGCCTTCTTCCAGTCACCTTATGCCAGTTGCCTTCTGCCATTCGTCTTATGCCAGTCGCCTTATGCCAGATAAATCAAACTTGATAATAGGTTATTTCCACCTCCTTATCCCAATAATAATTTTCTACCCCCTCTTCCTTACTTGCCATCCTCCTTTTAATGTGAGGATTAAGAAAGAGTGGTCATACAAGTGTGTGACCATGCAATTGATCAACTTCTCTCTAGATTTATTGGGCGGGTGGTGTTATTCATATGTAAAATTAATTTAAAATAAACTCTTATATTTTTCATTTTTATAAATAAATAACAAAGATCCTTTTGATTTTTCTTTATTAATAATTTTTTAAAATTTAAAATTTCATAATTAACAAATAAATAAGTAAATAAATACTTGAAAAAATGATGCATGTCTATTCCTTCGATAATTCTTCTCATTTATGTAATTTGTTGAAAACATAATGTTATCATCTACCAAAAAATAATAGCTCCTATGCTTTTTAGCACTTTAATTGTCATTGGAGAGTTTTGAACATAAGCATTCATTCAATTATAGATATAAAGTATATATCATACATTCACAATACAAAGCATATACTTATAATGCAAAGCATACATTCATAATGCACCTATATGAATGCAGTCATATGGGCTTCCATGTACCTATGATCCATTGGTGAGTGTTTCACTCTTAGGGCTATTCCACCCTTGTAAAATGAATAACCCACCATTGTGAGAATTTACAATGTCATCATTTCTCATTTTATTCTTCGAGGACATGTACCTACAAAATAGAGATCATCAACAGTACCATATCCAACAATGATAAAACACAATAATTTAAGAGGTGTGAATATTATATGCAAATAGTAACATTATGAAACATGTTTTGGTAGGGTCATGGCATTCTCTCCCCTAATTCTAAACATAGTCCCATGTTTTTCAAAATACAATTTAATTAAAAATATGAGAAAAAAATTTCTTCATGGAATCCATGTTCTCCCATGTAGCATTCCTTTCTAAAATTTGATCCCATTGGACCTTACATTGATTTATATTTATTTTTCTTAAATTCTTGGTATAATAAGATAATATTCAAATTGGATGAACTTCAATAGTGAGAGGATCTGTCATCCATAAATTAGACACATTCCAAATATTTGATGAGTTAGCAACATATTTTCTAAGCAGGGATACATGGAAGACATCATGAATCTTTAGTAAATTAGGTGAATGGACAAGCCTATAGGCCAGAAGACTAATATTTTCTATGATTTCAAAAGGCCCAACAAATTTGTGATTAAATGTGATTTATTTGATGGATTTTTTCTTAGATCTCATCCTTAGAAAGACTTTGTCTCCCACAAATAATTATCTCGATGACCTTTTCAAATGAACATAGCTCTTTTGTCAATCAATGGTTTCTTTGAGCCACTGGTGGATCATTCTCTATTGTTCCTCCACCTCCCTTATAGTATATTTTCTGATCACTAATCAATCCTCTCAATTATCCCAAGATAGAGGATTTATGGATCATATCCCATACAAGGCCTCAAAAGGAGCCATACCCAATGAAGTATAATGGCTATTATTATAAGCAAATTCTACTAAGTAGAGATATTCCTCCCACTTAGTCTTATGGTCCATGCAATACATGTGTAGCATGTCCTCAAGGACCTGATTAACTCTCTTTATTTGGTCACCTATATTTGGATGATATGCAAAACTAACTTTCAATTTTATACCCAAGGATCGATTCAAGGCTTGCCAAAATTCAAAGGTAAAATTAGGATATTTCTCTATAATAATGACTTTAGGGCATCCATACAGTTACACAATCTCCCTAGCAAATTTTCTAGTTATGGAAAGTGCATCATTATTGATATTTCTTGGAATGTAGTGAGCTACCTTGGTCAATTTATCAACCACAATAAGAATTACATCATGTTGAAAATTGGTATTAGGTAGACCTACAATGAAATACATAAATATGAATTACCATTTCTATTTTAAAATATCATGAGGGTAAAATTTTCCAGCTGGATGCAGGTGTTCAACTTTTACTTTTTGGCACTTGATACATCTAGTCATGAAATTATTAATATCTTGTTTCATTCCTAGGCAATAAATTTTTTTCCTCATTTTCCCCCTTATTTTAGCCCCTCCAAGATGTGTAGAATAAGGATTACAATGGGCTTCTTGAATAATAATATTCATTAATCCATCTAATTCAATTATAACAAACACATCTCTAAAGAACAATAGATCATTCTTAATAGTAAAGTCCTTACCCTTATTAGGTTGTAGCTCAATCAATGCCCAACATTTTCCACAATAACTATGATCATATTGTTGTTCCCTAACCCTGTCAAATAAATCAACATGAGAGTTGCATATAGTAGCCATGTGCCTCCTTCTACTTAAGGCATAAGCTATCTTATTCTCTTTCCCCTTAATGTATTCAATTTCAAAGTCATACTTGAATAGGAATTCCATCCATCAATGTTGTCTTGCATTTAAGAGAGGCTGGGTGAAGATATATCTCAAACTTTGATGATCTATATTTAATTCAAATGGTTTCCCCAAAAGGTAATATCTCCAAATTTTAAGCATATGGACCACAAATTCCAACTCCAAATCATGGGTGACATAGTTGAGCTCATGATTTTTGAGCTTTTGAGACTCAGAGGTTGTGATTGCTTCGTTTTGAGTTAGAATCCCACCAAAATATTCATTAGAGGCATCAATGCAAACTATAAACTTTCCTTATGGGTTAGGTATTTTTAGAATTGGGCTAGTTGTAAAACTATCCTTTAATGTCTTGAAAACCTATTCATATTGCTTTATCCATTTGAAATATTTTTATTTTTTTTTGCAAATTAATGATTTGACAGGCAATTTTTGAAAAACAATTTGTAAAACATGTATAATATTATGCCATTCCTAGGAAACTACATACTTTTAACACACTGGTGGGTGCAATCCAACTGACTATAGCTTCAATATTTTTAGGATTTACTACAATTCCATCAATAAATATAATATTTCCTAAGTATTAGACTTGTGGGGTGTAGAATTCATACTTAGAAATTACCATAAAGTTGGTTCTTTCAAAGTATTTCTAACACAATTATCATACGTTTATCATGCTCTTAATTAGTTCATGAGTAGATTTGGATGTCATACAAGAATATGAGCACAAAACTAGATGCTCTTGGATAACACTATTCATAAGATTCATAAATGCAGCTAGAGAATTTGTTAACCCAAATGGTACGATTGTAAACTCATAATGCCCATACCTTGTCCTAAAGGTAGTTTTATGAGTATCTTCTTTTTTCCTTAGCTGATGGTATTCAGATATGAGATTGATTTTTGAGAAGATAGTAGCTCCTTTTAACTGATCATATATATAACTAATTCTAGGCAAGGAGCATCTATTATTGATAGTTACCTTCTATAATCAATACATAACCTTAAGTATCTATCCTTATTTTTCATAAAGAATACAAGGGCTCCCCAATATGACACACTTGGCTTAATTAATCGATTTTCAAGCATTTTTTGGAGCTATATTTTTAGTTATTCTATCTTGATCAGAGTCATATGATAGGGTATTCTAGTAATAGGTTCAACTCTAGGTATGATTTTGATAGAAAAATCAAGCCAAGTCTTCAGGAAATACATCCTTAAACTCTTCCATCATAGTAAAATTCTTTAAAAGTTCCACGTTAGCTTCATTCTCTTCATATTTATATATTTTTACTATATGAACTACCCCATGCCTTTTGATTATTTTCTTAAGTTGTAATGCTGACAACCAATGTGGTCAAAAAGTACCCTAATAATAATGGATTCTTACCTATTGGTTGAGTTCTTTAGTGAATTCCATCCACCTTTCTCAAAAATCAATGAGGGATTTATGGTTTCTTAGCTAATCCATTCTAAGGATAATACCAAAGGAATGCAAGGGACTACATACAAATACCATTCAGCTTTACCATTGGTTGAGTAGGTTTTCCTTGATCCATATTCTATTTTCCACTCATTTCCAAAATTTCAAGTCTTTCTAGTATATACATGACTATGATAGATGAAATAAAATTATCTATAACACTATTTACTAAGAAATTTACCTTTCAAAGTATATCTTGATCATCTAGATCTGAATCTCTAGTTGTGACTTGTCCATCTAGGCTTAACTTTTTAGTTGTCATGTGAGGTTGATTTTTTGCTATTTACTTTTGTTCTTTTCTTATATGCCACTTATTGGTTCAATGCGAGTCTCCACAAATGAAATAACCCATCCTTGGTGCTTGAGGTTTTCTTTTCTTATTTTTACCAATACCCACTTCATGACTTGATCCGCTTATTTTTTGAAGGAAGAGTTTTAGATTATATTTATTCTTATTTCCTTTATTTTTAGATCTTATTCTTAGATTTATCTTATTCTTTTTCCCTCTAGGTTTTTTATCGATAAATGCTTCTATTATATTTTATTAATTCTCCATTTTCCTTACTAGTAGATTAATTATATATAAGTTGTTCCATCTGTCCCTGGAATGATTTAACTATGGATGTAATATCATTCATTTATTCTTGGTTACAAAAGAGCTATGCTATTTTTAATGTTCTTGGTCTAAGTTAGAGCTCATTCATGGAAGTTCTTTGAGACTTATGACCTAATAATCTTACAACATAGGCTATGATACCATTTGTGACAACTTAGTGTAACACACTAGTTGTAATGACCTGATCATGCTTATAGGTTTGACAACAAATGAGATGGTTCGGAAAGGATAATTTTTCTTTTGTGTTTTGCACCCATTGATTAAATAGTATATAGTATTGAATACTACTTTTTGAATTATAACCACTGTAGATGGCCTCCCAAGTGGATGAGACTGATCGGGTCTCATAGAAGGTGCCCTTAGTAGCTCTATGATTCTCACCCTTGTGCTCATCATGAGAACTTAGAACCACATATTGGGGTTATCATATAATATCCATAACACTTAGAGGGTGGACACATAACTCCCATCCCTTAAGATGTGGAATATTGGGTTTAGTTTTACTCATGTATTCTTGAATATCATGTAAGGGTGTTTAGCATAGATGCTATAGTGATTGTGACCCTACATATAGATTAATATCTAGCACCATGCGCAATTAAGGTCGTGTCATTCACGTAGAACTAATCATGGTCTCACTTGAAAAAATTACAAATAATACGGTGGTTTATCCTATACCAACCCACCATGGAGTCTTATCTTAGAGTTTCATAATTCTCTCACCAGGATTCCCTATCTAAAAACTTCATACAAGGGCCACCATCATACTGCTCGTACAATGACCTAGATGGATATCACATACCACCCATCCATAGAGGTCATTCATGAAACTTCGTTGATTGCATACACGCAATTCAATGATATTGGGTGACTTGGTTTTGTTCATCCTTCAAAAGGGTAAGCTCATGGTTATGGTTTCATCTTCTCAATTATTTAACCAATAGTTTTACATTTATAACAAGGTGCTTATTTTGAGATTTGATCTTCCTAAGGTAAAATCTGACTTTTCTAAGTATTCTAAATAATATTTTCAAAAAAGTTTAAAATTTAATAAAAGAAAGTACTCAATAAAACTATAAACTTTATTAATTGACTGAGCTCTTATTAATAGATTCTTTAACATAATATTAAAGATATATTTAAATATAAAACTTAACTATTTTATTTATTGATACTAGAAAGAATAAGATTTTTCATATTCTCGAGCAAAATGTCTAACTTATTTAATCTACAATCCATAGCTTCTAACATAAAAAGTAAGTTCAATTTATTAAGGTATATAAGTAAGCTTTTCCTAAGGTATAATTATCCTATTAAAAACAAAACCATATTAAAATGAATTTGAAATACTTTCTAATAATAAAGAAATAAATGAAGCCATAGTATAACTAAATGAAAATCCATGGCTTATGCATACTGTAAAAGAAAACTAAACAATCATACAATAAGATCAACCTTTTTTTTGAAGCAAGAAAAATACATATATCAATATTACTGTTGAAACAAGTGCTTGCCTAATATATTAAAAACTTTTTTTTATAGAAATATTAAAACAAGTCATACTCAAAAGTTTCTCCAATGAGAATTAAAATAAAAGGATTTTATAAATTTATCCACACAAGATCTTGAATTCAATACTTTTATCTTAGGAAAACTTGTTGCCTTCGAATAATGTGTCATTCTCCTATCGTCTCCACAAACACATCACGGTACATGAAGGTTTGATTTTTGGGATAATAATGGCCTACATAATCGTTAATGTATTTCTTATTTGAATGCATCTATAAATTCAAAGGAGACTCAACAAATCTAAGAGTTCCTTATGCTTAATAGAGAGGAAAGATACATTCATAGTATAGCCTCACAAGAATAACAAGCAGTAACTTATAACTCCATTTGCAGGTTAGTTTAATTTTTTTTATAATTTTTAATAATTTCCCTTTTACAATCAATCAAACGTGATATACAATTCTCATAACTGAGACATTCATTTATCATTGAATAAGCAAGAGGTTCCAATTAGGGCTGTTGGATAAGTTAATATTTCAAGATACGTAAATTCAACCACTCTCAGATATCATAAGTGAAATGATAGTCCATAGATAATGTATTTTTAGTATTTCCAACAAAAGAAAAACACAAATACATTGATAGAAGAGTAATTAAATCTTTATCCTCGGCAAGAATATACCCAAATAAGGATGGCTATACTAGGCATCTAAAAATATTACACAATACTTAGTGGTTCTCGGGGTACTATCATTGTGGAACATAGGGGAAACAATTTATCACCCACTACCCAAAGAAACTTACACCACAGGTGATAAAATATGATATTACCAAAATTCCAAGGGGGTTAAAACATGCTAAAATCAACATACCTGATTTTAGATATAATATAAAGTGGCTACACTTCATACCACATGGTAATATAAGCACATTCATCTGGGGATGACGTAACCCAATTAATCACAATGAATTTAATCAAATCAATCTGAAAAGCTGCAACATATCACTTTGTACGTTAAACATATCAAACCATATGTCCTAGCACATCAATTCATATGTTAAACATATCCAACCAAAATGTCGTAATTCACAGTTTAAATGTATCCAACATACATCAATTCATAAGTTTAATATATCAAACCAAAAATCCATAATACATCAATTCCCAGGTTTATCATATCAAACCAAAAAGACGTAATACATCATTTCGCAGGTTTAACATATCAAACCAAAGCCACAACACATAAGTATATTTGCTTTAATATATCAACCAGAGAACCATAAGCTATTCATAGTATAGTAATATTAATATTCATTCGAATTAATCTATGAAATCAATATTCATAAAGAATCAAACAACTATATTAAGTTAGATGAGTTCAAATCAGCAATTCACTATATTAAGTTAGATGAGTTCAAATCAGCAATTCAAATTTCTTTCATTATTCTTACATCGAAGTAACATAAAAGAGATAAATTCAACCTAATAATAGGAGCTTTACTCTTCCTCCTCCCCATAATAATTTTTTGGCTCCCCATAATTACTTAACATCCTCCTTATAATTACTTAACATCCTCCTTTTAACGGGAGGATTAAGAAAGAGTGGTTACAAAAGTGTGTGGCCATCCAACTGGCTAGCTCCTCTCTAGCTTTATCTGGTGGGTGGTTTTGGTGGGTGGTTTTATTCATACGTAAACTTAATTTAAAATTAAAATCTTCTCTTTTATTTTTTATAAAAAAATAACAAAAATCTTTTTTTTCTATATTAGTAATTTTTTAAAATTTAAAATTTTACAATTAATAATTAAATAAATATTTTAAATCATTATACATGTCTATTACTTTGACAATTTTTCTGGTATAAACAATTTGATGATAACATAATGGTATCATCTACTAAATAAGAATAGCTCCCAATGCTTTGTAGCACTTTATTTTTGAATGCAAGTATTCATTCAATTAGAGATATAAAGTATACAATATACATTCACGATACAAAGCATATACCCACAATGTAAAGGATATACTCACAATGCAAAGCATAGATTCATAACACACCTATATGAATGTAGTCATATGGGATTTCATGTACCTATGAGCCATTGGTGAGTTTTTTGCTACTAGGACTATTCCACCCTATCAAAATGAATACCTCAACATGGTGAGAATTTACACCACCGTCATTTATCATTTCATTCTTTAAGGATATATACTTGCAAAATAGATACCATCAATAGTACCATATCCATGAATGATAAAACATAATAATTTAAGAAGAGTGAATAGTATATACAAATAGTAACATTATGAAATATATTTTAAGAGGGTCATGACAAAAATGGATGAAAGAGATAAAAATAAAAATAACTCATCATATAGGAAAACCTAAGCTACCAGGTCTTGATATACCAAATATTCCTTAAGATCTCCTTACACAACATGCCTAAATGTTATGTGCTAGTGCTGAAACTTCCTCTTCTCAACATAGATGAGCCCGAAAATATTTACAAGCACACACACATGTAGAGAGATGGGTCAACATGAGAACCATAAATGGCTACTCAAAAAATTGACAAGTAGGCCTCCCATACACACATGTATGCAAAATAAAACTCAAAATAAGTAAAAACATTTTGAGCATACACACACATACAAAGATGGTTCAATGTGAGAACCATAGATTGATTCTCAAAAAATATATATGTAGGCTTATGTGTATGTGTGTGTGTGCAAAAAAAAATTATAAATATTGTACCATAAGTAGGGGTTCCATTTGCCAATAAGCCGCTAACGATTTGATTGATATATAGAGATAAATAAAGGTAAATCTTACAATAGTTATAGATGCAAATTTTTCAATCCTTTGACAAAGTTAAGACTACTCCTATTTATAGATTAGAAAGAGAAGGGTTTCAATCCAACATTGTGTAGAGATTTCAAAATTATTTTTCATGTGTATTAGGTCATGTCTTGATTGAATTTATTGTGTCCTAATATATTCATATTTAAAAATAATTAATGTTGAGTTTTTTTAGTCCTTGATGCTCTTTGCCTCTATCACTATCATTTTTCCTTTCTAGGAATGCATAGAGTCTGATCATAGGAAATTAATATCACTTGATGTTTATCCTAGTATAGCTCCCATAACTTTTGTTTAATGTGCAAATTGATTTCTTGGGTGTCATGTCTTCTTTTAAGGAAGTGATTTATTTATCATAGAAGATTGTACACCTCAGTACATGTAAGAGATCTAGGAAAAATTTATTTCCTAAAAAATTGAAGCATGGGTAACATAGCCTTGGGATCTTTTCTTGGTCTTCTAGCCTCAAAACTAACTATAATTTTACATTGGAATTAATAGTTGATTTTTTTCCTCTAATCCTTAAATATCTTATGTGCCTTTCCAACTGCCAAAACTCGTTGTCCTTCATTTTATTTGGACTTTTCAAAAAAATTGACCTTTGGAGTTTTACCTTCTTTGTGGTTATTGAAAATTTTGATCTAAAAATTTGGCACCTCATCTCTTACTTCCTAACTACTTTACCTTTTCTTAGTCCATATTTCAAGCTTTTCTAAAGGAAACGTCTTAAATAATAGTGATATTTCACTATATAAACTATTCTAACTAGGATCCTCATGGTATCATTATTTTTATCTTGACTCAACAAGTAGAAAGAACTCAGGTAATCATGATATTAAGAAAATATTCATAAGTAAAGCCAAAGGACTAATATTGGGGGAGATCTGCTAGCATCAGTCACCTAGTGCAAGTGCAATGCAAGTGTAAGCTAACTTGACTAGGACCATCATCACTTCCTAGAAGATCTCATGACTTGATATACACTTGGTAAACCAAGAATATGCATTCAAATAAATATGAAGGAAAATTGTAATGTAAATAGGCAATATGTAGAATAATCAAGATAAACAATGTAGATTCAAACATAGTATATTTTAATATGAATGATATTTATAAATTTTTGAGTTCTTTTCTATCAATAATGGCTAGGAGATAAGCTCCCAAGATAAACTTACTAGTTATGATGAATGGACATAGCTAATTAGGCTCAAAATTACCTTTGATATCGGTTTGGATATTGGTATTATTTTGGTAATCCTTAAGGATAAGGTCACCTACCTCAAATGACTAGGATTATACCTTTTTATTGTAGGCACATTTATTACTATTTTAATAGGCTCAATGTTCTATATGACATTGATTTACTTTTCATAAAGTAGTTCTAACTAATGCAAGCAAGATTATATTCATCTCCAATAAAGGAATATTATAACAAGACATGTCAGGAAGGGACTTCAAGTTTGAATGGGAATTAGACTCTGGTGCCATATACCAAAACATAAGGTGTTGCACCTATGGTTGTTTGTACATTGGTAGAATAATGATAGGGATTAATACACATCATATATTTCCATATTAATATTTGTTCTAATATAAATATTTATTCCTATATTAGTATTTTGGATAAGGCTTCTGACAACTATTTGATATTATCCAAAAACTATGATGTAATTGGCTATTAATAGTCAATTTTACAATACATTGAGAAGTTATTGATCGTGCAAATTCTTTTATGTACTTTGCCTATGGGTTCATGGTTTTAATACCATAAAATTTGATTATAAGAGCTAATTTTACCATTCATTTGAGGACATTATAATCGTATTTCTTCACATTACTGGATTACAACCTCCACGATCTCTCACAAAATCCTCCCTTACTATGGTTCAGTTCTCTGTTTCATTACGCCATCACACGTTATGAGTGTTGAAGCATAAATCCCTACTTATTTCGATTCTAAAAAATTATTGACTGTGTAGTTGGGTGAACGTCTAACTCTTGTGCACTGCAACATATGACTTACATTACCCATATTTATTCAAAAAATTATAGACGGTTTTAATCACAAAATATTATCCTTTTTGTTTCCACCATGATTTTTGGCCAGATCCAGTGTAGAGGGATGTGGCTTTCATAAATTATCATGAAACAATAAAAATTTGTGTTTAGCCAAACTTATAGAGAAGCTACACTCATAGCACCTACTATATAAACTATTGCATACACTACGTTAACCTCATCCATGTTAGTATTTAGTAGCATCACAAAGACATCACACTCACCATGATTTTATAGATGTGGTAATAATGTTTAGCATATTTAGGTCATTATGTTAGCTCATTAGATCAATTTTTTGGTGATGTCCATATCTTAGGTAATGTCATTTGCTTCATCATTCATAAATACACTCATACCTTGCCACACCATTGAACTCATCCCATGTGGTGTCTCTGGTGATCTATCTCTTCAAACCTAATAGATCTACTAATTTTACCTACATAGGCCACTCAACCTTGTTCTAGATTCATGCACTAGCAATTTTCATCACCTAAAAGGATATATGCTATCCATGATCATTGATCCTATGAGATTCAACCTACCCTTTATAGTAGATATTTTTGCCTACCATTTGACAAAAACTTGTTGCCTGCACTCACCACATATGGCTTCTTGTCTACCTCATCTATGTTGATGTGTCTCTTCAGGCCTGTGCACCCATATGAAGGTATGACCGTTAAATAATCCTTTGACCTCCTTTATTTATTGATGATAATTTTTGGACCATATTAATAAGGGTCTTATAAATTTTTCAAGGCCCTTTGTTTTGATTTATATAAAAAAAATTGTAAATCATTTTAGTTCAATTTAGTACATTTCCCCTTGTCTTAGCCTAATAGAAACATGACATCCAATATAGCTTTAGTAGGCAAATTAGCTGAGGTCACCTCTTTAGTCATTTCTTTGGCATACACTATTAAAGACTCAAACCGTAGTCTTACTCCTCCTCTAGTCACCCCCATGCAAAGTGTGAAGTCAAAATTTATGAATGTTCTAGGAATCTTGATGTCCTCAATAATTGGAACCTAGATATGGAGACCTGGTTTGAATTTATTCAAACTCTAGATGATGATAAAGTTCATTTCATAAAACTTAAACTTTATAGTAAGGCTAATATTCTCATTACTGAATTCCAAGGAACTCGGAACCCCATCACAACTTGGGATGCTTTGATCATGAATTTGAATACCACCTTCTATCCATCCAATCATGATGACAATTTTCTCAACTAGTGGATCTGCCTTAGACAAGAAAAGCACACAAAAGAATTTGCATGATCAAGAATTGCTCAATGCATTAAAAAATTGGCTATTAATAGCCAATTACATCATAATTTTTTTATAAGATAAAATAGTTGTCAAAATCCTTATCTAGAATACTAATATAGAAATAAATATTAATATGGGAACAAATATTAATATGGAAACATATGATGTGTATTAATCCCTATCATTGTTCAAAAATATTCTATGTTTACAATTGGGTTCCACATCATTGGTATCATAGCACCCTGATCCACCTTGGGTTTACTCCTATTCTCACCTCCATGTTAGGCACCATGCTATCGATATTAAATCATTCATTAGATGAAATCTCTCTCTTTGACACTAGGACACACCACACCCTCTAGGTATCTTCCACTTTCTTCCTTGTTTCCAGATGAGGACAACTTTCACATCAGGTTTTATGGATTTCTCACAGTCAGATGGTTCGAGATCTTTCTTCCCTTTTGAATGCATTGGGGTATAATGCTTCTATGGTGGGGAAGAATGATAGGTATTAATACACATCATATATTTCCATATTAATATTTTTTCCCATATTAATATTTATTTCCATATTAGTACTTTGGATAAGGCTTTTGATAGTTATTTTTTCTTATCCGAAAACTATAATGTAATTGACCATTAATAGCCCATTTACAATACATTGAGTAGTTCTTAATCATTCAAATTATTATGTGTTCTTTACTTGTGGGTTCATATCTTTAATCGCATAATAGATAAGCATATATGATGGGATAAATCTAAAGGTTCCAATCGTTACCAACTTTATGAACCAAATTATTAATTATTTTGATCAAATTCTTATTATATGCTTTAGCTTTGCTATTACCTTGATGGTAATAAGGTGTGGTACATTTATATTAGATCTTGTATTTGGCATTATTGTTTTGAACATATTTTTTTGTGAAAGGTGTGTCATTATTAGAAATGATAATAGAAGAGATTCCATAAAGACAAAGAAATGGTCTAATGATAAATATGAAAACTTGGATTCTAATAGTAGAGAATAAAGACATCACCTCTACCCATTTGGTGGCATATTTGTTGGAAAATATACCCAAATATCTCATAGATAATTATTTCTATGATCAAAATCATATTCAATAGTAACAAAAATATTGCACAGTAAAAAACTTCTCTATTATATTCATAAATTAGAATTTTCCACATTACATTGCAGACAACTTTATCATCAATATATAACAATACTCCAAACTTTTTCTCTCATCTAACTCATAGGAGATGTAACCTTTCACATACCTTACATTATGATAATGTCTCTCATGATTACATAACCTCCTACTTATAATCTTGAATCATCTCACACGATTCTTCACTTACACGCCTGAATCCTATCACTCATGACTCTTTACTTACACATATAACTCTTCACTTACTCACTTGACACCTTTCACCTACAATGTACATTTTCACACATGACGCATAAACACTCTTCACAACTTGACACCTAGATAATAAACACACTTCCTAATCTAAAAATTTACAATGGTATTTTATGGTACCAAATAATATAATACACCCAACACACACCCCCCAATGATTTATTATCATGATTATTGTCATAATTTAATAACTTCATATATTTTGTATAATTTCCTTAAATGTTGAAGTCCTTTTTGTCATTAATTTCTTGATCAGAGTATTTGATATTTGACAATTCATTCCCTATTTTATGAAATTGAACTTATAAAGATATTAGTGTCATATATGTCATTTTCCTTATATCAAAAGGTATTGTAATAGTATTTTTGGAGTCCTCACTTGCTTCAGTCAGTTTTATGCTTAGATAATCTTCAAGTGTTACAAATTATTCATCTTTGGCATCTTTGAATATTATTTGTAAGACCCTCTTTTATTTTAAATATTTTTGTTTTCTAGCATTCTTTATTGTACTTTGTGTGGAATGTTTTATATTTTCCAATATTTCTTTACTATCCTTTGAAGAAACATCTTGAATAATGTCTTCCACGATTATTTTTCCACAAGTCAATTTTAGTTTAATTCTCTCTCAATTACTCTCAAATCAATATTTTTTATTCAATTTATCTTCAATCAACTTCTTTAATTCATAATCTCCTTATTCTTCTTCTTCTTATTCAAATTTTCATTCAACCAATTTCCAATATTAAATCTTCAATAAATCAATTTCATTTCCAAATTCAATTTATTTTTCACTTCTTAAAAATCCCAATTTCAAACAATCACTAATTTAATTAATTTTTTTAACCAAATTATTTAATCCAATTCTCTCTTTTAATTTTAATTATGTAATTAATTATCTTCTCCATTCACCTTAGTTTTAAATTAAATCATTCCCTTATATTTCCAAAAAAAATAATATCAATAACATTGTATGCTTTTAATTAAATAATACACCTTATAACTCCAAGAAACCAACTCTAAAAAAATATATATAGCTGGAATAATTGAACATGCTTGAAAGTTAAATCTTACCCTTAACGACACTTTTCAAAATATCTTATCAAGGAAAAACAAATTTCAATATAGGTTGAACCTTCCAAAATTAGTTCTAGCACTCTATCAATCATTTCAAAGATGTTATAGTAACCTTATCTAGATGATTATCTCCATTGGACAATATTTGTTGCATGTATTGTGTTCCATAGGAACCAATTATTACCTTTGCTATGTGTATTTAAATCTTCACTACTACTTTGAAATAAAACTATGGCATATGTTTACATATTGCTTATGTAAACTACATATATCTCCCATGGATAATTTATGGCTCCTCTAGACTCCTTTGGACTATGTATTGATTTTTTGTACTTCTATAGATTGTGTATGATTCTATGATATGCATATGGTTTCTTCAAACTTCTTCCATGGAGGGCCAATAATAACCTAATTACAAAATATTTTTAGTGGTGGAATTTCCACTAAAATTGCCACCACAAGATCCCTCATGAGCCTCTTGAATGAATACGTTTGATTCATTAAACGTTAGAAATCTATGTATACCATCAAAGTATCATCGATATAATATTCCATTGATGATGATAAATTGGTATGCATGTCATGACAACTACTTTGGATCATTGTGATTAAAGCAAGTTGTTAGAATATCATCCTTTACAAAGGTGAAAATATCCTTGTACATAGGGTCAAAAGAATAGGAGGATGCTTCTATAGTGAATAACTATAAAGGTGACTATCTAGATTCTAGAGTTATATGATCTTTGATTTAGAAAATGATAAACATGACATGCACATCATCTATTTGTAGGGAAATAAGAGATGAATTTGTTGTTATGGAGTTGGTATGGAAATTATGAGATAACTTCAATGATCACCTTACCAATAGTGGTTGTAATCTTTGCAAAAATATCCTTATAAGGTTTATGTTTCTTATCCTTGGTTTTGTAAACACCATTTACTTGGTTAACCATAAGTTAATAATCCCCAAATATGGAGAGGATTCTAACATTCAAGGCTAAAGTTGCTCAATATTCAAGGATAAGAGCCTTACATTCAACAGTGTTATTGGTGCAAGAAAACTAAAGTGTAAAAGAGAGAAGGATTAGTTTCTTCCAAGGTGTGACCAAAATGATCCCTAATATACTTTCTTTGACGCATCAAGTACCATAAAAATATAGGTTCTAAGAACTAGAATGATTAGCCTCTAAGAAAAATATAGATTCATTTGGAAAGTTCACAATAATATGATGAATGACTTCTAGAGGTGTTGTAGCTAAGTGGTTTGCAATGACTTATCCTTCCATGAATTTTTAGTTGATAAATTCTAATTCAAATTCATTAAGGGAAATTACCTGTTTATTTGTTTTTCTTAATAGGTGAGTTTTTGATATGAGGTAGCACGATGGATCAACTCTTGCAGTAATATCATAATTTTTGGATGTAAAGAATATAGTAAGATATAGATTTTATAAAGGTGTATATTGGGTTTCATAGCTAACTAAAGTACTACTAATATAATAGATAGTTCAATCCTTATATTGATCAGCATATAAATCCAACATAGCTCCTAAGGCATGGGCCATGAAAATAATGTACAAAAATGATAATGTGGAAGTATTGGAAGAGAAAAGTATGGGAGGATATAAAATATAGGATTTTAATACTTTAAATATATCATCCCATCAAAATTATACATCCTTATACAAAATATTAGATAAAAATTGGCACTTTTCTATGAATTGAGAAATTAATCTTCTTATAGCTTAGATTTTACCTTGAATACTTTGAAGTTAGTTTAGGTTTTGCAGGGCTAGCATATTGAGAATGACTACAATTTTATCATGATATACTTTAATGCCACAATGAGACACTATCAATCCTCATAATTTTTATAATATTACCTCAAATACAAACATAGAACGCTTAAGGTGCATCTTATATTCCCTCAAGCATTCAAAGATGCATCTTAGATCTTGAACATGATATTCATGGTTTACAAATCAACCAAGGATATCATCCACATAATATTCCATAATATCATTCATCATATCATGCAAGATATATTTCATTACCCTTTGATAGGTGGAACCTATGTTATTCAAGCCAAATGCAATGACTTGATACCAAAAAATATCCCATGGAGTGATGAAATTTTTCTTACATTGATCCTTAGGAGTGATTTTAATTTGGTTGTAACTTGAGAATCTATCCATTAAGGACAACATTTCACACCTAGTAGTAAAATAGACAATCATGTCAATATTTGGTAAAAGAAAATTATCTTTTAGAACAAGTTTTGATAATATCCCTATAATTAGTGCAAACTCTTACATTTCCCTCTTTCTTGGAAATAGGAATAATGTTTTAAATCTAGTTAGAATAATCAATAGCTTTAATAAATACAATAGAGAAGCTTTTGAAGTTTCCCCTTAACAAGCAGGACAATCTTAGGGTGCATGTTTTGTAACTTACGTTTAATTTGCATCAGGTCTAACTAAAAGATAATGGGCAACTAAAGAGCGATATAATAATGGCATAGCAACATATTTCCAAGTAAATATATTTTTTTTGTTATGTAGGGGAATTGGTTACAACCACTCTAGGTTTAGTAACTAACCTATGCTATGATAACCACTCTATGTTTGTTACAAATACATAGAATGGTCAACCCACCTATGATAACTACCTCAACATCAAATTTTGTAGCCAACAATTATTAGTAACAAATTTGTCATCTTAGACTAAATTTTTCAACAAATAAATTTGCTTTCTAACTGATGTGCTCACAACAAATACAAATTTTTAATATTCCCCACTAAATTTACCTTGTAATGGTTAAATTTATAAATTTTTCGTCTAAGCAAATTTGCAAATGGTATATTTATCTAGGAAATATATTCATGTTTAATGCACTACCAAAATTCTTTTCCTAACTATAGTAGCTAATCAAGGTGAGATTAACTTTGTGTGTCACCCATGTCATCATAGGCAACCAACAAACATGGAGGAAGGCAGCTAACTTTTCTCCACCAACCCAAATTGGCTCCAATCAAATGGTAACTAATTTTTCCTTAGATCATTAGTCTAGTCAATAGCCAAATAAACCCTTAATTAGTATTTGTCAATAGGATACATTACCCCTCTCCTTTGTGAAAATTCAAGATTCAATTATATAAATTGACCTCTTGGGAGAACATTATCATGAATGCTTTTGAAAATAATGGATTACTACTAAAATTCTAGAAAATTTCTTATCTATGAGTCAAAGAGATACAAAAAATCCTCCACAAGATCATCTTCAAGCAAGTGTTTGGGCATTTAAAGGAGAAAGGAAGCACTCATTTGTGGTCTTTGGTGATAACATTATTGTCCTATTTGACTTCGATATTTTATTTTTATTAGCATTTTTTATTTACCTCATTGTATACATTCATCCATCTTCTATTTTCACATAAAACCAATCCCTCATATTGTTAAGGATTTCTAGTAGATTTTATACGCATATTAGGGGTCTACAGGATAGAGAATTGCCCCTAGGGTTCCCATAGTATCCACTATTGGTATTTTAATCTTTGTCAACCTATCATTTTATATTTTTGCCATTAAAGGTGAATTTTCCATGTATATCTAGCCTAGGCAGCTTATTCACTTTAGGTAGTCAATGTTACTAGTTCCTGATATTAAACCCATGTTGCCTCTATTTTATAAAATAAGGGAATACACCACCTATGAATATTCTAGGTGGTATATTTATTATCCATCTACATGACCATCAGTCCCTTTGATAACCTAGTATCCAACTTGTTTAACATTTCCATGTGCAACTTTTTATCATCTCTACATCTAACATCATTTTTCCCTCTAATAATTAACCCTAGCATTTTAATAAATTCATCAATTGTTGATTTAGAATAATATGCATAAAAAAATATTAATTTATCAATCCAAAGCAAATTTCTTTTCATATATATTTTTGTATATAAATATCATAAAATTATGAATAGGCATGATTTTTTTTGATAGGTTAAAATTATAATAAAATCGGGTTTTGAAAGGACCCCAAAACATTTTTACAATAGGTCAATCGACCAAACCAAAGGTCAAGAACAATCAATTTGAAAAATCTCACCCAATGGGAAATAAATAGTTTGGAAAATTTGCCCAATGGGAATAGACAAATTTGAAAAATCCTGCCCAGTGGGAAACCACCAATTTTGAAAAATCTCACCTAATGGGAAAACATGCAGGATGAAACATAGAGTTTGAACATCCCGCCCAATGGGAAACCACCAATTTGAAAATTTCATCCAATGAAAAACCAGTAGGAAGATGGATTTGAAAAACCCCACCCAACGAGGAAACCAATTGGATGATGAATTTGAAAATCCTACCTAGCGGGAAGCATCCGAAAAAGACCAAATTGAAAATCCTGTCCAACAGGAAAATCAATAGGTTTGGAAAATACTGCCCATCGGGAAAACTAGTAGAAAAAATAAATTTGAAAAACCTCGCCCAGTGGGAAAACAAACAAGTTTTTAGAGTCCTGCCTAGTGGTAAAACCAATGGAAAATTGGATTTGAAAAATACTGACCAGCGGGAAAACCAACAGGTTTGGAAAATCTTGCCCAGCAAGAAAACTAGTAGAAGAATGAATTTGAAAAACCGTAGCACTGAATGAATTTGAAAAACCACAGCACTTGTATCTCATCAATAGAAGTAAGAGGAAGCTGAAAGAATCCTGGGACAACAACAATAGGTGCAAATAAAGCATCCCCAAAAGCCAAAACTGAAGGAGGAAGGAGTGACCACAACTGCAAGCATATTGGACTCCACCTCAAGACCATAAAATGCAAAAGAAACCACAATCATTCCAATAGAAGGTGTAGACACCAAAACAAAACCAATTCGATTATGTGACTGCAAACACTGATTGCATTAACACACACAGCCCCAAGGGCAACCCCGAGAGGTCAAATAGTGCTCCTAACCACTCTCACAGCAATTTTGGAAGGTCAGGAGTCAATTTGGCACCTTCAGGCACTTTTCTCAGTACTCGTTTCACCCAGGGATGATTTCAAACTGGGATTCGCCCTACCTAGGGACGAATATTAGAATTCGCTCCAAGGTGGGGCGAATTGCAGGTTTGACGGACAAAAATTCAAATCTTAACAAATGGCATCTCAGATCTGCCACTTAACGCTTCCTTCATCGCATGGGAGTGTGGGTGAGCATTTTTGAGCGTTGGAGGCGGTTACAGGGGTAGTCATGAAATCCCTAATCAGGGAGGAGTCTCCCTCTCCCTGGGGAGGCATGATTGCCAACTGGCGCCTCTGCATGCCCAATGCAAGAGACCTCTAGGTCTATAAATTGGTGAGTTTCCTCACCTGAAACATACATAGAAGGAGCATTTTTGAGCAACGAAGTGCTGCCATTTTGTTTCCCCATCCGCCTCTAGTTGATTTGTGCCTTTCACATCCTTGATATCTTTTAGAGAGGAGGTCATTGGGTGACTATTGGAAGGATGAATCTTGAGCCCAAAACCTGACATTTTGCCACAATATCCCACAAAATTTGTCGACAATACCCCACAAGAGGTTTTGGACCCATACCAAGTGGTTGGTGCCGAAATCAGGCCTCAAACAACGGGCGACCTGCCCCATGGGCACCCCCTCCCACACTACTACAGTCCTAATCGCCCCTCTTCAGAGTGATGGGAATTCTATGGTAGATTTTCTCTCTTTCATTTTTGCATTCAATTCTATGATGCTTAAATAGGTTGTCATTTAAATTTCGTCTCATTTTAAACAATTTTGATCATATTTCTATCTTCGTTCGCTTCTACTAACCTACAGGTAGCATCATCAAATTCCCATTGCAAATTGGGAAAATCTGACCACTTGGGTCTTCCCAAAATACCCCCAATTAGCTAACCCCAAGTTTGCAGGTCTTTTGGAGCTTCCTAGGCAGGACATTTGGGACAATACCTTTTTGACGTTTTGTTGCAGGTAAATTCGTCCCTCCCCAGACTGAATTCAAATCTGTGGGGAATTTCCCAACTGTTCTTTTTGCATGGCCCTCCTGGTGATGTCTTGATGCCCCTGTTAAATTTTTAGAGCATTTGGATTCATTTTAGTCATAGTTTAATTCATTTTTCTCATTCACTTATCATAGGCTTGGGGATTGCATGCTTTGTTTTATCCGTAGGTGCTACTGACTATTTCTTGTTCCTTTGAATGTAGGGTATGGAAATCAGAGGAGAAGCAAGGATTCAAGACTCATCAATGCAAGCGGTGGTGACATTTGGTCTGCCCATTTTACATGTGGGCACATAGAAGAAGGAAGGGCATCCATGGATGTAACAAGAACACATACTTAAACGCTCCTAGCCCCTGAAAAGGGAGGAGGTGAATTGTAACCGAGTTCTGAAGCATATCAATAAAAAGGGCTATCTTATTTATTGGTTCTTGTTTAAGTTTTTGATTCGTTCATGCTTTCCCCCTTTTCAAGCACTTTCAATTCCTAGGATTTTGTGTCGAGTTTAGTTCGGTTTGCATCGCATATTTGCTTTCCTTTTTGCTTCCGTATCCTCATGATTTCAGTGGCGATCATGGTGGGACCCTGTCCTTTGTATTTTTAGATCAAAAATCTGATCAAAACTTGCTTTTGCTTGCAGGTATCATTTTTTTTGAACACGGGACTGCTGTTTGTTCCAGTCTATGGCGAATACAGAGCTGGAATTCATCTCATCTAGGGACGAATTGGAATGTGCCCCACCCTGTGACGAATTTATCTTTGGTGTTCATACCATCCAAGGAGGAATCACTCTCTACACAGTTTTAGGGTAGAAACTCAGAGCCAGCAGATTTGGGCAGAGAAGAGGTAAGGATTCTGAACTTTTCTTGTCATTTTCTGTCTTCATTTTTTCTATTTTTAGGTTACTTGCTTACTTAGGGAAAGTAGTTTTCCTTTACTGGTTGCTTGTTTCCTTTTTGCAAAATAAAAATAACCCCACACACCATGTGGCAAATTAAACACCAAGGAGCTGGTCGTAAAACCCTAGCCCTTGATCAAGACCAATGGTGGATTTCATCACCACCTTGGCTTGAATTTTTGCATCCATTACCCCGATCGCTACTATTGCTAGACGTAAATCCTGATGAAATCTAACCGAGTGTAGCTAGGGTGATTCCTAGCACATGAGGATAAGTCTTCTATGGTAGGTGTCATAAATAGGGTGATTCCCCTTCCGTACCGCCTACGTTCCACGTACCATCTGCTCTCATGTACCTATAGTTTCCCTCACGTAAGGGCGGGTATATAGAGAGGTTGGTATATCGGCCTGGAAATGGTATATCGAAGGGGTGACCATTTTTGGGAGCCATAAGAGCCATCATTTTGCATTTAAATTTTCTTTACAAAAACCTTCAAAATATAAAATAAAAACAAAAACCAAAACACACTAAACCAGGTCTAGGACACACTCTCAATATTTAAACAAGATAATCACTGATTTGTGTGTGTGTGCTCTTTTCTGTTTAATGTAGCATAAAAATCATAAAAAGAGATAAAAATCTACATAGCTTATAGAAAAACACCACCATGGTGTACACCCGTAACCAAGCCCAATCAAGGGTGAAAGTTGTGGAAAGTGTACAAGGGGGCACAAGTCACCTCCGCTACAGCCCTAAGGACTTGTTCATACCGCCTTGGTGGCCTGACCCACAAGAGAGTCTACATCATTCCATGTCAGAATGGAACTATGGAGGCACCCCTTTGAGAGGCACGCCCATTCATCATAGCCCCTTTCAAGAGGAATCCTTACACATGGTTCTCAACATAGATAGGAAGGCTCCATTAGAAGCTCGATATGAGTGGACACCGTGTGATGAAGTGCTAGAGTGGCATAGTGTCCATGAGGAGAGACCACATGATTATGGCATCCCTCCTTTGTCCCCCATCACTGTTAGAACCAATAGAAAAAACCCATAGTGCAAGGCTCTTCAAGCAGGGCGAGCCAAATCTGCCCACCCCTTTCACACATACAAAAGGGAGCACGAGGAAGACCATTACATTCCTCGAGAGAAATGTACAGCATGGGATCCATGTGCTTCTGCACCCGCTATGTACCATGATCACCCACTGAAGCCAGAGCCTCGAGTAAATGTTGCCAACCTTGATAGAGGGAAGCGACCTATTGAGATATCGGATCATTGTGACCGAGGTAAGTGCATAGGAGAGGCATCCAGGCCTCCTAGGCTCAAGATGGCAGAACAAATTGACCTGGAAGTCACCAGACATGTCGTCTGCAAAGCACAGATCACATTGCTTGAGCAAGACCAATAGCAGCTAGATCATCTATATCACCTTAGCAAAGAACGCATTTGGTGCCAAACAGATGAGATGCTCCATAACTCGGTACCTAAGAGGGTTCCAACCCCTCGCACCCAAAGAGTGGAACTGTATGAGAGGCATAATCCCTTGGTGCGAGATAGGTCTCCATGACCTTACCAAGTGCTGCCTCTGAGATCTCCTAGACCCGAGCGGGAGGCCACTCCCCAGAACAATGATGGGTACCCTTCGTGGGGACCAACCTAGGGTCATAGGCCTCGTCCAGAGAATCCTTAGGAAGCTTACGAGGAATATGAGCAAGAAGAAGAGTGGGCTGAAATGCCCTACCAAAGCAGAGGGGTTGCCATTCGGCCACCCCTCTATATGCCTCAAGTCTCCCACAGCCCAAAACGGGAGCAAACTAAAGAGGACGAGATTAAATCTTCAGATGCATATAAAGTGCTGCTAGAGCGTTTGGAGTCTGTGGAGACCAAAACTTCTGGGCCCCAAAAGCCCACTTCATGCCAACTCCACAGTCATCCTGTGCATCCATCCGTGCCAGCACCCTCTTACCCTGAACACTTTAAGCTACCTCAGTTGGAAACCTTTATAGGTGAGGAGGATGCTCAAGAGCATGTGACGATATTCCTGAGCCAATGCTTCGGTATTCAGGACAATGATGCTTTGTTATTAAGAACGTTTATAACCACATTCGTAGGCCCTAATTTGGATTGGTTTACACAGTTACCAAAGCACAACATTAACAACTTAGATTAGTTACTGGATGCATTCCTCGAACGCTTCGCCTTCAACACCAATAATAAGGCATCACTGAGTGACTTAGCCAGCCTCATGCAATATGAGGAAGAAACCATGGTGACCTATGGGAATCGATGGAGGACTTTGCTTTCAAATTTGCCCTACCTCCCCCCTATGTTTGACCTCACTCAAATGTTCTCAAAGAGCTATTTTAGATTGATATCTATGCTATTGTAGCTGCAGCAATATGCCACCTTAGAAGAAGCCCTAACGTAAGCCAGGATCATTGAAGAGATCAAGATACAAGATGGTGAGATAGCCAAACCTAAGAAAAAAGAGTGGACTAAGAACACTAAAATAGGGACCATGCAACAGAAACCTACTACGGTCAATCAAGTTGCTATCAATGTCCCTAATCCTGCATAAGTAACATAGCCCCAAAAGGCTAATTATCAGGCGGTGCCTCCCAAAAACTATGACAGAGAAAATCATAGATGAGCATAATCAACAGCGTCACCCTAGGCAATAATACACACCCTACACAGAGTCTAGGGACTCCCTGTTTGACCGCTTGTTAGCTGCAAATTTGATCAACCTTCCAGACTTGTACTGGAGGTTCCACAGACGACAGGGACATGACCTAAATGCCTTCTAGAATTTTAATTTTTTGATGCAAGAATTAATTAATAACAAGACACTAGCGGTGGATAATCCTGTGGCACCAAGAAATCAACAAATGGAGATCTTTAAAGATCCCTTGCCTGGTCATGCTCCGTAGGAAAAAACCCTACAAGTTAATGAGGTCACATAGAACTGTCCCATGTAGGGATATGTAGGGATGATCACTATAGTGACTTAGAACAGGAGATATCCGAGTGTAGCCGCCCCCATGGAAACTACAGGTGAGGTTCCAACAACACAACCACAATAGCACCTTGCACAAACTCCTCTGCCTAGACCAGTGGCCACACTTTGGACCAAACTCACTTAGATTTTGAGGACCACATTGGCTAGGCTCTCCATATACGAGCTCATACAACAATCAATGCCCCATCAAGAGGCTCTAATGGAGATATTGAAAGCCATCGAGTTGCAGCCCCATGAAACAAATTCTTTCAACAACTTTGTGGGACATGTCAAATGATGCACTGAGCCAGTCATCATATTTCAATAATTCAAATTGAGATCAGTGGCTAATGACATGGCGGATCCACCCTTGCACATTATCGCGTGGGTCAACAGGATCCCATATAAGAGAGTGTTGATAGACACTGGCTCGTCCAGTAATCTCATCACAACCGTGGCCCTAAAACATCTGAATTTTCTTGCATATCACATCACAGCTTCCACCTACACACTGCAAGCATTCAATGATGCAATTTGCTCAAAAGTTGGCACAATAGTCCTACCCATCCAAGTGGGACAAAATACTATACCTACATTGTGCCACATCTTGGAAGGTGAGATGGCCTACAACATCTTGTTGGGGCATCCATGGATCAGGGACATGAAGTGTGTCCCTTCGATAGCTCACCAGTGCTTAAAGTATACATTTGAAGGGGAAGTGCATGTAGTCCCGATGGACTTAGAACCCTTTAAGTATTGTAATGCGGTGTAGATGATGCTACAATCGACCCTCCCGTCAACGCATATGGGTTTCCAATTGAATCCATCTAAACAGGGTCTGATTCCATAGGCATCCCCATTAGCAAGTTCTTCAAAACCCCAACCGGGTCCATCTTCATCGTTTGTTCCTCCACCAATGATGCCACTAATGGGGGCCAAACAGAAGGACAAAGGGGAGAAACCTCTAGAAGAGACACAACCTCTGGAAGAGACACTGCCATCAGTATCAACTATCTCTATTGAGGAGATGCCTAGCCGAATGGAATTCGAGGCTCCTAGTTCACCCGACATGGAGTGGACTCAGGGAGAACTTCCATTCCCTCCCCCTCAACCACCAAAGATCACCATTGAGATGGTCAATACGGGCCTAAGGGAGTATCTGGTGTGGAATATTGTAGCAACACCCACACTGAAGTCCATGCAAGACATGGGGAGACCTCGCCTTCCCATCGGCACTATTGTTCCCCTAGGCTACTTGCTGAACCAGAAAAACTTTGTGTATGGGGGCCTTTATCATGGCGTTGCACTATGCATGCAAGAGGATGAAGATGAAGAGCCTTTTGCTAAAAATTTCAACTACTTGTATAACCCAGACTTTGCTTTGATATACCTTGGCCAATGCAATTGGCATGGATATGGGTTAGGCAGATATGAACAAGGGGTACGTGTTCTATGCCAACCAAGATACCAAATGCCATATGACAATTCAGGAGTAGGGTTCAACCATGCCCTGCACTTGGACATCTTGGTAGAGAACATGTAAGGCCTAGGGATAGGCAACAAGGGGGGATTGACATCAGATCCGTATGCCAACCCTAACATGACATATACATTGAGGGATTATCTCCCATTAATGGCAATCAACCTTGTTGACCCTCGTAATCCCTTCCCTTCGCTTGAAAGAGTAGAAATCTTGAGAGCTCATTTTCAAGGAGGGTCTGGACAATGTCAAGAAGGGTCCTCAGAGGATGAATCAGAATATGAGGTGGCACCATGGGACCCCTTCGAATTAGATAGAAACCACTCACAGGTGATCCCCATGGATGATTATCAAGAGAGTCTCTTGACAATGTTCCCTTTAGATGCTCCAATTGAGCAAGTGCCACCCTAAGGTAATCAAGCCCCACCGTAGAGAGCGGAACAACCCCAATGGGGTCAGATCAATTTTCTTGAGCAAGGCAAACCCTTAATGTCGCAAGTAGTTGTCAGAGACGAAGGCCTTTGGATCTTCAATAGTGATTATGAAGATGAAACCGAGATGGCATATCTTAATCACATGCAGCAAATGCAGTGACCATACCCCTTGGAGATTAACGACATATTCAAACAATTAAACATAGTTCTAGGGCATGAGTGGTACGTAGACCCAGTGTGGTGGGACCAAGTGTTGGATCCACCACTCTGGGCATACGAAGCATACCTTCCACCCAAAGACCCTATGGTGACATCAGTGCCTAGGGTAGACCCTATCTTCCTATCTGCACATAGGGCCAATCCATTCATGCCAATACCTCTAGAGCCAGATCCAGAGCATAGAGAACATCTAGAATGTCCGAGTAATCACACCTACGATAATGGAGACCAAAATCATTTCATCAACATGATCTCCATTGACTTAACCACCCCCATCCACAACCCCAATGATCCGGCACAATCATTGTATATAGACATAGATGCCATATACAGGGATCACGTCAATTCATTGCCATCCCCATCATAGTACTGGCCTTTCGGTGAAATGCTTCATTTTACCCTTGGGTCAACTTAGGATATCTTCCATGCTGAAGAGGAACTCGAGGTTCCTAACGATGATCTTAACTCAGCAAATGATATCCATTTGATCCCAACTCCACACCAGTTGGAGGATAGATCCCACATGTCAGTCGAGGAGACGACTGACATAGACATCGGCTTAGATCCAATGAATCCACAGATCATCAAGCTGGGGGTAATTTTATCCCCCGAAGAGCAAGTCGACTACATTGCCATTCTCAAAGAGAAGGAAGTTTTTGCATGGTCATACAAAGACATGCTGGGACTAGATCCGCAGCTAGTCATGCATAATCTAATGCTTGATTCGACAGTCAAGACAATAAAACAAAAACTACGCAAGATGCACCCAACAGTGGCCTTAATGGTCAAAGACGAATTACAAAAGTTTTTGGATGCACAGTTTGTCATCTGCGTGGACTAGCCACCATGACTGTCCAACATGGTGCCCATCAAAAAGCCTAATGAAAGGATTCACATATGCACTAATTTTTGAGATCTAAACAAAGTGAGTCCTAAGGATGATTTCCCCTTGCCAAGCATTGATGCATTGGTAGACGTCACAGCGGGTCATGAAATGCTTTCCCTCATGGACAGTTTCTCAGGATACAATCAGATTTGTATCAATCTCGAGGACCAGCTAAAAATGGCATTCATAATGCCTTGGGGGACATTTTGTTATAAGGTCATGCCTTTTGGCCTTAAAAACACTGGCACCACCTACCAACATGCCATGGCGTACATCTTCCATGATTACATGCATAAAAATTTGGAAGACTACATGGATGATTTGTTGGCCAAATCTCTTTTGCGCCCAGATCATCTCAATGACTTAAGCAAGATCCTCGATCGCCTCATGGAAAATAAAGTCAGACTGAATCCCAAGAAGTGTGTATTTGGCATCACATATGGAAAACTCTTTGGTTTCATAGTCTCAAAGCAAGGCATCGAGGTCAAACCAAAAAAATTCAAGGCAATACTTGAAATGCTTCCCCCAACTACCATCAAGCAGCTTAGAAGCCTACAGAGAAAGGTCACGTCGATCAAGCGCTTCATAACGCAATTATTTGACAAGTTTTGACCCATGAATAAATTATTGCACAAGGGGGTAGCATTTCACTGGGATGACGAGTGCCAGTCAGCCTTCGATGACATTAAACAATACCTGGCTTCGTCGCTAGTATTGGCACCACCCAAACTAGGAGTGTCGTTCTACTTATACATCTCAGCTACTGAGGTCACACTGGGTGCCATGCTAGCCCAGAAGAATGAACTTCACAAAGAACAAGCTACTTACTATCTTAGCCACACCGTGGTTAGTTATGAACTTAACTATGCATACGTTGATAAACTCTGCTTGGTAGCGGTTTTTTCTACCAAAAGGTTGTGCCATTACATGCTGAGCAACAAGACACATGTAGTGTCTATGGAGAATCGAGTCATCACACCCACGGTAATGGAGACCAAAATAATTTCATCAACATGATCTCCATTGACTTAACCGCCCCCATCCACAATCCAGCCGATCCAGCACGGTCCTTGCATCTAGACATAGATGCCATAGACTAGGATCATGTAAATTCACCTCCATCCCCATTAGAGTATTGGCATTTCAGTAAAATACTTCATTTTACCCCAGGGACAACTCAGGATATCTTTCATGCCGAAGAGGAACCCGAGGTTCCCAACGTAGATTTAAACATAGCAAATGATATCCATTTGATCTTGACTCCACACCAGCTGGATGATGGATCCCACATGTCGGTCGAGGAGATGACTGACATAGACATCAGCTTAGATCCAATGAATCCACAGATCATCAAGCTGGGGGTAAGCTTATCCCCTGAAGAGCAAGTCGACTACATTGCCCTTCTCAAAGAGAAAAAGGAGGTTTTTGCATGGTTGTACAGAGACATGTCAGGGCTAGATCCGTAGCTAGTCATGCATAATCTAACGCTTGATCCAAAAGTCAAGCCAATTAAGCAAAAACTATGTAATATGCACCCAAAAGTAACCTTGATGGTTAGAGATGAATTACAAGAGCTATTGGATGCACAGTTTGTCACCTACGTGGATTATACGCCATGGCTATCCAACATGGTGCCCGTAAAAAATCTCGACAGGAGGATTCACATATGCACTTATTTTTTATATCTAAACAAAGTGATTCCTAACGATGATTTCCCCTTGCTGAGAATCAACGCATTGGTAGACGTTATAGCAGGCCACGAAATGCTATCCCTCATGGATGGTTTCTCGGGATACAATCAGATTCGTATCAATCCTGAAGACCAACTAAAAATGGCATTCACAATGCCTTGGGGGACATTTGGTTATAAGGTTATGCCTTTTGGCCTTAAAAATGCTGGTGCCACCTACCAACGTGCCATGACGTACATCTTCCATGATTACATTCATAAAACTTTGGAAGATTACATGGATGATTTGTTGGCCAAATCTCTTTTGTGCCTAGATCATCTCGATGACTTAAGTAAGATCCTCAATCACCTCATGGAACATAAAGTCAGACTTAATCCCAAGAAGTGCGTATTTGGCACCACTTCTGGAAAACTCTTGGGTTTCATAGTCTCAAAGTGAGGCATCGAGGTGGACCCAAACAAAGTCAAGGCAATCCTTGAAATGCTTCCCCCAACTACCATTAAGCATCTCGGATGTCTGTAGGGAAAGGTTGCATCAATCAAGCGCTTCATAGCACAGTTGTCTGACAAGTGTCGACCCATGAACAAACTATTGCACAAGGGGGTAGCATTTCATTGGGATGACAAGTTCCAGTCAGCCTTTGACGACATCAAATGATATTTGGCTTTGCCGCCAGTATTAGCACCACCTAGACCAAGAGTGCCATTCTACTTATACATCTCAGCTACTGAGGTGGCACTGGGTGCCATGCTAGCCCAGAAGAATGAACTTCACAAAGAACATGCTACTTACTATCTTAGTCACACCCTGGTCAGTTATGAACTTAACTATGCATATGTCGAGAAAATCTGCTTGGCAGTGGTGTTTTCTACCAAAAAGCTATGCCACTACATGCTGAGAAACACTATGTATGTTGTGTCTAAGGAGAATCCATTGCGATACATTATGGGTCATACTTATCATAGTAGTCACACGGAGAAATGGATCATGTTGTTCACGAAATTTGACATAGATTTTATTGGACAAAAATCCATAAAATGTCAGGTCATCGCCGATCAACTAGCAGAGGCTCCTCTCGAAGACGATCAACCTCTGGTCATAGAACTACCCAATGATGGGGTCTTCCATGTCTCAAAATCACCAGATTCTGATGAGCCTGAGTCATAGGCCGACATAACCCTATTTTTTGATGGTTCTAAATGTGAGCAAGGTGGTGGTGCGGGAATAGTATTATTCACACCGCAAGGTGCTCCAATGCCTCTGTCATTTAAATTAAATTTCCCATGCACCAACAACAATGCAGAGTACGAAGCCTTGCTCATAGGTCTTCAGACAACAATCGCCATAAACATTAAATGATTGAATATCTTTGGTGATTCACTATTAATTGTTAACCAAGTCAAAGGGGTATTCCAATGCAAATTCCCAGTTCTATAGGCCTACAAAGCCCTTGTGGAGAAATTCTTGGCAACGCTTGAATGGTACGACATCGAGGCACTCCCTCGATCATCAAATCATTTTGCAAACACTATGGCCTCTTTGGGGTCGCTAATACTGCAAGACATTTCTGGTGATATGACAACCATTCAAGTCAAAATTCTATCACAATCTGTGATGGAGCATGCAAGCTCTAACTTGACACCAGGAATCCACATGATCCATATTGAACCACCTCAGGATAGGTTCTCTTAAATCCATGATCGTCTGAATCACGCCAACTGGGAGTCCTTGTTCTCCCCTACTCCCCTTAATAGCAATACAACACTATTATTTCAAGTTCTTTCCCGTTCAACATTCGCTAGGGATGAAATTCAATAGGGGTTGGATGTTCATACCGTCAAGGCTTCTGATCAGTAGGATTGGTATTCACCCATAAGGACTACCTCAAGTTAGGTAATCTCTCGCTTGGATTAACGCATGCCGCAAAATGAGCATTCAAGCAGAAAGTGGCAAAGTATGTCTTGTTAGGAGACATTTTGTACCGTCATAGCTACGAAGGAATCCTCCTTCATTGCTTGGACCAGCAAGAGTCCACTTGGGCAATCGCCCAAGCGCATGATGGTACATGCGGTGGCCACTTCAGTGGTATGGCCATTGTAAAGCGCATTCTTCGCATGGGCTATTATTGGCCATATTTAGTGCGAGATTGTTGTGCATATGTCAGGAAGTGCATGAAATGTCAACACCATGCTAATTTGACACACATACCTTCCCAGGACTTATAGCAGATCCAATCAGCTTGGCCATTTTTGTAGTGGGGCCTAGATCTAATCGAAAAGATCTCCCCTGCATCGTCAAGTCATCACATGTTTATCATAATGGCCACAAAGTATTTCACCAAGTGGGTGGAAGCGGTTCCGCTTACCTCTACGACAAGACCCCGCATTTCAGAGTTCATTTTGCACAAAATCATATGTCATTTTGGTATTCCATCCAAGATTCTTCCGGATAATGGGACGTCATTCAAAAACAAAGACGTGCGTGCTTTGACCATAAAGTACAAAATTCAGCACAATTGTTTGACATGTTATTATCCGCAGGCAAATGGGCAAGCAGAGGCGTCAAACAAAATTCTAGTTGCCATCCTCAAAAAGACAGTCGTAGACAGTCATAAGGATTGGCAAATTCAGATCCCACTTGCCCTGTGGGCTTATCGCACCAGCATTCGGATGCCCACTGGGGCAACTCTATTTTCGCTCGTGTATGGCTCTGAGGCTATCATGCCTCTCGAGTTGGAAATTCCTTCCTTATGCATATCAATGCAAGAGTTCATCGATGATGATACTGAATGATAGGCCCGGTTAGACTATCTTACGTTGCTTGACAAACGACATGTTAATGCTCTCGAGCATTTACGTATCTATCAAGAGCGACTTAAGAAAGCATACAACATGAAAGTTCATTTGAGGGAATTTTAGGTTGGTGACTTGGTATTGAAAGAGAACCAATTGAATTCTAGTTTGCCATCCCATCTAAGGGACAAGTTCATGGCAAACTGGTTAGGTCCCTATGTAATTGATAGCAAAATAGGACCTAGAACATACCGGCTAGCCTCTCTTGATGGAATCAAGGAACTAGAACCCTTGAACATCAGTCATTTGTGGCCATTCCATGTTTAGAAGAGCCATAGCCCAAAATGCCCCAAGGATTCCCATAAATGCATGGTCAACCCAAAATGCTCCAAGGATTCCCATGATCGCTTGGTCAACCCAAAACACTCCAAGGATTCCCATAATCACTTGGTCAACCCAAAACGCTCCAAGGATTCCCATAATCGCTTGGTCAACCCAAAACGCTCCAAGGATTCCCATAATCGCTTGGTCAACCAAAAATGCTCCAAGGATTCCCATAATCGCTTGGTCAACCCAAAATTCTCCAAGGGTTCCCACAATTGCTTGGTCAAAAATAAGAAAATTCAAAAACAATAAAATCATCACAAAGAACAAAAATTTGCATCTCATTTCCAGGCATACTCACAATTATCACAACAATAAAGAGCTCTTTTTGGATCTCATCTTCATACTCACAAAAATCATTTCATCAAAAACATAAATATATATATAGCTGCATTAAGCATCACATCCATACATTGCATATTTGTGCTCATACAGGTCAAAGGCACCATAGAATGTAAGTACTCTGCCAATCCATTTTGTTCCACATTTCCCCACTTTTGTAAATAGTCATAAAAAATAAACGCCATTCACTTCTTCTTACCATACCATAGTCAGTGGTCTTCTAATGTATCAAGAGTTTTCGTCTTTCAGTTGTCATTAGATTTCTAGCCACGTACTGTACAAAGTTAGATAGATTTTACAAAGGTATAGTTCTACTTGGATCACACCTTGGTACGTAGCATCCCAACACAAATTCAAACACATAAGAATTCCCAATTTGTGTGAATGAAATATGAAATCTACAAAGCAATCCAGATCACCATAAGTGAAATGGTTATCTTGCTCATACCCCTATGCGAATGACCTCAAGAATGCTGAGAGTTGGCAAAAGGACAAGCATCTTCCCTACCCAATTCCCCAAGGATCCCAAGTTCTCAAAAAATTGCAAAACATCACAACTTTGCAAAAATTCAAAACTCCAAAAGAAAAATTTTGACATCACAACCAAAGTGCACACATCAAGAAAAGCACATAAGATAATGATTCTCATCACTCCATATTCAAATCCCTTGCTCAAAAGAAAAACAAAAATAAACAGTTATTTTTATCACTATAAAAGAGCAAGTATCCCAATACAATTGAAGAAAATAAGGGAGTCGAACTTGAATCCCTGGAACTCTCAGCATTCCAATAGGTCATGAGGCAAACCTTAGTACTGATTTGGTGGATAGCCTACCGGTCACTAGGGGTAAACCTCCCGCATGATGATACATATGTCACATTAACTTGTGTGCAGATCAATGTTTGCATGTGGATGAGCTAGCTTATGGTATCCTACGACAACACCGCAAATTAATCAGACTAAACACAACAAAGGAGTTAGTGGAGCTAATCAGGTGATCCTCAGTATAGGTTTGGTTGATAGCCTACCTGGCACTGGCGGTATCCTAACAAAAACCACATAAATGAACTCAATTGTACACACAAGGATGTGAAATAACTTGGTCAAAGACAAGTCTGATTCATACCTGGTTCAAAAGTCTCGTAAGATGAAAGTACAGTCATGGCTAAACAGTTAAAATATCTGAATCTCAAAAAACCTTAAAATGCATTTTAAAACCACTAATATCTTTCATCCTTGCATCGCCATCAGAAAATACAAAAAACATGTATACACAAAAAGTCATTTACCACAGCAATCGCCTAGGACAAAAAGCCATAAATTTCTAAAGAGTCTATGGTCCGACCACCAAAAATCACAAATTTAATTCATCCATTCCATCTGCATATCATATAAATTAAAAACATTTACATTTCAGCAAAACATATGCATCCATAAATACAACTTAACATGCATACATCCATATTCATCAATCATCGTGCATAAAATCAAATCATCACATGCGCATAAACAAAATAATGTCATCTGTATATATCATCAAAAATTCCCATAGGCTACAATAACTGGTCATCTGACCTAGTAGAAAGCCAAAAGCTCAAAAACCCCCAATCCTATGGCATCGGCCACCATGATCATGCAAGATCGGTGTGACGGTAACTACCCCCTATGGCGTGGGTCCTGTGAGACCCCTCAGGGCAACTACTACCAGCCCCTGCATCATGCCTACTCAAGCCCCCCTCCTCCAGTCTCCTGCTTAGTCTTTCTCCCTCTCGAGCGACATGATAATTCGCCTCCACTGAACGTAGGGACCCACCCACCGATGCAACTAATCTCTGCCTCTAGCTCCAACCACTACCGCACCAAGTCCATCTCCCACTGACGATACGTAGCCAAGTTCTCATCGTGGTGTGCCAAAACCCTATCCCTCTCTACCAGCTACGTCCATGGGATATCCCTCTCCTGTGCAACATCGGTGTCCCCATCCTATCGACGGTATGCAACCCATGCATTTTCCCGCTCTGCTAGCTGCATGCACAGGATATCCTTCTCTCGTAGTGCATCCCCAAGCTCCTCATCGCACCTCCACAACAACCCCTCTAATTTCTCATTCTCAGCATGTAACCTAAACTTCGTGTCCTCTAAAATTTCTTGAGGCATTGGCATCTCTGGAATAGTAGCTTGCTCTAGCTCCCACTGCTCTGTGACATCCTGCATCTTCGGTTGATCTAGAACCCCAAGATCCACATCCGCGTCATCCACCTCCACCATGTCCACATCCTCTAACGGAGCTCCCCAATCATCTCCTGGTGCCTCGGCACCCTCCCTACCCACTGATGAATCCTCACCTAATGGCATGATGATCAGTCGGTCCAGAGTCCTCTCGTCCCCCCTATGTCGATAGACCACGGGCTCACTAGGCAACCCTTGGCACACCCCAAACTGTCATGTCACCCGACTGTAAGGGAATAACTCCTGCTCGGTCCCATTCTAACCAATCAGCCACCACTCCCTACACACCTGCCAGAGCCACTCTCCAGCCTTTGGTCAGGCTAGACAGTCTTGATAGGGGCGCCATAACACCCCCCTTGGAGCAAGCCAAGCAAAGGCATCGACATAGTGCCCTACGGCACCTGCCCATCACCGAATTTGTCCCTGCTCGTCAAACCACCACCACAGAGCTGTGTAACCTATATCCATATCTGCCATCTCTGCCAACATCGTCCATGGTAACCCCACTGGCCTCTCCATCACTATATGCTACCAAGCCCAGCTCTACAATAGATAGCTACAGTTGATTCCCTTTCACCTTCGGCAGTGAACCTCGTATAGCTCCCCATAGAGCTATGCTAGGAGTGTTTGTCCCCATCTCATGATCAAAGGCTCATGCGTCGAACACTCCACCAGCTGACAGACCACATCCAGTAGGTTCCACAGGAACCTCGCACCTGACGAGTCAAGTAGCAGCATGTTGGAAATGAGGCCCATGAGTACTGAGTGCCTCACTCCCAACACACCCCTCTCAAGCCACCATCAAACTAAGATCTCGCCCATCTAACAGTCAACCTATGCCCTCTCCACTAGACCATCCACCCCCAACTCCTCCCCATGCTCGAAGCAGTGTGTCAGCACTACTGTTCGCTGATCCTGCGGTGTTGTCCTGATTGGCAGTCCATCTATTAGAATTCGTAGAATTCGATGGACATCCTCCAAAGTGACTGTCATCTCCGCTGTTGTGAGAAGGAAAGTATGAGTTTGGGGGTCCCACAAGTTGATTAGGGCCGTTAGGTAGGCCTGATCCCCAATCACTTGCTCCAACAGAGTCACCTGCTTGAGCCCTAGGGTGTCAAACCACTCCCAGTCAACCACAGCTAACGCCTCCTGTGCTTCAACAAAAATAGTAGGCACATGATATCGGCTCTTCACAACCTGCAAAAGAAAACAAAATAAACACATTAAAATCATGAAAAAAAGTGTACAGCTACAAAAAGCATAAACGAAAAACAAAATTAATTTGTCAACCTAGGTATTTATACTCTCAAATTGATAAATTAAAACAAAAAAAAAATTAAAAATAACAAAATTAATTTGTCAACCTAGGGTTTTATACTCTCAAATTGATAAATTAAAACAAAAAAAAATTAAAATTAACAAAATTTATTTGTCAACCTAGGGTTTTATACTCTCAAATTGATAAATTAAAACAAAAAAATCAAAAATAACAAAATTCATTTGTCAACCTAGGGTTTTATACTCTCACATTGATAAATTAAACAAAAACAACAAACACGACTAGGGTTGAGTGAAGTTTAAAAAAAAAAAACTATGTTTAACACTAAGTTTTCAAGATCAATTTCACCATAAGTTTTTTAACTCAGTTTTGATCTTTGTTTAACTAGGGTTAGCCTACGTTTTTTAGCTAAGTTTCAATTTTTGTTAGCCTAGGGTTTCTATTAGTTTACAAAAAAAATGAACACAAACAAACATGGTTTCCACTAGTATTTCAACCTACGTTTTAATGAAGCCATACCAAAACAAATAAACACATTAAGCAAGAAATAAAATACAAAACAAGAAGCGAGAAATAACTTGCGGTTTTAAAAACTGTAATACAATAGACTAATAAAGAGGGTGTTCACTTACTGGTCTTGCTTCAGCTCCACCACTCGATCCAGTTCGTGCACTCATGGTGGCAAAAAAATTCGACAGCGCTTTGCTTCGCAGAATTGACCTCCTCCTCAGAGCTCCAAATCGCCAGAAAAAACAAGTGCAAATGAGCCCAAAACCTAGTTTTGGCCTTTAAATAGGCTTTTTGAGCCTATAATCGTTTCTCCCTGGGAATATCGCTTTGGTTAGCAATCGTCCCATCCTGGAATGAATGCTCACCAAGAATTCGTCCCACCCAGAGACGAATACAGAGCAAACATTTCTAAAACAGCAAAAATGCACAAAAATGCACCAAAAATAGTAATAAAATTGTCCAATGAGAGTGCTTTTGCACTTGACATTTTTGGCATGCAAAATAGATGTCAAGGTCACAAATCCTCACTATTCTACTCCCTAATAAGGCTACCATATCCAGACCGCTCCACGGGAAGATGGATCTTCGAGAATTTCATCCCCAAATGGAATCACCAAAAGGGTCAAAACCCACCCAAAAATAGCAATAGAGTTGTCGAACAAAGGCACCTTCATGCCTGACATTCTGAGCATCCAAAATAGATTTTGGGGTTACAAATTGTCACCATCCTACTCCCTAATAAGGCCACCATGTCCGGATCGCTCCACGGGAAGACAGATTTTTGAAAATTTTAGCTCCAAAAAGCATCACCAAAAGGGTTAACACCCACCAAAAATAGGTCTAAATGTCAAAAAATTGCACACACATTTAACGCTAAAACATCTGAAGGCACCCTTACACAAGTCATCTTGGGTCAAGTGACTCATCACTTTTATCATGTTGGTCATTCCCTCATCAATTCGTCGCTTGAGGGGGTATTCACACTTGGTCACCAATCAACAAATACACACCCAACCATGGAAACAACATGCATTCAAAGAATCATTGGCAAATACAATCATGCTCCTACTTGGGGCAGCAAACAAGCAATAATCACAAGCTGATCTATCACTTGTCATTCATGAATCATGAAAAGTTTCCCATAGACAAAAGGTTGTGCCCTTTGCCTATTCATGACTGATCAATGTCCAAGCTCAAGTAACACCTCACCGAAAAAGGTTAACACTTGAATTGAGTTCCTTCACTTGTCAGAAGCAAGGATTCAAGAATGCATGCCCTTCCCATACTTGGGGTATCAAAATTTGGTTAGGTTACAAGAAACCCTAATCATTAGTGCTTTGGTTATCTATTTTTTCTTGGCATTGTGCCTTGCATAGCGCATCCCAAAAAGGGGCATCTGTAGACACCAAAATAGCACCAATCCAATTGTGACTGTAAACACTGATTGCATTGACACACACAACCCCAAGGGCAGCCTCCAGAGGTCAAATAGTGGTCCTAACCACTCTCACAATAGTTTTGGAAGGTCAAGAGTCAATTTGGCACCTTCAGGCACTTTGCTCAGTACTCGTTTCACCCAAGGATGATTTCAAACTGGGATTCGCCCTACCTAGGGACGAATATCATAATTCATTCTAGGGTGGGGCGAATTATAGGTTTGATAGGAAAAAATTCAAATCTTGACAAATGGCAGCTCAGATCCACCACTTAACGCTTCCTTCATTGCATGGGAGTGTGGGTGAGCATTTTCGAGCGTTGGAGGTAGTTACAGGGGCAGACATGAAGTCCCTAATCAGGGAGGAGTCTCCCTCCCCCTGGGGAGGCATGATTGCCAAGTGGAACCTCTGCATGCCCAATGCAAGAGACCTTTAGGTCTATAAATTGGTGAGTTTCCTCACCCCAAACATATAGAGAAGGAGCATTTTTGAGCAATGAAGTGCTGCCATTTTGTTGCTCCATCCCTTCTAGTTGATTTGTGCCTTTCAGATCCTTGATCTCTTTTAGAGAGGAGGTCATTGGGTGACTATTGGAAGGACAAATATTGAGCCCAAAACCTGACATTTGGCCACAATATCCCACCAAATTTTTCGACAATACCCCACAAGAGGTTTTGGACCCATCCCAAGTGGATTGGTGTCGAAATCAGGCCTCAAACGGTGGGCGACCTACCCCATGGGCACCCCCTCCCACACTGCTATAGTCCTAATCGCACCTCTTCGGAGTGATGGGAATTCTATGGCAAATTTTCTTTCTTTAATTTTTGCATTCAATTCTATGATGCTTAGATAGGTTGTCATTTAAATTTCATCTCGTTTTGAACAATTTTGATCATATTTCTATCTTCGTTCGCTTCTACTAACCTACAGGTAGCATCATCAAATTCCTATTTATGGAGGCCAAATTGGAAAAATATGACCGTCTGGGTCTTCCTAAAATACCCCCAATTAGCTAACCCCAAGTTTTCAGGTCTTTTGGAGCTTCCTAGGCAGGACATTTAGGACAGTACCTTTTCGGTGTTTTGTTGCAGGTAAATTCGTCCCTCCCCGAAGTGAATTCAAATTTACGAGGAATTTCATGACTATTCCTTTTGCAGGGCCCTACTGGTGATGTCTTGATGCCCCTATAAATTTTTAGAGCATTTGGATTCATTTTAGTCATAGTTTAATTCATTTTTCTCATTCACTTATCGTAGGCTTGGGGATTGCATGCTTTGTTTTATTCGCAGGTGCTATTGACTATTTCTTGTTCCTTTGAATGTAGGGTCTGGACATTGGAGGAGCAACAAGGAGTCAAGACTCATAAATGCAAGTGGTGGTGACATTTGGTCTGCCCATTTTACATGTGGGCACGCGAAAGAAGGAAGGGCATCCATGGATGTAACAAGAACGCATACTTAAATGCTCCTAGCCCCTGAAAATGGAGGAGGCAAATTGTAACCGAGTTCTAAAACATATCAATAAAAAAGGCTATCTTCTTTATTGGATTTTGTTTAAGTTTTTTATTCGTTCATGCTTTCCCCCTTTTCAAGCACTTTCAATTCCTAGGATTTTGCATCGAGTTTAGTTCGATTTGCATCGCATATTTGCTTTCCTTTTTGCTCTGTATCCTGGTGCTTTCAGAAGGACCAGGAACCCACCATCCTTGCTCATGAATATTTCTAGGAAACTATAACTGGGACTGTGAACAAGTCAAGAATAGGAAGAAACCCCCCCCCAAAGGACAAGAACAAGCTCTGAGAGTCCACAGAGAAGCGGGACCAGAAAGCAGAAGCCCCCGAAAAAGAAACCAAAATGAAAAACCTGTGAAGCCCAGGTGGAAAGTAATAGTAGGTAAAAATATGGGATCCTTGGAAGCCTAAACTGAGGGATCTAGGGATATGCATGCATTAATCATAGGTCCCCTCCCCAAGATCGAGATACGTAGTAGAAAACCGTAAGCACCCCAACATAAAGGACCAAGAACCCCCATCCTTGCACACAAACAACTTTAGGTAACTAGGACTGGGGTTGGTAAAAACTCAAACACAGGAATAGGCCCACCAGGACATGCAAATGATCTAAGCATCCACCAAGAAGCATATCCACCAAGACGAAGCCTTTGAAAAGGAAACCAAACATGGCCCCACCCAAAGGGACGGGACCACCAGCAACCAAAGGCATCCCAAAGAGGAGTCATCGACAAAGAGGAAACTGACCCCCCAAACCAACCCTTATGAAATGATAACCTCATAAGACGCACCAAGAAGCAATCAAAAACACAACCTACAACCACCATAGATCGATAAAGCCTTGGGAATCGAATCCAAGTAAAAATCTATGAAAAAACCCTAGGGGAAATCCTAAGGGAGATTAGGGAAAGGATCCCAAGAACATGCAGGAAACCCTAGAAGATCCCTGGGAAGCACCAGGCCTAGGAATCAAGCAAGGAAACCCCAAAACTATTGGGAAAGGAGCATAAAGTGGGCAAGGATCTCCCCCCAAGGATATCATTTGCTACAAACCATTCCCAGAGTAGGATGATTTGGGATGAATCAGGGACTGGGAAAGAACCAGGAGAGGAGGAGCAGGGAGAAGTATTAGGTCCCTCCCCCTCTCTACCAATCAATAGGTATGATTTTTTATGTGCCTTTACAATCAATTAATAATTAAATTAATTTAATATAATTAATATCAGTTAGATTTATTTTCATTATTACATTATTTTGTTGCACGTTAGGTTGACATTCTAGAATCCAAAGTGCAAAAATAATATAAGATAGTGCCTAAGTTAGTACGGATAATTAGTATCTAAAAATATTCATTTTTTTATTTTTGGTTTGATTTGTTATCGGATAATTTTTGCCAAATACTTTGTACATAAGTTTATTGAAGCTGAATTCAAAGTTTGAGTTGTTTTGTAATCAATGGTAGAAGAGCAATGAGACCATGGCTATCGCATTGAGAATAACCTCTACCAATAACTTATTGTGAGTTCATATTTCTAAGCCTACAACTTGGCATAAGAGGCAACGTGTTTGTTATTAGAGGTAGTCAACAATGTTGTGTATTGAAGTAGAAGTAAATTTTACTTTTCCTCATGTCGTCGATCGATCTCTCTAAAGGTTTACCTACTACAATAATTCTTTGTGATAAAGAATTTAAAAGAAAAATTAAGGACTTGATCAGCACTGTTAGTAGTCTAGACTTGGCCCTTATTCATTGCCTTGTTTTTGCCTTGTTCGTAGCACCAAGGACTAGCTACTCCATAGGTATGTAAACCATAGGGCCAATAACCCCAAGCCTATAGATGACCAAATATAATCCCATTATAATTTCCTAATAACAACACATAAGAGTGCTCACATAGATCATCATTTTTAGCTCCCCTAGTCATCATTGTAGAGTAATGAATACAAACAAGATAAAAATTATATATTTTTTTAAATTTTCAATCCTATTTAATATTCCAATTGCATCACATGTATCCTCAACCAATCATAGGGAAGTTCGATGATTCCATGTGGTAGTTTTAGGTTTGTTTTGGATTTTTTTCAATGGTATTTATCCCACATGCACAATGTAGTGGCCCATTATGTGGTTTATAGGAAAAAAGGCTCACATAACCTTTCAACCACCTGACGACGGTCAATATACCTCTGCATGGGTCCCCCTAGAGGTGCTATTTGGTAGCACCATTGAAGTATGATATTTTAGTTGATCATTTGATGAAATTTGTTGACCTGGATTGACTATTAACTATGTTGACCGACCATTGACTTGGAGGAGGCAGAGCTTGACCAGGTTAAATATTACCACTTATTTTATATAAAAAATATTTTGCATGATTAAATTTAATAGAATTATTTAGCTATTATTTATTTTATTTTTAATTAATTAATTAATTAATTATTTAATAAGTTAATTATTAGTTTAAAAAATCAATTAATTAGCTAATTAATTTACAATAGTTTTTTAAAAGCATTTATTTTGAAAACCAAAACTCAAAACAAAAGCAATAAAAGTGGGAAATTTTTTTAATTTTTTTTCCAAACCAAAGGGGAAAACAAAATATTTGGATTTTGTGCAAAACAAAAAATGGAGGGAACAAGTTTGTATTTTTTACAATTATACATCAAACATTATTGCGAAAAAAACATTGTAACAAAATTGACATTGTAAAAGGTTTTTGGTGGAATCGATGCCTTCAAAACATAAATTTATGGGCATGATGAATGTTTAAATGCATTTAATTTTATATTTTATGCATTAATATATTGTGGTAGTAAAATACCCCAAATTTATACCCTATTTTTGTGCAATTTGTGCAAGGTATCATTCGGTATTTACGACACATCTAACCCGCACTTACAAGTACAGTTGTCATGATTGGGCTATTAAATTTAACACCTAATATAGTTACAACAACAACATCTAGGTTCTATCCCTATAAACCATTTGGAATAAATATAGGAAGCAAATTTTATTTTTATTCCATCATTACCCTATTCACTACTAGCGCTCAACGTAAAACTTAAAACTATGTTCCTCCAAGTATTTAAAGGAATTTTCACCCTATGTATGTGAAGGTATTTTTAAGTAGATATCAAAGATAGAGTAAATCCATTTGAGCACTACTTAAGTTATATGGATTGATCTATCTCACATACCTTAAGTCTCTCTCACGTATAGTCACATATATTGAGAGGACTAGCTTATTCCACGTACCAACAATTATTATAGAAAAATTGGGTATATCAGATAGATCATGCCTATTGGACTAGCATTATAAAGAAAGGGGGATCATTTGGTGATATAAGGAACCCTCACAATATCCATTTAAAAGGCCTATATTTTATATTATTAGCTCATGAGAGGTCCAAATTTTGATCCATAGAAGACAAAGATCAAGACCATATTGTAGGTTGAAAGGCTATGGGACATCATGAATGGCAGAGTCACACATCTGAAAGTTGGAGATGATGAACAAGAAACTTATGATGATGCAATGTCAAATCATTTATAATCATAGTTCTTGCCACTATTTATGAGATTCAATTGCATATCTATGGAAAATAAAATGTAAAATATGCATGGGATGCATTGACCACCATTTATAAAGGAAATAATCTAGCATCAATTCTTAAACTTCAATTCCAAATTCACACTCTAAGCATGAAGAATAAATAAAGTGTAGAGGCTTTTCTTTACAAATTTGCTAATTTGAGCATGCAATGGAAGAAAAATTGGAAAATAAGCTCTTAAATTATATAATTTTAAGATATTTACAAGATTCTTTTAGAATGCTTGTCACTTCCCTCCAAGTTTCCAATAGACAAGTCTCTTTTGAGGAGAAATACAAGCACGAAATAAAATTATGTTTGTTCAAATATTCCAAAAAATATGATAAGAAGAGACAACCATAAAATAAAAAAGGGAAATACAAAGAATGACCCAAATATAGGCAATAATAAGGGCATGTTGCTATTAAAGAATCAGATTCAGACTAAGAGCAAGCACACAAATTATTAATAACTCAAATTGATTCCAAATAAAAATATAATGTTTGGTACATAGATTTAGGTGTGAACAAGCACATGATAGGATATAATAGGTTGTTTGATACATTTGAAGCTATCACAATTGCATATGATAACACCTATCAATTCCAAGAGGTAGGTGATGTCTCGGTTACTCTTCTAGATGGATAGTTCCAAATTGAGAAGGTACTTTATGTACCAGGATTGACCAACAAATTATTGTTAGTTGCACAAATCTTGAATAATAATATGGTGGTTGATTTCAAAGTAGTTTATGGAAATAAGTGTTGCTTCGTCACTAAGCAAGGTAAAAATATAGCAACTACTTCCTACAAGTAGGTATTGTGACATTCATGTTCCCTTATAATCAATCCCATTAGATTCTAAATAAGTAGAGACTCTAGGTTGCCCCATATTTCAAATTAATCCTAAGATATCCTTCATGGGAGATTCCTGAATATATTTTAGAACATAAGAATCTTTATACCCTTGAACCTTGACATATGATACCAAATTTAACAACTCAAAAATAAATAAACAAGAAAACACACAAATACAAAAATATTTTTGTTTTGGCCAAGGAGAAGGATTCATAAATCCCTACCCAAACTTAGACTAACTTAATTTTTTACATCCCCTAAGTTTCTCAAGACTATACCACATAATATTCCCCTCACATAGTACCTTATATGTAGGCATATCTCATGTTATGCATATAAGTCCATCAATCTCATCAATCTTAATGAGCTAGACTTAACACCCTCGATCATTGGAAGGTATACACACACCTCCATATTCCACACAGACTATCATGTGTGGTTATGCTACGTGTATTATGAGTTAAGCTATCAATCTTGTCTTATAAAAAGCTATTTTAATTCTAGTATGATATTCTAAACCTGGTTACCAATATCCCTGACGGGGTCTCAAGAGCTTAGGTCATCCTCTAAGTTCACCTAGAACTTACTAAGGTTTTTTTTTTTAAAGAAATTTAAAAAATATAAATTATCAACAAATATGAATTATCAACAAGAGAATAAAAGAACTAGATACTAAATCTAACAAATATGAATTATCAAATAATCAAGGATAACCAAAACATAAAGCAACGATTAAAGAATAAACAAATGATAAAAGGCATAAATACAATTACATTCAATAAGGAAGCACAAGGTGCAATAGTCTCAATGTTTATTTAATTACATATGTACGTTTGGTACACCCCATACTTTCAGCAATACTTTACATTCATTTCATCGGGGAAATATCCCCATAATCTAATCTATTGAATAATTAAGCAATATGTAATGTAGAGAGCAAGCTTGTGAATTGGTCCATCTCATGACTTTGATCCTCTCGGTATTTTTTCGATCAAGTGAGGATAGAACTCATCAAAAGAAAAATATTATTTAGGATAGCACTTGTATTTTGCATCTCTTTTTTTCATGCTACATTGCATTGACATATTACACATTAGCTCCTAGGGTAGAAAAAACATAGATGTTTGTTAAAATGAACATATGACAATAGATTAGGAAATATTTAAGTTTTTTTTTAGTCTAAAACTTACCACCAGAGACAACTATGTGAAGCATAATATTAAAGTGAATTAGCTACAAGGATATCTCATCCAAGTGTAAATAATCCTTGAGGGAGTGCATCAAAGGCCAGTGCCCCTATGTACCTTTTGGTGTCCAACAAAGACTTTACCTAATTTAATAATTTTATGAACATTTGGGATTCTAATATTATTATTGATAGTTTCTTCAATGATAATTTTTATTCATCCTTAAATTAGCAAGGGTTTGGTAGAACTCCTAGGTTTTAAAAGTCTTTAGGTTTGAGAGGTAATTGGGTCTAATAAACTTGCCAAGGCATGTTCATATTATCCACTTAAGTGATCCATCAATGTATAATTTATCCTAAAGAATACCATCTTGGTAAAATTACATATTGTATCCCCCTTTTCATAGTACTCTTTAGTTTTTATTAATTTATAATACACTAATGTTAGAATATTCACACTAGAAAGATGAGAAAATAAAAAGGAAGAACAACATAAGGGCTATTCTTTCATCTTATCCTAATACAATTCCTTTGTAGAAATTATCTCTTCATGGGATTCCCAGCAGAGAACAATAGTTTTATTGTCATCATTAGATGAAATAGATGGGGGAATAGTCTAATTATGGTTGAGAATCTATCCTATTTTATAATAATCAGACTAGGCATAGGTATAGAAGGGCTCCTTTATGCCCTATTCAAGTCAACACAAGCCTCTTCTTTTATATTCCATATTTGTAATAATTTTCTTATATATAGGATATGAGTTATAGAAATTGCATGTCAAATATTGTCTTTTGATCGAATGAGGGTTATCACCATGTATTTATTATTTATTGGTAGTATCGATGATGACAAAGTAGAAACTCCCTATGCATACCATTTTACCCTTCTAAGAAGATAAACATAAGGTTTAAGGGGAGGGAGGGATATTGGCTAGGTCTATAAGAAATTTTTTATTAAGGTGAATTAAATTACTTATTTTAGATTGATCCCTTATGTTTTTTTTATTATTAACTTGATCCTTAGATTGATTAGATTGGTTATTTAGAGCTAAAGAACATAGTGCATCATTTATTCGAGTAGAATTAGAGGATGTTATTAATGAAGGTGGACTGAGAGACATAAAAAGTTTGGATTTATAACTCCTAGATTCAATTATGTTATAGTTGGAAAAATCAATTAGGATATGGACGGATTTATCTTGATACTCATATTTGAGGCATTGATGAAGGGTAGAGGGGATGACCTTTATTGCATGGATCCAAGGTCATCCAAGGAGAATATTATAAGTGATTTTACAAGGCATAACATAAATTAGGGTGTTGGTGACATGGGATAAATTTTTGATAAGGTTATGGTTCCACTAGCCTCACATACCCAATTATCGAATGATCTAATCACAAGAATATTTTTTTGTAATACTTGCTTAGTTAAGACAAAAATGACATTGAATATAAGGATACATATATTAAGGGTTGATCCATTACCAACAAGGATTATTTTAATAAATAAATTACTGATTTTATCTATAATGTAGAGGGGGAATTATCCAAGCATAGATTGTAGAGGGAGATAACCATCATAAAGCAAGATTGTAATATGAGACTATGATGTAATATGAGAATTAGGGGCACTAAGTTTTAAATAATATAATATAAAATAATTAATCATGCCCCTTTTAATCCTTTAACATAAAAGTTTAAAAGGTAAGGTTTAAGAATTGAATTAATATTCCCTTGAGATTTATCATTCAAGCAACTTTAAATCATCAAAAGATCCATGATATTTTGCCACACCATTGCTGAAATAATTGGTCAACACCATGGAACCCAATCCATCTGCACTCCTCATTTAATCCTATATATCTTTGTGTTGACTAGCTAGATCATGTGGTCCACATTTTTCCAACTCATCACCTTTAAATGAGAGTTGTTCATTTTCAAAAAAATAACATTAAGGCACCACTCATGTGATGATACCCTCGTATATTATAATACAACTAGCCAATACAATTAAGGCACTATATATATGGCAACAAGCTCCTATTAATTAATCCTAATGATCAATAAGCTCTGAATGTTGTGTGTGTGGCGACGTGCTCTCATTCATCAATCATGTTAGCTAATAATATTTGAGGATATGCTCTCATTCGTCAATTCCATAGACTAAGAAAACCTTACGTAAATATTTTAATTAAATTTAATATTTTGGGCATGAATTTAAATACTTTTTAATCGAATTATTAAGTTTTTTTAAAGAGGAGGAAATTTTTTGTACCACGATATCCTAACCCTTAGGTAAACAATTAAGTGGATTCAATTAATTGAAATAACCTTAACCATGGGTATTTTAATTAAACATTAGAGGACCTAAATAATTTGGATATTCTATTGAATAAAAGGATAAAAATATGAGAAGTTGTAAGCTTATTGTAGTTGTAAAGGGCTATGGCCTTTTTTTAAGAAGTCCAAGGTTTAAACCCCACTCAGTATGAGGGGACCAGGACCCTTCATAATAAACTGTGTAAACTCATTGAAAAAAAAGGATAGAAACATGATCCTATTAAACTTGATATCTTTAGAATTTGAACTAAAAGGAATAAAAGGAGAGACAAATAGTGTGCGATGATCTCGAATATAAACCTTGGTTGATAGGTAAATGCATTCAATAATTAAACAATATTGCTTTTGGACCTTAGTAGAAATAGGGAATATAATGCATTAGACCTAATATTTAGGTTATGAAATTAAAATAGAAATTTAATTTCAAACATTATTCTTTGGGATGAGTAGCCCAAATTTAACCATTGTAATAGAGTTAGACGACCTAGATTTGTTCGCTCAAAGTTGATCCCTAGCTTTCGATTGGTCCAAAAATGAATGGCCCAAATTCGTTTACCCAAAGTCTGGCATTGGCTTTCTATTTATCCAAAAATAAATGGCCTAGATTTAACCACCACATTAGAGGAAAATGGTCCATATTCACCCACCCAAGGTTAGGCTGACATCCAATTAGTGGATATAAATGAAAAAAAGACTTGTTTTTTGAAAAAATAAATAATATTAATTGAAGGAGCACATTGATTAATTAAAATCATTTTTTGACATTAGACTTAGGGCATGAGAACATTAAGGTTGGTTTTAATATTTCTCAAAAAGAAGAAATCTTAAGGTAATGCTTTAATTCAAATAATATTTTTTATATAACCCTAAGACTTTGGGCCTTAATTTATTAACAAAACCTTAGTATTAAATTTGATACTTTGGCATCAAAAAAAATTAAAATGGAATTTTAATGTTAAATTTAATACTTTGGCAATAAAATTACAAGCAAATATACTTAACATGGAATTAAATGAAATAATTTGGACCTTAGAAAATGACATAAGTATTAATTTTAGTATTTTGACATTAAAATTATAAGGGATGTTAATGTTAAATACAATAATTTGAACCTTTTTTTTTTAGAATTTCCACGAGTTGAACTACAAAGAATTACAAGATTTGAAGAAACAAAATAGAACTGATTGATTTATTCCAAGGATCAAATTTGTATAAATAGCAAAGTTGATCATTGAGAGCCATTGGATTACAACAACTCATCATTTCTGATGAAGACACACTGATATATCACTTGAAACATGGAGGAGTGGAAACTCAAGTGTGTCTATCCTAGTAGAACTTAAGAGAATATTAACTTATTCTAACACCCCCCTTAAGTTATACTAGTGGTGGTTTGTACAAATGAGTCCCAACAACAAGGCCTGATGAGGTCGTCATATACAATGATTTCTTTTTTGAAGAGATGGTAAAAATTGAATGGTAAAAGCCATCAATAAAAAAAGAAATAAGGAAGAGGCTTGTCTTCGTATGGTGAATATTGTCCTCTTAAAACAATAAAAGCATGAGTCCTAAAAACATGGCCTGATGAGGTACTCATTTACAATATATAGATGGTGAAAAATCCCCTTGGGGAAAAACCATATGTTACAAGAAAAATATCCAAGACAGAGGCATGTCTTTAGATGGAAAATATTGTCCTCTTAAAAATAAAAGAATGAGTTCTGACAAATTGGCTTGATTAGGTAGTCATGAACAATATATACTTTTGGAAAGATGATGAAAAAAACCACAAGGGAAACAACCATCCACCAAAGAATACAATAGTAAAAGGAGATATGGAAGACCTCTATGTCAATGCAGTTGTATTACTGTCATTTTCTCTCGCAATTGTATGTAACACAGAGAAGGAAATGACTTGGTGAAGCTATCTATAATTTTCTCCTCAGTTGGAATATAGTCCATGTATATGTCCTCGTTCTAAATGTGTTGTTGAAATAAGTGCATATGCATCTCAATGTGCTCGGTGCACTGATGCTCAACTGGATTTCATGCAATGTGAATTGTGTTATGATTGTCACACCAAAGAGTTATAGGTTTGTCATGGGACAAACCAAATTCCCTTAGAATTTGATGAATCCAGAGAGCTTCCTAACTTGCTAAAAATGTTGCCTTGTATTCTGACTCTATAGATTATAAGGCTATTGCTTGTTATTTTTTGCATAACCAGGCTATTGGCAAAGAACCAAGACAAAATACATAGCTAGAAGTTGAACATTTGTCTTCTACTGAACCTTCCCAATATGAATTTGTGTAGCCAATGATATGCATGGATTTTCCCTTATATAAGAGACAAAATTGAGTGGTTCCTTTCAAGTAGCGAAGGATTATTTTTGCTGCTTACCAATGACTAAAGTGAGTTTGATGGAAGAATCTAGATATGAGGCAAACAACATATGAGATATTTGGATGAGTATGAGTAAGGTATAACAAAATCCTTACAAGCTTATGGTATAGAGTTGCATCACATAGAGGGGATGAGTATGAAGTACTTAGATTTATGTCAGATTGAAAAGGTGTAGGAGAAGTTTTGCACTCTGAAATTTTAAACCTTTGAATAATATCTAGAGTGTATTTTTGTTGACACAATGAAATACATATATTTGTTTTATCTATTTGTGTCCCAAGGAAGTAATGAGCTAAACCTAGATTAGCCATGTCAAATTTTTCAGAGAGGGAGTCTTTTATATTTTGAATGTGATTGAAGGTATTACCATTAATTAGAATATCATCAATATATAAAACAAGAATGGTGATTTTTTCTTCATCTCTCCAAATGTAGACTATGTTATCAGACTCACAATGAGAAAAACCTATGGAAAGAAGGAAGGAGTCCATATTTTCATACCAAGTGCTAAGAGCTTCTTTGAGGCCATAGAGAGTCTTTTTTAACCTAAAAACAAGAGAGGAGTATTGATTGAAACCAGAAGGTTATTCTATGTATATCTCTCCCTTTAAATCCCCATGTAAGAAATCACTTTTTACATCCATTTGAAAGATAGGCCACTTTTTAGAAGCAACCAAAGAAATAACTAGTCTTACATAATCTATTTTAGCAACTGGAGCAAAGGTTTTGGCATAATAAATTTCTTCAATTTAAAATAAACATTTGGCTACTATGCGAGCTTTGTGTTTGTCAATTTCTCTATTAGAACCATACTTTGTTTTGTAAATCCATTTACAACAGACTAATTTCCTTCCTTTAGGCAAGGGAACTAAATCTCAAGTTTTATTTTTTATTAAGGAAGAGAATTCGATTTCCATGACATCATCCCATTATTTAATACTAGTTGCTTCTTTGAAGGACTGAGGATCAGAGGAAATAGAATGACAAACAAGACCACTGCCTATAATGTTGGTTGATCTGGATGATGGAAAATTTTGGATGTAAGGAGTAGCTTATTTAACAATGGTGGGGGCCCATTTTGGCATAGTGGAAGGAGTAGGAGTGGAAATATATTGAGTTGGAGTTACAGATTCCTCATCTTGATTATCCATATCTAATTTAAACTCTAGAGTTGGTTCTTCATAATATTGAGGTTTTATTATAGGAGAAGGTTCAATGGAGGAAGAGGAGAGTTGAGGATCTTTTTGAAGGAATTTTTCATCAAATTGGACATTCCTATGAAAAAATACCTCATGAGTTGAGGGATAAAGGAGCCTGTATACTTTCATTTACTCACAATAACCAACAAAGATGAGGTTTATGCTTTTATTATCTAGAGCCTTCCTTTTCTTCTCTAGGATGTGTGCCCAAGAAGTACATCCAAATATTGAAGAATAAAACATTTGGTTTTGAACCAATCCATGCTTCTTCAAGATTCAAATGATCAAGAGCTTTATGAGGTGTGCGATTTTTAATATAATTGGCACATTTAATAGCTTCTACCCAAAAAAAATTGGAAGATCTCTTGAATGGAGCATACAATTTGCCATTTCCTTTAATATTTGGTTTTTTCTTTCTACAATTCCATTTTGCTAAGTATTATGGGAGATAGAATGTTTATGAATGATGCCATGATTTGATATAAATATGGAGAACTCATTATTGTAGTATTCCTCCCATTATCTATGCGAATTTGCTTAATATTGCAAGAGGCCTGATTTTCAACTAAGTCTTTGAAGACTTTGAAGTGGGATATAACATCACTTTTATATTTTAGGAAGTAGACCCAAGTTCTTCTAAAAAATTCATCAATAAATGTTAGAGCATATTTTACTCCTTTGAAAGAAGGTTATGGAAAAGACATCAAGTCACTATGGATTAATTCTAGAGGAGATGAAGTTTTTAGATAACTACATGGGTGGAAAGGATCTTGATGTTTCTTTCCAAGAGCACATCCAGGAAAAAATCCTTAAATAGAAAAGACTTGAGGTAAACCTGTTACCATTTCATGGGTGCTCAATTCCTTTAGGTAGTTGTAATTTAGATGACCAAACCTTTCATGCCAAATTTTTCTTTCAAGATCTCCATGAGCCACAAAACGTGAGGCTCCTTATAGATTTTTTAATCCTTTGAAGTGAAATAGGTGAGTGTTGTGATCAATATATCCTTTGGCTATGAGAGAATGGGGATCTTAAAAGTCTCTTATCTCAACTTCTGTTGGATAGAAGAGAACAATTTTCCCCTTTCCAAAAGTACAAATCTGATATATGGAGAGGAGATTTGTGGAAATGTTTGGAACAAAGATAACATTATTTATAGAGCCACCATAAATGGTTATATCACCCTTTTCTTTGACTGGGATGAAGGAAGAGTCACCAAATTCTATGCTATAGGTTGAACTTGAGGAGATAGAAGAGAATGACTCATCTGAAGCAGTCATGTGATGAGTTGCTCCGAAATCTAGGACCTAGTGATTAGAAGAAGAATTGGAGGTTTTCCATTGAACATTAAGTACTTTTCCTATTTGCTTTTTATTGTTTATTTTTTGATCCTTCATAGCTGCCTCTAGTTGTTATAATATTTTCCAACATTTGTTTACAGAGTGACCATTATTTTTGCAATGAGTACAAGTTATGAGATTCTTTTGCTTATTTTTAATTTTTTCTTTAGAAGAGGTGGATGATACTAAGGCTTTTGATAAATAAGAAGAAGAAGAGATTTCATATATTGCAAGTTTTATTTCTTCCCTACTTAGTCTACCACAAAAATCTTCTAAAGAAAACATTTTAAATGTTGCACCAAGAGCGTATTTGGTAGATAGAAAGGTGGTAGAAAATATTTGAAATACACCATTTAGTTTAGAAATGATTAGATAAATGCATTCTTCTTTAGTCTTAGTCTTCCCACTTCCTTTGTATTGAGTGAAGACCTATTTGAATTTGGTGAGCAAGTCAACAATATTTCTTAAGTCCTCATGAGATAGAGTTGTTAATTCTGCTTCTAGTTGCATTGATATTATTTGATCTACTTTCCCAAACAAGGTCTTTAGTTTCTCCCAAATTTCATAAGGATTTTTACAATCTGCAATGTGAAACCAAAAACTTTCATGTACATTAGAGGTTATAATATCCATTTTTTCATATATTTTCCCTTTGTGAATAAATATTTCATATTATTTTTCAAACTTAGGTTGCTTTTCTTCTAATAGGTGTGTGAGCCCTTTCTAAGAAATAAGGTCTAAAATTTTGGGTTTCCATGTATGGAAGTTGTGAGGAGTGAGAGGATCAATTGTATTCATTGAATTCATTTTGAAGTTAACCCAAAGGTCCCCCCTTTAAATTTAATTTATATAATGCAATGGATATTAGTCAAAGGAAGCCTATTAAAAATACCAAATTGCTCAAAAATATCCACCGTACCGAGAGGGAAACTATAAGTAATTTTGAGGTTTTTTGATATTTAATGAGGTTAATGAGATAAATATTCCAAAGATTTTAGGAAACACCAAATAACTCAATAAATACCCACCCTAACAAGAGGTAAACTATAAGTATTTTGAGTAAATTTGATATTTATTAGGTTAAGAGAACAAATATGTCAAACCTATATATATTTTCTTCTCAAATACCCACCCTGAAGAGCAAGCCAAATACATTGCCCTTCTCAAAGAGAAGAAGGAGATTTTTGCATGGTCATACAGAGACATGTCGGGGCTAGATCCGTAGCTAGTCATGCATAATCTAACGCTTGATCTGATAGTCAAGCCAGTTAAGCAAAAACTATGTAAGATGCACCCAACAGTGGCCTTGATGGTCAGAGATGAATTACAAGAGCTATTGGATGCATAGTTTGTCATCTACATGGATTATCCACCATGGCTATCCAACATGGTGCCCGTCAAAAATCTCGATAGGAGGATTCGCATATGCACTGATTTTTGATATCTAAACAAAGCGAGTCCTAAGGATGATTTCCTCTTATCGAGCATCAACGCATTGGTAGATGCTACAGCGGGCCATGAAACGCTATCCCTCATGGATGGTTTCTTGAGATACAATCAGATTCGTATCAATCCCAAAGACCAACTAAAAATGGCATTCACAATGCCTTGGGGTACATTTGGTTATAAGGTTATGCCTTTTGGCCTTAAAAATGCTGGCGCCACCTACCAATGTGCCATGACGTACATCTTCCATGATTACATGCATAAAACTTTGGAAGATTACATGGATTATTTCTTGGACAAATCTCTTTTGTGCCCAGATCATCTCGATGACTTAAGCAAGATCCTCGATCACCTCATGGAACATAAAGTCAGACTTAATCCCAAGAAGTGCGTATTTGGCATCACATCTGGAAAACTCTTGGGTTTCATAGTCTCAAAGTGAGGCATCGAGGTGGACCCAAACAAAGTCAAGGCAATCCTTGAAATGCTTCCCCCAACTACCATTAAGCAGCTCCAAAGTCTACAGGTAAAGGTCACATCAATCAAGTGCTTCATAGCATGGCTATCTGACAAGTTCCGACCCATGAACAAACTATTGCACAAGGGGGTAGCATTTCATTGGGATGACGAGTGCCAGTCAGCATTTGATGACATCAAATGATACTTGGATTTGCTTCCAGTATTGGCACCACCTAGACCAAGAGTGCCATTCTACTTATACATCTCAGCTACTAAGGTGGCACTGGGTGCCATGCTAGCCCAGAAGATTGAACTTCACAAAGAACATGCTACTTACTATCTTAGTCACACCCTGGTCAGTTATGAACTTAACTATGCATACGTCAAGAAACTCTGCTTGGTAGTGGTGTTTGCTACCAAAAAGCTATGCCACTACATGATGAGCAACACTATGTATGTTGTGTCTAAGGAGAATCCATTACGATACATGATGAGTCGTACTTATCATAGTAGTCGCACGGAAAAATGGATCATGTTGTTGACAAAATTTGACATAGAGTTTATTGGACAAAAATCCATAAAAGGTCAGGTCATCACTGATCAACTAGCAGAGGCTCCTCTCGAAAACGATCAACCTCTGGTCATAGAACTACCCGATGATGGGGTCTTCCATGTCTTAGAATCACCATATTCTGATGAGCCTGAGTCACAGGCCAACATAACCCTATTTTTTGATGGTTCTAAATGTGAGAAAGGTGGTGGCACGGGAATAGTATTCTTCACACCACAAGGTGCTCCAATGCCTCTGTCATTTAAATTAAATTTCCCATGCACCAACAACAATGCAGAGTATGAAGCCTTGCTCATAGGTCTTCAGACAACAATTGCCATAAACATTAAACGATTGAATATCTTTGGTGATTCACTATTAATTGTCAACCAAGTCAAAGGGGTATTCCAATGCAAATGCCCAGTTCTTCAGGCCTACAAAGCCCTTGTGGAAAAATTCTTGGCAAATCTTGAATGGTATGACATCGAGGCACTCCCTCGGTCATCGAATCATTTTGCGGACACTATGGCCTCTTTGGGGTCACTAATACCGCAAGACATTTCTGGTGATATGACAACCATTCAAGTAAAAATTCTATCACAATCTGTGATGGAGCGTGCAAGCTCTAACTTGACACCAGGAATCCACATGATCCATATTGAACCACCTCAGGATAGGTTCTCTTGAATCCACGATTGTCTGAATCATGCCAACTGGGAGTCCTTGTTCTCCCCTACTCCCCTTAATAGCAATACAACACTATTCTTGCAAGTTCTTTCCCGTTCAGCATTCACTAGGGATGAAATTCAACAGGGATTGGTTGTTCATACCATCAAGGCTTCTGATTAGCAAGATTGGTATTCACCCATAAGGGACTACCTCAAGTTATGTAATCTGTCACTTGGATTGACGCATGCCAGGAAACGAGCATTCAAGCAAAAAGTGGCAAAGTATGTCTTGTTAGGAGACATTTTGTACAATTACAGCTATGAAGGAATCCTCCTTCGTTGCTTGGACCAGCAAGAGTCCACTTGGGCAATCGTCCAAGCGCATGATGGTACGTGCGATGGCCACTTTAGTGGTATGGCCATCGCAAAGTGCATTCTCTGCATGGGCTATTATTGTCCATATTTAGAGCGAGATTGTTGTGCATATGTCAGGAAGTGTGTGAAATGTCAACACCATGCTAATTTGACACACATACCTTCCTAGGACTTATAGCAGATCCAATCAGCTTGGCCATTTTCATAGTGGGGCCTAGATCTAATCGAAAATATCTCCCCTGCATTGTCAGGTCATCACACGTTTATCATAATGGCCACGGAGTATTTCACCAAGTGGGTGGAAGCGGTTCTGCTTACCTCTACGACAGGACCCCGCATTTCAAAGTTCATTTTACACAACATCATATGTCATTTTGGTATTCCATCCAAGATACTTTCGGATAATGGGACGTCATTCAAAAACAAAGACATGCATGCTTTGACCATAAAGTACAAAATTCAGCACAATTTTTTGACATGTTATTATCCGTAGGCAAATGGGCAAGCAGAGGCGTCGAACAAAATGCTAGTTGCCATCCTCAAAAAGACAGTCGCATACAGTCATAAGGATTGGCACATTCAGATCCCACTTGCCCTATGGGATTATCGCACCAGCATTCGGATGCCCACTGGGGCAACTCCATTTTTGCTCGTGTATGGCTCTGAGGCTGTCATGCCTCTCGAGTTGGAAATTCCTTCCTTACGCATATCAATGCAAGAGTTCATCAATGATGATACTACACGGTAGGCTCAGTTATACCAGCTTACGTTGCTTGACGAACGATGTGTTAATGCTCTCGATCATTTACGTATCTATCAAGAGCAACTTAAGAAAGCATACAACATGAAAGTTCATTTGAGGGAATTTTAGGTTGGTGACTTGGTCTTGAAAGAGAACCAATAGAATTCTAGTTTGCCATCCCATCTAAGGGACAAGTTCATGGCAAACTAGTTAGGTCCCTATGTAATTGATAGCAAAATAGTACCTAGAACATACCGGCTAGCCTCTCTTGATGGAATCAAGGAACTAGAACCCTTGAACATCAGTCATTTGTAGCCATTCCATGTTTAGAAGAGCCATATCCCAAAATGCCCCAAGGATTCCCATAATCGCTTGGTCAACCCAAAATGCTCCAAGGATTCCCATAATCGCTTGGTCAACCCAAAATGCTCCAAGGATTCCCATAATCACTTGGTCAACCCAAAATGCTCCAAGGATTCCCATAATCGCTTGGTCAACCCAAAACACTCCAAGGATTCCCATAATCGCTTGGTCAACCCAAACGCTCCAAGGACTCCCATAATCACTTGGTCAACCCAAAATGCTCCAAGGGTTCCCACAATCGCTTGGTCAAAAATAAGAAAATTCAAAAACAATAAAATCATCACAAATAACAAAAATTTGCATCTCATTTCCAGGCATAATCACAATTATCATAATAATAAAGAGCTATTTTTGCATCTCATCTTCATACTCACAAAAATCATTTCATCAAAAACACAAAAATATATATAGCTGCATTAAGCATCACATCCATACATTGCATATTTGTGCTCATACAGGTCAAAGGCACCATATACTGTAAGTACTCTGCCAATCCATCATGTTACACATTTCCCCACTTTTGTAAATAGTCATAAAAAATAAACGCCATTCACTTCTTCTTACCATACCATAGTCAGTGGTCTTCTAATGTATTAAGAGTTTTCATCTTTCAGTTGTCATTAGCTTTCTATCCACGTACTGTACAAAGTTAGACAGATTTTACAAAGGTAGAGTTCTACTTGGATCGCACCTTGGTACGTAGCATCCCAACACAAATTCAAACACATAAGAATTCCCAATTTGTGTGAATGAAATATGAAATCTGCAAAGCAATCCAGATCACCATAAGCGAAACGGTCATCTTTCTCATCCCCCTGTGTGAATGATCTCAAGAATGCTGAGAGTTGGCAAAAGGACAAGCATCTTCCCTACCCAATTCCCCAAGGATCCCAAGTTCTCAAAAAATTGCAAAACATCACAAATTTGCAAAAAGTCAAAACTCCAAAAGAAAAATTTTGACATCACAACCAAAGTGCACACATCAAGAAAAGCACATAAGATAGTGATTCTCATCACTCCATATTCAAATCCCTTGCTCAAAAGAAAAACAAAAATAAACAATGATTTTTATCACTATAAAAGAGCAAGTATCCCAATACAATTGAAGAAAATAAGGGAGTCGAACTTGAATCCCTGGAACTCTCAGCATTCCGATAGGTCATGAGGCAAACCTCAGTACCATTTTTTATGGATAGCCTACCGGTCACTGGGGGTAAACCTCCCACATGATGATACATATGTCACATTAACTTGTGTGCAGATCAATGTTTGCATGTGGATGAGCTAGCTTATGGTATCCTACAACAACACCGCAAATTAATAATACTAAACACAACAAAGGAGTTAGTGGAGCTAATTAGGTGATCCTCAGTACAGGTTTGGTTGACAGCCTACCTGGCACTGGCAATATCCTAACAAACACCACATAAATGAACTCAATTGCACACACAAGGATGTGAAATAACTTGGTCAAAGACAATTCTGATTCATACCTAGTTCAAAAGTCTCGTAAGATGAAAGTACAGTCATGGCTAGACAGTTAAAACATATGAATCTCAGAAAACCTTAAAATACATTTTAAAACCACTAATATATTTCATCCTTGCATCGCCATCAAAAAATACAAAAAACATGTATACACAAAAAGTCATTTACCACAGCAATCGCCTAGGACAAAAAGCCATAAAGTTCTAAACAGTCTATGGTCCGACCACCAAAAATCACAAATTCAATTCATCCATTCCATCTGCATATCATATAAATTAAAAACATTTACATTTCAGCAAAACATATGCATCCATCAATATAACTTAACATGCATACATCCATATTCATCAATCATCGTGCATAAAATCAAATCATCACATGCTCATAAACAAAATAACATCTTTTGTATATATCATCAAAAATACCCGCAAGCTACAATAACTAGTCATCTGACCTCATAGAAAGCCAAAATCTCAAAAACCCCCAATCCTAGGGCATCGACCACCATGATCATGCAGGATAAGTGTGATGGGAACTACCCCCTGTGGTGTGGGTCCTGTGAGACCCCTTAGGGTGGCTACTGCTAGCCCCTGCATCACACCTACTCAAGCCCCCCTCCTCCAGTCGTCTACACCAAGAGGATGTTGATTGCTCAGTATTGCTCCCTCTCGAGTGGCATGACAATCCGCCTCCACTGAACGTAGGTACCCACCCACTGATGCAGCTAATCTCTACCTCTAGCTCCAACCACTACCACACCAAGTCCATCTCCCACTGATGATATGTAGCCAAGTTCTCATCATGGTGTGCCAAAGCCCTATCCCTCTTCACCAGCTATGTTTGTGGGATATCCCTCTCTTGTGCAGGATCGGTGTCCCCATCCTGTCGACGGTATGCAACCCATGCATTTTCTTGCTCTACCAGCTGCATGCGTAAGATATCCCTCTCCCGTAGTGCATCCCATATCTCCTCATCGCACCTCCACAAAAACCCCTCTAATCGCTCATTCTCAACATGTAACCCAGACTTCGTGTCCTCTAAAACTTCCTGAGGCATTGGCATCTCTGGAACAGTAGCCTACTATGGCTCCCACTACTCTGTGACATCCTGCATCTCTAGCTGATCTAGAACCCCAAGATCCACATCTGCGTCATCCACCTCCACCATGTCCACATCCTCCAGTGGAGCTCCCCAATCATCTCCTGGTGCCTCGACACCCTCCTCACCCGTTGATGAATCCTCACCTAATGGTGCAATGACCAGTCGGTCCAGAGTCCTCTCGTCCCCCAGACGTCAATAGACCACGGGCTCACCAAGCAACCCTTGGCGCATCCAAAACTGTCATGTCACCTGGATATAAGGGAAGAAATCCTGCTCGGTCCCATTCTGACCAATCAGCCACCAATCCCTATGCACCCATTGGAGCCACTCTCCAGCCTTTGACCAGGCTGGATAGTCCTGATAGGGGTGCCAAAACACCCCCCCCTGGAGCAAGCCGAGCCAAGGCATCGACATAGTGCCCTATGGCACCTGCCCATCACCAACTCTGTCCCTACTCGTCATACCATCGCCACAGAGCCGCGTAACCTATATCCATATCTGCCATCTCCACCAATGTCGTCAATGGTAACCCCATCGACATCTCCATTGCTATATGCTAACAAGCCCAGCTCTGCAACAGATAGCTGCAGCTGATCCCCTTTCGCCTTCGATAGCAAACCTCATATAGCTCCCCATAGAGCTATGCTAGGAGTGTTTGTCCCCATCTCATGATCAAAGGCTCATGCATCGAACACTCCACCAGTCGACAAACCACATCCAGTAGGTTCCATGGGAACCTCGCACCTGACGAGTTAGGTAGCAGCATGTTGGAAATGAGGCCCATGAGTACTGAGTGCCTCACTCCCAACACACCCCTCTCAAGCCACCATCAAACTAAGATCTCGCCCATCTAACAGTCAACCTATGCCCTCTCCACTAGACCATCCACCCCCAACTCCTCCCCATGCTCGAAGCAGTGTGTCAACACTGCTATCCGCTGATCCTGTGGCATCGTCTTGATTGGCAGTCCATCTATTAGAATTCATAGAATCCAATGGACATCCTCCAAAGTGACTATCATCTCCCTTGTTGGGAGAAGGAAAGTATGAGTCTGAGGGTCCCACAAGTTGATTAGGACCATCAGGTAGGCCTGATCCCCAATCATTGGCTCCAACAGAGTCACCTACTTGAGCCCCAGGGTGTCAAGCCATTCCCAATCAATCACAGCTAGCACCTCCCGTGCTTTAGCAAAAATAGTAGGCACACGATATCGGCTCTTCACAACCTGCAAAAGAAAACAAAATAAACACATTAAAATCATGAAAAAAAGTGTACAACTACAAACAACATAAACGAAAAACAAAATTAATTTGTCAACCTAGGGTTTTATACTCTCAAATTGATAAATTAAAACAAAAAAAAAATTAAAAATAACAAAATTAATTTGTCAACCTAGGGTTTTATACTCTCAAATTGATAAATTAAAATAAAAAAATTTAAAATTAACAAAATTTATTTGTCAACCTAGGGTTTTATACTCTCAAATTGATAAATTAAAAAAAAAAATTAATTAATTAAAAATAACAAAATTTATTTGTCAACCTAGGGTTTTATACTCTCAAATTGATAAATTAAAAAAAAAAAAAATTAATTAAAAATAACAAAATTTATTTGTCAACCTAGGGTTTTATACTCTCAAATTGATAAATTAAAACAAAAAAAATCAAAAATAACAAAATTCATTTGTCAACCTAGGGTTTTATACTCTCAAATTGATAAATTAAACAAAAAAACAAACACAACTAAGGTTGAGTGAAGTTTAAAAAAAAAAAACTACGTTTAACACTAAGTTTTCAAGATAAATTTTACCATAATTTTTTTAACTTAGTTTTGATCTTTGTTTAACTAGGGTTAGCCTACGTTTTTTAGCTAATTTTTTATTTTTGTTAGCCTAGGGTTTCTGTTAGTTTACAAAAAAAATGAACACAAACAAACATGGTTTCCACTAGGATTTCAACCTATGTTTTAATGAAGCCATACCAAAAAAAATAAACACATTAAGTGAGAAATAAAATACAAAACAAGAAGCGAGAAATAACTTGCGGTTTTAAAAATTGTAATACAAGAGACTAATAAAGAGGGTGTTCACTTACTGGTATCGCTTCAGCTCCACCGCTCGATCCGGTTCATACACTTATGGTGGCAAAAAAATTTGGCAGTTCTTCGCTTCGCATAATTGACCTCCTCCTCCTTAGAGCTTCAAATCGCCAGAAAAAACAAGTGCAAATGAGCCCAAAACCTAGTTTTGGCCTTTAAATAGGCTTTTTGAGCTTGTAATCATTCCTCCCTGGGAAGATCACTCTGGTTAGCACTCGTCCCATCTTGGAACGAATGCTCACCAAGAATTTGTCCCACCCAGAGACGAATACATAGCAAACATTTTCAAAATGCACAAAAATGCACCAAAAACAGCAATAAAACTGTCCAATGAGAGTGCTTTTGCACTTGACATTTCGGGCATGCAAAATAGATGTCGGGGTCACAAATCCTCACTATCCTACTCCCTAATAAAGCTACCATATTTGGATCACTCCACAGGAAGACGGATCTTCGAGAATTTCATCCCCAAATGGCATCACCAAAAGGGTCAAAACCCACCCAAAAATAGCAATAGATTTTCCGAACGAAGGCACCTTCATGCCTGACATTCTGGGCATCCAAAACAGATGTTGGGGTTACAAATTGTCACCATCCTACTCCCTAATAAGGCCACCATGGCCGGACCGCTCCACGGGAAGATGGATTTTTGACAATTTTAGCTCCAAAAAGCGTCACCAAAAGGGTTAACACCCACCAAAAATAGGTCTAAATGTCAAAAAACTGCACACACATTTAATGCTAAAACATCTAAAGGAACCCTTACACAAGTCATCTTGGGTCAAGTGACTCATCACTTTTCTCATGTTGGTCATTCCCTCATCAATTCGTCGCTTGAGGGGGTAGTCACACTTAGTCACCAATCAACAAATACACACCCAACCATGGAAACAACATGCATTCAAAGAATCATTGGCAAAGACAATCACGCTCCTACTTAGGGCAGAAAACAAGCAATAATCACAAGCTGATCTATCACTTGGCATTCATGAATCATGAACTCAAGTTTCCCACAGACAAAAGGTTGCGCCCTTTGCCTATTCATGACTGATCAATGTCCAAGCTTAAGTAACACCTCACCAAAAAAGGTTAACACTTGAATTGAGTTCCTTCGCTTGTCAGAAGCAAGGATTCAAGAATGCATGCCATTCCCATACTTGGGGCATCAAAATTTGGTTAGGTTACTAGAAACCCTAATCATTAGTGCTTTGGTTATCTATTTTTTCTCAGCGTTGTGCCTTGCACAGCGCATCCCAAAAAGGGGCATCTGTAGACACCAAAATAGCACCAATCCGATTATGTGACTGCAAACACTGATCGCATTGACACACACAGCCCCAAGGGCAGCCTACAGAGGTCAAATAGTGGTCCTAACCAATCTCACAGAAGTTTTGGAAGGTCAGGAGTCAATTTGGCACCTTCAGGCACTTTGCTCTGTACTCGTTTCACCCAGGGATGATTTCAAACTGGGATTCACCCTACCCAAGGACAAATATCATAATTCACTCCAGGGTGGGGCAAATTGTAGGTTTGATGGGAAAAAAGTCAAATATTGATAAATGGCAGCTCAGATCCGCCACTTAATGCTTCCTTCATCACATGGGAGTGTGGGTGAGCATTTTCGAGCATTGGAGGCAGTTATAGGGGCAGTCATGAAGTCCCTAATCAGGGAGGAGTCTCCCTCCCCCTGGGGAGGCATGATTTCCAAGTGGTGCCTCTACATGCCCAATGTAAGAGACCTCTAGGTCTATAAATTGGTGAGTTTCCTCACCCCAAACATACAGAGAAGGAGCATTTTTGAGCAACGAAGTGCTGCCGTTTTGTTTCTCCATCCACTTCTAGTTGATTTGTGCCTTTCACATCCTTGATCTCTTTTAGAGAGGAGGTCATTGGGTGACTATTGGAAGGACAAATATTGAGCCCAAAACCTGACAATTGGCCATAATATTCCACCAAATTTGTCGACAATACCCCACAAGAGGTTTTGGACCCATCCCAAGTGGATTGGTGCCGAAATCAGGCCTCAAACGGTGGGCGACCTACCCCATGGGCGCCCCCTCCCACACTGCTATAGTCCTAATCGCCCCTCTTCAAAGTGATGGGAATTCTGTGGTAGATTTTCTTTCTTTAATTTTTGCATTCAATTCTATGATGCTTAGATAGGTTGTCATTTAAATTTCGTCTCGTTTTGAACAATTTTGATCATATTTCTATCTTCGTTCGCTTCTACTAACCTACAGGTAGCATCATCAAATTCCCATTTATGGAGGCCAAATTGGGAAAATATGACCATCTGGGTCTTCCCAAAATAACCCTAATTAGCTAACCCCAAGTTTGCAGGTCTTTTGGAGCTTCCTAGGAAGGACATTTGGGATAGTACCTTTTCGGCGTTTTGTTGTAGGTAAATTCCTCCCTCCTCGAAGTGAATTCAAATATGCGAGGAATTTCCTAACTGTTCTTTTTGTAGGGCCCTCCTTGTGATGTCTTGATGCCCCTATAAAATTTTTAGAGCATTTGGATTCATTTTAGTCATAGTTTAATTCATTTTTCTCATTCACTTATCATAGGCTTGGGGATTGCATGCTTTGTTTTATTCGTAGGTGCTACTGAATTTTTCTTGTTCCTTTGAATGTAGGGTCTAGACATCGAAGGAGCCGCAAGGATTCAATACTCATAAACGCAAGTGGAGGTGACGTTTGGTCTACCCATTTTACATGTGGGCACACGGAAGAAGGAAGGGCATCCATGGATGTAACAAGAACGCATATTGAAATGCTCCTAGCCCCTGGAAAATGGAGGCAAATTGTAACCGAGTTCTAAAGCATATAAATAAAAAGGGATATATTTTTTATTGGATTTTGTTTAATTTTTCTATTCGTTCATGCTTTCCCCCTTTTCAATCACTTTCAATTCCTAGGATTTTGCATCGAGTTTAGTTTGGTTTGCATCGCATATTTGCTTTCCTTTTTGCTTATGTATCCTCATGCTTTCAGAAGGACCAGGAACCCACCATCCTTGCTCATGAATATTTTTAGGTAACTAGAACTGGGACTATGAACAAGTTACGAATAGGAAGAAACCCCCCCCCAAAGGACAAGAACAAGCTCTGAGAGTCCACAGAGAAGCGGGACCAGAAAGCAGAAGCCCCCGAACAAGAAACCAAAATGAAAAACCTGTGAAGCCCAGGTGGAAAGTAATAATAGGTAAAAATATGGGATCCTTGGAAGCCTAAACTGAGGGATCTAGGGATATGCATGCATTAATCACAGGTCCCCTCCCTAAGATCGAGATACGTAGTAGAACCATAAGCACCCCAACATAAAGGACCAAGAACCCCCATCCTTGCACACAAACAACTTCAAGTAACTGGGACTGGGGTTGGGAAAAACTCAAACACAAGAATAGGCCCCCCAGGACATGCAAATGATCTAAGCGTCCACCAAGCAGCATATCCACCAAGACGAAGCCTTTGAAAAGGAAACCAAACATGGCCCCACCCAAAGGGACGGGACCACCAGCAACCAAAGGCATCCCAAAGAGGAGTCATTGGCAAAGAGGAAACTGACCCCCCAAACCAACCCTTATGAAGTGATAACCTCACAAGATGCACCAAGAAGCAATCAAAAACACAACCTACAACCACCATAGATCGATAAAGCCTTGGGAATCGAATCCAAGTAAAAACCTATGAAAAAACCCTAGGAGAAATCTTGAGGGAGATCAGGGAAAGGATCTCGAGAACATGCAAGAAACCCTAGAAGATCCTTGGGAAGCACCAAGCCTAGGAATCAAGCAAGGAAACCCTTGGGAAAGGAGCATAAAGTGGGCAAGGATCTCCCCCCAAGGATATCATTTGCTACAAACCATTCCCAGAGTAGGATGATTTGGGATGAATCAGGAACTGGACAAGAACCAGGAGAGGAGGAGCAGGGAGAGGGATCAGGTCCCTCCCCCTATCTACCAATCAATAGGTATGATTTTTTATGTGCCTTTACAATCAATTAATAATTAAATTAATTTAATATAATTAATATCAGTTAGATTTATTTTTATTATTAGATTATTTTGTTGCACGTCAGGTTGACATTCTAGAATCCAAAGTGCAAAAATAATATAATATAGTGCCTAAGTTAGTAGGGATAATTAGTATCTGTAAATATTCTTTTTTTTATTTTTGGTTTGATTTGTTATCGGATAATTTTTGCCAAATACTTTGTACATAATTTTATTGAAGTTGAATGCAAAGTTTGAGTTTTTTTGTAATCAATGGTAGAAGAGCAATGATACCATGGCTCTCGCATTGAGAATAACCTCTACCAATAGCTTATTGTGAGTTCATATTGCTAAGCCTACAACTTGGCATAAGAGGCAATGTGTTTGTTATTAGAGGTATTCAACAATGTTGTGTATTGAAGTAGAAGTAAATTTTAATTTTCCTCATGTCGTCGATCGATCTCTCTAAAGGTTTACCTACTACAATAATTCTTTGTGATAGATAATTTAAAAGAAAAATTAAGGACTTGATCAGCACTGTTAGCAGTCTAGACTTGGCCCTTATTCATTGCCTAGTTTTTGCCTTGTTCGTAGCACCAAGGACTAGCTACTCCATAGGTATGTAAACCATAGGGCCGATAACCCCAAGCCTATAGATGAAAAAATATAATCCCATTATAATTTCCTAATAACAACACATAAGAGTGCTCACATAGATCACCATTTTTAGCTCCCCTAGTCATCATTGTAGAGTAATGAATACAAACAAGATAAAAATTAAATATTTTTTTAAATTTTCAATCCTATTTAATATTCCAATTGCATCACATGTATCCTCAACCAATCATAGGGAATTTCCATGATTCCATGTGGTAGTTTTAGGTTTGGTTTGGCTTTTTTTCAATGGTATTTATCCCACATGCACAATGTAGTGGCCCATTATGTGGTTTATAGGCAAAAAGGCTCACATAGCCTTTCAACCACTTGACGACGGTCAATATATCTTTGCATGGGCCATCCTAGAGGTGCTATTTGGTAGCACCATTGAAGTATAATATTTTAGTTGATCATTTGATGGAATTTGTTGGCCTGGATTGACTATTAACTATGTTGACTGACCATTGACTTGGAGGAGGCAGAGCTTGACCAGGTTAATATTACCACTTATTTTATATAAAAAATATTTTGCATGATTAAATTTAATAGAATTATTTAGCTATTATTTATTTTATTTTTAATTAATTAATTAATTAGTTAATAAGTTAATTATTAGTTTAAAAAATCAATTAATTGGCTAATTAATTTACAGTAGTTTTTTAAAAGCATTTGTTTTGAAAACCAAAACTCAAAACAAAAGCAATAAAAGTGGGAAATTTTTTTAATTTTTTTTCCAAACCAAAGGGGAAAACAAAATATTTGGATTTTGTGCAAAACAAAAAATGGAGGGAACAAGTTTGTATTTTTTACAATTATACATCAAACATTATTGCAAAAAAAACATTGTAACAAAATTGACATTGTAAAAGGTTTTTGGTGGAATCTGACACCTTCAAAACATAAATTTATGGGCATGATGAATTTTTAAATGATTTAATTTTATATTGTATGCATTAATATATTGTGGTACTAAAATACCCCAAATTTATACCCTATTTTTATGCAATTTGTGCAAGGTATCATTCAATATTTACGACACATCTAACCCGCACTTACAAGTATAGTTGTCATGATTGGGCTATTAAATTTAGCACCTAATATAGTTACAACAACAACATCTAGGTTCTATCCCTATAAACCATTTGGAAGAAATATAGGAAGAAAAATTTATTTTTACTCCATCATTACCCTATTCACTACTAGCGCTCAACGTAAAACTTAAAACTATGTTCCTCCACGTATTTAAGGGAATTTTCACCCTATGTATGTGAAGGTATTTTTAAGTAGATATCAAAGATAGAGTAAATCCATTTTAGCACTACTTAAGTTATATGGATTGATCTATCTCACATACCTTAAGTCTCTCTCACGTATAGTCACATATATTGAGAGGACTAGCTTATTCCACGTACCAACAATTATTATAGAAAATGTGGGTATATCAGATAGATCATGCCTATTGGACTAGCATTATAAATAAATGGGGATCATTTGGTGATATAAGGAACCCTCACAATATCCATTTAAAAGGCCTATATTTTATATTATTAGCTCGTGAGAGGTCCAAATTTTGATCCATGGAAGACAAAGATCAAGACCATATTGCAGGTTGAAAGGCTATGGGACATCATGAATGGCAGAGTCACACATCTGAAAGTTGGAGATGATGAACAAGAAACTTATGATGATGCAATGTCAAATCATTTATAATCATAGTTCTTGCCACTATTTATGAGATTCAATTGCATATCTATGGAAAATAAAATGTAAAATATGCATGGGATGCATTGACCACCATTTATAAAGGAAATAATTTATCATCAATTCTTAAACTTCAATTCCAAATTCACACTCTAAGAATGAAGAATAAATAAAGTGTAGAGGCTTTTCTTTACAAAGTTGCTAATTTGAGCATGCAATGGAAGAAAAATTGGAAGATAAGCTCTTAAATTATATAATTTTAAGATCTTTACAAGATTCTTTTAGAATTCTTGTCACTTCCCTCCAAGTTTCCATTAGACAAGTCTCTTTTGAGGATAAATACAAGCATGAAATAAAATTAAGTTTGTTCAAATATTCCAACAAATGTGATAAGAAGAGACAACCACAAAATAAAAAAAGGAAATACAAAGAATGACCCAAATATAGGCAATAATAAGGGCATGTTGCTATTAAAGAATCCAATTCAGACTAAGAGCAAGCACACAAATTATTAATAACTCAAATTGATTCCAAATAAAAATATAATGTTTGGTACATAGATTTAGGTGTGAACAAGCACATGATAGGATATAAGATGTTGTTTGATACATTTGAAGCTATCACAATTGCATATGATAACACCTATCAATTCTAAGAGGTAGGTGATGTCTCGGTTACTCTTCTAGATGGATAGTTCCAAATTGAGAAGGTACTTTATGTACTAGGATTGACCAACAAATTATTGTTAGTTGCACAAATATTGAATAATAATATGGTGGTTCATTTCAAAGTAGTTTATGGAAAGAAGTGTTGCTTTGTCACTAAGCATGGTAAAAATATAGCAACTACTTCCTACAAGTAGGTATTGTAACATTCATGTTCCCTTATAATCAATCCCATTAGATTCTAAATAAGTAGAGACTCTAGGTTACCCCAGATTTCAAATTAATCCTAAGATATCCTTCATGGGAGATTCCTGAATATATTTTAGAACATAAGAATCTTTATACCCTTGAACCTTGACATATGATACCAAATGTAACAACTCCAAAATAAATAAACAAGAAAACACACAAATACAAAAATATTTTTGTTTTTGCCAAGGAGAAGGATTCATAAATCCCTACCCAAACTTAGACTAACTTAATGTTTTACATCCCCTAAGTTTCTCAAGACTATACCACATAATATTCCCCTCACATAGTACCTTATATGTAGGCATATCTCATGTTATGCATATAAGTCCATCAATGTCATCAATCTTAATGAGCTAGACTTAACACCCTCGATCATTGGAAGGTATACACGCACCTCCATATTCCACACAGACTATCATGTATGGGTATTCTACGTGTATTATGAGTTAAGCTATCAATCTTGTATTATAACAAGCTATTTTAATTCTAGTATGATATTCTAAACCTGGTTACCAATATCCCTAACGGGGTCTCAAGAGCTTAGGTCATCCTCTAAGTTCACCTAGAACTTACTAAGTTTTTTTTTTTTTTAAAGAAATTTAAAAAATATAAATTATCAACAAATATGAATTATCAACAAGAGAATAAAAGAACTAGATACTAAATCTAACAAATATGAATTATCAAATAATCAAGGATAACCAAAACATAAAGCAACGATTAAAGAATAAACAAACGATAAAAGGCATAAATACAATTACATTCAATAAGGAAGCACAAGGTGCAATAGTCTCAATGTTTATTTAATTACATATGTAAGTTTGGTACACCCCATACTTTCAGCAATACTTTATATTCATTTCATCGGGGAAATATCCCCATAATCTAATCTATTGAATAATTAAGCAATATGTAATGTAGAGAGCAAGCTTGTGAATTGGTCCATCTCATGACTTTGATCCTCTCGCTCTTTCGTCGATCAAGTGAGGATAGAACTCATCAAAAGAAAAATATTATTTAGGATAGCACTTGTATTTTGCATCTCTTTTTTTCATGCTACATTGCATTGACATATTACACATTAGCTCCTAGGGTAGAAAAAACATAGATGTTTGTTAAAATGAACATATGACAATAGATTAGGAAATATTCAAGTTATTTTTTAGTCTAAAAATTACCACCAGAGACAACTATGTGAAGCATAATATTAAAGTGAATTAGCTACAAGGATCTCTCATCCAAGTGTAGATAATCCTTGAGGGAGTGCATCAAAGGCCAGTGCCCCTATGTACCTTTTGGTGTCCAACAAAGACTTTACCTAATTTAATAATTTTATGAACACTGGGGATTCTAATAATATTATTGATAGTTTCTTCAATGATAATGTGTTATTCATCTTTAAATTAGCAAGGGTTTGGTAGAACTCCTAGGTTTTCAAAGTCTTTAGGTTTGAGAGGTAATTGGGTCTAATAAACTTGCCAAGGCATGTTGATATTATCCACTTAAGGCAATGATCCATCAATGTATAATTTATCCTAAAGAATACCATCTTGGTAAAATTACATATTGTATCCCCATTTTCATAGTACTCTTTAGTTTTTATTAATTTATAATACACTAATGTTAGAATATTCACACTAGAAAGATGAGAAAATAAAAAGGAAGAACAACCTAAGGGCTATTCTTTCATCTTATCCTAATACAATTCCTTTGTAGAAATTATCTCTTCATGGGATTCCCAGCAGAGAACAATAGTTTTATTGTCATCATTAGATGAAATAGATGGGGGAATAGTCTAATTATGGTTGAGAATCTATCCTATTTTATAATAATCAGACTAGGCATAGGTATAGAAGGGCTCTTTTATGCCCTATTCAGGTCAACACAAGCCTCTTCTTTTATATTCCATATTTGTAATAATTTTCTTATATATGGGATATGAGTTATAGAAATTGCATGTCAAATATTGTCTTTTGATCGAATGAGGGTTATCACCATGTATTTATTATTTATTGGTAGTATCGATGATGACAAAGGAGAAACTCCCTATTCATACCATTTTACCCTTCTAAGAAGATAAACATAAGGTTTAAGGGGAGGGAGGGAGATTGGCTAGGTCTATAAGAAATTTTTTATTAAGGTGAATTAGATTACTTATTTTAGATTGATCCCTATGTTTTTTTTATTATTAACTTGATCCTTTGATTGATTAGATTGGTTATTTAGAGCTAAAGAACATAGTGCATCATTTATTCGAGTAGAATTAGAGGAAGTTATTAATGAAGGTGGATTGAGAGACATAAAAAGTTTGGATTTATAACTCCTAGCTTCAATTATGTTATAGTTGGAAAAATCAATTAGGATATGGACGGATTTATCTTGATACTCATATTTGAGGCATTGATGAAGGATAGAGAGGATGACCTTTATTGCACGGATCCAAGGTCATCCAAGGAGAATATTATAAGTGATTTTACAAGGCATAACATAAATTAGGGTGTTGGTGACATGGGATAATTTTTTGATAAGGTTATGGTCCCACTAGCCTCACATACCCAATTATCAAATGATCTAATCACAAGAATATTTTTTTGTAATACTTGCTTAGTTAAGAAAAAACGACAATGAATATAAGGATACATATATTAAGGGTTGATCCATTACCAACAAGGATTATTTTAATAAATAAATTACTGATTTTATCTATAATGTAGAGGGGGAATTATCCAAGCATAGATTGTAGAGGGAGATAACCATCATAAAACAAGATTGTAATATGAGACTATAATGTAATATGAGACTTAGGGGCACTAAGTTTTAAATAATATAAGCTAAAATAATTAATCATGCCCCTTTTAATCCTTTAACATAAAAGTTTAAAAGGTAAGGTTTAAGAATTGAATTAATATTCCCTTGATATTTATCATTCAAGCAACTTTATATCATCAAACGATCCATGATATTCTGCCACACTATTGCTGAAATAATTGGTCAAAACCATGGAACCCAATCCATCTGCACTCCTCCTTTAATCCTATATCTCTTTGTGTTGACTAGCTAGATCATGTGGTCCACATTTTTCCAACTCATCACCTTTAAATGAGAGTTGTCCATTTTCAAACAAATAACATTAAGGCACCACTCATGTGATGATACCCTCGTATTTTATAATACAACTAGCCAATACAATTAAGGCACTATATATGTGGCAACAAGCTCCTATTAATTAATTCTAATGATCAATAAGCTCTGAATGTTGTGTGTGTGGCGACGTGCTCTCATTCATCAATCATGTTAGCTAATAATATTTGAGGATATGTTCTCATTCGTCAATTCCATAGACTAAGAAAACCTTAGGTAAAGATTTTAATTAAATTTAATATTTTGGGCATGAATTTAAAGACTTTTAAATCGAAGTATTAAGTTTTTTTAAAGAGGAGGAAATTTTTTGTACCACGATATCCTAACCCTTAGGTAAACAATTAAGTGGATTCAATTAATTGAAATAACCTTAATCATGGGTATTTTAATTAAACATTAGAGGACCTAAATAATTTGGATATTCTATTGAATAAAAGGAAAAAAATATGATAAGTTGTAAGCTTACTGTAGTTGTAAAGGGCTATGGCCTTTTTTTAAGAAGTCCAAGGTTTAAACCCCACTCAGTATGAGGGGACCGGGACCCCTCATAATAAACTGTGTAAACTCATTGAAAAAAAAAGATAGAAACATGATCCTATTAAACTTGATATCTTTAGAATTTGAACTAAAAGGAATAAAATGAGATACAAATATTGTGCCATGATATCGAATATAAACCTTGGTTGATAGGTAAATGCATTCAATATTTAAACAATATTGCTTTTGGACCTTAGTAGAAATAGGGGATATAATGCATTGGACCTAATATTTAGGTTATGAAATTAAAATAGAAATTTAATTTCAAAAATTATTCTTTGGGATGAGTAGCCCAAATTTAACCATCGTAACAGAGTTAGACGACCTATATTTGTTCGCTTAAAGTTGATCCCTAGCTTTCGATTGGTCCAAAAATGAATGGCCCAAATTCGTTTACCCAAAGTCTGGCACTGGCTTTCTATTTATCCAAAAATAAATGGCCTAGATTTAACCACCACATTAGAGGCGAATGGTCCATATTCACTCACCCAAGGTTAGGCTGACATCCAATTAGTGGAAATAAATTAAAAAAAACTTGTTTTTTGAAAAAATAAATAATAATAATTGAAGGAGCACGTTGATTAATTAAAATCATTTTTTAACATGAGACTTAGGGCATGAGAAAATTAAGGTTGGTTTTAATATTTCTCAAAAAGAATAAATCTTAAGGTAATACTTTAATTCAAATAATATTTTCTATATAACCCTAAGACTTTGGGCCTTAATTTATTAACAAAACCTTAGTATTAAATTTGATACTTTGGCATCAAAAAAAATTAAAATGGAATTTTAATGTTAAATTTAATACTTTGGCAATAAAATTACAAGCAAATATACTTAACATGGAATTAAATGAAATAATTTGGACCTTAGAAAATGACATAAGTATTAATTTTAGTATTTTGACATTAAAATTATAAGGGATGTTAATCTTAAATACAATAATTTGAACCTATTTTTTTTTAGAATTTCCACGAGTTGAACTACAAAGAATTACAAGATTTGAAGAAACAAAATAGAACTGATTGATTTATTCCAGGGATCAAATTTGTATAAATAGCAAAGTTGATCATTGAGAGTCGTTGGATTACAACAACTCATCATTTCTGATGAAGACACACTGATATATCAATTGAAACATAGAGGAGTGGAAACTCAAGTGTGTCTATCCTAGTAGAACTTAAGAGAATAATAACTTATTCTAACACCCCCCTTAAGTTATACTAGTGGTGGTTTGTACAAATGAGTCTCGACAACAAGGCTTGATGAGGTCCTCATGTACAATGATTTCTTTTTTGAAGAGATGGTAAAAACTGAATGGTAAAAGCCATCAATAAAAAAAGAAATAAGGAAGAAGCTTGTCTTCGTATGGTGAATATTGTGCTCTTAAAACAATAAAAGCATGATTCCTAAAAACATGGCCTGATGAGGTACTCATTTACAATATATAGGTGAAAAATCCCCTTGGGGAAAAACCATATGTTACAAGAAAAATATCCAAGACAGAGGCATGTCTTTAGATGGCAAATATTGTCCTCTTAAAAATAAAAGAATGAGTTCTGAAAATTTGGCTTGATTAGGTAGTCATTAACAATATATACTTTTGGAAAGATGATGAAAAAAACCACAAGGAAAACAACCATCCACCAAAGAATACAATAGTAAAATGAGATATGGAAGACCTCTATGTCAATGCAGTTGTATTACTGTAATTTTCTCTCGCGATTGTATGTAACACAGAGAAGGAAATGACTTGGTGAAGATATCTGTAATTTTCTCCTCAGTTGGAATATAGTCCATGTATATGTCCTCGTTCTAAATGTGTTGTTGAAATAAGTGCATATGCATCTCAATGTGCTTGGTGCACTGATGCTCAACTGGATTTCATGCAATGTGAATTGTGTTATGATTGTCACACCAAAGAGTTATAGGTTTGTCATGGGACAAACCAAATTCCCTTAGAATTTGATGAAGCTAGAGAGCTTCCTAACTTGCTAAAAATGTTGCCTTGTATTTTGACTCTATAGATTATAAGGCTATTGCTTGTTATTTTTTGCATAACCAGGCTATTGGCAAATAACCAAGACAAAATACATAGCTAGAAGTTGAACATTTGTCTTCTACTAAATCTTCCCAATATGAATTTGTGTAGCCAATGATATGCATGGATTTTCCCTTATATAAGAGACAAAATTGAGTGGTTATTTTCAAGTAGAGAAGGATTATTTTTGTTGCTTACCAATGACTAAAGTGATGTTTATGGAAGAATCTAGATATGAGGCAAACAACATACGAGATATCTGGATGAGTATGAGTAAGGTATAACAGAATCCTTACAAGCTTATGGTATAGAGTTGCATCACATAGAGGGGATGAGTAGGAAGTACTTAGATTTATGTCAGATTGAAAAGGTGTAGGAGAAGTTTTGCACTCTGAAATTTTAAACCTTTGAATAATATCTATAGTGTATTTTTGTTGACACAATGAAATACGTATATTTGTTTTATTTATTTGTATCCCAAGGAAGTAATGAGATAAACCTATATTAGCCATATCAAATTTTTCAGAGAGGGAGTCTTTTATAGTTTGAATGTGATTTAAGGTACTACCATTAATTAGAAGATCATCAACATAAAAAACAAGAATGGTGATTTTTTCTTCATCTCTCCAAATGTAGACTATGTTATCAGGCTCACAATGAGAAAAACCTATGGAAAGAAGGAAGTATTCCATATTTTCATACCAAGTCCTAAGAGCTTCTTTGAAGCCATAGAGAGTCTTTTTTAACCTAAAAACAAGAGAGGAGTATTGATTGAAACCAGAAGGTTATTCTATGTATATCTCTCCCTTTAAATCCCCATGTAAGAAATCACTTTTTACATCCATTTGAAAGATAGGCCACTTTTTAGAAGCAGCCAAAGCAATAACTAGTCTTACATAATCTATTTTAGCAACTGGAGCAAAGGTTTTGGCATAATAAATTCCTTCAATTTAAAATAAACATTTGGCTACTATGCGAGCTTTATGTTTGTCAATTTCTCTATTAGAACCATACTTTGTTCTGGAAATCCATTTACAACAAACTAATTTCCTTCCTTTAGGCAAGGGAACTAAATCTCAAGTTTTATTTTTTATTAAGGAAGAGAATTCGATTTCCATGACATCATCCCATTATTTAATACTAGTTGCTTCTTTGAAGGACTGAGGATCAGAGGAAATAGAATGACAAACAAGACCACTGCCTATAATGTTGGTTGATCTGGATGATGGAAAATTTTGGATGTAAGGAGTAGCTTATTTAACAATGGTGGGGGCCCATTTTGGCATAATGGAAGGAGTAGGAGTGGAAATATATTGAGTTGGAGTTATAGGTTCTTCATCTTGATTATCCATCTCTAATTTAAACTCTAGAGTTGGTTCTTCATAATATTGAGGTTTTATTATAGGAGAAGGCTCAATGGAGGAAGAGGAGAGTTGAGGATCTTTTTGAAGGAATTTTTCATCAAATTGGACATTCCTATGAAAAAATACCTCATGAGTTGAGGGATAAAGGAGCCTGTATACTTTCATTTACTCACAATAACCAACAAAGATGAGCTTTATGCTTTTATTATCTAGAGCCTTCCTTTTCTTCTCTGGGATGTGTGCCCAAGAAGCACATCCAAATATTGAAGAATAAAACATTTGGTTTTGAACCGATCCATGCTTCTTCAAGAGTCAAATGATCAAGAGCTTTATGAGGTGTGTGATTTTGAATATAATTGGCACATTTAATAGTTTCTGCCCAAAAAAAATTTGGAATATCTCTTGAATGGAGCATACAATTTGCCATTTCCTTTAATATTTGGTTTTTTCTTTCTGCAATTCCATTTTGCTAAGTATTATGGGAGATAGAATGTTGATGAATGATGCCATGATTTGATATAAATATGGAGAACTCATTATTGTAGTATTCCTCCCATTATCTATGCGAATTTGCTTAATATTGCAAGAGGCCTGATTTTCAACTAAGTCTTTGAAGACTTTGAAGTGGGATATAACATCACTTTTATATTTTAGGAAGTAGACCCAAGTTCTTCTAAAAAAGTCATCAATAAAGGTTAGAGCATATTTTACTCCTTTGAAAGAAGGTTCTGGAAAAGACATCAAGTCACTATGGATTAATTCTAGAGGAGATGAAGTTTTTAGATAACTACATGGTGGAAAGGATCTTGATGTTTATTTCCAAGAGCACATCCAGGAAAAAATCCATAAATAGAAGAGACTTGAGGTAAACCTGTTACTATTTCATGGGTGCTTAATTCCTTTAGGTAGTTGTAATTTAGATGACCAAACCTTTCATGCCAAATTTTGCTTTCAAGATCTCCATGAGCCATAAAACATGAGGCTCCTTATAGATTTTTGAATCCTTTGAAGTGAAATAGGTGAGTGTTGTGATCAATATCTCCTTTGGCTATGAGAGAATGGGGATATTGAAAGTCTCTTATCTCAAATTTTGTTGGAGAGAAGAGAACAATTTTCCCCTTTCCAAAAGTACAAATCTGATAGATGGAGAGGAGATTTGTGGAAATGTTTGGAACAAAGATAACATTATATATAGAGCCACCATAAATGGTTATATCACCCTTTTCTTTGATTGGGATGAAGTAAGAGTCACCAAATTCTATGCTATAGGTTGAACTTGAGGAGATAGAAGAGAATGACTCATCTGAAGCAGTCATGTGATGAGTTGCTACGAAATCTAGGACCTAGAGATTAGAAGAAGAATTGAAGGTTTTCCATTGAACATTAAGTACTTTTCCTATTTGATTTTTATTGTTTATATTTTGATCCTTCATAGCTGCCTCTAGTTATAATATTTTCCAACATTTGTTTACAGAGTGACCATTATTTTTGTAGTGAGTACAAGTTATGAGATTCTTTTCCTTCTTTTTAATTTTTTCTTTAGAAGATGTGGATGATACTAAGGCTTTTGATAAAGAAGAAGAAGAAGAGATTTCATATATTGCAAGTTTTATTTCTTCCCTACTTAGTCTACCACAAAAATATTCTAAAGACAACATTTTAAAGGTTGCACCAAGAGCATATTTGGTAGATAGAAAGGTGGTAGAAAATATTTGAAATACACCATTTAGTTTAGAAATGATTAGATAAATGCATTCTTCTTCAGTCTTAGTCTTCCCACTGTCTTTGTATTGAGTGAAGACCTATTTGAATTTGGTGAGCAAGTCAACAATATTTATTAAGTCCTCACGAGATAGAGTTGTTAATTCTTCTTCTAGTTGCATTGATATTATTTGATCTACTTTCCCAAACAAGTTCTTTAGTTTCTCCCAACTTTCATAAGGATTTTTACAATTTGCAATGTGAAACCAAAAACTTTCATGTACATTAGAGGTTATAATATCCATTGTTTCATATATTTTCCCTTTGTGAATAAATATTTCATATTATTTTTTGAACTTAGGTTGCTTTTATTCTAATATGTTTGTGAGCCCTTTCTAAGAAATAAGATCTAAAATTTTGGGTTTCCATGTATGGAAATTGTGAGGAGTGAGAAGATCAATTGTATTCATTGAATTCATTTTGAAGTTAACCCAAAGGTCCCCCCTTTAACTTTAATTTATATAATGCAATGGATATTAGTCAAAGGAAGCTTGTAAAAAATACCAAATTACTCAAAAATATCCACCGTATCGAGAGGGAAACTATAAGTAATTTTGAGGTTTTTTGATATTTAATGAGGTTAATGAGATAAATATTCCAAAGATTTTAGGAAACACCAAATAACTCAATAAATACCCACCCTAACAAGAGGTAAACTATAAGTATTTTGAGTAAATTTGATATTTATTAGGTTAAGAGAACAAATATGTCAAACCTATATATATTTTCTTCTCAAATACC